>OZ059833.1:1200000-1947300 GCA_964057195.1 Orthosia cruda
AATCCAGCCTCCAAACTGCTAACCAGAAATTCCCAATGGAAAAACCTAAATGCCAGTTAACTAAGATTTTAGTGTCGGACTGCTGCGGCACCGAAGCGGTGCGTTTGTCGTTCGCACGTCATTTGATTTTTCCACCGCACTGCACTCTTGGTGCATAAATTTTATGGAGGCCTTATAGTCTGTTCCAAACTTCGAGATGGAACTCAAAGCTTCACAATAAGCAGTAGGTAACACTCCTGATCACTACGACCAATTACGTGTTTCCACCTAACCGTCAAAGCTACAAGAAAATCAAAAACACTTTCAAGTCGCAAATATCTATCATTAGCCAGTTTACTCCAAAATATGATTGTTTCAAAAGGGTCTGCCAATTATTTGTTAGAAATGCTTTTATAAGTTGTTAGTTAGTTAGACAATTATGTCCATATCCATTTGATGTTCTCAACATCAAATGGAAAACTGACTACAGCAGAAAATATTTTTGAGTCAGGAATGATCTGGATAATCAGATCTATCTTAATTGTTAACTACATGATTTGTCTGGTTTATGAAGATTAAATCGCAATGAACTGAGTAGAGTTCTTTCAGCAGAAGTTTTTTTAAGAAAACTTTTTTTAAATATGTCTAAAAGAGACAACCCTGCAACGAATTGTACACATGGTGATCGATGCACTTAGAGACCTACGAGTTTAGAAATGGGCAAGTGACAAAATGAGGAAGTGTTCCGTTTTAAGCGATCCGATGTTTGAAATGCCCTCCAGGATATTCGTCAAACTACTCGTAAAGTTTCTCTAGTATTAGTTTCTGTTTCAGATAGAAACATTTTCGATTTGCTTGAGTGGCTGTTCACTAGAGAATTCAGTACCCGAGGCTTCCATCCACACGTGTTTTACGTAATAATGTAGGAGCAATAAACATAGATATTGAAATGATTGTGTATTTTGCAGCTTCAGGTCCAAAGCGCTCGAATACGCGAATCCACATTAGCATCGAGTGTGCCTCGCTGCATGTGGTTTCAATAATTCAAATAGCTTAAATTACCCATACAAAGGTGCAGAAACGTGGCTTAGTCTCAAAGAAACGAGCTTAGATAAATACAAGGTATTATACCTGACATACCAGAGCAGAGGTGTAAAACCAGCAGCAAATTCTTGGAAAATTCCCCTTTGTTGCAGTCGCCGTAGCCACCTCGTCGCACGTAATAGAAAGTGCAAATAAAAGAAGATCTTGTTGTATATTCAATCTTGTGGAAAGATAAAAATTATTCTTAAATGTAGTATAAACAATTTAATTAACATTTGATAAGCTGACACTGTGCTTGTTCAGAGTGACGTGGGTTTGTAGAGTTGCGCGGGCTTGTACCTCGATAATGAGTATTGACCCGGTTCGTTAACTGCTACTATTTATCGTTTGTATCATTTCTATGGTATGTCTTCAATATTGGGTCGAACGGTCGGACATTATTGGGCTTCTATCAGAGAATTAACTTGTACAAAGAATAAGTAGTCATTGTTGGGTGACGGAATGTCACGAGACTCCCACGATAAATGGTGCATAAGAGTATAGAACATTCTCCACCGCTGGTTTATACCTTTTTACTCACCCAGATATCAAATCTGAAATCTTTAAATAAAATAATGGTTGTGTAGGTAGCGGCAAATAATGAAAATGCATTCTTATCTGAAATTGTGAATCCATTTATTACCTTTGTAGGTATGTCATCTTAAGCTAGCGATGTGCTGGCACAAACCATTCAGGAAGTAGCAAAGATTTCAGATTATTTGAGAGTAATGAAATACACAGCCAGGTGTTTGCCATTCAATTACAGCTCCTAGTATGTTCTATTTATCCGAACTATTCATCTTGTCTGAATTGTCAATGTGTTTAGCTACTGTAGCCTTCCGCTTAACAATAAGTACCGAAATTGCGTCCCTAGTGACTGCGGCGTCGACAGGTGAATGTATTAAGTAGAGATTCGTATCAAACTCGACTCCCTTCTGCAATCCATATTAATGGATTGCAGAAGGGAGTCGAGTTTGATACGAATTATATTGTTATTTTTACAGTAGATAATTGTTTATTAGTTACAAGTGCGGCCGACTCATTCTTTATCCGCTCATTAGGGCGATTATTGCGATCGGAATCTGACGCAAGTGCCAGATTAGTTTTATTTTCTTTGTCTACTTCGATATCCGCTGTAGTGGTATCCAGAAAAGCTTTTACCATCGAGTTTAGTATAAGGTTACATTTACTCTATCAATGCCCTTTTAGTGTACATATTCTTCCTAGGTAAGCAAAGAAAGGTATTTACGTTGATATAAACCCCTTGACGTTGCTAAACATGGCGCAGTACAGCAAACATCTAGTTTTTGGGGTCACACAGTTCAAGCCATACTCCCTATACATGTAAAACAAGAAAGTTTCGTTATTTTAATAAGAAGAAACCGATGGTGTTCTCAATTTCTCATTAGCAAGGAGAGCATCGCAATTCCTTTAAACAATCGGACCTTTAGGAATTCACGGACAAACGATGCAAAGATAACTACGTATAAAATAAAATCGTGTTTAAACTCTTTGTTGTTTACTGCAGAGGAGAGGCTGCAGGATTTATGTCAAGAGACGGACGGATAGTCTGCATTCTTTTTGCAATTGCCAGATCGTTTTGCCAGACGCGGCGATTCTTGTTGCCTTTTATGCCTATCTTACTAATACTATAAATGTAAAAGTTTGGATAGATGTGTGTGATGTATATTTGTTACTCAATCACTCCGTAATGGCTGAACGGATCTGGATGAAATTTGGAACAGAGATAGATTATAGTCTAGAATAGTACATAAAATACTACTACTACTACTTTTATCCCAGGGATATGTTTCCTTGGGATGATAAAACACTTTTTAAGCGGGCGAAGCCGCTGGAAGAAGCTAGTGTCTTTATTATTACAGCAGGTTTGTAGCATTTGATGGAAGAATTATAACAGTGACTTCATGCATTATACGAAATTCAATCTAGTGTAGGTGTGTCATTTGTCGTTCTAGCAATGGTTGAAGAAGGTTTTCAGGAAAAGTTTATGGGCTAAGAATACGATGCCTATCCAAGCTATTTAAAAATATATGTCCCAAGTTCGCCAATTGACAACGAAGCTTCTGTCTTTACTGAACAACATTTTAGGCAAATTGCCTTTATAACAGTGATTCAGAATTTTCCGTGCAAGTGTTAATTTTCAGAGTGTTGGCGATAAAGCTTAATTTTCTAGTCTAGTGCTTTCAGGGCAATTTTGTACGTCGTTTGCTGATACAGCTCGCGAATTACCGCAATATATTTGTTGGTAGTATTCACGCAACATTCACTTAGCGTTTTATGCATTATTTTATGCTTGGAATGGCTTGAATGGGTGTGCGGAGTTACTGTGATTGCTAAAATTTTACTTAAGTTACTTTGTCAACTAAGTGCTTTATGGTTTCACCTATATAGTTATTTCAGATACTTAAATAGATTATACGATTATTCAAGACATTAAATCTTCCACATCGAAAATTATTCATCCCAACTTTCTCGCGAGTTCACCTTCAAATAAACCAGACTCAAACAGAAGCATTATCACAAAATGATAACATCGCCCACACATATAAAACGTGCGATAATAAAGGAGAAAGCCTTGGCGATATAACAAAGTATCTCGTTAACGTAATATAGTAGGAGTACTTACTACTCTTGGTGTCAAAACTACACGTAATAAACATACGCCGCAAACATTACGAGCGGTTCATATCGCGAGTTTAATTCGATTTAGGAGAGCGTTTACATCGGTAGAAAGTAATCGAGATATATAGTCGAGAACATGGCATTTAATATTGCACTAGTCGATCATTCTTCCATACAAACGTAGTCTGGTGATTACTCAACTGTTTGACGAAGTACGTTTAAAATAAATATTGAAAGTTATATGAGCACTCGCCGTGCACGGGAAATATTTTATTACAGCAATATACATCTTATTAGTTTAGCAAAAAGCTTAAATTGGTTCGTCATAATTTCGTTAATATCGAATATCGTTAATCAGATAATAATACACAAGTTATTTTTTTTTCTAAAGCTATAAATATCTGGCAGTTCAGCGCACGAGTGAACTTAAAGTACAGCCGCCCCTGGTTGTCTGATGAGATAGCATGCATTTGAACCCCGCGCACAAAATAGTTCGTGCCGTCGACTAGGGCAACCTTAAAGTCTTAAACGGTCAAGATAGACATAGACAAAATAAGCTAGTGTATATAGGTACTGTTTGCTTTCTTTTTAAATTCGAAATTATAATTGGGCTCGTACCATAGAGCTTTAATTTACATATACTCGGCTCTCGCACGCCGATGGTTTCAGGTCAAGTAATCAGTGTAAATATTTTATTGGTGTGGGCACAGAGAATATGGTGTGGTAAACGCGCCCTAAAGGCAGATACGCACCAGTTCACTAACCTGCTGGTAAAGCGATAAACGTTCGAATCTATCGTAACGATTCGATTTAGGAATACTTAAGCAAATTACACGCGTAGACATTGCTTTCTGAGAACATTGTAATTTGATGGCGTTAACACGAAAAGATGCCATTGGAATGCTCAATTGTTTCGTCTTTAACTTTTTTCTCACATTCGATAGGCAATTTGACTGGATGTATGATTGCATAGCTAGCTTTTTCCGGAGGCTTGCCCTCGTGGCCTACACTGAAAAAATAATAGGGACTTTTTTCTTAGTAGCAACAAAACTAGTTTTGTATTTTTAATGCAAACTATATCATCTGACATATGATCGTAAAGTTGGTCGGTACTTCTTGCTGTGGTTTATAGTGTTTTTAATAAAATAACCCATTTAATGAGAACAATTATAATACAGAAAGTTTCTACATACAATAATAAAGGACGCGAAATGTTATCCAGTGCGCAGGTGCAGTGTATAAAAAGTAATTATTGTGTAAACTTAAATCTGTACACTAGTGACCAAAATCTACCCTTAACGTTAAACATATTGAAACATTTTAGTGAATATACTTAAAATCGCTTAAATCAAGTGTCGCCTAAGAGTGTGCTTCAACTCTGTTTACCCAAGTGTCATTGTATGGTGTCAACCAGCCATTAAACTCCCATAAAACTATATTTTATATAAGTTCGAAACAGCGCCATCTATTGTCACTGCGTGGAACTACTTGGTGAGATCGATAACGGAGTGTAACTTACGTACGAAACACAATGCCTGCAGCGAAGTGCGGTGGTTGCGCCAAATTTTTGTCGCCGATAGAGGCCGCTAAATGCGGCCAATGCAATGCCTTTTACCATCGCGCTTGCGTCGCCTTGTCTAGTACGGGTATTATTGCATCCACCTGGCGCTGCCATGAGTGCAGCAAAAATCTGGTTAGGGACAACAAGACGGAGATGCCAGTTCGAGGTAGGGCGGAACCTGTCCAGGAAGAAGTGCACAGTGGCCCCGAGGAGCTCATGAAAGATCCATTACATTGTACTGCGTTGAACGCTGCTATTAATTTATCTCCTGACTTGGCAGACGAGCTTCGGTTATTTAAAGAGGAGCTGCGTGCCGAGTTTCGCCTGATGCATCAGGAATTCCAACAATTTCGCACGGAAATGGCTCAATTAAAGGATTCCTTAAATACCTCTGATAAGCGTGTAGCTAGCCTAGAAGCGAGAGTGGGAGTCCTTGAACAGAAACTGGAGCAAAAAGTCGACGGGGATCCATTAGAAAACACCATAGCTGAACTGAAATGCCAATTGAACGAGCGCGATAAGGAACTCCTGTTCAACGACATTGAGGTGACCGGAATACCGGAGTGCAAGGGTGAGAGCGCCCTACACCTGGTTGGTGTTCTTGCCATAAAGCTTGGCGTTTCTGTTGAAGAGAGGGACATAGTTCATGCTGAGCGAGTCGGATCCGCGCGCCGTAATCGAGTACAGACTTCTGACGGCGACATCTCTGCTGACCCCACTGCGCAGAGACCGCGGTGTATATACGTGAGATTCGCAAGGCGCGCCACGCGCGACGCACTACTGCGCGCGGCCCTTTTTTTTTTTTTTTTTTTTTTTTTTTTTAATTATTGGCGTCTCGCAAGCAGTCAAAGTGACCGACATATGCTTAACCGGTCTTCCCTGTGGAGACTAATCTCTTAGCCTCCGGCCAGGCTTCAAAGTACTAAACCTAAAGCGACAGCGCTAAGGGCTACCCCAGTTGGGGTCGGACCTCGGCTCAGGGCGTCGCTGGGGGCAGGCTAAGGCCGGATCTAATAAGGTGATTCTACAATCCGTTCGGAAAAGCCTAAGTGGAGAAGAACGGACAAGAAACTCCATGGGGTTATCTAACTGGAATTTAACTATGGCTCAGCACGCGGGCTAGCTTATAGAATCGAAAAGGATTACGCGACGAGCCTCTGCGGTGAGGGCGGAACGAATATGTAAGTTAATTTTGTATGAACGGCGGGTTCGTACTATTTACGAACCCACTGACCGTCCTTGTAGATAAGGCTATCGAGCTCCTCAGTGATGGACTCATACCTCGAAAAGAGGTTGGCGCATTCAGCGGGAAGGAGAGAGCCCGCATTCCGGATTTCAGCATCCAGAGCACGGGCTTGAGGGGTCATAAAAATGGAGTACGCGCTAATTATATTTATACCAACGCATATATATGGCTTTTGCCCGGAGGGGGCGACAGGGGGCTGGAACTTAGCAGCAGGGGTGGTGGAAGCCACCTTCTGGCTTTGTGCGGTCATAGGGGCGGCCATAGGGGCGGCGGGGGGCATTGAGTCGGGGATAATAATTGGCGCTGCGATGGGAGTAGCCATCAGCGCTGGAATTGGCTGGGAGCAAGACTGAGGAGCCACACTTTGGTGGTTCAGCTTACCCCAGGGTGAAGGCCTCTGAGGGGCTAGTCTGGGGGGGAGTTGAGTGGTAGGGGCTTGACGCGCTTGGCGCGCGTCATTACGCTTGGCCATTTTAGGCGCAAGTTTGGGGGCTCTAGGGCAACCACGGTAATTAGCCGGGTGCCCGACTTGTCCACAAAGCACGCAGCTGGGAGGCTCCGTGCATTGTGATCGGTCTTTTGGACGGGAACAGTCCTTGGTATTGTGCTCTCCCAAGCACTTAAAGCACCTGGGAGGAGCGAAACAATTGGTCTGAGAGTGACCGTAGAGTTGGCAGTTGTGACACTGACCAACGAGATGGGGACGGTATGGCTTTTCAATGGAAATGCCTGACAAGTTACATACAGTACTAACATTGAAAATGGGATTGTGACCCTGGGAGGGGAAACACACGACAAGGACCATGTCGTAGAGATCTCCGCCTCTTGCTTTATGCAATCGGTGGACCTCTGACACAGGGACTTTTTGCGCTAATAAATCCTTTCGGATTTCTTCCGTCGGGATTTCCTTCGGAACGCGCTTAATGACAACTCTAGTGTACTTTTCCTCCGGAAGGGAGTAAGTATGGAAAGATACTTTCCTGTCTTTTAGAAAACGAGTCAAAGCTCGATAATCATTGGGAGTGGGGACCTGAATTCTGATGCCTTGTTGGCATGCAGTGGCCTTGGTGAAATTAATTTTACGCGCTACACAGGCGCTTGAAATGTCGCTCCATTTCCCTTTATCTTGAAGATAAATGGGTGGAGGAGGAGGAGGCTTCCTAGTGGTAGTATTATTTACTACTACCATAGGGCTAGGCGAGCGGTTTGACCGCTGAGAAGAACTAGCGGGGGCGGGGGCGGGGGAGGGTTGCCTGTCGGGCAAGGCCGGCGGCAGAACTGGCTGGGGAGAGGTCTTAGCTACTGGCTTTTTGGCCTTGGTAGCGTGAGGGGGACTTTTCCTCATTTTCCTCTTTCCTCCAGAGTGGAGAATGAATTCTCTGTCATCATTAGAGTCAGAAGAAGAGGACATGGTGGCATAGTCCTCTGACAAATCGGGGTTATTACTGGGGTCAACTGAGGGATTTTCTATGACCTGATCGATGTGGACAGCTACTGCTGCCCATTCATCGTCGGTACTTAGGGCTGTGTCCATCTCGATGGGAGAGTCATGCTCCTCATCGACCCAGGTATTTGATTTGGACCTAGATTCTGAGTGCATAGCTGCTACGCGCTCTTTGTACTTTTTGTACTGAAGACGGGCGGACATCCTACGAGGAGGAGGAGGCTTAGCAGCCGAAGTCTGGGGCTTTAATGGGCTACGGTCCCTCTCAGAGGGAATCGGATCTGGCTTAGTGGCACTATTTGCCTGAACCTCGCCCTGGGAAAGGGTGGGTGATCTAGGCCCGGAAGTGGGCCTGACGGGTGGGGATGGGGATCTTGGAGAATCCTTCGCCTCATATGACACGGGGGCCATGCTAGGTTCAGGTTCCACTACATCATCTACGGTCGGATACATGTTTGGTACTAGTGCTTCTAACACTGTGCCAAAAGGACAGGCGAGTCTACCTCGGAGATGACAGTCCTGAGCGAACCTCTCCTTAATGGTTTTAATGGCATTTTGCACATTAATAGGGAGCTGACTTACGTCAGAATAGGGCGGGGGGGCAGGGGCACTGTAAGGTGCACATCTGGCAAGAGATGAAAGAATGATCTTAAATCGGGCCTGGTTTTCATGACGCGGACTGGGATCGTCCGACATCAAGTCCTTGACGAGCTCTATCAACACCTCAACGGGATGCATCGTTGTCGATAGAGTCAGAACAAGGAGAAGAGAAAAAAGACTAAAAACTACTAAGGGGCTGATAACCTTATTCCCCGGGTGGATGGGCCCGGGGATGTGTGAATCCTACCCTCCCAGCCGGGTTAGACTGGGAGGTGAGTATCTGGTGAGCCCTAAGCTTGTTATCCTGCCACCAATCTTATTGGGTGGCAGGGGTCCTAGGGTACCGGTGAACCCACCGAAGGTGGGCCACCCTCCTCCTGTGTACCGAAAGTCTGGCACGTCGGGGTTGAGACACCCGACCGTGCCAGGTGAATCGCTGTGGGGCAGAGACAGGGGTTGACTAGGCTATCTACCAAGGCCAACTACCCTGCTCCCGACTCCTTCTGACTGCCGTGTCCAGACGGGACTTGGCAAGTGGGCGGGTCACCACTTCACTTGGCTTAGTTAACACCGTTAGGTTTCCACCAAGGACCACTAAGTCGTGGTTTTAACCCGGAAGGGGCCAAAAATTGAGCGGCGCGCGGAGACGCGGCGACCTAGAACCGCGTCTCCGCGCGCCGCTCACAGGTGTCGCTACTAGTAACTTCGGTTACTAGTAGGGACATCTTTTTTGGCCCCTTCCGGGTTAAAACCACGACTTAGTGGTCCTTGGTGGAAACCTAACGGTGTTAACTAAGCCAAGTGAAGTGGTGACCCGCCCACTTGCCAAGTCCCGTCTGGACACGGCAGTCAGAAGGAGTCGGGAGCAGGGTAGTTGGCCTTGGTAGATAGCCTAGTCAACCCCTGTCTCTGCCCCACAGCGATTCACCTGGCACGGTCGGGTGTCTCAACCCCGACGTGCCAGACTTTCGGTACACAGGAGGAGGGTGGCCCACCTTCGGTGGGTTCACCGGTACCCTAGGACCCCTGCCACCCAATAAGATTGGTGGCAGGATAACAAGCTTAGGGCTCACCAGATACTCACCTCCCAGTCTAACCCGGCTGGGAGGGTAGGATTCACACATCCCCGGGCCCATCCACCCGGGGAATAAGGTTATCAGCCCCTTAGTAGTTTTTAGTCTTTTTTCTCTTCTCCTTGTTCTGACTCTATCGACAACGATGCATCCCGTTGAGGTGTTGATAGAGCTCGTCAAGGACTTGATGTCGGACGATCCCAGTCCGCGTCATGAAAACCAGGCCCGATTTAAGATCATTCTTTCATCTCTTGCCAGATGTGCACCTTACAGTGCCCCTGCCCCCCCGCCCTATTCTGACGTAAGTCAGCTCCCTATTAATGTGCAAAATGCCATTAAAACCATTAAGGAGAGGTTCGCTCAGGACTGTCATCTCCGAGGTAGACTCGCCTGTCCTTTTGGCACAGTGTTAGAAGCACTAGTACCAAACATGTATCCGACCGTAGATGATGTAGTGGAACCTGAACCTAGCATGGCCCCCGTGTCATATGAGGCGAAGGATTCTCCAAGATCCCCATCCCCACCCGTCAGGCCCACTTCCGGGCCTAGATCACCCACCCTTTCCCAGGGCGAGGTTCAGGCAAATAGTGCCACTAAGCCAGATCCGATTCCCTCTGAGAGGGACCGTAGCCCATTAAAGCCCCAGACTTCGGCTGCTAAGCCTCCTCCTCCTCGTAGGATGTCCGCCCGTCTTCAGTACAAAAAGTACAAAGAGCGCGTAGCAGCTATGCACTCAGAATCTAGGTCCAAATCAAATACCTGGGTCGATGAGGAGCATGACTCTCCCATCGAGATGGACACAGCCCTAAGTACCGACGATGAATGGGCAGCAGTAGCTGTCCACATCGATCAGGTCATAGAAAATCCCCCAGTTGACCCCAGTAATAACCCCGATTTGTCAGAGGACTATGCCACCATGTCCTCTTCTTCTGACTCTAATGATGACAGAGAATTCATTCTCCACTCTGGAGGAAAGAGGAAAATGAGGAAAAGTCCCCCTCACGCTACCAAGGCCAAAAAGCCAGTAGCTAAGACCTCTCCCCAGCCAGTTCTGCCGCCGGCCTTGCCCGACAGGCAACCCTCCCCCGCCCCCGCCCCCACTAGTTCTTCTCAGCGGTCAAACCGCTCGCCTAGCCCTATGGTAGTAGTAAATAATACTACCACTAGGAAGCCTCCTCCTCCTCCACCCATTTATCTTCAAGATAAAGGGAAATGGAGCGACATTTCAAGCGCCTGTGTAGCGCGTAAAATTAATTTCACCAAGGCCACTGCATGCCAACAAGGCATCAGAATTCAGGTCCCCACTCCCAATGATTATCGAGCTTTGACTCGTTTTCTAAAAGACAGGAAAGTATCTTTCCATACTTACTCCCTTCCGGAGGAAAAGTACACTAGAGTTGTCATTAAGCGCGTTCCGAAGGAAATCCCGACGGAAGAAATCCGAAAGGATTTATTAGCGCAAAAAGTCCCTGTGTCAGAGGTCCACCGATTGCATAAAGCAAGAGGCGGAGATCTCTACGACATGGTCCTTGTCGTGTGTTTCCCCTCCCAGGGTCACAATCCCATTTTCAATGTTAGTACTGTATGTAACTTGTCAGGCATTTCCATTGAAAAGCCATACCGTCCCCATCTCGTTGGTCAGTGTCACAACTGCCAACTCTACGGTCACTCTCAGACCAATTGTTTCGCTCCTCCCAGGTGCTTTAAGTGCTTGGGAGAGCACAATACCAAGGACTGTTCCCGTCCAAAAGACCGATCACAATGCACGGAGTCTCCCAGCTGCGTGCTTTGTGGACAAGTCGGGCACCCGGCTAATTACCGTGGTTGCCCTAGAGCCCCCAAACTTGCGCCTAAAATGGCCAAGCGTAATGACGCGCGCCAAGCGCGTCAAGCCCCTACCACTCAACTCCCCCCCAGACTAGCCCCTCAGAGGCCTTCACCCTGGGGTAAGCTGAACCACCAAAGTGTGGCTCCTCAGTCTTGCTCCCAGCCAATTCCAGCGCTGATGGCTACTCCCATCGCAGCGCCAATTATTATCCCCGACTCAATGCCCCCCGCCGCCCCTATGGCCGCCCCTATGACCGCACAAAGCCAGAAGGTGGCTTCCACCACCCCTGCTGCTAAGTTCCAGCCCCCTGTCGCCCCCTCCGGGCAAAAGCCATATATATGCGTTGGTATAAATATAATTAGCGCGTACTCCATTTTTATGACCCCTCAAGCCCGTGCTCTGGATGCTGAAATCCGGAATGCGGGCTCTCTCCTTCCCGCTGAATGCGCCAACCTCTTTTCGAGGTATGAGTCCATCACTGAGGAGCTCGATAGCCTTATCTACAAGGACGGTCAGTGGGTTCGTAAATAGTACGAACCGCCGTTCATACAAAATTAACTTACATATTCGTTCCGCCCTCACCGCAGAGGCTCGTCGCGTAATCCTTTTCGATTCTATAAGCTAGCCCGCGTGCTGAGCCATAGTTAAATTCCAGTTAGATAACCCCATGGAGTTTCTTGTCCGTTCTTCTCCACTTAGGCTTTTCCGAACGGATTGTAGAATCACCTTATTAGATCCGGCCTTAGCCTGCCCCCAGCGACGCCCTGAGCCGAGGTCCGACCCCAACTGGGGTAGCCCTTAGCGCTGTAGCTTTAGGTTTAGTACTTTGAAGCCTGGCCGGAGGCTTAGAGATTAGTCTCCACAGGGAAGACCGGTTAAGCATATGTCGGTCACTTTGACTGCTTGCGAGACGCCAATAATTAAAAAAAAAAAAAAAAAAAAAAAAAAGGGCCGCGCGCAGTAGTGCGTCGCGCGTGGCGCGCCTTGCGAATCTCACGTATATACACCGCGGTCTCTGCGCAGTGGGGTCAGCAGAGATGTCGCCGTCAGAAGTCTGTACTCGATTACGGCGCGCGGATCCGACTCGCTCAGCATGAACTATGTCCCTCTCTTCAACAGAAACGCCAAGCTTTATGGCAAGAACACCAACCAGGTGTAGGGCGCTCTCACCCTTGCACTCCGGTATTCCGGTCACCTCAATGTCGTTGAACAGGAGTTCCTTATCGCGCTCGTTCAATTGGCATTTCAGTTCAGCTATGGTGTTTTCTAATGGATCCCCGTCGACTTTTTGCTCCAGTTTCTGTTCAAGGACTCCCACTCTCGCTTCTAGGCTAGCTACACGCTTATCAGAGGTATTTAAGGAATCCTTTAATTGAGCCATTTCCGTGCGAAATTGTTGGAATTCCTGATGCATCAGGCGAAACTCGGCACGCAGCTCCTCTTTAAATAACCGAAGCTCGTCTGCCAAGTCAGGAGATAAATTAATAGCAGCGTTCAACGCAGTACAATGTAATGGATCTTTCATGAGCTCCTCGGGGCCACTGTGCACTTCTTCCTGGACAGGTTCCGCCCTACCTCGAACTGCCATCTCCGTCTTGTTGTCCCTAACCAGATTTTTGCTGCACTCATGGCAGCGCCAGGTGGATGCAATAATACCCGTACTAGACAAGGCGACGCAAGCGCGATGGTAAAAGGCATTGCATTGGCCGCATTTAGCGGCCTCTATCGGCGACAAAAATTTGGCGCAACCACCGCACTTCGCTGCAGGCATTGTGTTTCGTACGTAAGTTACACTCCGTTATCGATCTCACCAAGTAGTTCCACGCAGTGACAATAGATGGCGCTGTTTCGAACTTATATAAAATATAGTTTTATGGGAGTTTAATGGCTGGTTGACACCATACAATGACACTTGGGTAAACAGAGTTGAAGCACACTCTTAGGCGACACTTGATTTAAGCGATTTTAAGTATATTCACTAAAATGTTTCAATATGTTTAACGTTAAGGGTAGATTTTGGTCACTAGTGTACAGATTTAAGTTTACACAATAATTACTTTTTATACACTGCACCTGCGCACTGGATAACGTTTCGCGTCCTTTATTATTGTATGTAGAAACTTTCTGTATTATAATTGTTCTCAGTAAATGGGTTATTTTATTAAAAACACTATAAACCACAGCAAGAAGTACCGACCAACTTTACGACCATATGTCAGATGATATAGTTTGCATTAAAAATACAAAACTAGTTTTGTTGCTACTAAGAAAAAAGTCCCTATTATTTTTTCAGTGTAGGCCACGAGGGCAAGCCTCCGGAAAAAGCTAGCTATGCAATCATACATCCAGTCAAATTGCCTATCGAATGTGAGAAAAAAGTTAAAGACGAAACAATTGAGCATTCCAATGGCATCTTTTCGTGTTAACGCCATCAAATTACAATGTTCTCAGAAAGCAATGTCTACGCGTGTAATTTACTTAAGTATTCCTAAATCGAATCGTTACGATAGATTCGAACGTTTATCGCTTTACCAGCAGGTTAGTGAACTGGTGCGTATCTGCCTTTAGGGCGCGTTTACCACACCATATTCTCTGTGCCCACACCAATAAAATATTTACACTGATTACTTGACCTGAAACCATCGGCGTGCGAGAGCCGAGTATATGTAAATTAAAGCTCTATGGTACGAGCCCAATTATAATTTCGAATTTAAAAAGAAAGCAAACAGTACCTATATACACTAGCTTATTTTGTCTATGTCTATCTTGACCGTTTAAGACTTTAAGGTTGCCCTAGTCGACGGCACGAACTTTTCACCGGTTATGATCAAGGTTCATTAAATCTATTCTGGCGTTATAGTTACTTTACTAACTTGCCTATTAGGCAGGTACAACCAAAAAGTGAAAAATAAAAAACTTTTTGCAAAAAAATACTACCGACTTCAAAATACAAAACTACAAAGTGTAAATAACTTTATTTTTTGAAGTCGGTGTCCCTTACTTAAAAAAATGGTACCTACGAAAGACACCGACTTTAAAAAATAAAGTTATTTTTCACTTTGTAGTTTTGTATTTGGAAGTCGGTAGTATTTTTTTGCAAAAAGTTTTTTATCCTTGTAAACAAACGACCTTATTTCAATTCCACCTTCGTACGTCAAAATACTTGAAGCCAGCTGCATTTATTATTGAGGATAAGGATCGCGAATCATAAAACGTTCACAATAAAGAAAGGTATTATCTTTATTTGGGTGCATCAAAGCCATAAATTTGCTGTAGTATTTTTTAATCGGAGCCCCGTTTATTGCAGCTATCAAACTTGCTGCTTGCATACGTTTTAAAGGCGAGTACTTCAAGCCAGTGAAACTGAGAGGGCTTTTAAAATCGTTATAAACCTGGAACCTTTTATTCCCGTCACACATCACGCGAGTGTTAAAGGGATAGTAGACAGGCATCATTGTTTTCAATAAATGCGTCGTAAAGTATTGTATGGACCCGCATACCACACAGTAACTACGTGCGACCATAAAATTATTGGTTTTATTTCTTTGGGATCATGAGCTTTTCATCACATTTTAGGACAATAGTAAAGGAGAGAACACACTTGAAAATAAAGATGTAGTAAAATAATCGACGAACAAATGTAAATTACACAATCTAATCTCGATACATTCATTATTACTTATTGTTAATTGTTTGTTTGTTTGTGGGAAATAATCTTAGGAAGTGACGACATATTGCAGCAAGTGCTCGGTTCCTGTGGCATACACTGAGCAAAATAATTGGCACTTGCAAACCTTATCCTTGCTAGCAAAAAAAATAGTTTTGCTATTTGTTTTGTATTATTTTATTAAAGTTGATTTTCTAGGTTCAGTGACGTCACGCAGTGGCGCGACGAGTCGGAGAGAGGGGCGCGGCGGGGCGCGCGGTGGGGGCGGCGAGAGCGGCGGGCGGCAGCGAGACGTCCGCTCGGCGGCGATGGCAGGCGAAGAGTCTGCGCGCGGCCCGTGTTTGTCGCGGTTTAAGTACAGGTGAACTTGATATCACTGGAGCGCCGCGCAGAGTTTATGTCAACGGACGTCTAACTCGGACAAACCGCCAGTTATTTTATCATGCTCGTCAGGCAGGGATTCAGAACAAATGGAAGTATGTATGGACAAGGGAAGGGAGAATCTTGAGCAGAGAAGATCACCAAAAAGCAGAACGAATTAGGTGTGAAGAGGATATCAGTAGGATTTTTGGGTAATGGTCGGTTTGTACCACATCCGAACGCATCCTGTAAACTTGTTGTATTTACCTATTGCTCCTGTGGGTGTTAACAGTTTGGTGTCTTTATTGTTGTGTTTTGCACTTGGAGGTTTTTTTAATGGTTTGTTTTATATATTAAGTAGGGTCACAGGGCGGTGTGTTTCCTGGGGTACCGAGTGGGAATCTATTTGGCTCTCAACATCATTGGTCAACACTAAGCAAAATATATTGTAGGAAAGTTGATTATTTTGGTCAATTGTGGACAGTTATGCTATTTTATCATTTACTGTTGGCTTACAGTAAGTCATTAGTTTCATGCACAGATTACTTGGATGTTAAACCATATTATTATGCAGATATTATTTACAAACATATGGCTGGTGTTTACACTTTCATTTCACTTATTCATATACACAATTCTATGAGAATTTCGCATATGGCTTTTAGATTATTATTTACAAAGACTTTTACTCGTATTATACAACTATTGTTTACACTGGCTAATGTACAGCTTTTATTTGCAATTATTTACTTATATTTTTTATTTACAACCACTTACATAAAACTATTATTTATAATTTCTAATCTTTACAATGTTGTTGATTCCAAATTGATCTTTACAATGTTATTTTTAATTTTTAATATTTACTATGTTGTTGATGTGTCTTCATTTTTTGGCTTTATTTGTGATTATTTTTACGAATTTCAATTAATTGTTATTTACAACGCTTATTTACAGTATTACCACAGAATTACACGTTACAATTTCATTTTATGTCCCTTGACAAATGCGAAAACGTCGACAATTTACGTCTGCGACAGTGCTTCTCTGTTTTGTTGTGTGTATCATTGCTTTAAGTATGCTTGAAAAACACCTTAAGGTTGGTTTGTTAAACGTAGGCTCCCTTAGCACTAACCACGATGATTTCATAGCAGCCGTAGAAGGGCATTCTTTCGATGTATTGGCAGTTAACGAGACTTGGCTACGACCAGGCGAAGAGGGGCGTGCGCCTGCTGTACCAGGTTACCGCCTGCGACACTCACCACGACCGCTGTCTGTACATGGGGGAAGGGGGGGTGGTGTGGGTTTTTATCTTAAACGCGGCCTTACCGCTCGTACCTGCTCCATCCCTATTGACCCTAGATACGACACTATCGAACAAATGTGGATTACTCTTACATTAAATGGAAATAAAATTGCTTTAGGTACAGCGTATCGTCCCCCACGATTCGACTTGGACCTTTTTCTCGATGCCATAACTGACTCCATTAGCTCCTTAGTAAAATGTGACCACTATGTACTGCTTGGCGATTTCAATGTTAACTTACTGAATGCTAACGGGCAAACTAAGAAAGTATGTGAGTTTTTGAATAGCCTAAGCCTTAAACAACTGGTAACTTCGTCCACCCATTTCACAGACCATAGCGAAACATTGATTGACCTTGTCTGTTCAAATCTCAACCACAAAAAAATATCTGTTGATCCCTATGGCTCAATAAATGGTCATTCACTTGTTGTGTGTGATTTCAATATTCGGCGTAGTAAATATAAACCCCATACAATTGTGTACAGACCCATCAAGCAAATAAATAGAGAAGTACTGGGTAGTGATTTATCGCGCATACACTGGGACAACATTTGCGGCTTGCATAATGTTAATGACATGGTTGAAGCATTTAATGGAAACATTTTAGCAATTTTCGATACGCACGCACCGGTCAAGAAATGTTTAATTAAGGAACCGTCATATCCCTGGATAACAGACACAATTAAATTGATGATGCGCTTGCGTAATGACGCTCTGACCAAGTACCGTAAAACGAAATCCGAGTCCAAAAAAGCGTACTACAAGCAGTTGATATCTCTGGTGTTAAATTCCATATTTAGAGAAAAGGTTGCGTATTTCAAATTCAATATTAATAACAAAATAAAAAGTCCGCAAGCATTATGGAAAAATTTGAGAGGCACTGATTACCTAGGAAACAAATAGATGACCTTCCTACTCACCTCAGAGATCCAAATCAAATCAATGATCACTTTATGAGTGTTCCTGGTAACCCTGTCTGCAATATATCGCAGCGCACTTTCTTTGAGTCTCATCGTTATGGTGATGATAGCTTTGCATTTGCGTTACAACCAGTAACGGTTGATCAGGTTTTGCGATACTTCCGCCAGCTAAAATCTAACGCTGAAGGCTGTGATGGGTTAACACTGAATATGCTTTTGCTTACACTCCCACATACACTAAAAGTCATCACTGACATTGTGAATAGCTCAATTCTCTCAGCAACCTTCCCTGACATCTGGAAAACTGCTATTGTTAGGCCATTGCCTAAAAAATCAAATTCGAATGACTTAAAAGACCTTAGGCCTATTAGTATTCTGCCTTGCCTTTCTAAAATTGCTGAAAAGGCGGTATGCCAGCAGCTTACAAAATATCTAGAAGATAAAAACATTCTGCCTGAGCTACAGTCAGGCTTTCGCAAACAGCGTGGTACTTCTACGGCTCTTTTGGACGTGACAGATAACATTCTATCAGCACAAGATAAGGGCTTATGTACGCTACTTGTCCTACTTGATTTTTCGCGAGCTTTTGATTGCATAAATATTGATCTGTTTCTGTCAAAGCTTAGCTACTATGGATTTGACCAAAATAAGATTCACTGGTTCCAAAGCTATCTCACTAACCGACGTCAGCGTGACGAAATACAACTTAGCAATGGCTCATCTCTTGTTTCGTCACTCACTTCTGTTTACAGAAGAGTCCCACAAGGCTCAATACTGGGCCCCATCATCTTTATTTTGTACTGTGCGGATATCATAAATGCCCTGAAGCAATGTAGTTACCATATTTATGCTGATGACGTACAAGTCTATATTTCTTTTAAACCAAGTGACTTTGACATTTCGATAAAGGATCTAAACGATGATCTTGACAGGATAGCATGTTGGGCTGAAAATAATGGTTTGGTACTTAACCCTACTAAAACCAAATATATGCTGTTTGGAACCAAGAACCAAATCAGTGCAGTGCCTGCAACACTCAACGTTGCCCTGCTGGGTGAGTCGGTCAGTCGAGTCGGTGAGGCCCGTAATCTGGGTCTAAATATGGACGCTGGGTTAAGATATGAGGCGCATGTGTCAGAGTCAGTGCGCACTTGTTTTTACCGGCTTAAGGTCCTCTATAAGATAAGGCCTTATCTTTCAGAGGAGCTGCGGATCCAGCTGGCTGAGTCTCTCGTGCTGTCCAATCTGAACTATGCGGACGTAGTTATTGGCCCTCGACTGCTTGCAAGAACTGATCGACTGATTCAGAGAGTGCAAAACGCTTGCGCTCGATTCTGCTTCTCAATCCCACCTAGAAGTCACGTAACACCATTTTTAAATAATCACTCAATCCTTAGGATGAGGTCGCGTCGTAAGTTCCACTTGGCATGCCTACTTTTTGGAGTTATAAAGTACAAGCAGCCGACCTATCTGTATAATAAACTTAGCTGGATCGCTAGTAGAAGAGAATGCGCGAGTAGACAGTGCTCACAGCAACTCTCCACTCACTCGCACAAGACAGCGGCTTTCAGGGGAAGTTTTAGATACGCCGCATCCAAATGCTGGAACAATATTCCCCCGCCGATAAGAAATCTTAAATGCCTTATAACTTTCAGAGTTCGATTGCGACAGTTTCTTATCGCATCACAGAAAAAACTGGGGATGACTATTTTGAACACGTCCATTATATAACTGGTTGTCATGTACTTCCCTAGCTGTTTATTTGGCTATTTGGCGTATCATCTATCATATCGTGGTCAAAACCTGTGAGCAAGGGATATAGGCATTTAGTAATTGAATGACTTGTGGATATTTTGTGTGTACGTGTTATCTACGTGTATTTATTTATTGTAAGCATATTTAATTTTAGTCTAGCCGAAGCCAAATTTACTTTATTTGGACCTACGCCCTCATTTATTTATTGGTTATTGTGAGATTGTTTATTATTTTATACATTTAAATTTATAAATACCCAACCAAGTAATCAAAACGAATTTATAACACATTCAACACGCCTAAGAACTGGAACTTTTTCCATTGCAATAAAATATAAATGTTTTTTTTATTGTAACTAATAAATTAAAGTTGCGGGTATACTTACGTGAATTACTCTACGCATAACACTGTAACAACACCAACATATCACGTCTGCTTGGCGACCATATATCACTGCAGGGATCCAGCAGAATATCAGCGTCAGGTATATTTGCCTGACACGTGCTGAGCTGGACTCCCATTTGGTGCAACCTTGAGGCGCACACCGCACTGTGTTTTGATTGTCAACCAGTATATAATAATAGTAATCTTTGATTGTCAAAACTAATGTTACTGGTGTCACTTTGACTTTTATTTCGTTAGTATGGTTTCCTTTTTCTTTTTTATGTTGGCACCTTGTTTTTAAACATACATAAAAATTGTAATAATTTAATTAAGATTTTGTGTGTTGTGCTGTGTCTTTTGTGTGCACTAAATAAATGATTTATCTATTTATCTATATATCTATCTATAGTTAACACACTAATATTATAAAGGCGAAGGTTTGGGAGTGTGTGTGTCTGTGTGTGTGTTTGTATGTTTGTTACTTTTTCACGTCCAAACGGCTGGATGGATCTGGATAAAATTTGGCACAGAGATATATTATAGTCTGAAATAGCATATAGCATACTTTTTAGCCCGGGAATATGTTCCTCTGGGTTAATTTTCGACATTCACGCGGCATTCAGAAGCTAGTTAGAAAATCAACTTTAATGAAATAATACAAAACAAATAGCAAAACTATTTTTTTTGCTAGCAAGGATAAAGTTTGCAAGTGCCAATTATTTTGCTCAGTGTATGCCACAGGAACCGAGCACTTGCTGCAATATGTCGTCACTTCCTAAGATTATTTCCCACAAACAAACAAACAATTAACAATAAGTAATAATGAATGTATCGAGATTAGATTGTGTAATTTACATTTGTTCGTCGATTATTTTACTACATCTTTATTTTCAAGTGTGTTCTCTCCTTTACTATTGTCCTAAAATGTGATGAAAAGCTCATGATCCCAAAGAAATAAAACCAATAATTTTATGGTCGCACGTAGTTACTGTGTGGTATGCGGGTCCATACAATACTTTACGACGCATTTATTGAAAACAATGATGCCTGTCTACTATCCCTTTAACACTCGCGTGATGTGTGACGGGAATAAAAGGTTCCAGGTTTATAACGATTTTAAAAGCCCTCTCAGTTTCACTGGCTTGAAGTACTCGCCTTTAAAACGTATGCAAGCAGCAAGTTTGATAGCTGCAATAAACGGGGCTCCGATTAAAAAATACTACAGCAAATTTATGGCTTTGATGCACCCAAATAAAGATAATACCTTTCTTTATTGTGAACGTTTTATGATTCGCGATCCTTATCCTCAATAATAAATGCAGCTGGCTTCAAGTATTTTGACGTACGAAGGTGGAATTGAAATAAGGTCGTTTGTTTACAAGGATAAAAAACTTTTTGCAAAAAAATACTACCGACTTCCAAATACAAAACTACAAAGTGAAAAATAACTTTATTTTTTAAAGTCGGTGTCTTTCGTAGGTACCATTTTTTTTAAGTAAGGGACACCGACTTCAAAAAATAAAGTTATTTACACTTTGTAGTTTTGTATTTTGAAGTCGGTAGTATTTTTTTGCAAAAAGTTTTTTATTTTTCACTTTTTGGTTGTACCTGCCTAATAGGCAAGTTAGTAAAGTAACTATAACGCCAGAATAGATTTAATGAACCTTGATCATAACCGGTGAAATGAGAGATCTGCGTACCCCTTAAGAGCGTACTGGCGTGATGTTATGTTCTGAAATGGTATAAACAATAAACAGACATGCGATTGCAGCAATCCCGAGAGATTTGCCATTATTTATTGAAGAGTTCTGTTGTATTTCTCCGAAGTTCTTCATCAGATCTACACCACATTAAAATGGGACCAATTTCGGAACATACTTTTCAAACAAAAAAAAGTATATTCAAAATCGGTCCACAATTGACGGAGATATCGGTGAACATAAAAAAAAAACATAATGTCGAAAGCCAGCTGGCGTTATTCCCAAACTCTCTGTGTGAATAAAACGGAGATTATATAACAAAGTTTATCCATCACTTAAAAGTTAGATGGTAACGTCCCGATAATAGGAAGTTATTGTTCGATGAAGACGAGGAAGATTTACTTTGACAGATCATTATAATCATATAATAAGGGAGGGGTTTATGCTGATCGGTTTCAAGGTACAGAATGTTGGGGCTTATATAGTTACTTGTGACCAGCTTGTGACTGACGCATCTCGCAAACATTTATAAAATATGTAAATCCAAAAACTGTGGTTAAATGTCTCTATTTTGGGTCGTAATTGCTCATCATCTAAAGACTATAATTTTATTATAGTCTCCGCCAGATAAAAAAAAAACATATCATTGATCCGACTAGTACCAAAAAATTGTTTTATCGTGTTAGCGACCCTGCCTTTATATTTATTTCGTATCGTTTTGAAATATTGGAATACATTGGTAGAGAGGTGTTAACTACTTTTTAACCGACATCCCAAAAAGGAGGAGGTTCTATGTTCGACTTCAAGTTTTTTTTTTTTTTGTATGTTCACCGATATCATCGTCTATTGTGGACCGATTTAAAAAAATCTTTTTTTGATTGAAAAAGTATGTTCCGAAATTGGTCCCATTTTAATTTTGTGAAGATCTGATGAAGAACTTCGGAGATATACAACGGAAATCTTCAATAAATAACGGCAAATCTCTCGGGATTGCTGCAATCGCATGTCTGTTTGTTGTTTATAACATTTCATAACATAACATCACGCCAGTTCGCTCTTAAGGGGTAAGCAGATCTCTCATTTCACCGGTTATGTTCAAGTTTCATGAAATCTATTCTGTCGAAATAGTTCCCTTACTAACTTGCCTATTAGGTACGTAGAACTAAAAAGTGAAAAATAAAAAATAAACTTTTTGCAAAAAAATACTACCGACTTCCAAATTATTTTACAAATTACAAATTATTTAATTAATATTAAAAATTCCGAAGTCGGTAGTATTTTTTTGCAAAAAGTTTTTTTTATTGTTTTTTGTTATCTGGCGGTGACCCTAGTCCTTCGATGAAGAATACACTACATTCCCGGTCAGCGCTTCAAAAACGGGCCGAAAAATATGGCCACAAATACGGTTGTGTCACTATTTTTAAATTAGTATGGTCCAATCATAGCCAACATTAATACGTAAAAAATGCCGCAATGTGCGTTCAAAAACTGTGCAAATAAATACCGTAACACCTTGAATTTGGAAGGAATATCTTTTTTTGGGTAAGTTTATATCTTTAAGTGTTTTTCATAAAGTAAAAACCGAATTAAATAGTAAATATGAATCAATTACCAAATATTATGATTGTTTGACCAACATTTGCGTCGAAAAAGCGAACGCGCCAACTATTGTAACAAACATTGACTGTTCTGGGGCCTACTCCCGAAGCTCGAAGTTCGTAGTTTCGACCTTAGTTACGGGCGTTTCCTACTCCCTAACACCTACGGACGGATGATTCGTTCGGGCCCCGAACGAAGAATGAATGACAACACAATTTGACAGTTTTACCTACTCCCGATGCGTTTTTATCCGTTCGAAAAATTTAATTTGACACCTGTTTTAACGGATCGTTCTTAAAGATATTACGACATCAAAATATTTAGTTATCGTGCGGTCGACGAAACTTGCGATCTACTGGAAGAGCGGAGGCAACGTCGATGACATTTGCGCCAAAACTTCCAGTTGGCAAGTATTCCCGACGTTGAGTTCATAGGGAACTATAAGCTCACTCGGGCATTATTTGGTGTGAGGAGCTAATACCTCTTTTGCTTCAACACTTACGACAAAGTGGTGTTGATCCGAGAATGAAGGTAAGGATATATTAAATATACTGGTAACTTATTGAGCTGTATTACCAATGCCACCCATTTACATTTGTTGTTTTTGTTTAATTGATCCTAGCTGCTCTTAATTTTTATGCGGGGGGGAGTCACCAAGGTGCAGTGGACCTTAGCAGTGATGTTCTAATGGCACAAGAGACAGTGTCATGCTGTCTGCGCCATGTCACAAATGCACTGAACAGACCCTCATTAATAAAAAAGTACATAAGGTTTCCACATAATTTGGCTGGGAGGAACCTTATAAATTTATAAATAGACAGTACCTAAGTTTAAAAGCTTGTACCATTTTTCTAAAACAAATATCTGTAGGTATTTAATAAAATATACCTAGCCTGCCATTTGAACAATGTTTACCTATGCTTTGAAGAGTGTTTATACCTTATAGAGTACACTTAAATAAATTGTATCAATTAAAATTTTGTAGATTTTATGAAAAATATGGCCTGCCAAGCGTAGTGTTACAGGGGATTTTGGGTACCCACTTCGGGGATTCATGATGACCCGAGTAGACAATGCTGTAGAAGACCCCAATGGACAATAACATGCTCGGTCCAATAAACAGCGTTTGTTTAGCATTAAAAAAAAAACGATTAAGATGCCTCATAGCAGCAAGAGACATAGAAAAAAAAATACAGAGCTGCATTATGCACCAGTCAGTTGGTATTTGTCGCAATTTATACTAGTTATAGCTATGTTTTTCTAATAACACATTGAACAGGTGAATAGTACTTTTTTCATCTATTTATGAGCATATTTTAATAATTTTTCAGGTACAATTGTCATTGCCTGCTGTGTTTTACACAATATGTTTAATGAAGCGGACTTAGAAGCACCTTCCCTCAGCAAGAAGATCTTCAAATTGAGCGCAATAGACGAGGAGAAGTGTCTACAAATATAATATCTGCCCATCAAGCTCTTCAGCAAGGGCAAAGAGCGAGAGACAGATTAGTGCAAGTGCTGGAAAGAAATAGATACTTATGCAGTCTCACAAGAAAACTTTACTAATAAAGCCAATATAAATGCATTGGTATGTGTATGACTAGATGTATGAATTTGAGTGAAGCAAAAGCAGTATGTAAGGATCATAGCAGGTGGCAGTCTGTAGTTTCTGCCTAACCCCATGGAAAAAAGGTGTGAGTTTATGTTTTTATTTTTCACCATTCAAATCTGAATAAATTTAACAATTAACAACACACTATGACTTATACAATAACTACAAAAATAGAATATACTTTATAGTACACCATAAAATTATACACATTTATAAGAAAACTTATTTATACGGGTACAAAGGTGGTCTTATCGCTGACAGATATCTACTATAATACTAATATCAACATATATATATATATATATATATACAAGATTATATAACTATAATAAATACTATACAAAAACCTATATATAAACATTACATACATCAAAAAAACCACTACAAGAGACAAAAAATAGGTTTCATTTCGTAAACAAAGTAGGTAGTTTTGAATTTGGTAGTTTACACTAATACACACCTGATTATTTAACGAAATTAAGTGTTGATAGGAAAACAACCTTTATGGGTATGTGACTACCCTACTTTAAGTACGAAAATCGCCAAAATGTTGAAAGAAAACAAAAAATATTTATTTGTGACCCACACAGGAGACAACAAAAATTAAACAATAATAAAAATACAACCCTAAGCGAGACCCAAAAATATCACAGCATGTGCAGCGTTACCCAAAAAGGAAATAACGCAGCGCTGATATTCTAATGGTTTTCCTTTTACTTATCAGTCTTAAATTATTGCTAGGACCTTAATTTCTCTTACTTGTCTACTTGAGTCTCAAATACCTAATAATCAGAATAAAATTAACACTTAACACACTATAACAATCAAAACATAGATTTGCCTTTATTTATGTCTTAAATTATTGCTAGGAACTTAGTTTTTCAAGAATATTCCAGCTTTACTTCATCGAGCATCTTATTTCTTCTAATTTTTATTATAAGCCTTTGCACTTCCACTTTCGGCAGGTGTGTCTTACTGATGGACCCTGTACAACAAAAAAACTTTTTAACAAAAAATCAAACCGACTTCCAGAACAAAAAACTACAAAGCAAAAAATAACTTTCTTTTCCGAAGTCGGTGTCTTTTGTACCCATTTTTTGCAGTTTTTCGACACCGACTTCGGAAAAGAAAGTTATTTTTTGCTTTGTAGTTTTTTGTTCTGGAAGTCGGTTTGATTTTTTGTTAAAAAATTTTTATTTTTCTCTTTTTAGTTTTGGTAGGTATCTCCAATTAACATGATAATCATTTATGGCCAAAGTACATCTCATGACGATTCCAATAAGCCCAAGCACGACTAGGACACATTGTTTTATTTCAAGAGTTCCAGTGCCTACCTTCCGGCTTCAGCATCAGAACAGTTCAATGGTACCATTTTCATCAGTGCCATTCATTTATAAGTATTTGCTTCATCATAGTCGGTTAACTATTCGAGATATTTTATACCCGTGACATACTTAGCATTTAGGAGTTCCAGTGGCCATCTGTGGTCATCTTCATCAGTTCCACTTCACCAAATTATACTTTCTAAGTGCAAATGATTGCATTGTTGATGAAAATACCAAAATCACTATATGTATGCCTATAATATTTGAGGAGTTCCCTCGATTTCTCTAGGATCCCATCATCAGATCCTGACTTGATGACTATGGGACCAACTAGGAAGTATACCCTTCAAAACAAAAGAAGATTTTTTCAAATCGGTCCAGGCGTCTTTGAGCAATCGGGGAACATACATAAAAAAAAAAAAAAAAAAAGATTCCGACGAATTGAGAACCTCCTCCTTTTTTTGAAGTCGGTTAAAAACTGAATATCATTGACGGATACAATACAAAATATATGATTGTGTCTGTAATTTATTAATATTTTGTAAAAAAAAATAGTCTCCTACCAAAAATTTTTATTTTTTATTTTTTTTATTTGTGTTGGGTTTGCTTTTGACTCTAGTCTAAGTCATAGGTGACAGAGACAGAGTCGACGATGGAGTGAGCTTACCCAGAAGAAGCCTGTTTACTCTAACTTTGAAGAGATTTGGGTTGTATGCATTCGGAAACACAGACGCAGGTAGTGAGTTCCATTCATTCGCTGTGCGCATTATGAAGGAAGTTAATAGTTTGAATTTTGTTAAGTATTACTGTTGGAAAAGCTGGTTGGACTCTTGACTAGGTTTGTTGCTCTTCAAAACCATCTTCTATAATTGATAGTATCTTTAACTCCATTTGGGAGCAGGTTGGTGCTACCAATGGGCCATGCTGACAGTCTGACAGCTCCAACAGCGTTCTTGGCCAAATGTTTTTAGTAGCCCGCAATTTGGATATTTCGTTAATTGTTATTTGGATATTTAATTGCATGCAGGTATTTATTATTTATTTCTTGACAATTGACAATTCATTTGAAAGTTGCTGTCATAAAGAAAAAAAGCAAAGGTATCAATAGGATAATGCCGCTTTCCAGACAATAATGACAAAAGTAATTCATTTCTATATTTAAAGACATAAGAAAAGTAAATTGTTAAAGATATGGTCATTTCGTAACGTAAAAAATATTTTATTTTTTGTTTAGTAAGCTTGAAACCACAAACTAGGAAAACCGGTAATCGACCGATAAAATAGTGCAACTCTAACGTCATCCATCGTTCGTCCACGAAAATTGTCTATGATTTTTTTCGAACGGGTCTATTCGAACGGGTCGAAGCTCAATAATCCGAAATCGTTAGGGGGTAGGGTTCACTCTGAAGTTTCGAAATACTTTCGAACGGCTCGTAACTTCGTCGACGAAGATCGGGAGTAGGCCCCCTGGAACAGAGAATGCATGGAGTAGTTTGTAAAGCTTTTTTTTTTAGTTAAACTAAAACGTACGGAATCATTCATTTATCCTCGTATAAAATCCATCCCATTTTATTCTATGTATGAAAACTTCTTGCTACTAAACTTTTTTAAATTGATTTATAAATTTAAAACTCAACTGCAAAACTAATGATCGAGCTCGTAAACAAAAGTCACGACCGCGTAATAGCGTAAATAAATGCCTATACAAAAGATTCAATTTTCGAATCATAACTATAGCTACTGAAAGTACGCCATGTTTAACAACTGTATTGAAAAATAATTATTCAAATCGATCCAGCCGTTTTTGAGTTTTAGCGAGACCAACAAACAGCAATTGATTTTTATAATATAGAAAGATAGGTAGATAAGTGTGTGTGGCCATTTGAGCGACTTATATTCGTTCCTGGTTCTGAATATAGTATTTTAAAGATCGATGATATAAAACAAATAATTGAACGTTTCCACTCCACTCATTCCTTGTCTAAGCAGCGAGCCGGAACGAAAATTTTGAAAATTCGAATTTCGAATTCCTTTTTTTGTCACATTGTAATTCAGACTTTAATACTTGTGAGTAAGACTAAATTTGTATTGAGTGCAAACATTTTTTATTGCTTTCTGTACAGTTTTGTGAATGTAACTTTAAACATTGCATTTAAGGTTGAATTTGTATTAATGAATATTTATTTCAAGTTGAATTCTTAGAATTACCTAACACAATTGGCGTCAGTGTTAAAGATAAGTTTTGTATGGGATCCTGTATCTAGTGAATTCTTCATGGAAGCCCTAGTCCATAATATCATCGGTTAGACACCCAATCTATAAACACATTGCCAGATTATATTTGTAGCAATCTCTTTAAAAAGCTTCTAAGTTCGAAGAGAAACCATTGTATTTGATCGTGATAGGTTACCTAGTCTTAGTTTTCTTCGGCCATTCGTTCCTTTTGATTTCTCTTGCAATTTATATTTAAACGTCTTTATTGGTTATCTGATTTTGTTTGATAGGTCGGGATTAGCTTTATGAATCTCCGTTTTCTGTGTAAAGTCAATAACTTATCATCCATCGTTCGCTGTGAAAACAATGATGGAAGTCGAGTCAGTAGCCTATGAACAAGATAGTTGCTTACCTACTAAAACATTGTAGCCTTTAATTGCTTCATAAAAATAAAACACAAGGGGCCTCTTTCCTGTTTTCGTACACACCGCGAATAGAAAAACGTTACATCCTTAATCCTAAGGTGTCAGGTTAAGTAGTGACAAAGTGACGAAGGACCGGCAGCCGTCAATTAGATGCCCATAAATCCGCATTTCAATAATCCTAATGCGACGCGCACGCCTGTCGAGGAAGCACTAAACCATGTCCAAAATGATTTGAATTTAGCGAGGAAACGTCAGCTGTGTACGCGTCAGTGTTGCCATATTATGTGACAGGTTTATTCAAACATTCGAGCAGACAAGAAAAAATGGCCAGTCCTAAATTGTTGGACAATCAATGAATGATGTAAGACATGTTAGCTTTCCTTAGTGGGTTACTATCTGCATTCATGGATCTGCAATGATATGCAGTGTGAACGGACTGGTGAATGTTTTAGTGTGTTTCTGTTTACAATTCATTAGATATATTACAAATATCGGTAGAGTGCATGAGCCGGTCAGCTTCTTGAAAATATTGTGTGTATATTCGCGTTGTATTTAAACATTGGCTCTCTGCTTTCGATATGTTAAAAAGCAATATCGATAGTGTTTTGTTTTGGGCTTTCAGTACAAAAGCAATATATCGTTACGATCCAGCTGCAGCGTTTCCCGCTAGGTATGAATGAGAGAATTTAAAAAATGCAGTTTAATTAATATTTCAAAGGTATAGTAGACAACACTGGCGTTGCGTAGACACTGTCCTCGGGAGGACATGCCTGGCATAGTAATGCGAACGCTCCTATCTGTAATGATATGTTAACTCAACGATTAATGTGTCATACTATCAATCGTGCCTCGTTTGATTTGATTGAGAGCTCCTGTCATTTACTTCGATGTCTTGTTTAGGCTCGCATTTAGCATTTCTAATTTTTGATTTAATAAACAATGAATGTTGGACGTTAACTGTCGAAATGATTGAGGGATTATTTCAGTTATTTTTGGTTAGGTACATTTATTATTGGCTGGTAGTGGAATATTAAGTATTCCCTTGTAAGTTGTAGGTATTGGTGTTGGGTCTACTATACACATCTCCTTACTGTTTTATCCATTTGTCAATACGAATACTCGGTTTTTGGGATATTCTTAATATTTATAGCGGTTTTGTTACTATTATTATGAGACTACCGCTGCTGGGCAGAAGCCTCCCCTCTTCCTACTTTTCTGTCTTTAGAACTCTGAGCCCAATCCTGTAGGTAGTAGGCAATCCAACTTGTCTTACCACCATCATAGCGGTTGCATTGTTGGAAAGTGTAACACAACACAATAATAGATTTAAAAATAACTTCATGTTACACTATATTTACACGTAAAGTTCAGTATTTTAAGTACATTTCGTAGTAAATATTTGCCCAGACATTCTTACCGTGCCTAATGTGTTAGTCTGTTAGTATGTGTCCACACTATCGTCTAACCAGTGGCGTAGCAAGACATAAAAGGGCCCCGTTTCAAAATTTCTTGGGGGCCCTTTTTACTCGACTGCAGCAAGGACCAAAAGGAAGATAAAGTTTGTTACAAAATTAATAAAATAAGAGCTTGGTTTCTTGCTTGGATAACTTAAACCATCATGAGGAACGAGGACGAAGAACGAGCAACACGAACAAACAATACCAATTCGAGAATCCTGGGATAGATTAAGTTTTCATTCGGATAGAGTTAAGTTATTTGAATGCACTGTATATACATACAGGGTGAATTTTTCAAGTGGACGTGGATGGCAAAATTCGAATAGCAAAAAACTCTCAAAGGAATCTTGGGCCTGATTTTGCTGAAAACTAAAACTGCATCATTGCTTCGTTACATATCATGTGTGCTGACTCCTGTTCAATTCAACCTTACCCGTCGTCCGTTCAGGTTGCCATAAAGCTCAAATACCCGGCAAACAGCACTGAGTGCAAGTGTAGTGCTGTATTTTTATGTATGGCATACAGAGGTGGTGATTTGGGTGCTCGGATGCAAAAATGGGATGACCATGAAGGGTCTATCGACCAAAACTGCTATCGAAAAGTTAAGATCCCATGTTTTTCTTTGATGAAATATGTAAAACTCGAGAAATAAGTCAGAACTTATCAAATCTAATAGGTACCCAGCTGCTGCGCTGAAGTCTCGAGTGTGGTCGAACTTAAGTAGCATCTTAATACTCGTACGGGCCCAACGCGAGTGTGCTACTCTGGCATTCACAGCCTATTCTTAATCAGGTACAAGTTTAAATACCAAACTGTTCATAAATCATTGTCTTAGTAACACACAGGGAACTTGTAGTCATGCAGCTGCAACCATTACCAAGGAATATGTAAGTAATCAGTTATAGTTCTAACTTATGCTTCGTCATGCGCAACTGGAAATACCTCCCCGTTTTTACGAAAGGCTTTTAAGAAATAGACAGAGAGAATGGACTGAGCAATACCCTTACATAATTGGCTACCCTATAGAGAGTGTCAAAGAGCTGTTTCTTGTTTGTAGGTCGTAGTGACGAAGTTGACACTGCAAGCCTGTGACGTTGAATAGAATATACTTTATTGTACACCAAAAGGTTACACATTTCTTTACAAGAAGTTAATACTTACAAGAAGTTAGTACAAACGCAGTCTTATCGCTAACATGTAATGGAGGTTCTTCTCCATAACAAGCTACTTTTCCGAATGCATGGTAGAATTATATATTATTACTTGTAAATTTTAATTGGTCACGTTCAAAAGTACCACTTAATGGCCTAGTTGAAATAAATATTTTTGACTTTGAACAGCGTTATCTACCAGACAACCTTTGGATGGACTGAAATAACTAAACATAAAAAAGGCGTTGGTCTGCGGTGTATAAATAATAATAAAAAATATGGTTATATAAAATACGATACTTTCTCTTTCACTTTTTCTGCCCGTATTCACATCATACCTCTTTCTATAGGGAAAGCTATATCCATTCTCTTTGACTATATTTTAAAACAACCTTTTCCAGATAAATTCTCGATCTCTACAAGCTTTTCTGAGTTGCAAAAAGTCAGATAAGTAGTTTTCAGATTAGATTAGTTCTTCCATTAAAATATGTCGACTCCAGGTTCCTGAGCAATTAAGGCCGTTCAGCAAATTGAGCACCTGGGCTGTAGGAGCATGACGAGTAGTCAGGGTACGCGAGGGCGGAGCCGCGAACAGGCAGCGCGGGGCACAAGCACGCGGCGACACCCGCATTCGGTCCGGAGCGAATAGTGAACAGCGAGCTAGCGTGGACGAGTCGTCGATCTTAAAGTTCAGCAATAGGTAGTAGAGCATCAACAACGCACACTTACGTCGCAGTTCCAGCGTGTTGATGCCCACTATTCCCGCGACAAACAGAGACGGATACAAATAGGGATAGTACCCATACATATTTGTGTACAGGTAACGAGCGTTGAACCCGTTCTATCATGAGCTTATATTTTTGCTCGTGCGGATCCCATACCAGCGAACTATACTCAAGCTTACTACGCACGAAGGAATAGTACAGTACCATAATTGCGTTCCTGTCCTCAAACCCACTGGCCTCCCTCATGACAAAACCAAGCGATTGGAATGCCTTGGCACAGATATTGCTAATATGCCGATTAAAAGTCAAAGTAGCATCTAAAGTCAGTCCTAGGACTCCTAGGTCTTTGATTTCTGTAACGCGTTCCAGAGGGACACCCGATATGTGGTAGTCATTCTAAATGGGCGCGCGCGATCGTGAAAAGGTAATTGGTGCGTATAACCTCTAGAAGATTACTAGTAAAATCACACGAGCTTGAACCTAAATTATTAGAGTAATCTAGGCTATAATTGCTGATTCAGCAGATCTAATATGAAGCAGAAAAGTACGCATATGAGACGAAAGGCAATGGATAAAGTTCAATTTACTAATTATGCCACATACCTTTGAAACAGCGATTCCCATGCAGATGCAGATGGATGTCACGTTCGTGAAGTTCAGCTCACAGATTAGTTACACTATGCTGGCCAGCGGTACACAACACAGTAGGTCTAGTTAATACAGATAACACTTTCCATGTAGGTTCAATTAAGAGGTTTGGGCGAGATGATGCGTGATGATGAAGTGCGCGCACCCCAGCCCTGGTTAAATGATAAATGATTTTATTTCTGTAAGTTGGTTTATACAAACACTTTTACATGTCGAACATATTTTTTAAAACTAGATGAGGTCGGCGTTTCCTATCTGACTACTCTGAGAAGAAAGGCCGAAACAAACTCAGAGTTCACAGTCTCTTTTAAAGTCCAGACAAAATATTGGTTAGATCATGTGAAGACCATGTAGACTGATGTCTGAAATGGTCTTTTGAGGAAAGAACCAGCCAGATTGAGTGGACCTGTCCAGTCAGTGCACGCATTTGTCAATAACCGAGCAGCTCAACTCAGAATTTAAGGAGCTCAACGATTCGACGAACAATACCAAAGAAAGGACATTCGGGTAGGCGGCATAAACTACTCAAACTGCCAGACCATGATTAAAAACTAAATTAATTTAAAATTAAAACAAAAAAGAATGATCCACATAGTTTTCACATTCACAATAATTATAAATATAAATAATATAATACTTTAAAAAGTAAATAGTCTTGTCATTGCAAGAAAACAAAAAAAAAATATATATTATAATAACAAAATTCACGGTGCAAAATATATTAAAAAAAACAAAATTAATTGGAGCAGCTCAATCCCAATCCTTTTTGTCTTCAAGGTAATCTTTAGTTGTATAAAACGCTTTCTGGCACAACTTACATTTAATGAAAGATTTGAATTTATGAAGTCTTAGATCTTGTACGTGGCTTGGAAGCTTATTATAAAAGCGTACACATTGACATCTAAACGAGCCACATATTTTCTTGAGCCTTGTTGTAGGTACTACAAATTGGTTGGCAAGAGACTGACCACCATCGCCGGCAGCCATCGGTCAAGGCGGCGGCGTATTGACCGTAGCGCCATCACGCGGGATATCACTAAACCATCGATATGTGACACTTATTTAATAAATTGGAACTATTAAATCAATGCATCTCAATCGCCCTATGGTGATGTAATAAAATATGAACTATAAATTAGGAAGCGTAACCATTTACCCCGGCTTGAAAGTTCCCACTTTCGAAACACAAAGGAGAAGTAAATAAAGTTGCAGATCATCACAACTCTACCAAAGGTTATAAGAACTCTAAAGTTGCGACTCTCTATTATAAATAAGAATATTTAACTAACTATTCTACGCGGTAATTAAATCTAATACTGCACATTGGTGCACGGTAAAATTAATTATTAATGTAACGAAACTCATTGCGTTGGCAAAGGGCACAACTTTACTACCGGGCGACTCTGAAGGATCCCACTTTTAGTCTTTACCGATGCGACTCTACAAACTCCGTTTTTATCTGGAAATATTTCTGTGATTACTCCTAACAGCCAATGCAGCGGCATCACATTGTCCTGCATGGAGACGACAACCATACCGACCCGTATTGGATTGGCAGGGGTGTTCCATTTCTGTTTGGATTGTAGGGTGTGCAGGTACTCTTGGCGCCACCGCTTCCAAAAAGACTGGACCATTTGGTCAGTTAATTCATAACGCGAAATAAGATGTAACCGCGTTTCATTGACTTCGCGGGCGGGGAGAAATAAAAGAGTTTTCGTATACAAGAAGTGCGCCGGCGATAATGAAGTGGGCTCTGACGGATCCGAGCTTATCGCATACAGAGGCCTCGAGTTTAATAAAGCTTCTATTTGAGTTAGTATAGTGTTATGCTCATCAAAACTAAGAATTTGCTGACCGATGACCTTGCAGAGATGCGTTTTGACACTCTTTACTTCACTTTCCCAACAACCACCAAAATGTGGAGCTCTGTAGGGGATGTTTTTAAGTGTTATTCGATGCTCTGCAAATTCTCTTTCCCTTAAAGGGCGATACTCTTTAGCCAAGAATTGGTAGAGATCTCGTAGATAGGATTTGGCTCCAATAAAATTGATAGCGTTATCTGTGTAAAGACACTGAACCGGTCCTCTACGCGCCAGGAAGCGTTTAAAAGCGGACAGAAAGCTCGCAGTGCTAAGATCTGAGGCAATCTCAAGATGCAGAGCACTAGTTGTCAGGCATCTAAAAAGGCAGATATACGCTTTCCCCGATTTTTTACCTCTAGCACATATCGACGTGATCAAGAAAGGTCCCGCATAGTAGTATATTATTGGGCATTCTATACCACTATCGGCAAGTTGCTCGGCGAGTGCGCCTCGCTGCCGATAGTGGTATAGAATGCCCAATAATTGATAATCGACTCGCCTTTCCACTCGACCGATAAACTCGACCGAGACAGTACATTTTGCTGCGTACTTGATGAGCAACGATGATCATCCATCAACTCTCCGTTTACTTACTCTCTAGTGTTTAACTGTATACAACCAATGATCATGCGAGTTTGCTATCGCTCTGAAGGGTGGTACAGAATGCTTAGTAATGAACAATCCACTCGATCAATGACCAGTAACGCAAAAGAGGTTGTGGTAAGTTTATAAATGTTAACGTACTATATACATTCACTCATTTTTAATCGGTTCATTTCCAACAGTAATCATGAAATTTGTAAAACAACCGCAATCGCTGCATGTTGATACAGTCTGCGATGATATTTGTAAGACTAGTTTTCGTCATGGGGAATTATTACCTAACTCAGTACGATGTATCATTTGTGGTCCATCCAATTGTGGAAAAACCAATTTATTAATTGGCCTTCTTATACACGAAAATGGATTAAGATTTGAAAATGTTTATGTTTATTCAAAAACTCTGCACCAACCTAAGTACATTTTCTTAGAAAGAGTTTTGCAACGGGTTCCCGGTATTTCCCTCCAGAAATATCAGGGAAATGAGGAAGTACTAAGCGTTCAGGACGCAAAACCCAACTCCGTGATTATTTTTGATGATGTTGCTTGTGAAAATCAAAATAACATGCGTGATTATTTTGCAATGAGAAGACACAAATGCATAGATTGTTTTTATCTGAACCAAACATATAGTAAAATCCCCAAGCAGTTAGTAAGAGATAATGCGAACTTAATCATACTTTTTAAACAAGATGAAATTAATTTACGGCATATTTATGAAGAACATGTCAACACTGATATGACATGGATTGAATTTCGTGAAATGTGTTCGAAAATATGGAGTGAACCTTTCAATTATGTAGTGATTAATAAGGATTGCTCCAAAAATAAAGGATGTTATAGAAATAAATTTGACACTTTTGTTGTCTTTGATTAAAAATATTTATATTTAAGAGTGTTACCCTCGCGATATTATTATTCTTCAGACAACGCTTAATCAATCACGAACTTTTTGTTAATATGGAAAAATCACTGAAAAGACAAATTGTTGAGGCTGCAGATGCTGTTAAGAAGAAGGTGCGAAAGATGAGAGATGCTGAGCTTAACAATCAGCAAGTACTGGAATCAGTTTTCAAGCCGGTAACAGAACCACTCAACCAAATTGCTAATGTCAGTAAGCAGGCTTGTGTTCCGCATAATATAGAAAATGAAGAAACCGAAGTTCCGTTTATCGATAAAACTTTGCAAAAAGAACCCACAATTAGTAAAGGAACCAATGATAATAACGACAATGAAGACGAATATGAATCTGATATCGAAAGTGACTCTTCGTACAAATCATTAGTTGAAAACAACCAAGGTATTGATTCGTCATCCTGGTCAGTGTCCTCAGAAGCTCTGACCGATATTCCGTTTGGTGTCAGAAAAGAGGGCGGAAAATTGATGTTAGGTTCTGCTCGTATAACGATCAGTGATGAGTATATCATCGTAGCTGGACGCAAATACCGAAATACGCCTGGTTTAAAACAGTTGCTGTAGAAAAAGAATGCCGATTTAAGCTTGGTTACAGAGAGTGATATGAAACATTATAAGTCGATGCTACTTGACACAAACGCACATCGACGGGACTATGAGCCCGGTAAACCAATCAAAAGTAATAAAGGACAAAAATATTTGCAAATTATTAAGCCTCTATTCCAACTACGAAGTACAATTCAGGACCACCAAACGAAAGGAAAAGGACTACCCTTTACAAAAATGTGGAAGAAAAATGTTGATTTTGTTTATTGGGACGATCCAAATGAATTGGTAGATAGGTTAAAATTACTAATTGCATCTCGAGATGCTGGTAACACAGGATTAGATAATGAAATTATATCTATCATTGAAGAATTGCGTGAAAGTAAAGTTATAAATAAATAAATATTTTAAAATGTGTTTATTTTATTATCAGCTTCTCGATACAATACACCTTAAATATGAACGTAGACAAATTCGGACACTACATTCACAAAAGAATGCGTTTATCAGAGTTATTTGAGTTTAATGAGAACGCATTGTTAAAATTAGAAAACGGAGATTTTGATTTAAAAACATCAAGATTAAGAGGAGTCCGATCTCCAGTAGAAGTAGGCGATGCTGTGAACAAGGATTATGTAGATCGATTGAATGCTAACATGTTAAAAGAATTAAATAACCTGACCGTGAACAAGGATTATGTAGATCGATTGAATGCTAATATGTTAAAAGAATTTAATAACATGATTGGTTCATTGCGCTCTCAAATCATAAAAGACACAAAGGACACAGTTCAGGCTACTTTAAAAGCAAAGATACCTGAGATTTCAACTCATTTGGAAGATAAGTTTTATACCAAAGCAGAGGTAGATAAATTACTACAAAAAACTCCGTAATGGCAAAACAGCAAATTGTTAATGAAATACATAAAGCAGCACGAAGAAATTTCGTTAGACGTCCTGTCATTCTAAAGGGGATCGATGACTTGTGGCAAGCTGATCTGATGGACATGCAAAATCTAAGAAAATATAATAAAGGTCATAATTACATTTTAGTGGTGATTGACTGCTTCTCAAAGTACGCTTGGGCAGAGCCATTAAAATCAAAAAATAAACTTGATGTTACTCATGCATTTAAACGAATACTGATTAACAGCAATCGCAAACCGGTTAATTTACAAACTGATATGGGAACAGAATTTTATAACAACTCATTTCAAACGCTTATGAAGACTTACAATGTTAACCATTACTCAACGTTTTCTACCAAAAAAGCTTCGATCGTAGAGCGACTGATTAAAACTCTTAAAAATAAAATATATAAATATTTTAGTCTGAACGGAAACTATATGTGGTTAGGTATACCGTTAGAGGTTACGTTAAAGATATATAACAACACAAAACATCGTACCATTAAATTTAAACCAATTGAAGTAAATAAATCTTGCGAGTCTGTTATAAAAGAAAATATTAAAAAAGCCTTAAATCATGTAACCGTCCGTAGAAAACCTAAGTTCAAAGTAGGTGACTTTGTTCGTATCAGTAAATACAAACACCATTTTGAAAAAGGTTATACACCTAATTGGTCAACTGAAATATTTACTATAAAAAAAATTAATCATACCATACCAGTAACATATCATATACAAGATCAGCGAAAGCAAGCCATAATGGGAACCTTTTACGAGCAAGAACTTCAGAAATCTTACTATCCTGGTATTTATTTGATAGAAAGGGTTTTAAAAAGAAAAGGATCAAAAATGTTTGTGAAATGGTTGGGTCTAAACAACGAAGAAAATAGTTGGATCGAGAAAACTGCTATAGTGGATTAAAATAATTATATAACGATTACTTTTGCATCATTTCTCTCATTACACATTAGACAATGCAAGGAGGTGAACTTGTTAATACCTTAATTAATAATCTACCGTTCGAACTTCATTTACCCGGCTACAATTATTGCGGTCCCGGAACTAAATTGCAGAAACGTTTATTACGAGGTGACCGAGGTGTAAATAAGCTAGACGAAGCTTGTATGCATCACGACATTGCATATGCAAACCATACAGACTTACCCAATCGCCACAAAGCTGATTTGCAACTACTAAATATGGCTAAACAAAGACTTAAATCGAGCGATGCTGGGAAAGGTGAAAAACTTAGTTCATGGTTAGTGAGCAAAGTTATGAAAGCCAAACTGAAATCTGGTTCTGGCATTAAAACGTTTAAAAGTTTCGTGTCAAAAATAAAAGCAAAAATAAAGAAACTGAATCCAAAGGACAGTAAAGCTTTAATTAACGCTGCTTACTCAGCAGCAAAAAAAATAATCCCATGCATTCAGAAAATTCGAGTGCCGCGAGTGATACCCTTACCAAAGACTGGAGGTATTCTACCTTTAATCCCAATTTTTGCGGGTTTATCAGCTTTAGGAACTTTAGCTGGTGGTGCGGCTGGTATTGCAAAAACTGTTAACGATTACAAAGCAGGTCAGCAAAATTTGCGAGAAACACAACGACATAATAAGGCTATGGAGTCTTTAAAGTTAGGCCAGGGCTTGTACATTAAGTCACATAAAAATGGTAATGGTTTATTCATTAAGTCTTCAAAAAACTGAAAAATAAGCTACCTAATCGTCCTCTCACTAATATAGACATCCAAAGGTATGCACGCAACATCCCTCACTTTCGAGGAGTATACATGAAGGATCAGTTACCAAGGACGCCAAAACGGGTTGAATGTGGTGTCGTTAACTTGGACGACTCTAAGAACGAAGGCACGCATTGGGTAGCTTATGTAAAAGTATGCAATTATTGTGAATATTTTGATAGCTTTGGAGATTTAAAACCTCCAATGGAATTAATGCGATATTTTAAGAATTGTAATGTTTTTTATAATTATACAAGATATCAGAAATTCAACACTGTAAATTGTGGACACTTATGTTTAGAATATCTATGGAATTTTTGGAAATAAAACGTATAAAACTTATGCTTTTCTTTTATTTGAATCATTTGCAAGATGTCACTCACATTATCGATAACTGGAAACTCGTCAACTTTATCTACTTACTATCCTAACACGTTGCAACTATATGAACAGTATGAGTGTGCCTTATTGCATTTCGCAACATTTAATTCTATTCCAAACATTGACAAAACGAATAATAAGTTCTATTATGGTTCTAACGAAGTTATTGAAATACCTGACGGCACCTATGAATTGCAAGATATTAATGATTATTTAAAATCTGAAATGAAAGATGCATCAATCAAACTACAGTGCAATAACAATACTTTAAAAGCTGCTGTATATTGTACAAAAGACATAAATTTTAATAAAGAAGGTACGTTTAGGAATTTGTTAGGGTTTAATAAGCAGATCTTAAAAGCAAATAAATGGCATGTATCGCACTTTCCAGTCAACATTTTACCTACAACAGTGATCAGGATCGAATGTGATATTGTAAGCGGCTCGTACACAAACGGAGAACCCAGTCACATTATCCACGAATTTGCTCTCAACGTGCCTCCCGGATATAGAATTATAGAAATCCCGAAAAACGCGATATACTTTCCAATTAACCAAAACAACATTAGCTGTATACATATCAGGCTGTTAGATATAAATAACCGCTTAATCAATTTGCGCGGTGAAGAAGTGCAGCTGTATTTGCATCTCAGAAGAAAAAAATGATTGACTACAATAAATATATGCATCAACAAATCAAAAATATCAGTTCCGCTCAAGCTTCCAACCAAATAAGAGCTCGCTCTAAGAAGAAAATTAAATTAACTAAAGAAAACAAGGCATTTCTCAAAGCGATCGGTTTGCTAAAATGAATATCTTAGACGTTTTATCTGCTCCGACTTATGACAACACTGTTGAAGGAATCGAATTTCATTCTTACAAGCCCTACGTAACTAGTTTCAATAGAAACGATGAAATCCGCATACCTATTAACCAACAGGACTTGTATATACTTCCCTCAGCTAGTACCTTGTATTTGGAAGGAACTGTTGTCGTAAGTAAAAAGGATATGAAAGAGAAAGCCACTAGTGTTAATTTTACGAATAATGCTCTACTCTACTTATTCCAAGATATAAGATATGAGCTGAATGGAGTGGAAATTGATAGAATAAAAAACGCTGGCATAACTACCACCATGAAATCGTTAATATCAATGAGTGAAGGTGAATCAAAGATAGCCAATGCATGGGGCTGGAATATCGATGGAATAAAAAATATTAATGGGGGTAGTTTTTCTGCTTCTATACCCCTCTGTAACATTATCGGTTTTGCAGAAGATTTCAAGAAAGTCGTGATAAATAGTAGGCACGAACTGATATTGCTACGAAGTAACACTAATCTGAATGCTGTGAAACTTAACACCGGGGAATTTGTAGACGACGTTCAGATAAATAAAATCATCTGGCGTGTACCGCATGTTAAAGTGTCCGACAAAGAAAAAATAAGTTTGCTAAAACTGTTAGAAAAAGATCGACCACTCCAGATGATATTCAGAAATTGGGATCTGTACGAATATCCAGCTTTACCTAAAACTACAAAACATACCTGGTCTATCAAAACTTCCTCACAAATAGAGAAACCAAGATACATAATTATGGGTCTACAAACAAATAGAAAAAACAATTCAAGTTCTGATATGTCCCAGTTCGATCACTGTCATGTTCGTGACGTTAGAGTATACTTAAACTCAACTTACTTCCCGTATGAAAACCTAAATGTCAGCTTCGCGAATAACAGAATCGCTTTATTATACGAGCAATACATCAGATTTCAACAGTCTTATTACGGACGTCGCTCGGAACCCTTATTAAGTGAGAAACAATTCAAAGATTTGGCGCCGCTATTTGTCATAGATTGCTCTAGACAAGCTGATAATGTAAAGACAGGTCCTATTGTGGATGTAAGAGTGGAAATTGAGAGTGATTCCGATATACCAGATCAAACTTCTGCATACTGTCTTATATTGAACGACTGCATAATTGAGTACAAGCCATTGAGTAATACTGTGAGAAAAATATCATGAATCCGAATACTATTATTTTAGATGTTCAAGGGTTTAAAGACCTGAACAATAATTTTATAATAAAAGAATTAGCTTTTGCAAGTCGTGATTATACGCAAACATTTTTAATAAAACCGCCATACTTGTTTAAATACTTAACAAGTGACGAAAAGAGACAAGTTAAATGGTTGGAAAGAAATAGAGGTATTTATTGGAATGAAGGATATATTGACTATAGAGAATTTCGGCGTATAATCGTTCCATATCTAGAAAATAAGGAAATTATTGTAAATGGTTTGGAGAAGGTGAATTGGATAAAGGAACTGTGTATGAATTGTAAAGTATCAGACCTTGGTACAGAACAATGTCTTAGTTTCTCTGTTTTGCATAAAAAATACTGTGAAGGAAGATCTAATTTTAATTGTAATAAACATCTTAAGCATTGTGCTCTTAAAAATGTGCTTTGTTTAAGGAAATATTTAGAATGGGTATAAATGTATGTACTCATATGTGTAATGTATTTAGATTATTGGTTTTAAGGTTTTTAAATAAAAATCAAAATAATGTAAATTTGCTTTTATTTTGTTAAACACCCCCACGCTACTCCACAAATAACACAACCTAATACAAAATTAAATAAAAACATCATAATGAAAATACAAATATTAACTACTTTACAAAAACGGTTAATAAAAGTCAGTACCTATTAAAGATTTTGATATTTTCTTAACTAAAGACTCAGTTTCGTCCATAACACTGTCGATGGGATCTTGAACAATATATTGAGCGTTTATAATAACGTTTTCACTGTCACTATCACTGTCTATGGTTTGAGGATTGTTGTTACACAGATCTACCACTGAAATTTTTATTAACTTAATCCCTTTTCGATGTAGTCGACTCATAACGAAGGATTTTGTAGGATTTTGCTTTATCGATTTTTCCCTGCACCGTTGTTTTGGTTTTTTATCTTTCGTTGCTTGTTTTCACTGCAAAACATCTCGGAGAATCCCTCGTAAGGATCCTGAGCATACTGGCTGAATACAATCTCGGTGTCAGAATTCTGGAACAAAATATAAACACAATTTATACCACTATTCCGCTAGTATAGCGTTTTAATTGGGTTTTCAATCGAGAAAGTCTAGATTTACTTTAGATTAGTGACAAAAGGCTCTGGAAAAATGCAACACAACACAGCTGCGAACACAATCTCTAATTATAAAACAATCATAAAAAAACGAATTAAAAATATTTTACTCACCGACATGATAACTTTTGATGGAAGTTAAAAAAATATTAAACAGGTGTTCGCGCCGAATAATATTTCGTAAATGATGACAAAATAACTAAATAATTACAAGTCATACTAATATAATATTGTCAACTAAGCGTTTGTGTCTCAAGACTAAGACCAATGAACTGCAACGTAGGTAACACTTATACAATGACAAACAACGCCTTGTAAGCATGTTACTTAATCGTAAAACGTTAGTTATTCGAAAATCAACCTTATGATGCATGGTATTTTAGGTGCATAGTGAGATAACTGCAATCAGTGTTAACTTTGTTTACCGATTTAAAAAAAAAAAAAGTGTAATGATATTTTGAAATAAACAGGATTTCAGAAATAAAACAAGTCAATAATTATAATAATTCACACTTTATTTCATTTTTTGTATAATATTAACATTTATTATTTCCTAAAACTAAACTATGAGTAGGTAACACTTAACTTAAAATTATGATCAAAGTAATTCATTCTTAAAAATAAATGCATGCCCCCAGGCTCGGGTTGATATTTGATCCACAGATATCGATCGTTTGTCATCATTTCTAGATAAAGCAACTTTGTTGACAGTCCGAGTAAATATTTCGTGCTTTATTGATTTAAACATATTATTTTTTCTCCGGATTACTCCACCATTAAATAAAATGGTTTCATAGTCTGATAAGTTTAAATCCCTGACCACGCATGATTTTACTCCTTTTGCTTTTTTAATGATACTATTAGGGGTTCTTATAGAGTAAAGTTTCGATCTCAAACCAACAAAATCAGTAATATATTTTCCTCCCATTTCATCTTTAAAGAGACCGGGAACCTTTTTATTTTTTAGCGGTATCTGTAAATCATTTGTGATTTCATAGTTACTGCTGTCAAAATATTGTAAAAAATTATATTTCAAATCATTGTAAAAATCGTTGGTGTATATTTTATAGACAAAGGAATCGGTATCTGTGTAACATAGCTGCACTCGATCTTTATAAAAAGGCTTTACAATATTGTAATGAAAGTAATACATGTGTGCTTTTGAAAGTTCTAATACAGTGAAACCTATGTATATAGGTTTATCTAAAATAATTTGATCAGGTTTCATTTGTATTGCAACTAAATTTTCTGATAAAATAGATGCACTGTGGAAATAGGGGTTGGCTATAAGTTTCTCAGCGGATATAAATTTCTTAGTTCGATTGGACTGATCGCACCATTGATTAACTAAATGTACGGTTACTCTATTTTCAGTATTTTCTAATGTTTTTCCAAAAACACTGTTATTTAATAACTTAAAAAAGTCTTGTTCGAAGGAACTTTTTGCTTTCTGTCTTAATTGAGTATTTAACTCTATGTACTGTTTTAAATATGGACTCTGTCTAAAAGTAATTGCTCTATGAATTTTACGTAATATTAAACCATGTTCTAAACATTTTTTTAAATGAACGTAGTGAATCACGTAGTTGTACTTATTATACAAATTTGCTATTAATTTCTTTGTTTTACCTCCCGGGGGTACACATTTTTCGGGACAAAATGGTAAGTCATTATGGTCATTATGTAAATGCTCGGGATACAATAGATCGACTTCTAATATGAAGCCCCAGTTTGCGTTATCCTCTATAGTGGTAACATTAAAATTTGCTAATTCGTTATCACTTAAAAATCTGAAACTAGAGTATGGTAAATACTGACACATGCTAAAACCGTAAAGATTATTACAATCTAAATATACTATGAAACTCTCAGGTTGTGATGGATTATATTCAGGCATGTATTTGTGATTGGCTCTAGCATGCCGATGGGAACACATGCACAAACCGCCGCGTATACCGCTTTGTATCATTCTGATGATAGCTAAGTCCGACACGAGTTCTAACTGAACGCCCGTTTTTAGCAACATTGCATCGAAAGATAAACTAGGTGCAGTAATGTAAAACGCTGGGTCAAGACTGTAATATTGTTTACAGGTTTTCCGAAAATTTTGAAATATGTCTGTTAACAAAAGCACATCCGTTTTTAAGTATAGATCCGTATACTCGCCGAGGTTATTAATATTGAATTCAGCCCAAACAGCCTGTGCGTGATTATAATCCTCATCTGTAATGTCTTCGTTAGTCAAATAATTATAAAAATTACCCTTAGACGGCAATGATTTTTGATCGTAACATTTCCAATTGGTCATGTAATCATAAGGATATATACCTTTTCTTGTCAATAAATTAAACTGTCTGTCTTTAGAAAAATGAAATCGAAGATTAACAAAATCTTCCACCTGCAATGTTTTAGCGAGCTTGTCTAAACTTGTCCCTAAAAAGTTGAATGAATCTAAAAATCTTATACAAATAAACTCATTATCAGCAATAGGAATAAATTTGGTAAATGCGACGTATTTTTCTTTAGTCTTAGGGATTATTTTAATTGGGCCTGGAATTTCGCCTAACTTTTTTATAAATAAATGACAATCGTACCCGGATAAATTGTGAAAAAATATTGGTATAAATTTTGGTACTTTATGTTGCAAATTACAGTGTCGATGTGCTGCACCTCGATACAGGCCTGTAATATGACAATGATCTCTTACTTTATCGGTCAAGAGTAAATTGTCGCAAATATGACACCTAACGGCACGTTTGAACTCTAGAGAATTGTCATCAGTGAATATCATAGGCTCGCTTTTGGATATAATCTGATGTATTTGTTTTACATCCTCAGTAAGAAAATTTATAAATTTTGAAACACAATCATTGCCGCGATAACTTCTATAGCCTTCAACGCTATCATTTTTATTTGATGACACGACATTGTAAGCGAATGCAGCCGGCACGTGGCGTTTAGAGTATGACGTATTAGCGGTGTTGAAATCATCGCCGGAAATGGGTTCAAGTAACGTTTCGAAATCAGCGTATATGACAAATGGAATGTTTTGTTTCCTATCATAATTTTTAAATTTTAAAAATAAACCTTGTTCTGGTAAAACTGTGACGATCCCCCCACACAAGTGGGATTCAATTTGACTAAGCGTTGGAAAAAACAATAAACAAGTTTCACAGAAATATAGTTTACCATGATGTTTGGTCATCTGATTTCTAACTAAACGAGATAAATCTTTGATAAGACAGTAATGAGAATTATTATTGTTTTCTATAAACAGTAGATGGATACTTTTATTAGACTTATTATTCAACGTTTTATAAAGCGGTCCAATAATTGTCTTCTCGTTTTTTAAACCATACACATATATATTAACAGAAGGATTATTTTTCTCAAAGATAGCTATGTCCGAAAATGTGATTGGAAATGTCAAATTATTAACATTCAAAACATCCTGAAAGCGGGGATAAGACGAAATCCTATCGGGATGTCTATTTGTGGGGTACAATGCCGCCACAACACACCACAAAAAGCAATACTCATCATTGTTCCGAATATTCAAACAAGCTCTTTTACTTTTTATGAATTTCGGCAAAGTTAAAAATTTAGATCCGCTGAGAGGTTGATATTTATTAATATTTAATTCTAAATGTGAATTGCATAAAAAAGTCCAACCACTATCCCTTTCCTCAAATTCTTCAATTTTTTTTAGTAGTAAATCAATAGTTAGTTTATAAATAGAATCAAAATCGTAATTAAAATGTGTAATAATGTTGTTTGTACGGAATGATTTTATTTCTTGTTGATCATTTTTATACATAAGAAACGAAGCAAACAGTTCAAAATTTATTTTGACAGAGGTGTGTTTCTCTATTGAATTGTCTATTAAATGTTTGACTTGTGTACTAATACTTTTGAGAAACACCTCAGGAAAACTATGTATTTGTTCACCTGTCGCTATGATTTTGTAACTTTTGATTCGTTCTTTAAAAGAAGAATTAATAATTGCAACATTATCATACATAGGGGTAGAACTATTGTTTTTATGTACATTGCTACGTAAATGACCAGACCATCGACGATTGTCTACAAATACTTTACAATCAGAGCAGTGAGGCATTATATTATTGTTTGAAATCAAAGAACACTTGAAATTATTAGTTCAATAAATTTGGATTAGATAATACTTACAACTAATATTCACCGTCTTAAAAAAAAAAAAAAAAAAAAAAAAAAAAAAAAAAAAAAAATGGATGCATTAGGTACATAATCTGATTAGGTAAGATAATGGTATATTCTGGGCAGAAAAATATATTTCATAATTACCTGCAAAATATGAAACTATGTATACATAAGAGTACGTGTATCTGCGTGGTCCAAATATGTAGATATACTTCAAGTAATTTAATAATTCTTCACAGGCAAGTCAGTAATTAATATTATGTTTAGGCAGAATGTATCTGAAACTAAAAAAAAATGGTTTATTGGTACCGATGAAGAATTAGGTAAAAAGCTGTAAATTCTAGAATGAAAAATAGTCATAATTATTGTAATGTTCTAAATAGTTATCGTATTATTGTTGTGTTATATTTGATAATTACCTGCACAATATGAAATGATTCATACATAAGATTATGTATTTGCGTGATCCAAATATGTATGTATATTTCAGCACCCCGATATAACGAACACAGTTGCTCCAGTAGCTGAAATTGTTGTTGTTTCTGGTGTGAGATCAATTAAATATTTATTTATAATAATTAACTTGATTGTACTGTAACAGTTTAGAAAGGTGCTCGCTCCGAGAGACTTTGAGGTAATAAATAATATTTTAGGGATTTTTTTTTGTTTTCTTTTTTGTCTACAAAGCAGAAAAATATTTCATCATAAAAGTTGTTATTGCCTAATTGTTACACGTGTGCTAAACATAATTATTTATTTCGCAATCACAATAATCAGCTATTTTGGTTAGGGTTGGTAACAACTTGGTAGGCATTCAAATATACAAATTTCACACAATGCACTTAATCGATTAAAATATATCATAGTATGTCGATAGACGACATGACGATGACGATATCATATAACGTTCATGGTTTCGTCATGCCCGTTACCGTAGTTACAGGAATTATATTATCTATTTATTTTAGGAAATCTAGAGAAGTACGCGGTAGACGGCAGTAAGTTCATTTTTTCTACACGAAACCTAAATGTAGATGATGAAATAATTACCTTGGAAACATTTATTTACTTCTTTAAAATAATAAAATCTATCTGGTTTGTGGCGATTCCGTTCACGCTATCGTTTGGTCAGCCCTAGCTTATTTCGCTGCATCGACATTCGATACAGTATAAAATTTTCCTTCGTCTTCATTTTACCAACGCGTATAATACGACTATAGAAAAAGTTACTTTAACAAAGCAATACCGGATTGATTGTAGTGGATTTAACATTCCTAACTTATAATTCGATTTTAACTTATAAGCCACAAGTTTTTCTGTTCGGTACAAAGTTTTCGCAGTCTGCAAGCGCAACGAAGTGCTCTTGTATAATCGGTCTACAAACACTCCGTGTCGCCTACAATATCAGTGACGGCATTGTCGATAGCCATCCGCTGCTGTCATCACCAGCCAAGTCATCAAACCGAGTGGAACTTCTGATCGGAAAATAATGTAAGTCTGATAAAATAGTCTGTTCGTTTTCATGGATCACACTTGTGATTAGCCTGTCATTTATAACTACATATATTTGTTTGTGAGCGCGTTACTTCACAGATCACCCGATCTGTACATAGTTAGCTCAGTCTCAGTGCTATCCCATTTAAATATTAGAGAACCAGTGTTTGCCCGAACACTTGTGTCCTATAGTATGCCCAGCGCAATGGACATTACTCCATTGGATTAATTAATAATAATTGTGTGACTACATTTCCTCTATCTTTATTTCAGGTCAGACTCTGAGTGTGATTACTCGCAAGCATCGATCACTGGACACAAAGTGAAGGCCAGTCGCAAACCGTCTGCAGACAGCAATGGGAAACGCAAGATGCAGTCACAAACAACAACCGTAACTCGTAGCAGGTGAATAATATTTTGAATTTATTATCTCCTAGTTCTGATTAAATTAAAATAGTAAAGTAGTACGTTTCCACTAATTGAATTATAATAGTGCAATTTGCATAAGTATTCCATTCGCTGATTAGTCACTTGTAATATTTTCTACAGAAATCTCGTTGTAAACATTAACTAATAACAGTTTTCGTTATTATTTCAGTAAAAAAACCAACACTGACATGGACATATTCGGCATCAGTAAAAACCGCGACATCCCACACAAAGAACATTCATCGGATCACCTAACTTCATTCTTTGTGAACCGCGTAGCCAGCGGCTGTGAGCGCCGAGCAACGAGCACCGACGGAGAGTACTACATCGACTGCAAGGTGTACAAGGCTGACGACGCTCGCCTCACCGACTCCGCCGAGCTGTGGAAGAAAGCGCTCGTCCGAATCAAGTTCCAGACCGACGCGGACTCTCCTCAGTGGCGAAAACTACAAGAGCTCGTGCGTGCGGCTGATATTTTGTTTCCAGACAAACCAACATTTTATGATAATTAAACCAAGTACCTAAGTTACAGTTGTTTATTATTTACAGTAACAACCCGTTAACGCTTTAGTCACAAGCTTTGGTTTGTTACAATCATCGGCCACCATCACTCTCGCTCGACATTCTGTTAACAGCGAATACAAACTCGAGTGATCGGTCGAGTGCAGTAAGTAAACGGAGAGTCGAGTTGATAGTTGACAGTTCATCGTTCTCCGAAACACCGCATACTGGTCAGACGTATGGAATATAGTGGTAAGGAGTAAGTTACTAGTCAATGGTCGAGTAAAGCTCATCCAGTACGCGACAAAATGAACTGTCTCGTTCGAGTGTATCGGTCGAGTTGAGTGGCGAGTCGAGTATCGATTTGCTCGAATTATCGTTCCAAATCAAGTTCTCAGTACAATGTACTGTCTCGGTCGAGTGGAGAGGCGAGTAGATTATCAATTATTGGGCATTCTATACCACTATCGGCAGCGAGGCGCGCTCGCCGAGCAACTTGCCGATAGTGGTATAGAATGCCCAATAATATACTACTCCGCATAGTCGCAACCTGTTTGAGAAAAAGCCTTAGGAGCCGACTCAACGCGAAAACGTGGCAAATCCGCCATTATAGGAAAGGTAGGTCGCGGCTTTGCTCGAAAGTAAAGGTTACAATTAAAGGTAATGTGACGTGCAATACGTCGCGCGGACAGGATCTAATACTTCTGTCGTAAGATAGATACGAGCAAGGTTGGTCCTGTGTGGAAAATGTTCACATGAAACTAATAGTTCCACTATATGATCTTGACGCGGAAGAAGGATCTGATGACGTGAGTCAAAATCTAGCTCAGAGTTTGCTAGGCGACCTCCAACGTGAATAAGTCTTTCGTGGAGGAAGGGACTTAGCCGTTGTACTGACTTAGAGCACAACTCATTGCGGGCTAAGCGATCGAGATCAACTTCAAAATGAATCCTCTGCACAGATCGCCACACAACAAATTCAGCGAACTCTAGATCAGACACGGTAACGGGCCCTCTAGGGAGTCGTTTGATAAATTTATAAACGAAGCAAATTGTTTATAAATATTTCTACCAGGACGAGTATCTAGTAGAGCGAGCGTATAAAATGTTGTCGGAAGGAGGACTTCTGTCCGAGCATTTGTGCGAGAGCACAGGTAAAGCCACGACGCGACTCGCCTGAAACGAATGGTTTTATCAACCATTCAGCACGAGGAAGTTTAAGCCACGGCGGTCCATTTAGCCACAATGGATGAAAAACTAATTGAGTTTGATAATAAGATTGGCGTATAAAATTATCGGTGCCACGAGGCCTAAAACGTCGAAAAGACGTGCAATGGAAGAAAGAATATTCAGTTTTGTGCAAGGGCGAACATTAGGGTTAACCTGGTATACGAAACAATCCTCATCAGGGAACCAACGAAGTCCCAGTATTTTCTGTGTCGAATCTTTACTTAGGTCAACGCTCTGTGAAAGTCGTAATGACTCTGGAATATTCCGAAGAACATCGACACTATTGCTAGACCACTTCGTTAGCTGAAAATCACCGAGAGAGAATATTTTTATTAGTTCACGAGCCGAGTCTATAGCCAGCGCAGTGCTAGGTATAGAACTAACTATGTCATCCATGTAAATATCTCGATGCAAAATGTCCCTAGCAAGAGGTAACTGCGTTTCTTCATCCTGACATAACTGTTGGATAGTGCGAATCGCTATAAAAGGACTACACTTTAATCCAAAGGGAAGCACTGAAAACTGATAAATTTTAAGTTCTTCTTCCTCAATTTAACCGATATAAGATACGTTGAAGCGAACGATCTTGTGGGCGCATACCTATACGTAGGTACATAGATTTAACATCTGCGTAAATACCTGCCTGCCCTGCCTACCCTGCCTACCCTGCCTACTCTGCTTACCCTGCCTACCCTGCCTACCCGGCCTACCCTGCCTACCCTGCCTTTCCTACCTACCCTGCCTATCCTGCCTACCCTGCCTACCCTGCCTACCCTGCCTACCCTGCCTACCCTGCCTACCCTGCCTACTCTGCTTACCCTGCCTACCCAGCCTAACCTGCCTATCCTGCCTACCCTGCCTACCCTGCCTATCCTGCCTACCCTGCCTACCCTGCCTACTCTGCTTACCATGCCTGCCCTGCCTACCCTGCCTACCCTGCCTACCCTGCCTACAATGCCTACCCTGCCTACCCTGCCTACCCTGCCTACCCTGCCTACCCTGCCTACCCTGCCTACCCTGCCTACCCTGCCTACCCTGCCTACCCTGCCTACCCTGCCTACCCTGCCTGCCCTGCCTACCCTGCCTACCCTGCCTTTCCTGCCTACCCTACCTTTCCTGCCTACCCTGCCTACCCTGCCTACTCTGCTTACCCTGCCTACCCTGCCTACCCGGCCTACGCTGCCTGCCCTGCCTTTCCTACCTACCCTGCCTATCCTGCCTACCCTGCCTACCCTGCCTACCCTGCCTACCCTGCCTACCCTGCCTACCCTGCCTACCCTGCCTACTCTGCTTACCCTGCCTACCCTGCCTAACCTGCCTATCCTGCCTACCCTGCCTACCCTGCCTACCCTGCCTATCCTGCCTACCCTTCCTACCCTGCCTACCCTGCCTACCCTGCCTACTCTACTTACCATGCCTACCCTGCCTACCCTGCCTACCCTGCCTACCCTGCCTACCCTGCCTACCCTGCCTACCCTGCCTACCCTGCCTACCCTGCCTACCCTGCCTACCCTGCCTACCCTGCCTACCCTGCCTACCCTGCCTACACTGCCTACCCTGCCTACCCTGCCTACCCTGCCTACCCTGCCTACCCTGCCTACCCTGCCTACTCTGCTTACCCTGCCCACTCTGCTTACCCTGCCTACCCTGCCTACTCTGCCTACCCTGCCTTCTCTGCCTACCCTGCCTACTCTGCCTACCCTGCCTAACCTGCCTATCCTACCTACTCAACTACCCTACCTAATAATTTGTATCTATCATCAATAGTTTTCTCAGCGCACGCCAAATAATGTATTTTACAGACAACATTTTGCAACCTTGGGTTACTTTATTGCAATTTTCATAAGGATCTCTATTTGTTTTGAAAATATTTTATAGCCTATGACACTCAGGAATAATGTAGCTTTCTACCGGTGCAAGAATTTTCAAAATCGGTTCAGTAGATCCAGAGATTACCCCTTACAACGTCACAAACTCACAAACTCACAAACTTTACCTCTTTATAATATTAGTATAGACTTATATTTTAGTGTTATATTATTAAGCGTATGCACTTTGCATCTTTATCTTCAAATCGCAAAATGCATCGTGCATGGTGTTCGGCTGAATCGTATTTTTATATCAATCAATAGCTACATAGTAGTCGTTGCTTTTGTTGCACTACTCTATTGTTCACTTTGCATGTACTAGTGTGGAACCTGGGGACACAACCTCATGTAGATATTGAAACAGGAACGAAGTATTCGTCAGTCTAATATCCAGCCAATATAGAACTTTAATATCACTGAATACAATCAAACTAGGCATTCGAAATTCAATTCAAATAAACCCTGTATATTTATTCGATAGTTCCAAACTGGCTGCTATACTTAACATATGCCGAACTTTCCTGGATGAGAAAATTTAGCCAAGCACTACGCCGCTACCCCATTCAAGCTACTTTACATAAAAGCATTTGGAAAAGGTAATACCTATGAGTGCTATAGAAATGTTCCTTCCGATTGGGGCAATAAAAAAACATTTGATACTTTCCTTTTTTTTAGTTGCCAGCAAATTAACTTTATAAAAAACAAAGTTCTTTTGCCACTAACAAGCTTGGCGTTATGCTACGAAAAAGAAAGTCGGGACTAGACAGAAACGTGTTAGTGTGGGGCGAAACGTGATTACTTCGTAATGCTAATTATGTTCGCGGCTCGATAACCTGGGCTATAAAGTTAGAGTTAACATCTATGAAAGTTATTAGCTGGCCATTAGCCAGCAATATCAAGTGGTTATCGATCGGCGATTTCTTCACTGGCTATTATTAGATGATTACGATATACTACTGCCATTAAATGCGACTTAATGTAAAATTTGTGATAAATAGTCTACAAAACATCGTGGCGGGCAGTCTATAAATTAATAATTACCATAGATTAGTGTCTGTCCCACTGTTTTATTCATAAAAGTGATAACGGCTATTTTATGATCGGGTCCGTGTGTTGATATGCAAATGTTCAAAGATATTGGTTTACGTTTGATCTCGCGACGTAGAGTAGAGATGAATTAACAACGGATTCTTGTAAACGATCGATCAAGAATTTATTGGAGTTATGCAATAAAAGATACATTGTGGTTATTTTTTGTTTATAAATAACGGTCTGTAACGGTTAGCGCGTTATTAACGTATTATTTTGGTTTATTGGCACGCGTCGGTTTCCGCTTTCAACAACGTTCTAATTTTAAAATTGTGTTTTGCTTTTTCACGTGGGTTATAATGACAGAAATACAAAAGCTGACTGGAGAGAAGTGTTTAGCTTTTGAAATGCGTTTAGAGCTTTGCAATTTAAAATAATATTCCTATCTGCCCAATTCAATTCTTGGCTCGCTAGAACATTTTACTTGTTAATTACAAATTGAAAGCAGCCTTTATGTTTGGAACGTTAGAAAACAATTTAACTTGACTGTCCGACCGACTGTAGGATAGATAATGTTTAATTTAGTTCAGACAGATAAAAGCAGGTATTCTACGCTAAGAGCTCTTATATCCACTGAAGAGATTAACGAAATAACAAAAATACAACTTTTCTTATATACCATCTTCTACAGATGGTACTCTTTTATAAGCCCTATTTGGGTTATTAGGTAGGTACTTAAAATAAGTACATACTCGAGAAAAGAAATAACAAAAATGACGTTTTTGTGTTGTTTTCGCGCCCTTTTAATTTATGGCGCATACAAGTTTTATCTTAGATTTAATTTATTATCACGCTGACTTTGATGTCGATTCGTCTTTCCATTTTGTGCATACGATACGGCATTGAAAAGAGTGCCTTACGAGATTTGCATTCAAAAAAGGAACACACGAATTATTTACCTGTGCATATTTTTTAATACTGTTTTTGTCTAGACAAGAACCTGTGTAACGAGTTCTTATTTTAATTTGAAGTTTTTTATGACTAACTCGTATATAAAAATTCCACTGTCACCCAAGTTGCATAGTTCCACAAACTGGCTCCTATGGAATAGACCCAAAAAGAAACACCTTGGATAGATTTCTCTCTTTAATCAACCGACAGTGAAGTCGAACATAATACTCGCAGTGTCTAATTAAGATTAACGAGGTGGTCCTAATACGTTGTCTATGAACTTATAAACTTGTGAGGCTGTGATTAATCTGCATGATTGAGATCTTTAAGCCGCTGTTAGCTTTTATATTGACCTAATTATAAATGGCCCCGAAATCTGAATAAAGAATTTGTCAAACCCTACTTTAGCCGATCATACATTGCATTAAAACAGGATTTGATTCGTTCGTAACTCCTAATTAGCAACCAATCCAGAAACATTTAGTTTTATCCATAAATTCTACGAACTGTATAGAGAATTTGAATTAAAAATCAACCAGGTGCTAAACAGTTCAGAGATTATAAGAATAACGCTATAGTATCAACATCACAATTCGAATTACGATCTTCATTTTTGAAATTAGAAAAAAAAGCAAGGCTGTAATACGGTCATACCCCTAGCCGCCTTAAAAAAATAACAATCCCCCGTTGAGTTCTTTTTTAATCTTTTCCTTTTTTTCAGGTTGCCAATGTGGCGGCAACGTTGCATCTACAGCTGCTTCTGGCAATGTTGGTGCCAGCGATAGCACGTGAGTATATTATTAGTACATTACTGCAGAATCCAGTAAGTAAGACTTCCTGGCCAAGTATAAGTTAACCGGACCGAACCGCAGGTGAGGTCCGGTTATATACGAGGCCAGGATGTCTTTCTTACTGGTTGAGGCTTGTATAATGCTTTTCTCAAAAATGAATGAAAGTTTAACAACAAATTCGTTTAATTAATATTTTAGGTTACATTCATATTAGGGCAATTACTGAAAGATATTGTGATCGATTTACCGCATTTATTTATATTTTCTCAAACATGCTTGGAAATTTGAGAATTATTTTGACAACCTTCTTCGAGAAAAATCGAAATTGCAGTACAGACCAAATACGTGAGAGAGCGGCCGGCAAAAGTTGTATGAAAATCCATATCTGCCGTGTGTAGCGGCCAAATAAAGTACATAGTAAACTCATATCTGTCGTGTAATTTAAAAATGGAACGATCTTTTTCACCGAAACATGGCAACCAAGGAGGTAACTTATCAAAGGTTTTATTTAAATTTCGAACTGGCTTGCTAATAGAAAGCTCTTTATTGAAAAAAAAAACAAATGAACACTTTAAGGCTTAGCAGGCACTGCGATTTTATTTTCGCGGATTTATGTAGTTTTTTACCGCAATGCGTGCAGCTTCATACAATTCCATAGGCCGCAGAATGAGCGAAAAATCGCGCGAATAAAAAGGCCTAACGCGGGCATAGTTATTTTTGTTCGTTGTTCGTCATTGATTTTGAAAAGTAAATGGTTTGGTTCGGTTTTCAGATATCGGTATTAGTAGTACAGTTATATTAGATATAGTTTTTGTAATATCGGTTATTTTGATATAGATATCGATATGATATGATATATAAAACATATCCGATATAAGTTACGTTTTGATATATCGGACCTATCCCTACTACTGTCCAGTAAGTAAATTACATACTTACTTACTGGACAGTTGTGAATAAGTCTCCGGTAGAATTCACTTTCTAGAGACTTTTTAGAGATGTTATGGCAATATTACATACCATTTTTGAGAAAAATAAATTTATTTCGAAATATAACAACACAGAGATGTAATTAGTTCGCAATATTCCTAAATAGAGGAGTTAGGACTGGAATAGTTAGAGCGATAATATATCTGATCTATTAAATATATGCAAGGTAAAATCGATAACAAACTAGATTTTAATGACGTTAAAAGCAGATTAACTTCAACAACATAGAAATATCATTTAAATTCGAAACAAACTGCTGGACTGCGTCAGTAGGCGTCTCCTATATCAAGCAAGCCAAAGGAAATCTTAAAGTTAATTCCTTTTGATTATCATTGCGTGCTTAGAAGGGCCTAGTATGGCGTGAAAAGGAAGATGAATAGTGATGCACGAGGTGTAAAACGATAACATTTTTTTGTCTATTTTGGAATTGTAACAGGCAGGACAAGCTCCCGGATACCGCAGGTAGCTACGCACACATCGACACAGGCTTATGGCGACAGCGGCGGCGAAAGGACAAAAAATATTCAGAGCTTACCGGATTCTGTCGAGCAGATTAAACACCATTTTTGTCATTCCTAGTAGTCAGAGAAACGATGACACTTATAAAAATATTGATAAAAAAACAATGGAACTCTCAGTGACAAATAATTTATTATTATTATATTTTTGTAACTGGCTACACATTGTTAATGCTTCTGCCCAAGAAATTCATTTTATTATTTCGTAGTAGCGTATGTAAATAATGTAAATGTCACTTGTTATATTTTTTGTTCATTAACAAAACACACTCTTTGGAATGCAAATAAAACTATATAAAAAAAAAAAAAAACAAACTTGAAGTCGAACATAGAACCTCCTCCTTTTTGGGAAGTCGGTTAAAAACTAGACTTTATATTTGCACATATTGAATTTTGTGTACCAAATTTGGTTGAATAGCCAACTCTATATTTCATGAATTACGTAGGTAACATATGGGTATGGGTAAACAGAACAAAAGGTTTTAAATATTAATACAGACATTTTATATTTTACGATAAGGTCACTAAGCCCATCCAGTTTGAAAGGGATCCCAAAGTTTATAGTTTGTTTGTGTGGGTGTGTGCCGAACAAATTTTACGCTTCCTAGTTATTATATTGTCCACGTACTTGTGTGAAGTCATTAGTACCACCTACTCGTTTAGGATTTGTTATATTTTTCTTCTATTTCCGTCCGTTCCCGAGAAGCTAGAACTAGTTTTGATTCGAAACAGCTCGTTTAGAAATTGAATTTGGTCACTAGTAGTTGATTGAAAAATACGAAACCCTACCAATAGACCGTGAAAACCCAAACATACAGAAGATGGTAATGATTCAAAATGTTACTTCATTTCTCACTTATCTTTATTACAATTAATGTTGAGTATGCGAGCTTATTCCGCTCGAATGATAATAGTTATTAAAAATACAATATCATAAAACATTCCAGTCAATTTAACGACCCGACCGCACGATATGAAATGCATTGTGCTTTAATAATATTATGAACTTATTATTTGTGAACATGATTCAAACGCGATCTCGAATGCATTCATTCAGTTGAAAAAGCTTGTTTAGTTCTCTGAACGGAACGGTCAAGTTGAAGAAAATTATTGAACGGTCAGCAATGACGACTAATAAGTAGAGGACGTAGAAGTCGAAGAATAAAACATGCTGCTTCGATTCCAAATAAAATTAATAGGAGTAGTAAAGTATAATTTTAGTTTGAAATGAGATTAACGTTGTTCTATAGTAGCATTGACATTTAAACTAAATGCAGCGACTAATTTATTCAACGAAGCTCTGAAGTCTCTAACAAATGTAAATAGGTCCACACAAACGCGGCTTTGTTCGTTCCTGAAAAGATATTCGCGGTTACCATAGTAACAAAGTGATTGGCAATTCCAGAGACCATCATATAGAGATGGTTCTAGGAACCGGTTCTTCATCGGAATGCATGTGAACGTCACAAATTGCGTTTCCCTATGAGTTTGATGCATATCTACCACTTGTCAATGATGTGGGGTTTTAAAATGCGTTGCAGTGGAATTAGCTTTTATGCAGGACGTATGGAAATGTAACTATGAAAAGACTCAACACCGGGTTTATGACCAAAAGTGCCGCGTGTTAAGTGCATGTTTATGTTTTGTATAAATTATCATAAATAGGATCTAGGATGTACCTAAGTAAGTATGTATCATAGAGACGAGAAACACGGTTTAGTGCTCAAGATAAAAATCTCAGTAAGTCTTTTAATATTATTTAGTTTTATTCTCAAGCTAAAATATAATTTTTAAATTATGTAAGATTATAATCAATTAAAAACGTAATAATGCCTGTGGCAGGAAGTAAATCATGTTTTATAGCGTAGGTAGATTCTAGCCGGTTTTTATCATAGATTTTAAAATACGTAAAATCAAGTGAGCAGTAGATTTACAGGTGTGAAACACGAACAGTCCAGCGGAGCTTTTATAAGTTCTAAGTGGTGGTGAAAATCTTGTATCGATCTTTCTAAAAGTTTTTTCAAAAAAACGATGCACCAAAAAGATCTTATAAATGTCTTCATTAGAATAGGCGCTTTTGTAACAAAAGCAAGTTACCAAAAAGATGTTGGCACCTCAGATGCCATATACACCTTATTAGATATAGTGACAGTAAACATAAATAATAAAATGAGAGTTGCAGGGATCTTTCTAGACTTAAGTTCCGCATTTGACACAATAGACCATAAGTTACTACCTGAAAAAATGAGGCATTATGGTATAAGAGGTAAAACCCTGCAACTGTTCTCTTCTTATTTAAAAAACAGAAAAATGTTTGTTGAAATTGACAAAATACAAGATAATGGCTACAAAAATGCATGCAAATCAGCAATGATAGGAATCACAACGGGCGTCCCACAGGGATACATCTTGGGACCTATTTTATTTATATTATTTATTAATGATTTGATTAATTATATGAATTTAATTTTACCGGACATTGGAATAGTAATTTTCGCTGATGACACAAATGCCATAGTAGCAGCTAATGACATAGTAGAGCTGACAGAGAAAGTTAATAAAGCATTGCATGCTTTTAATGTTTGGTTCACTGCAAACAAATTAATTATTAATATTAAAAAGACAAAGGTCATGTTATTTAAAACAACAGCCCGAAATAAAGATGACATGGAGATTGAAATGAATGAAGACAAAATCGAGCTCGTCAGTGAAGTTAAATTTTTAGGTATGCGAATTGACGAATTGCTTAATTGGAAACCTGAACTAAAGGCAATAGATGCTGCAATCTCATCCGCGTGTTATGCTTTGAGAGCTCTAAGAAGCGAAATCAGTGTAGAACAACTAAAAATGGTATATTTTGCGTTAGTTGAATCCAAAATTAGATATAGCATACTTCACTGGGGAAACAGTTACGATTACAATATCAAAAGAGCCTTTGTTCTGCAGAAACGCGCAATACGGACTATAGTCCGTATCCCCCAAACAGAAAGTTGCCGGCAACATTTTATAAAGTTAGGCATACTCACAGTTCCAAGCATTTATGTCCATGTACTTTTGGTTAACTTGGCTAAATACCTTCATGAATTTGAAACTACAGAAGAACATGAAATGCGGGAAGTCACCCACAGAAAAGACCGTAAATGTAAGCTTAATCCGAATTTCAATGTTGTAAAACACAGTCCACGTTACCAATCAGTTAAATTATTTAACAGGTTGCCTTTGGATCTGAAAGGCACGGTTCACACTAGTTCTTTTAAAACAAAATTAAAGGAATTCCTATTGGACAAATGTCTGTATGCCATTGAAGAATTGTTGTGCTTAATATTGTTATTGTTTTTCTTTTTTAGTTTATATGATATCTATGGAACGTATGTATTGAATATTAAATGTAAAATGAATGGTAATTGTTTGTGGATCTATTAAATTGACACAAATAATTGTAGTAGGTAATTAACTAATAATTGTTTAGTTTATTTTTATTATGGTGTAATTTATGGAATGTATGTAATTGAATTGAATTGTAAAAATAATGGTTTTTGTTTTTGTGACTAATTTGATTTTAGGTTTTATTTATTTTGTGTAAATGTTCAGATACAAATTTATTGTTCATGAATAAATGACTAATGACTAATGACGTGTTTATAGCGCTAAACGGCGGTACAACCGAAACGAGTATAACCACGAGCTTTTCAACACAAAATCACCTTTACAAATCGTATACCCAGCATTTTTATTCACTCGGCAACGAGATGAAATTTTAAAAATTCTCTACAAAGTTACGGTCAATGACTGACGGGACTGAAATCACATAAATTGATGCCCGACAATAAAGAAAAATAAAATGTAACATCTCATTTACTGAATGCATTTCAATATGAACTTATCAGTGCATAACATAAGGTCGTAATTTGTGTACGTGGTTTATTATTATGAGCTTATTCCGCTGGTATCGGATGCGTCATCCAAGATCGAAATGTGTGGGTAACAAGGTATCAAGGAGGGCAAGATTTATTTGTTTATTGTTATGGCCGGTCTTTTGGTACGCAAATAAAAAAAAAATTGTAATTGTGTTCCTTTTGATCTTGAGAATTACTGATTACGAGTGTATTGATTATAGATATTCGGATTTGATAAATTATGTGAAAATGTTTGTTCGTTTTTTTTTATTCCTCTCCCGTTTTGTATTTACGTTCAAAGTAGGCTATCGGTCGATCTCGCTACTGCAGTTTCATTTCGAACTTGTTACTTTGAACTTATTCCAAAACTCGAAACGCAATAGTCTAATTTGATAGCAAGATAGACGTTACCTTTGAAACCATTGTAGTTGCATTCCTACGCAATTTCTCATACACTGTAATATTTTCAGTTTTAGTCAGTACCTTTACTTATTCTGTATAAATGCACAAATGGTAAGTATGCCCGTGCTTTTGTCACGCTCCTTCTTCCGGCTCAATGTTCGCTTTGACCGGTTTTCGATATCCTCTACAGAAATTCCTTTTGCTTCTTACATCCTCCACGATGTAGATGCAGCACCGCTTCCACTAGATATTATTATTTTTAATATTGGACTATATGCTTTCTTTTAAAATATTGAGAAGAAAATATGTTTTCAAAAGCTGCTGCCGAAGTAGAGCTTCTTGTGAAAGGGATGTTTCAACACATATTTATGTGGCAAATTGAATAGCTGTTTTTCGATTTAAAGGGTATGAAAGACAGTTCAAGTTACTAGTACATTCGATATTTCAATATCGTAACCTAAGTTTGTAAATGCACCGGAAAACCTCTTGGTTCTGGAGGTGTCAATAATTGACTGAGAATTATCATTTCGGTCGTCCTAAGTGTACATACTAAAAATCCCATTTACAGTCAAGGGTCAAAAGTTTTTTTTTATCCCTTTTACTTTTCGCAGTTTTTATAAACTCAATCTCTAGTGAACTAACTTCTTCCTACTAGCTTTATGCGGACGACCTACAAATTTATGCGCGAGCTCCTTTCGGACATCTGTCTGAGGCTATCGTAACAATAAATGGTGTGTGAGCAAAAGGTACGGACTAATGGTAAACCCCACAAAGACGCAGGTTATAGTGGTGGGCAGTTCTAAGATAGTTTCAAGAATCGACTGGACGACTCTTCCCGAAGGTTTTTTCGATAACTCATTGATTCCGTTCTGCGATAAAGTTAAAAACTTGGGGATATTCATTGATGGGAACTTCTCCTGGACTGCCCAACTGCAGGAGGTTAGCCGCAAGCTATTTTCATCTGCTGCGTCTTTGAGGAGACTGCTTAATTTTCTTCCAATTGCCATCAGGATTGCGCTTGCACAATCTCTCCTTCTACCCATCCTTGATTATGCTGATGCCAGCTATCTTGACCTTACTCAAGAACAACTTGATAAGCTTGAGCGGCTTCAAAATGTTTGTATAAGGTTCATATTTGGTTCGCGCAAATATGACCATGTTTCCGAATTCAGTGTGAAGCTCAAGTGGTTACCCATTCGCCTTCGCCGGAATGCTCATATTCTTTCCCTTTTATATAATGTACTCTATACTCCTTACACCCCTCTTTACATCAAGAATCGTTTCGAGATTTCTTAGGTCATCAGAGAACTTACGACTTCAAATGCCAACGCATTGCACGACTTTTTTGGATAAGTAATTTTCTGTACAGGCTACTCGTCTATGGAATGCATTGCCAGATCCAATAAAACGTGCTCAATCATTGCCTGTGTTCAAAAGACTTGTAAAGGAACATTCTCTGTCGCTGTCTTCGTCTTAGCTTATCAATTTCAAATAGATACTGTGATTATCAATAGATTGTCGTAATTTTTTGTATTTGCCTATATATTAAGTGGGTATGTATGTATTTATGTATCTATTACATACCGGTTGCCTGGAAGAGATCGCGGCAAGCGATAAGGCCACCCATTGTATGTGTATTAGACTTAAATTTCTTTTTATTAATGTAATTTATGGTGTACAATAAAGCATATAATAAATAAATAAATAAAAGTGCAGTCTTACTCTCCCAAAATTCAAATGGCTAGTTTTTGTAGAAGTTAATTATCCACAACTGGTACCTACTAACCGTGAAAGATAGAAAGCCTGTCAAAAAATATATTGCCGCTGTTTTTTTAGTAGTGTTACTGCACTTTTGACCCTTAACTGTACCTATAACTTAAGCCTTAGCAAATAAAATTATAATTACTTATTCTCTTTTCAGAACTCGAGATGAGATTCACAAAATACCCTGAGTCAGTAATAGCCCCCCTCGGTGATAGAGTCACGTTCGAATGTGAAGTCAACGTACCAGGAGAGCGGTTCATATGGAGGTGGAAGCCATACAGGGATGGTGATACCTGGACAGAAGTGGAAGAGGGAGACGGCAGGAAGATCATACCTGGACTGCCGGGACGAAGTACGAAGATGGAGATAGAAGTTATGATTAATATGGAGACTACTTGCTATCAGGTGAGATATCTTACAATAACATAATCATATAATAGTTATTTCACAGCGTATAGTTACTCATATAGGCCAATAGGCTTTGGATATAGACGTTTCGGTTAGAAGAGACTACTTTCTAGGTTTCTTCCAGCATTGGACACCTTTGGTACCTTAAGATGTGTTCTTTGAAAACAAGTCGGTGGTATTTTGATCGCGTAAGAACGTAGTAGACAGTATTTTCTACACAAGACGAGAACACGCAATTAGTATGAGGCACCAGGTACAAATAATTAAGTATCCGGCAGCCGGAACTCTAATTTCACCGAAACCTGTGCCATTAAAAGGCAATATATCAAACAAGATTTCCAATCGTTCCCATGTGGTGGTCGGTTACGGATGACTACGCCAAGCTCCCGTGAGTGTCGTAAGAAGTGACTAAGGGATGAGCCACGGGGAATAGCGGATAGTGGTTTTGAAACACCTGCGGTAGATTATATTGGGATTAGTTTCGTGATTATGGCAATTTGCGAGTAATTATTGTTATTGGATTCTTGAGTAGGAAGCTGTGAATCAATAAATAGATTGAGATGGGTTGATGGCTATTTTCTTTTATTACAAAATAATAATAAAGATCTCTATACCTCAATTATCAATCTAGCCGTTTCCCAAATAAGTTGGGGTCAGTTTAACTGGATGCAACTGAATGTAGTGCTCGCCAAACTTCTGGGCCGCCCTGAAGTTGGCTTTCCGATGGGCAAGGCACGAAACGGTGCTGTTTTTGTATGAGATTTACTATGCGCAGCCATTGTAGCCATCTTCAGGGCGGCCAAGAAGTTTAGCGAGAACTTTACCAGTGTTTTATATGAAGCGCTACCCAGATCATTATTTAATCCGGCATAACCCGCTGCTGCATAGAGACTTCGCCTTTCATCTACAATACAGAAACGATTCCGTGTATGCATGATTCCATAAAACAAAATAAAAATCTCACCGTGGAGGCAGGGATTAGTAAAACAAAAGAATATCAATTAACAAATAGCACTCCGATTTGAAATGTTCTACTTGCAAATACTCACATATTGCTGAACTAAAAAGTGAGTAGACAGTGAATCAACACTTTTTGATTAAAGCTTCTAAACGTACAACATTGGCAGACAAACGTTTCTGCTCAAACATTCAGCTGTTATTGAATCGATAGTGTTGATTTGCTGTTCTGAATATTAGGTCCTAGGTTCGATGGCCAAGTCGTACAAAGTGTAATATGGTTTTTCATATGGAAATTCACTAGGTCTAGAAAGAAAATTGAATAGGCACATGCATACCTATAAGGGATCAGAACAGAGAATCTGACCGGAATAAATCATATACTGGTCGGCTAATATAACAAAAACAATTAAGTAGAAGAAATAACTAGACTAAAAGCTAATTATACCTATGAAATATCTTATTAGCAGCCCGCATGCTTATTACGTAAGAAACAGCAATCAGCAATAATCGCGCGACAAAAGCGGAAAAAGAATGATAAAAAAGTCGAAATTACCTACAAAGTAGTTATTTTTTTGTGGGACATCTTCCAATGATTATCTCCCGCTCTGGGTGAAACGGGAGGGCGTGTCAGACTTTTACTGACTAAAACCAAGCCGTGTTTGCTTGAGCCAGGGCCGTGGTAACTATCTTTCAAATTTATTAGCGACCCAGACAGAAGTGTAAATGTGGCTACATAATCGTTTGCTAATCGCTCGCTGTTTGTCAAATGCACTTATTTAAAAAAAACCGCCAAAAACTCTTAAACTTCTGTATTAAAGAGCAATTATTGCGCAAAAATTGCTATCGATTTGCGCTTGCAAGATACGTAATAAGTCTGCGGAATTTGGATTTGTGACCGTTTAATAAGGCTTCGTCCCAGAATGTCCCTTTCGCAAAATGTTTCCCTATTACAGGGGATTTAACATAACTTGTAGTGGACATTGGCACTCCTCTGCTATCACTTAAGGGGAGTACAGGTCCTATGACATCATGTAAAATATTTTTGATTTGTTCCAGTGCGTGGTATGGTACGGTGCCATCAGTCTGACGTCATTGCCTGCCCGTCTGTCGGTGGCCAGGCTGATAAACTCGCCCATCAAATCACAGCTGAGGAACGGGTCATCATCTCTCCCTTATAGAATACTGTGGTACTTCATTGTAAGGAGCCGAATTCTGAACCACCTGCTGTGCTGACGTGGTGGAAAGAAGGGTCAAAGGTAAGATTTTTGAGCAAGCCTTAGAAATTATAATAATTTGGCTTAATCAGTTTACTCATATAATCGAAGTCGTTTTCTCCACCTCATTCAACCTCGACTCAACCTCGATTCAACATTGACTCAAACTCGACTCAACCTCGACTCTATCTCAACTTAACATCGACTCAAACTTGGCTCAACTTCGACTCTCTCTCGAGTCAACCTCGACTCAGTCTCTCTCAATCAAATTCACAATTATAGCTTGTTACTTATTGCCAATAATAATCGAAGTATTTATTTCCGTTGTCATAACTGATTCCAGTAAAGAGGAAGAGTTTCCTTCAATATAATAGGAAATAGAATGAGCCACATAGTATTACGCTTTGAACGAGTCTGTCTAAAAATTGCAGTCTACATAATATTCTGAATACTGAACACGAAAACTTTGCTATACCTGATACTTTACATGCATTACAACAATGAATTTGCAATGCAAAAAAGGATTTTGAAGATTAAATCGTGTGATTACTGCATTCGGTAGGTGAATTCGTAATTATTTTGTTGCGTGAGATCATCATTGTATCGGTCCATGATTATTTAAATCTACGTGACAAAAAATCAGGATGGCTTTTTGAATCTAGAATACACTAACATAGTCACCAAAAACGTTGATACTTGGGTCCGATTTCTGAATTAAAAGGAGTAGCACAAATCTGGCGTAATTACAGATACAATAGTAAAACAATTAAAAATAAAAGCCTTTTATGGTCTCGCGCCGGTTGAGCGAGAACGTGTCAAACCCTATCTTAACTTCAAAACATGACACGCTTCCGAATTCAAAAATCTGGTGTTCGATTGAAATTAAATCATTAACTGAAAGCAGTGGATAATAAACTTAAATAATACAAATTATATATAGAAACAAACGCTTATATTTCATAAGAAATCCGATACCACAGAAGCGTCTTATGCTTGTTTGCGAATATTTTGTAAACAAAGTTTCAGCTTAGCCTGTATCTCCCAGAATCAAAGCGTGTTTCAGTATACTTGTGGTCGCTTTGAACGTGAACCGATATGCGAATATTTTTAACGAACTTTGTTTTGGATCCACTTTTAGAGCGTGTGTTAAAGCGAACTTAGTAAATGTTAGGAGAGCTAAATTCACTACTTTTACTTTTGAACTGATTGAAACCTATTGAGTGATAGGTCCTGCAGCATGGCCATGGCCGTATTACAAAAAATATTGCACGCTTTCGCATTGGTAAAAATATTCTTTTCGAAAGAGTCCAATATTTTTTGGCATTACCGAACAAAATTAAAAAGAAATTTGTCATACTCTTTCATGGAGTCATACACTTTACCCTGCCGAGCTCACACAATTAAGCTGCTGATAAACTTTTTGAATTGGATGTTGTCTAGTCTGAAGAATAATTGAATATAGGATAGCTTTTCCCCGCAGTTTCGTTCCCGTGGCTTAACATCGAATTTGCATGATGCATTTTATAGAGATAAAAAGTAGCTTATAGCATCATCATCATCAGGCGTTTAATGTTCCCACTACTGGGACACAGGCCTTTTCTCTGTGTGAGAGGGGACGGGCCTTAATCCAACACGCGGGCCAGGGTCAGTGTGGGTTGGTGGATGTCACATGTCTTCGAATTTTTGTTTCTAGGACATGCCGGTTTCCTCACGATGTTTTCTTTCACCGTTTTAAGAGCAATGAAATAATTTAAATAAAGTTAAACGCCTAACGAAACGCAATCCCGGGATCCCGGGATTATCGAATGTTAAATAAAAGAAAGTACGTTAAAATCAGTTTTATTCAGACTTTTGCAATTGCAATCACAGTTTTGAACATAATGACCACTAGCGTCCGTAAAAAATCATAATTAATCGTTAATATCTTTATAATATCGGTAGGTACTTATTTTTAAACCATACTATCCGAGTGGCCAGTCTTTCGTGTGCGATGGAACTGCACAATTTGATTCCGCCTAGCCCTTTCCATCACCGGACAACAAGACATACGACAATGCGCCACCGGTACATGGTGGACATCCCACCCATAATGTTCAAAGCGTTTTGCGAATACTTTCATTGTGCGCGCAGCTAAGGAGTGGAATTCCCTGCCGGAGTCTTTGTTTCCTGATAGCTACAACCTTAGGGCCTTTAAGTCAAGAGTGAATATGTTACTTCTAGGCAAGCGTGCTTTACCGTCGACCACATCATCACTTACCATCAGGCGAGATAGTGGTCAAACGAGAGCCTATCGATAAATAAAAAAATAAAACTAACAGGTAAACTATCAAGAGCTGTCATTTAAGCTAAAAAATCGTCATGTGTGTCAGTTTTAGTTTTCACTAAATAATACTGTCGGGGCCGATACCACTGGGCCACCACTGCTCTCAGCTTTTATATAGCTTATAGGTATAAAAGCTGATAGAGATATTCAGTGATATTATATACTTCTATTACTGAAAGAATTTTCGTAATCGGATTATTACTTCTAGACCTTTACAAACATAAACGCAAAACCACTTTGTAATATTGGTGGCTTTTCTGGGCAGCTGCATGCCAGATAGGTAATACCTGTAAGGGACGCTGAATCCGTAGAACTGATTAAAGTATGGTATCCATTTGATAAACATCGAGGTAATATATAAACCTATCCGTTGTTGGAAAACACTTCGAAGTATACAAACATGAGCACATTGAACGCGTCAAATATCTTTTGATTATTTCATAAGAACTTTGTTATTTCCCGATGGTGGGAAGTTGTATAAGCTTCTACTTAGGAGTTTATTTTCATTGTTATACATTGACAAAGTGACATAATTTAATAAGCCTTTAACGTGCCCGCTTTTGGAACTCAGGCCTGCTCTGAAAGGGCCGTTATAGATCGATTTAACTTAATGACGACTCTGAAGTGCGCCCTTCGCTGCGCCTCACCCCACCCTTTCTGTCACATGAATTAGTTACTGCACATCGATTTGCCTCGTGTTCCGAGCCGCCATAAAGTTTTAATCTACCTGCAACCATCACGCAGTCTCAGATCGGAGTGCAGCGGAATGGAGTTTACAGGCTCACTGTCCATACATAACTGATACATACATGACTGTACATATCAGATGCAATAGTTAAACAATCACGTGAATCATATATGATTCATTGGGTAGGGAAGAGGTCAATATAGGCCCTGTGGTTCTTGGTTTCTAGCTTCCATCGGATGGGGACTGTGGGATACAGGCAATTATTTTATTGTTTAACTAGCTTCTGCCAGCGGCTCAGCCAGCGTAAACGTGGGAATTTGTCCTAAGGGAACCGTACATTTCACCGGAATAAAAAGTAGCCTATGTGCTATTTTAGACTATAATCTATCTCTGTGCCAAATTTCATCCAGATGAGTAGCAAAAAGGCAGCCATCCAATCATCCATCCATCCAAACTTCTGCAATCAACATTAGGATTTCATATAAACTAGGTTTGACCACTAACATTTCTAACAAGACTGTTTTTATTCCAGGGTAAGAGAAAGCAGCTGGAAACTCCACATGGCGTGCTTGTCATACACAACGCGACGTCTGACGATAGTGGTACATACAGCTGCAGGGCTACCAATGAGCTCAGCGGAGATGCTCTAGAAAGAGCTCAGAAGACGCACTTGAAGGTCCAGCGAGAAGGGAATCAGGAAGTTAGGTTAGTACTACTGGGCATTGTTATAAGTTATGCCATTTATAAAGGTGTTGAAATAACTGAAAACTGCTTAAAGAGTCAATGTACATATCAGGGTTGTTGCGAACATCAGCGTCAGCATCCGCGGATTATCAGCATCAATTTCAATATCAGCATCAGCATTGATAGATGCTGATTATAATGCTGAAGTTCGAGTCGTGACATGACTACAGAGGGAGCAAGGCTTATGGCACGTGTTCTTTTCCTATCATTACTATTAATTACGTTATAATCCTTATCCTTACATAGTATAAAATAAAGTCGCTTCCCGCTGTGAAACCGTGAGGCGTCCTCTAGTTATATATAAAACTAGAAGACGCCTCGCGGTTTCACCCGCATAGTTCCCGTTCCCGTGGGAATACAGGGATAAAAAGTAGCCTATATCACCCGGGGATAGAGTAGCTTACCAACGGTGAACGAATTTTTGAAATCGGTTCAGTAGTTTTGGAGCCTATTCGGTACAAACAAACAAACAAAAAAATCTTTCCACTTTATAATATTGGTATAGATATAAACGTCATTGCGGATGAAAGTGCTATTATATAAATTTTTCGTAAACTGTTGTGAAATTTGATAAAAAATGGCTCCTCCGTCAAAAAGTGAAATACATACTATAAATTTATAATACATATTATAAATTAGTAAATCAAAAAACCGCCAACTGTAACTTATTTAAAAAGGATTATTCAAGCAAAGGGCGTACAGGACCTACCAATACTTTACTTAAAAAGGACTTGAAGGGCAAACATCTTGATAAATTTGAAATGTTTTTTACCAGTGAAAACGAAAACCAACAAGCTGCTCCACAGTAATAAAAAATTAAGAAAAGCAAATAAATTTATTTTATTTCTAAAATAATAAAAATCATCAGCATCCGCTGATGTCAATGAAAAAATATCAGTATCATTATCAGTGGATGTGAAAAAATGTGCTTCAGCAATATGCACCAATGGTACATCAATATGAACAACTTTTACTCTAAGACTAAAAAAAATGCTGTTCCATTCATTTTATTGTTATGTGAAATGTTTGGAGCACATGATTTTCTTTTTGGCTATTTCAGTTTCAGAGTTGGTCTCATAGTAAAAAATTTCATTTATTATAATGGAACATCGACTAAAAAAGTTCAGCTTTGTAGAGTATCAATATCATCAACAGTATGGCAGTCACCTTTTGAAACCCGATGTCCCATATTAACTCTCGGGTACTGGAACTACTCTGTTGCGACCGCAAGTCCTTCAGTAGTATTCAAGTGGTACTGAAAACCAAGCAAACCACAACATGTCGAGAGTAGTCCCGACCCCAGATCCCATGTCCAGATAGTTGGGGCTTGTCAAATTTGTCTTCCGTAAAGTGTGAATTTGGATTTTGAATTTTTGTGAAACAAGAAGGTATATTAGTAATCGGAACCTTGTTAAGGTTTATGAAGATATTTCACTTTACTAAACTCTGTTAATTAATAGTAGGCCGTACTTCAGTAATACAAAACACTATAAGCTGGCCTCTTGAAATAATTCGATTAAAACTCCTTATATATTTCAGGTTTAGGTTGAAGTGTTACCAGGTTACCATCGACTACAAAAAATTTTAGACTATAAAATGTAAAAAATAAAATGACACCTTTGCACACACGCAAAAATCCCGCGCGTTCAGAACTGTTATTATTCAACAGTTTCAAGGTGTTTGTTTTATTTCTGATCGTATCATTGGGCACCACAACTCTAATTCATCATCATCATTTAAGCCGAAAGACGTCCACTGCTGAACATAGGCCTCTCCCAAGTGTCGCTACATAGACCGGTCCCGTGCGTCTCGCATCCAGCGGATTCCCGCAACTTTAACCAGGTTCTCGGTCCACCTAGTGGAAGGCCTTCCTACTTCCTACGCAGCGTGTTTCGGTTGTCGGTGGCGATATATATCCCTCTCTATTGTCCTAAAAAATACTCATGTTTTTATCATTTCCAGATTCATCGAATCAGAAGACTACGTAGGAGTAATAGACGATGAAGTATGTACTGGCAATGCCAGTTAAACCCAACGGAGCACTCCGTCTATGGTGTGGAGCGGTCAGCACTCCTCCTCCGAAGATAAAGTGGAGCTTGGAGGGAGAGCTGAAAGCGTTTGCTAACCAGCATATGTTGACGGTGTCGCCTTTTACTCCTGATGATGAGGTTAGTTCTCGTATTCTTGTAAAGATTGTTACATAGGCTTCCTCACCAGATCGGTGAGTTTTCATTTTTGTACCGAATCTGTACTTGTATGCGCTCAGTAAAGAATCGACTCAGGCGCCTTACTAAGTCGTTTCCCTACAGATTCGATACAGAAACGAAAACACACTGACCCGGTGCGGAAGGCGCTTTAGTCAGTCTGTCTTCTGGATAAAACTACGTTTTAGAAAAGAACTAGACAAATTAAGACGTGAAACAGTGATCCGAAATGTAATTTAGGTGGAGTTGAATAAAATAATTGTAGTATATAATAATAATTCCATTGCGAAGTTTCTAATAAAAACTTTTTCACAAAAAAATAATCCGACTTCTAAAGCAAACAGAATACTAAAAAGTGCAAAATAACTTTCGTTGCGGAAGTCGGCGTCTATGGTACCTCTTGTTTTTATAATTTTTCGACCCCATCACAAAAAAAATAGCAAATTCTATAGTAAGGTACCTAAAGGATTGAAAAAATACCCATAATAACCCAATTTACACATTTGTGATGTTTGTCGCTAAGAAGTTCGGTTGTATGCTCCATATCTTGAAAATTGTTGGATCGATTTTGAAAACTTGCACTATTCCCGAAGTTGAAAGATACTCAATCCAACACAAAAAGAATGACTACGATCCGATAAGTAGTTTCGGAGAAATACATGGATAAACATACATACACAGTACACTTATGAAATTTGGCACACGTGTTTAGAAGCCCACATAGAATAACATATACATGTGTATTATTATGCAGTTTCAACCATATTACATACATAAATATCGAATTAATTAGGTACCTCCTTTTTAGGTCAGTAAAAAGCTCTTGATCTTACATCCTGGCTGGGCTAAACTTCTAACAAAAGTTTTGCTATTGACAGACATTGCTATGCATTAAACTGAAGGTAGATGTAGCAGCTTTCTTTTATTAAGCCTTTATTGCTGGTACTAAACACACATTCTACATAAAATATCAAACTGTTTTATCTTAAATATCTAACATATCGGATTTCCCGGTTCAGCTGTTTCCACTCCTCTCTATTATATGTAGCAGCTTAATAAGTCTTAATTATTAAATCATGTTATTTAAGAACTGGACTTCGCGCGTATAAGTCAGTCTTTTTGCATATAATACAGAACTCCTAAGATTGCTCTCTCCATGTTTTGTGTAAAAGATTTCCCATCTCAAAGATTATAAAATGTGAAAGCGTTTTATTTATATTGTGTTTAATATTTTCTGTGTTAGCGTCGTATTGTGTTTGAGTCTTTGAGAGAACAGAAAAGGGCTTTGGAATTATTTTCAGAAGTGATAATTATCTTCTTTTAATATAAATAAAATCCGTTCGTGTCATAAAGGCAGTTTTTTTTGGGGCGTTATAAAAAGGTAACCTAAGGCTTTAGCCTTAAAGTATTTGATCCAATGGCACTTAAAGTATCTAGGGATCAGACGGACTCATTTTATTGTGTATTCAATAATATTTATTAGATTAAGTTATAGTACATTACTGCAGCGGCCAGCAAAAGAGACATTGATGGACGAACGTGTAAATGTGGGTCGACGCGAAACCGAGGCACACATACGGAAGTCCATCAATGCCTAATTGTGGCCAAGGCTGGTAGTACTTTTCTCGAATATTGCGTGGAAATTAAAACTAAGTAGTACCTAGAACTCATTTTGTCAAAATCAATGAAGAACAACAATAATTCCCGCGTTAAAGTGTTCTCTTGGTTTTTTTAACAGCGTTCTACACACATCAACACGGTCTAGGGATATTTCATACTCAATTAAATTACTCGAAAAGTACTGGCCGCATTGGAATCTTTTATACACCGATTTGTTTGTAATTTATCTCAGACTAATTCCAATTTCAAATTTTTGAAAATTCGTTTGTTTCGGTGGCATAAAAATGTCTTGATGTGTAGGAGAGGGAATTTTCATTTGTGCGAAATTTAGAAAACAATACGAATTACGTTTAGTTACAGTTTTTTTTCATTTTTAAACGAAAGATAAAGTTAAAATTGAGGTATTGTAGCCATGCAACGCCAACATTTGACAAGGGTGGAGATGTTACGAGCTGTGGGAATGCTGGAAGCTGGGTCTGTTCAGCGTAATGTTGCTGAGGCCATAGGGACCCACCAAAATGTAATTTCAAGATTGTGGACACGCTATCGTGCCACAGGTGAAGTAGCGGAGAGGCACCGGGGACCAAATCGCATCACTACTCCCAGACAAGACCGTTTTTTGCAAATTACTGCGCGAGCTCAACCAAATGCAACGGCGACTCAATTGGTCCAAAGGCTGCGAGTGGAACACGCAAGTGCTTGTGAGTGACCAAACTGTAAGAAGGCGACTGCATGAAAGCAATCTACGCTCTCGTAGACCACTCCGGGTCCCACCTTTACGGAGAGGCAATCGTGGACGACGATTAGAATGGGTTCGGAACCACGTGGACTGGGGCCGTGGGCAATGGTCCAATGTGCTGTTTACGGATGAATCCAGGTTCGGCTTCCATCCAGATTCACGAAGGACGCGTGTTTAGCGAGTTCCTGGACGATGGAGCCGTCTTCAGAACCCTCAGGAAGTTCACCTATACCAAGGAGGATCAATAATGGTTTGGGCAGGAATTCGTCTTGGAGGACGGACGGATCTCGTTTGGGAGCGGGGCAATATGACGGCAGAACGATACGTCCAACAGGTGCTGGGGCCCGTAATCTTGCCCCACAGAACACAAATGGGGCAAGATTTCCTGCTCATGCACGACAATGCCCGGGCACACACGGCAAGAACGGTAGCAGCTTGGTTACATACACACAATGTTAGGGCCTTAGACTGGCCTGCTCAATCGCCAGATCTAAATCCCATTGAGCATGCGTGGGATATGCTGCAAGGAAGAGCTCTGAAGGAAGTTCCTGAAAATCTGGCTACAGAAGATCAACTTTTTGCGCACCTCAGAAGGACATGGGACAATATTCCGCAGCAAGACATTGACAACCTTGTTCTGAGCATGCCGAATCGTTGCCGATGTGTTATGAACATCATCGGCGCTTTCTCAGACTACTAACTTCAAGTTTATAAACACAAATTAAATGATTTTTCTATTTTTTTCAGTTTTTACTCATAAATTAAAAGTTAATTCATATACGGTTTCCGTCTATGCTTCATTTTTTTCCATAAAATCCTGAAATTTTAATCGAAGTACCTTAACCATTATTAAAAAATAGTAGAATATTAAATAACGTATCTTTTAAATACATACATGTCATATAAATAATTAACACATTGATAGTAATTCGCTTTTTTTTAAATATCCCTAGACCGTGTTGATGTGTTTATTTGCAAGCCAGTTCGAAATGTAAATAAAACCTTTGATAAGTTACCTCCTTGGCTGCCACGATTCGGAGTAAAACATCATTCCATTTATAACACGACAGATATGAGTTTACTATGTAATTTATTTGGCCGCTAGACACGCCAGATATGGATTTCCATACAACTTTTGCCGGTCGCTGCTCGCATGTATCTGGCCAGTACAGCAATTAGACCGATAGCGCTAGGCTATTTTGATGTCATAAGTTTGAAAAATTCTAAAGTTGCTTATTTTTTGCCTGTGGATACAGTCGTACCTATCAAGCTTATTATTGCGTTTTGTGTCACATCTGTTACTTGCATTTTCAGTAATTCAATGATTTATGGTTGATTATTTTTATTCAAATCAAAACTGGCAAAATTAATTTAAAGTTTAAAATAATTATGGTGTCATTTCTAGGATAGGCTGCGGAGTGTACAAACCCAATTTGTGTCATATTCGTCCAGTGCAAACCGACATAGGGTCATTATGTAAAAATAGTACAAAAAAAAATTACAATTAATGAAATAACTATTTCCTTTCTCAGATCACTAACATAAGCCTATTAAATAAATTTGTGCCAAATTAGAGCATGCAATTTTAAGATTTTTAATTATATTGCTTTGCCAAACTACAAACGCTCCAAAAAAATATTACAATCATTAGAGTTCACATATTCAATATCATAAATGCGTGAAAAATCGACATTGTAAATTTGTGTCATTTACATATTCATGCACGATAAGTATATATAAATGAATAAAACACAAAAACAATGGTTGCGATCGAAGCTGGCGGACGCAGCTAGGCGGCATTCGTATTCGTACCTACCACTGTACCTACGCACACACGTTCGTTCGGTACGATTTCTTCTTAGGTGCGAAGGGTTCATAAATAAATAACATACCTATCATATCTCGTATTGATTGCCTCTTATCTTCGCTACGTAATGAATAAATTTGTAACCTATAGAGATAAAAATAATGACTTGCGATGTTGTACAAAGCGTGCGTCTGCAATCTCATTAACCTACAAATGCCAATAGTTAATGCTTAGAAGACGGTCAATGTGGTCAGTATTATTTTAGATTGACGCTTCGCTTCGAATTTGAACCTATTGGCGGTAGGTATGCCGATACCTACCTAAACCTACTGCTTTTTCGTTATACTTCTCGATAGCCCGCGCCCCGCATCGAGTAGGTAGGTACTAGGTATTGTACAGTCAGCAAAACAAAATATACACGACGTAAAAAAAAATATTATTTTTGTTGTGTGGTGAGTGATTTTATTTCAGCACAGTCCTTTTTCCCGTCATCCCATACAATGCTCGATTCAATGAATTTTAATAATCCCCTTTCTTTCACAATCACTGTATTAACGTACAGTATTGGACCACATATCAACACCCAATATGAATAACATTGTAATTTTAGTCACATATTGGTACAACTTTATGTCATGAAATCAGCAAGAAAAGACCTTTATTTCTGCCTTTTAACCGTATTTCTATGACTATAAGAACTACATTTGCGAAATGGAATAATTTCGCAAGCCTTTTTAGTTTTCTTATAAAAGAGATGTGTAACTTTTATGGTGTACAACAAAGTATATTCTATTCTATTGTAATTAAAAATGAACAATGGTTTCTACTGAAGTATACTTGTAGATCAAGTTCCAATACACAAAAGTTTTGGTAACTAGGGCTAGGGTTTATTTGTGTTTAAGTCATTTTAAATTGACAAACGTACAATGTAATAAGTACATTTTAAATTTTGGATTATATTTTAATCCTATTGTAATTTTAAGTAACAACGTTTTTCTTCTTAAATCTAAACACTTATTTTAAATGTTATCATTTTAAAGAAAGATGCAGTGTTGACATCGAGAATAGGTATCAGCATAAATGGTCTTGGAGAAAACTAAGAGTAGGTATGTAATACAATGTTATTAGAATCATTCAATATTACAGATATGTAGTTAAGGAGTTTATAACAAAAATATATGAAGAAGTAATTGCAAAGGATAGGCGTGGTAAGCATTAGGATAGGTTAGGATAGATGGACCCCCTTTTCCAAACTTAGACTCCCATTTGGGCCATTCTGCGTGTAGGCCTCCGCTCTGTGAGAGGGAATGGGCCGTAATCCAACACGGGGGCCCAGTGCCCGCACTGGGCCCGCGTGATTGATAGATGTTATATTTCTTAGTTTTTAAGGTTCCGTAACTAAAGGGTACCCTATTTTAAGACTCCGCGGTCCACCTGTCTGTCTGTCTGTCACCAGAAATGTCTGTCACCAGAAGTGTCTGTCTAATGAACCGTGATATCTAGTAGTCAGTTGAAATTTTCACATATGATGTATTTCTGTTGCCGCTGTAACAACAAATACTAAAAAACCCGACTGCGAACTAAAAGGATGATGATCAGGCGGTCAGCCAGCTCGCGAATATGTATCCTCCGACTGCACAGCATGATTAACTTTTTTTATTTACAACTTTTTAGTTACCTATTTTTTTTTCGAATCGCTTTTAAACATATAAGTGGTATATATTTTTGTAATCACCTTTAAAAATCCTTCATTTTAATACCGCACTCGATGGGTTTCGAAGAAAAATAATATTGAGTCGCCCCCAATATGGCGCACAAAAGCCGCCATTTTAGTTTTTTTTAACGTCACTTATCTTAGAACACTTGGGCGGCAAAGCCCTATCTAACTATGTATTAATTATAAAAATCCATTTAGCGGTTTGCAAGATATGAGGTAATAAAGAATATTACATACATACAACAAACATACAAGATACGCGAAAAAAACATAACCCTTTCCTTGCAGCCGGGTAAAAATTGAATAACATAAATATTTAGGTGGGGGCTCCCATACAACAAACGTGATTTTTTAATCCCTGAAATGCAACTGATAAAAAACCGATAAGCTGGCAACACGGCAACGATGTTCAAGGCTCTTGAGCTTTCACTCGACCAATGCCTCATTGCCGATGAGCTTCTTGGCCCGTTTTTTGATCAACTTAACTGCATCAAGCTGGTATTTGGCAGATCCGTCCCAAAAATGAGAACAGTACTAAAAAATCATAGAACTTGCGCTTGATACAACTTGAGCAACTATTTTGGCGTAAAGAACCGACTCCCCCACTTTTTGCCAGCCAGCTGAGCCTTTTCCTCAACGTATGGACCAAAATTGAGGATCGTGTTAAACGTAACACCAAGAAGCTCAAAGTGGTCCACTATCGGCCCGTTTACACCTCGGAAGGAAAGAGCCGAGTGGAATAGGCTCATTTTAATGGATAAAAGATAAGCCTGGGTTTTAGCAGCATAGAACCTGACCAAATTGGCATCGCCCCATTTGGAGACTGCCTTCAAGGATAAGTTCAAACGCTCCACCATAGCACGGAAAGGATGGACAAGTACCTCTCAGCAACAGTGCTGTTATCTGCATACCCAAGTTTTTTGCAGATCATTTATGTGCAGCAAAAATAATGTTGCTGAGAGTACCCTTCAGGGACCCCGGCATTGGACAATTGGTACGACGAGCAGCCATCGATATCCATTCGAATGGACCGATCCCTCAAGAAATCTGCAATCCAATCACACATACCATCACCAGGCAGACCGAATGAAGGAAGCTTACTAATAAGGCTTCCGTGCCAGACCCTATAGAAAGCTTTCGAGTTGTCTAGGGAGACGGCAAGCGCCTCCCCGTGCCTCTCGATGGCCTCACTCCAAATGTGAATGGCATTCGCTAGAAGATCTCCTGTAAAACGATTGCCAATCACTTAGTATGTCATTAGCTTCTTGGTAAGCCAGGAGCTTAATATTAAGCACACGTAGAGATGGGTCTGTAATTGGCCGGGTCAGCTCGACTGTCGTTCTTGGACACAAGATGTACGTTAGCTTACTACCAAGCATTCGGCACTTTTCCAGTTTTATACGAAATAGGCGTGTCAACATCGGAGAAAGTTCGGGCGCACAAGTTTTAAGGACAAATGCTAGTATCCCGTCGGGGTCACTAGCTTTTTTCAAGTTGAGGTTGCCCAGCAACCTACAAACGTCCTGTTGATGGATACGAATGTCCGAAATATGTCTAACATCTGCCAGGAGAAAGAAGGGGCCGCGCATCACCAGAACGCAGACGCGAAGAGCCAAATAATTTCGCCTTCTCTCCAACGACGCGGGCCAGCGACCGGCCGGGGTTTAGCAGTGGTGGTAGTGAGGGATGGCAGTAGTTCGACTCGACCGACTTACCCAGGGACCAAAACGCTTACTACCTGCTGGGTAAGAAGCAAGTTATGTCCCTATTTGGCCAATGTGGTCGAACCGAGCATTTTGCAACACCTTCTTGCAGGACTTGGCAGTGATGATGAAGGCCTTCTTTTCTGACATATGTGACCCGCATTGCGCGTTCGAGCGTCAACCCATGCCAGGTACACCTCATGTTTAAGCGCGTCTGCGTGATCACAATCGGTGCCTAACCGTGGCCGGCCTTTCCTAGACATTGGTAAGTCAGAGAACGGAATGTAGTACTCCAATCTCTGACGCAACACATCCGTCACGGTGTCCGCGCATGATGATGGGTCATCCAAAGAAAATCAAGTAGGCAGCCAAGGATAGCATGTAAAGAAAGATCACATCAAACCACAATCTGCTCACTTGTACTGACAAACCCACCGGGTGGCTCTTGGGTGGACAGTAGACGGACAAAGTCTTTAAAGGACAGCGGTTGGAGCTCGGAACTATTCAAGGTGAAGTTATCGACACAGAGTATAGGTCTGGATCTGTTGTCAGCAGAAGGTCCAAGCAATTGGCCGTATGCGAATCAACATCAACCGTTGCCGTTGTCCCCTGAAGCAGCTGGCTGATAAGCGCTAAGGAAAGCTTATGCATCTCTCCTCCAGCATGATCACTGCACTGGTAAGGGAAGAGCCACTCCTGGTGGTCAGCATTAAAGTCCCCCCATATCACTAGTTGGACGGATGGGCACCGCTGCTGTGCTACATCAGCCGCTTCACTGAGGTAATCTGTGAGCCTGCTTGTCTCCTGATCTCCGCTGTGCGAACAGTAGTCACAGCAACAGATAATTTCATCCAGACCTGTGTCCACCAGAACCCAAAGCGTTGTGAATATTAATTGAATTACAATAATTATGGGGTCGAAGTCCGATCAGATGGTCAGACCAAGTCCGCACCTCGTTAAATACCAGGCTGCACGATGCTTTCCACGACGACAAAGATAGAAGCAGATGGCGCAAATTGGTGAAGGAGAAGTTGTTTCCACGAAGACCAGGGAATCACGACCCTCAGTAATGAGGAACACGATGCGAGGAGGAGGAATTATTAAAAAGCGAGTTTTATTAGCTCTTCCATAGTACTTAACATTTACTTTTATCCGAATGTAACATTGCCACACATTGTAATGGTTGCTTACAATAATATTTATCACAGATGTTTATTGTCGGTATAATTCATAATCATACAATAAGATAGCATAATATTCACAGAAAAATCTTTCAAATGTTTTCATGACCCCATTGTAAGAGCAGTTACAATGCTTTTCATATTAAAAATGTTTAAAATATGTACATTGTAACATTGCAAAAATCACACTTGCAGTGGTTTTATAAAAACTGAAAGATCAGTCAAAATAAAACAACAAGAAACCTAAAATGTACAGAACAAATTATGCCTGCAGCTGCAAATAAATAATAAACTTTGCAAAAAAAATTAAATATATGTGTTGATTGAAAACCATGCCATATTGAGTTACATTGTTATTTATATTAGGTGTCGATATAACACATTTATTATATTCAACCTCCATTTTAGTCTTTCAAAGTTTCATAACTAACTTTTAAGACCTACTTGCGCAAAAAACTTAACTCAGAGTTAGTTGCTCACTCTAGCTTAAATTGACAGTTTGTTATACAAAATTGTCAAATAACCTAGTGTTAGCAACTTATTCTGAGTTAAGTTTTTCGTGCGAGTGGGCCTTACTTAATCAAATACATCATAAATAACGCACGCACTTGTTTGTTGCAATTTGCAAAGACCGAATGTAAACAAATAAACGTGTCGCGCGTCTGGCTGGCCGGCACCCGCCGCCTGCGCCCGCGCTTTTCTCTGCGCTCGCACTTCGTGTTTTTTTTAAATAAGATTTCGTGGATAAAAACGACACAAATTATAAATAGTGTTTTGTTACATCATAATAACCAAAAACACGTAAACTCTAATAACTTGCATTTTCTTTTGTGGATTTTACAGGGTGCTGTAATAAAAAAATAAAATATCTATAAAAATCGTGGATGAATTTGACACAAAATCTTTTAAACAACAGTTAACAGTACTCTAAAACGCGTTACACCTATTTAAACTATTGTAATATTCTTTTAGAGCTAGTTCGGCGACGTGTTAGGTACTGGTTAAGTATTAGTATTCTCGTGGACAGAGATGACACAAAATGCCTATGTACATCAGGTACTACTTCGTTAATATCATGAAAGTAAAATGTTTATCTCTAATTTTCTTTTTGTCCAATACTGGTTGAAAATACAAATACCTAAGTTTCTACCTATGCAAATACCTAGGATGACACAAACTTTTGTATTAGGTTGGGCAAATGGTCCAGAAACTATATGCGAAACACAAACAACTTTAATATTTCTTGGGCGCACGGTTGGCGTGTCGCGGGTTCGATTCCCGCACGGAACAAATATTTGTATGACCTACAGATAGTTGTTCCGGCTCTGGGTGTTTGTGCATGTGAGTTTATTTGTTTGTAAACGCACCCACGATACAGGAGAAATTCCTAGTGTGGGGCAACGTTTTTAAAAAAAAAAAAAAAAAAAAAAAAAAAAAAGATTTTTGAAACCTCAAAACCTAGCGTTATCGGTCTATACTTGCATTTTCAGTAATTCGATGATTTGTGGTTGATTCTTAAAACTGGCAAAATTAACTTAATGTTTAAAATAATTATGGTGTCATATCTAGGATAGTCTGCGGAGTGTGCAAACCCAATTTGTGTCATATTCGTCCATTGCAAACCGACATAGGGTCATTATGTAAAAATATTGCAAAGAACAAATTACAATTAATGAAATAACTATTTCCTTTCTCAGAACACTTACATAAGCCTATTCAATAAATTTGTGCCAAATTAGGCCATGCAATTTTAAGATTTTTAATTATTTTGCTTTGCCAAGCTAAAAACGCTTCAAAAAAATATTACAATCATTAGAGTTCACATATTCAATAACATAAATGCATGAAAAATCGACATTGTAAATTTGTGTCATTTTTATGCACGATTAGTATATATAAATGAATAAAAAACAAGGTTGCGATCGAGCGAGCGGACGCGGCCAGGCGGCATGGCATACGTACCTACCACAGTACCTACGCACACACGTTCATTCGGTACGATTTCTTCTTAGATGCGAAGGATTCATTAATAAATAACATACCTATCATATTGAGTATTGATTGACTCTTATCTCCGCTACGTAATGAACAAATGTGTAACCTATAGAGATAAAAACTTTTTAACAAAAAATCAAACCGACTTCCTGAACAAAAAACTACAAACCAAAAAATAACTTTCTTTTCCGAAGTCGGTGTCTTTGTACCCATTTTTTTTTCAGTTTTTCGACACCGACTTCGGAAAAGAAAGTTGTTTTTTGGTTTGTAGTTTTTTGTTCAGGAAGTCGGTTTGATTTTTTGTTAAAAAGTTTTTTTATTTTTCTCTTTTTAGTTTTGGTAGGTATCTCCAATTAACATGATAATCATTTATGGCCAAAGTACATCTCATGACGATTCCAATAAGCCCAAGCACGACTAGGATACATTGTTTTATTTCAGAGTTCCAGTGCCTACCTTCCGGCTTCATCATCAGAACAGTTCAATGGTACCATTTTCATCAGTACCATTCATTTATAAGTATTTGCTTAATCATAGTCTGTTAACTATTCGAGATATTTTATACCCGTGACATACTTAGCATTAAGGAGTTTCAGTGGCCATCTGTGGTCTTCTTCATCAGTTCCACTTCACCAAATTATACTTTCTGAGTGCAATTGATTGCATTGTTGGTGAAAATACCAAAATCACTATATAAATGCCTAAAATATTTGAGGAGTTCCCTCGATTTCTCTAGGATCCCATCATCAGATCCTGACCTGATGACTATGGGACCAACTAGGAAGTATACCCTTCAAAACAAAAGAAGATTTTTTCAAATCGGTCCAGGCGTCTTTGAGTAATCAGGGAACATACATAAAAATAAAAATAAAAGATTCCGACGAATTGAGAACCTACTCCTTTTTTTGAAGTCGGTTAAAAATAATGACTTGCGAATTTTGTACAAAGCGTGCGTCTGCAATCTCATTAACCTACGAATGCCAATAGTTACTGCATAGAAGACGGTCAATGTGGTCAGTGTAGAGGGACGAGGTTTATATTGAATTAAAAGGCGTCTGTTCTGTACGACGTATATTTAGAGACTGCTTACTTAAACTGAACATGTGTAACAACTTAGTCTAGGTACTTAATGTTACACACTACATCACCCTCCTTAAAAGAGAAAAAAATAAAAAAATAATCAAATACATTTTTTTTTTTTTTTTTTTTTTTTTTACCTTATTCCTTAAATGGTTTTGTACGGTTTTTATGTACCGTTTCTACATTACTATTTTTAATTATCTTAACATTAGGTCCTGCTTCTTCAATTACAACATACGGTCCATTATACAATCTGTCCATTTTATTAGTATCTTCATTCCTTACTAAAATTAAATCATCTTTCTTATAACTAATAGGGTTTTTATTTCTATCATAAATTTCCTTTCTTTTCATCTTACTATCTATTAACCTTTTTCTAGCATCCTTATGTGCTAACTGTAGTCTATATTTTAATTCTAACGCATAATTTTCTGCATTATACAATGGCTCTAAATCATCTCTTAACCTAGTTGGAATATTACATGGCTTACCGAATACGAGTTCATACGGTGTGTAGTTAGTTGAAGTATGTATTGTAGTATTAAAACAAAAACACCAAAAGGGAAGCCAATGGCTCCAAGTGTCTGAATTTTCGTCACATTGGATACGTAAAAAGTTACGTAAATTTTTATGTGTATTTTCTAATGCACCTATGCTTTGGTGGTGGTAAGCAGTGGAGTTTATTTTATCTATTTCTAATAACTTACAAACTTCCGTCATGGTAGAAGACATGAACTCCGTACCACGATCAGTTGCGATTACTCTCGGTACGCCATACCTTAAAATAAAATTACTTACTAAAGACCTCGCTACGACAGCTGATTCCTTTGTTGGTATGGGGTAAGCTTCCACATATTTTGAAAGCTCGCACTGAAGGGTTAATATGTATTGGTTACCTTCATCATCTCTGTCTAGAGGTCCCACAAGATCTAGAAAGATCTTTTCAAATGCTGAATTCGCCGTGGTTGTTATCACCATAGGCTCCTTGTAACTGGGTGAATGTTTCATCACCTGACACTTAGTACACTTACTTACGTAATTTCTGACGTCACTTTCTATTCCTGGCCAGTAGTACTTACTTTTAATGTTGTTCACCATTCGTCGAACGCCGGCGTGTCCGCTCGAAGGCAATAAATGATAATCATTTAGTATGACTCTATCGAGAATTCTCCTTACATTTCGTAAAATATGAATACGAGGTGGTCCGGACCACTCATTTCTACTATCTATTTCTTCACATAATTCTTTAATAAACATATCGTTATTCTTTTCTTTAATTATACAAACTTCTTTTACATTTATTTTCTTACAAAACTCACTTAATATATTCACAAATACGTCTCGCGTGAATTGTGACATATAATTAAGATTAATGTAAATAATTAATTGCTTTTCTATGTAAGCTAAACATTTCTCTTCTTTACTTATTAGTTTTTTCTCTCGAAGTCTATCTAACTCTTTACCTTCTATAAATTTTATTTCCACTGAGTCAATTGGCTTTTTTAATAGCTCCACGATTTTTGGTTGATCAGGCCTCAAATCGATGGGTTTACTAGAAAAATCCAGTGAACTTCCTTCCTCTTTTAATTCTTTTAATCTACTTTCCTCTTGTATTTTCTTACTCTGTGCTCGTGTTGTCACTAATATATTTTCATTAATTCGCTTCAAATCGTCCGAAGTTAAAGTTATTCTACTCAGTGCGTCTGCTATTACGTTATCTTTTCCTTTTATATAAACAATCTTATAGTCATATTCTTCTAGCTGTAACCTGAACTTCACTAATCTACTTGAGGGGTCTTTTATACTAAATAAATATATCAATGGCTTGTGGTCTGTCATGATTGTAAATTTTCTTCCAAATAAATATGGTCTAAAATACTTCACGCTCCATACTACTGATAATAACTCTTTTTGGATTGTTGGATAGTTTAGTTCTGCTTTGTTTAATGGTCTGCTCGCATATGCGATTGGTCTTAAGTCTTTATTGCATAAAACTGATCCTATAGATATACCTGATGCATCTGTTTGAAGTATAAATTCGTTTTCTGTTGAAAAATCTGGGTACTGTAAAATAGGTGGAGTCGTAAGTGCTCCTTTCAAGATATCAAAAGAAGTTTCACAATTTTCTGTCCATTCAAATTTAATGTTTTTCCTACAAAGTTTATTTAATGGAATAGTAATATCTGCAAAATGTGGGATAAACTTACGATAATAATTACACATAGCAACGAATCGTCGTACATCGTCTGAATTTTGTGGTTTTGTATAATTTTGTATTGCCTTTACCTTCTCTGGATCTGGCAAAACACCTTTAGCAGTTACAATATGACCTAGGTATAATAGTTCCTTTTTACAAAAATTACATTTGTTTGGATTTATTTTTAGATTGACTTTCCTTAATCTTTCGAGTACTTTTATCAAATTTTGATTATGTATTTCTAGGTTTCTACCAATGATTATTAAATCATCCATATATGTTATGCATTTTTCAAAATTTAGTCCCGACATAGCAATTGACATGATACGCGAGAATGCACCTGGGCTTATTTTCAATCCCATCGGTAAGCGCGTCATCTGATACTGCCCAGAGCTTGTAGTGAAAGCTGTTACGTTCCTGCTATTTAATTCAAGGTCAACTTGATAATAACTTTGTGATAAATCTAAATGGCTGAAATAAGTGCAACCGGAAAGAGAGTCTAGTATTTCTGTAATGTTTGGAAGTGGGAACTTATCATCTTGAATTTTCTCATTTATTTTTCTATAATCGACAACTAATCTCCATTTCTTATTATTATTGTCGCTTTTCTTTGGAACGAGTAGTATAGGACTGTTCCATTCACTATTAGTTGGTTCTATTATTTCATCATCCAACATCTGCTTAATTTGTTTATCAATTTCCGATTTCGTAGACTGTGGTAGTCTGTATGGTTTCGTATAGATGGGCGTAGCACCTAGCTTTAAGTTAATTGATTGGTTCATTATACTAGAAGTACTCAGCTTATCACCTTCTAATTGGAAAACGTCTGCGTACTTGGCACAAATCTGTTCAATTGTTTTTTGTTCGTCTGGATGTAAATAATTCAGATTTAAAGTAGATAAAAGTCTTTTTGCGCGCTTTGCATCCATTTCTGTGCTGCTATATTGACAAATAATGTAATCTGTCAATTTTTCTAATTCGGGTTTAAAATATGGTAAACTAATATCTTCTTCAGATGTGTTTAAAATTTTAATAGGAATCTTCCCATTACTTGGTTGTACTATACTTCCTGCCAAAAATATGTTTTCCGATAATTGTTTTGGAATAACTACGTAATCATTTTGTGAATTTGACTGAACTGTTACAAAGTGAATTGATTCACTTCTACGTGGTAAATACAGATTTCTATAAGATCTACTATTCTGATACATTTGCATTAAAAACTCTTTGTCATTACTTTGTAATTTTAAAACATTGTTTAATAAATCAATGTTTGCATTATACATTCTAAGAAAGTCTAGACCAATAATTCCATCCGCCTGACATGGCATGTTATTTAATACATGGAACTTAAATGTAAACATCGCCGATTCTCGGTAAGTTGAATATGACTGTGTTTGTGAGCTGAACAATTGCAATGTCAAGTTAGCGATTTCAGTGGAACTAATATTACCACCAATGCCTTTGATTATTGTATCATTACTTTGTAATGTTATATAATGTGGTATTTTATTTTTAGCTATGACTGATAATGTTGCCCCTGTATCTACCAAAAATGAACATAACTTATTACCTATTTTAAATTTAACGCAGTCTAGTCCCTGGCATGTTAAAATTTTATGCTCGAAAAAACGTATTTTGGCTACCCGACTCACGGTTTTCTGTCGCAATTTCTTGCTGCTGTTGGTTTGCTCGTTGGTCAGCAACATATGCAGCTTGTTGTTGGTTGTCTCGACCATAAAATTGTCGATTTTGACCTCTAAAATCTCGTCCACGTCCGTAACTTGCCTGTGATTGAAATCTTGGGGTATTATTTCCTCGTCCTCGATTGTAGTAATTATTACTTCGTCCTCTGTAGTTTGAAGTATTGGCACGTCCACGATAGGAATAATTATTATTACCTTGATTGTAGTTACTTCGATTGTAGAACCCACGGGCACGATTATTTTGCCATCTTCCTCTGCCCCTTGGCTTACCTCTTAAATGCATTACCGCTTGCTGGGCCGACTGGTCTGGCTCCTCATCCTGTGCTGCACGAATGGCGTCCTTCAGCTGTTGGTAATCGCGAGCCGCGATGATTGTACTGAGTCTTCTATTGCGAAGGCCATCTGAAAACCGTTTTATTGCATATTTTTCATTTATCGGTTGTAAAACGTCACTCGTTGCTTCGTTATCGTTAGATTGAGAAATAGTTAAATTAATAAAAAGCTCTTCTAACTTATTACCAAACTCTGCTATACTCAAGTCATTCTGTGATAATTTATTCATTTGCATGAGTATAGAATTTGCTGACTTTTTTGTTAAAAGAAATGATTTTATATCTGTTATTAAATTATTCATACTAGAATAATCTGTCTTTAATTTTAATTTCGCTAGTTTTGTTAGTCGAGTTTTAAGCACAAAAGTAATTAGTAGTTTCTTATCTACCGCTGAAGTTAAACAAGAATCATACATTTCCATACCTTGTATAATTTTTTCCGTGGTTTCCTCGTTACCATCCATCACAGGGATAAGTGAATTTGCCGTTTTTAAATCGAAACTTGCCATGTTGTCTGATGATTTAGACTCACTGTAACTTAATATTTTTATAAAAGTTTCTTCTATAGATTTACACAGATTATCAATCAATAACCCAGAATATTCAGTAGTTAAGTGTTTTAGTTCTAATTCCTTAACACATATTTTATAAGAGTTATATATTTCTTTTGCTTTTCTTATTTTGCTTAGACCTAATTCTCGCAATCTTTTCCCTGGACCTAATTTCCTTAGGCTTACTCTGATATAATCTAACTTTGAGTATATATTGTTAAACTGTATTTCCATAAATCACTATCTTATTACTAAAATCATTTAAAATTAATCACTTAAAGTTCTTAAAATGTTCACATTTTCGTAGACAAAACGCAGTTATTTTAGGGTTATCTTAGCTCTCTTTTTTTTTTTTTTTTCTTTTTCACACTAAATGCACTTTATTATTTATGCATTTTTCACTTTTGCACTTTTGCTTATTCACTCGCATTGGCATTGGCACTCTTTCACTCCGTTGAATAAGCTTTCTAAACTTCCTCCTCAGCTGGGCGGCCTCGTCCTCGGACCGACATCCGTTCTTGCATTCGCTTGATAAAATCCGCCTGCATGCCGTTTTGTATCCCTGTACGTACCCACTCACTGTGGCATCTCCTGTATTGGGCGTATAGCACGTACAAGACAGCTCCAGCACAAACAGCAACCATCACCCCCAGTAGGATATTACTCGTTCTAAAGTGTGAAGAGACATCAGCACCTCCATTATTTTCACTGCCGTGTTGTGTAATGATGGTTTCCTTGTTTTCACATAAACACTTACTGCACTCTTTTCCCATTATTTTTAATTTAAAATGTCTGAACAAGCCGAGTATTTTTAACTCAACTGTTGTGTATTTTTCTTATAATCCAATCCAATGCACGGTGGCCGGTGGCCGACGCGACGCGGTCACACGGTTAAAAACGCTGACACCGTCACATTGTTTCGTCGCGACGTAATCCAACACCGTGCCTCTGGCAGGGTCGCCATGTAGAGGGACGAGGTTTATATTGAATTAAAAGGCGTCTGTTCTGTACGACGTATATTTAGAGACTGCTTACTTAAACTGAACATGTGTAACAACTTAGTCTAGGTACTTAATGTTACACACTACACAGTATTATTTTAGATTGACGCTTCGATTCGCTTCGAATTTCAACCTGAAAGCGGTAGGTAGGTAGGTATGCCGATACATACCTAAACCTACCGTTTTTTTGTTATACCTCCCGATATCCCGCGCCCCGCTTTGAGTAGTTAGGTACTAGGTAGTGTACAGTCAGCAAAATAAAATGTAAACGAGGTAATAAAATATTATTTTTGTTGTGTGGTGATAGTGATTTTATTTCAGCACGGTCCGATTTTCCGTCATCCCTTACAATGCTCGATTCTATGAATTTTAATAATCCCCTTTCTTTAACAATCACTGTATTAACGTTTAGTATGAGACCACACATCAACACCCAATATGAATAACATTGTAACTTAGATTAAGACGGGCTGCTGTCCGCAACTCCACGTCCAAGCGCGTAATTTGCGTACGGCATTGTAACTTTAGTCACATATTGGTGCAACTTTATGTCATATGAAATCAGCAAGAACAGACCTTTATTTCTGCCTTTTAACCGTTTTTCTATGACTATAAGAACTACATTTGCGAAATGGAATAATTTCGCAGGCGTTTTTAATTTTTCTTATAAAAGAGATGTGTAACTTTTATGGTGTACAATAAAGTAAATTCTATTCTTTTGTAATTAAAAATGAACAATGTTTCTGCTAAAGTATACTTGTAGATCAAGTTCCAATACACAAAAGTTTTGGTAACAAGGGCTTATTTGTGTTAAAGTCATTTTAAATTGACATTCGTACAATGTAATAAGTACATTTTAAATTTTGTACTATTTATATTTCAATCCTATTGTAATTTTAAGTTACAATGTTTTTCTTCTTAAATGTAAACAACACACAATTTTAAAGAAAGATGCAGTGTTGACATCGAGAATAGGTATCGGCATAAATGATCTAGGAGAAAAACTTAGAGTAGGTATGTAATAAAATATTTTTAGACTCATTCAATATTACAGATATGTAGTTAAGGAGAATATAACCTTGCGCAACGCAAGGGAGAGTCCCGCCCCTCTAGGCATCTCCTAGAGGGCAGCCCCATCGTATCTGAGGGGGGCACCAATAGTCTCGCTGGCCGGCAGACCAACGCCGACCTGCGCCACGAGCGAGAAAAGGAGCTCCAGGTTCACCTGGAGCAACTGCGCGGCGTGGATGCACCGCTTGCCGTCGACGGCAACAAGAGCCGAGGAGGCTCAGATCCTGGAGGCAACCTGTCTGACCAGGACTTGCGTGGCACCTCCAAAGTTTGGAGGAAGCGTCCGCGCAGTAAGGACTTGGGGTCGCTGGGTCTCTCCTCAAGTGAGGAGAACCTGTCGGCCCCGAAGGTTTCAACGGGACGGAGAGGGCGGGGTCGCATGGTGGGGGCCACCGCTCGGGTGCCTGAGCGCGACGTGCGGGGTCGCTTCTTGCCTCGGCCCGATACGCGTGCCCCTACAGAGTGCGTGCAGAGCGACCCTGGGCACTTGAGTGAGGACCAGAGCGGTGGCTCCACTACATCCCTGCTAGAGCCAAACAAGGCGGAGGCGAATGCCGCAAGAGAGCGGCGCTCGGCTCGGACGGCGGATGAATCAGCGGTGGCGCTCAGTCGCCAAGTGAGAGACGGCCTGGATGTCGTCTTGAAAGTTGCCACCAAATCGGGCAACCTTAAGGGCACGTTCACGCGTGCCTTGAAGGACGCGGTGGACACCATCCAGGAGGCGGTTAAGGTCCTCACTAGCCGCACAACCACGGAGGAGACAGCGAAGTTATGGGAGGAGAACAGCCGTCTCCGATCCGAGTCGGAGGACCTAAAGCGGCAGTTTGCTACCCACAAGGCAGCTGCCAGTTCGTCCGTCACGGCCCCATCGCTGGCCCCGTCGCCGGTTCAATCGTCGGCCTCTGCACTTGCGGATACAGAGGTCGAAAAGATCGCACGCATCTGCATGATGCAGTGCGGTCAAATGGTGGGTGCCCGGTTAGAGGCTATAGAGGCGAGACTGCCGGCCGAAACCCTCCGCCCACCACTCGCTGCGGATAAGCGGAAAAAGGAGGCGCCCGCAAAACCCGGCCCAGCAGCCGCAGCGGGTGAACCAAAAAGAGCCGGACAGAAAGCCGTCAAGCCCGGTGAGGGTAGGTCCGCGCCCACTTCGCAGTCGACGGCTGCGACCCCGTCGACACCACCTGGCTCCCTCACGGAGGCCTGGACGACGGTGGTCAAGAGGGGCCGCCGTCGAAAGAAGAGGACGGCGCCGCCGGCATCCTCTGGAGCACCCGCACCGTTATCGAATAAGGCCGCGGGACCGTCTACGGTCAGAGCCCCACGCTCCGCGGCTGTAGTGATCACGCTGCAGCCCGGAGCCGTCGAAAGGGGTGTCACTTACAAGGCGGTCCTGACAGAGGCGAGGGCCAAAGTCGCGTTCCCCGACCTTGGAACACCGTCGGGCTTCAAAATGAGGCCGGCGATTACGGGGGCGCGGCTGCTCGAGGTGACGGGTGCTTCCAGCGCAGAAAAGGCGGACATTTTGGCCGCCAAGCTGCGGGAGGTCCTCAATCCTGAGTACGTCCGGGTGTCCAGGCCGATGAAGACGGCTGAGCTGCGGATTGACGGTCTGGACGACTCAACGACCCCAGCTGAGGTCATGGCGGCCATCGCCCGAGCCGGCGGATGTCCGTCCAAGGACGTGCGAACGGGCGATATCCGCGCCGACGCTACCGGGCTCGGCATGATTTGGGTGCGGTGCCCGGTGGTGGCGGCGCAAAAAGTCGCTAACGGCGGACGACTGCTGGTGGGGTGGGTTGCAGCAAGGGTCAAGCTGCTGCAACCCAGGGCATTGCGGTGCTATCGTTGCCTGGACATTGGGCATGTCAGGGCACGATGCACCGCCGAAACAGACCGCAGCGAGCAGTGCTATCGCTACGGTCAGCCCGGCCACAAGGCGGCCCAGTGCTCCGCGGTGCCAAACTGCAGCCTCTGTACAGCTGCAGGGAGGCCCGCTGGGCATAGAGCGGGCGGAAAGGCCTGTGGCGCACCTGCGCAGCAGCAGAAGAGGAGAAGGAGGGCCCTCGTCAGCCTGGCTGCTCTTCGGCCGACTCCCGGCCTAGGAATGGAGCGGAGGGTATGGATTCAGCATAATGGCGCTCTACCATTTCCTCCAGGGCAATATCAACCACTCTGCCAGAGCTCAGGATCTCTTGCTCCAAAGCATGGCAGGGTGGTCGATTCACGTGGCTGTGGTCGCCGAGCCGTATTTCGTCCCACCCAGGGATAACTGGGTTGGAGACCTCGACGGTTTGGTGGCCATTATTGGCGGGGCTCTTGTCAGCCCTTCCCGAGGTCATGGCTGGGTGGCCGCCCTCGCGGACGGCGTTGGCATAGTTGGTGCTTATTTTTCGCCCAACAAGAGTCTCGCCGACTTCGAGAGTTTCCTTGTCGAGTTGGGTGCCGTCGTAGGCCGACTCCACCCTCGCCCTGTGCTGTTGCTAGGGGATCTCAACGCCAAGTCTTCGGCGTGGGGATCCCCGGTAACCGATGCTAGGGGTGAGGCGCTGGAGGAGTGGGCAGTAACCACCAGCCTGGTTATCTTAAACCGGGGCTCGGTTTACACGTACGTGCGACAGCGCGGCGGGTCAGTAGTGGACGTCTCGTTCACTAGCCCTGCTGTCGCGAGCCGTGTCCGCGACTGGCATGTTGCCGTGGAGGTGGAGACGTTATCGGATCACCGATATATCCGTTTCGACGTCTCCACCCAGACCGCCGGCGGCCGCGGTACGCCAGCCCCGCGAATGGACGGTCCACGCTGGGCGCGCAAGCGCATCGACAGGGAACTTCTCGAGGAGGCCACCATTGTCCAGGCCTGGATCCGGGAGTCGGCAACAAGCGGACCCGTCGACATCGAACAGAAGGCGCTGTGGTTCCGCGGGGCGATGACGCAAATCAGCGACGCGTCCATGCCCCGGGTCCACGCACGGTCAGCAAGACGCCAGGTGTACTGGTGGTCCGCCGAGATCGCACAACTGCGTGTCGCGTGCGTAGCGGCCAGACGCCAGTACACCCGATACCGAAGGAGACGTCGTCGGGTCCCTGACGAAGAAGCCGCGCTGTATGAGGTGTACCGCGCGGCGACGAAGACTCTGCGGCTGGCCATCGGCGAGGCGAAAAAGCGAGCCAGGGAGGAGATGTTGGAGACTCTAGACAGGGATCCTTGGGGGCGCCCTTATCGAGCGGTTCCATGGAAACTCCGAGCCGCCGCGCCTCCACTTACGGAGAGTCTCCAACCCGAGCTGCTGGAGGAGGTAGTAGCAGCCCTCTTCCCGGCGAGAGCGGAGCATATCCCGCCGCCGATGGCTTTGCCCACGGCCGTAGAGTCTACAGAGGAGGACGCCATCAGCGTCCCGGATGTGACACAGGCAGAGATGGGGGCGGCTGTGATGCGGCTCCGGGCCAGGAACGTGAGTAGTATATAATTGGGGCATCTGGATCACATGAGATCCAGACACCCCAATTATATCTATTCAAATAGATAAAATGTCTATTCAAATAGAAGAAACATTGTTTTGTTTTGAATAGATGATCTATTCTAATATAGTGTTTAATTGATCGGAACATATCTATTCAAATAGATGTTATTTATTTATTTTGATTGTTTTGTTTTTGAATAGATTGTCTAATCTAAATGGAAAACCTACTGAAATTATATTGTTATTCAAATAGGTTAATGTTTATTGAATATTTCTTCTTCTTCTTCTTGATTTGAAATGATGGAGGGCTATCAGATATAAATATATTCTAATTAGCTATTATAACTGGTGGAATCTTATCTAATAGCCGCCAATTAACATTGTTCGCACTAACGTGTCGTCAAAGATGTGTTAAATTATTGGACCACTTTATGAGTTATACTCACTAGAGCACTGTGTTAATTCATAATGGTAATAATATAGTTTCTGTCTTGGAAAAAAAAAACATCAATTTAGTTACAAATACCTTTATTCACAATCCACAGTTTTAAACATGTAACACTACGTTTTAAAGCACATACATTTGTCCTATGTTTATCTATTCAGATTATAGAACAGTTATATATTAACAGTTTAATAAAAACAAGGAATTTCATCTTCTGGCAGCATCTGGTAGCATAGAATGTCTTCTGAATCAGGAAACACTATATCACGCACTATATTTCTTGTTATTAATTGAATGACAGGTGGAGTATTTGATGACCTTACAGCCGATTTTTCTGGACTAGGATGTATTTTACCAACTTCAACAAATGTAAGTAGCTCATTGTGGCCAGTCTTAAGTGTGAGATATCGCGTATTTTCAAAAATGGTGGATTTTACTGAGTTTTGTCCTGTCTTATTTGTACTATCCTGAAGTTTGGATGAACAGGTGTTCATTATTTTCTGGTCAGCCATGTCTTGAGTTAATAGAATCTCGCCACTAGCATTCTTGAAAATAAGTTTAGATATGCCTTCAGAAGCATATTTCACTGAATCTTGCATTGTAGCTAATATAATTTATTTTTAAATTGTTTAATTCAGTTTACAATTCAACCTTTTAACTTCAATTGTAGGAATCGAATGTCGCATAAAATGTCTGAAAGTAAATTTATAGTTACTTGCGACTCCATTACTAATAGCATTTAGTAACTTATTCAGCAGACAATCAATCTATGGCCGTCCACTTTAGATATTATTTATATTTTTGTTTCCTTAAAAAATAGACGCTTTGATTTGTCAACATAATCTGTTCCTTTTACAGCATTTAAATAAAAGCAATCAGGAAAATATATAGCATGTTGCATCCAGGGATCATCGTAATACTCCCAATCTTCGATACCACCTCCACACGAAAAACACATAACTTTATCGGTTAAACCATTTCCACAGTAAAAGAAACCTGCGTCAGCCATTTCCATCACCAATCTTCGTTTTGAATCTACTGTAGCCCAATAATGTCTGAATGAACATAAACGAATTTTGTATTGATTATATATTTCATATCGCGGGCTGGAATATTGTTGAATCATTTTATGAGTCTTGATACGGGTATGTATGAAAGCATAATGATGTCGTGTATCCGGTGTTATCAATATATTAAGACGTACTCCGAGTCGACCTTATGGGCGAAGACTTACCTTTACTTTTTTTCTTTTGAATATTATAGCACAGTTCGTTGCGGTATTCTGTATTTAATGTATTTGTTATGAAATAAAACAAGAAATCATTTACTCAAAAACTTTTAATCTTAATATATTGTTATGATATAAACAGCTATACAAATTACTTTCTAACATAATTTTTTTCAAAGCAATCCTTCTTATCTTCTAAATTACTGTTATTATCAATCCACTTTTTTAAACAAGTAACATTTTTTAAAGCACATACATTCGAATGATACACACAGCTAAATATATTACTAGACATTCCATAATCTTCAAATAATTTCTGTAAACGTGGACAGTTCTTATCTTCTAAATTATATATTTTATCATGTTTTACAATGTTTTTGAACCACAACACTTTTTCACATCCTTTAACATAAATGTTTTTATCTTCCAGGTAAGGTACAATATATTGATGTAAGTTTAAGTATGTTATAAAACCCTCTTTCCAGAAAATATTTCGGTTTCTCTCTATCCAACTTACTTGCAATCTTTCTTTCATTGTAAGTTTGTAAAATGGGAATGGTGGTTTGATTAATAATACCATAACTTGATTTCCACATGCTATTGCTATTTCTTTCACGACGAACTCGTTACTTTCCATCTTAAACCCTTGCACATCGACTATAGCGTTCATAATAATTTCTTTACAATACCGCTTAAGGGCTTATATTCAAATAGACGATCGTTGATGATTAGACAATAGGCAGATGTATTTTCTGGTATATCTTCAGAACTTTCTATTTCCAGTCTCACATCTACAGCCCCAGTTTTCAAGGCTTCGTTTTGTCTTGAGCAATCAATTACAAATAAAGGAGCCTTTTCTTTAAATTCGTCCAAACCAAGCATTGGTTCAGACCGAGTGTTATAATAAGACTGACGAAATTTGGTAAACATTTCATATAATATATAATACTTATCTTCAGAAAATTTCGCATTCACCGATTCGTATGGATAGTATTGAGAATTTAAAAAAAGAGTAACATTAGTTAATTTACAATGGTCAAATATTGAGCAGTCTTTACTTTTCATATTTTTTCTATTTGTCTGCAAACCAAAGATCACATACCTTGGTTTTTCGAGTTGTGAAGCAGTTTTAACAACCCAGGTATGTTTTGTAGTTTTAGGTAATAAAGGGTATTCATACAAGTCCCAATTTCTAAAAGCTATTTGAATAGGACGATCCTTTTCTAGGTGTTTGAGTAAAGTTAATCTTTCCCGATCTGAAACTTTTATATGAGGCATACGCCATTGCAGTCTCTCTATATTTACTTCAATAGTGTCATTATTATCAAGTATAACGCTATTAAGATTCGAACTGCTTCTTTTAACTATAAGTTCATGTTTACAGTTAATGATAATTTTATTATAATCTTCCGCAAATCCTAAAACTTTATTCAGAGGTATAAGGGCACTAAAAATACCATCATTATCTTTAATCCCTTTCAAATTCCAACCCCAAATAGCGGCAGCCTTACTTTCACCATCGCTCATTGAAACATATGATTTTAGAGTTGTAGAAATACCTGCATTTTTTATTCGGTCAATCTCTACACCGTTAATTTCATATCGAATGTCTTGAAATAGAAATTATATATGATTATTGGTAAAATTAACAGTCTTTCGTGTTAGTTTTCCTGCCCCATCTTTCGAAACCGTGGTGGCTCGACCTTCAACGTAAATGTAGCTGGCTGAAGGTAATACGTACAGATCTTGTTGATTTATGGGTATACGTATTTCATCATTTTCATTAAAACAGTTGCTATATGGATTATAAGTATGATTTTCATAACTCACTATAGAGTTGTCGAATTGTGGTAAATCATTCACATGAAGAATACTCATAATTTAAATCCCAAAGCTCGAAGAAATAATCTATTACTTTTAGTTATTTTTTTTATAGTTCGTATTATATGTCTTCGTCTTTTGATGGTGCGAGAACGAGTAAAACTATTAACTTTGGCAGCCGTTTTTATATTGTAAACTATCATATTTTTTTATTTTATTTTTGTTCTAATCAAATTGACATTCATATCTTGTGGCAGATAATGTCAAAGTGTTGTCTTATGTAGCAATACCTAACATTTAAACCATGTTTAAGTACCTAATGCAACCTTTCTTTTTCCAAAACTCTTTAAGAAATTTAATGCATAAATGTCCACAATTGAATAAGTTATTATTTTGAAAATTATTGTAATTATAATTAATATTGTTAGAACCTACATAGCGAACAAATTCTATTGGAGGTTTCAAGTTGCCGTAACTGTCAAAGTACTCAACATATTCATTTATAATTACATAGGCTACCCAATGTGTACCAGAATTTTTAGAATTATCTAAGTTTATGATTCCACACTCTTTTGAAAACGGAGACTTCGGTAAGGTATCTCTCATATACACTCCACGAAAATATGGAACGTTTTTGGTAAAATGTATGATATCTATATTGGTAAGAGCACGATTAGGTAGCCTTTGATTTAGTTTTTTTTCTTTAAATTTGTATATCCCAAGTCCATCCTTGTAACGGTTAAGCCGCAGTCCGTTGCCAATATGTACACCTTCCACATTCTTACTATGTCTTTTCATTTCTTCTAAACGCTTTTTTGCAACTCTATATTCGTTTATGGTTTTGACGATTCCAGCAATTCCACTTGCAATACTGCCAGCAGCGGACAAACCAGCAAATATTGGTATTAAAGGTAGAACCCCTCCAGTCTTAGGAATTGGTATTATGCGTGGAATCGTGGCAGATGAATCACGATTCAATTCTCTAGCAGCAGCGTAGGCCAATTCTATTAGTTTTTTCCTACATTTCGGTTTAACCTTTTTAATGCATTTTTTAGTAATGTTTACTAAATTTTTCAAGTTTTTTTTTAGCCCTGCTCCAGAACTTACTTTTGATAACATAATATTATTAACTAAATTGGCAACAAGTTTTTCTCCTGCCCCTGCATCGGAAGACAAAGCACGCTTTTTTGCCATTTTTAATAAAATTATATCTGCTTTGTGGCGATCTTCCAAACTTTTGGAATTGTTATATGCAATATCGTGATATTTACAATATTCGTCTAACTTGTTTACACCTTTATCACCTCGAGCTAATCTTTCACGTAATTTAGTTCCTGGACCACAAAAATTATAACCTGGCAAATGGAGCTCAAATGGTAAATTATTAATAAGTCCTTCTCCTTTCATGTATACAAACAGAATGAGATGACCGTCATAAACCATGATGTTATATTGATAAAACACTCATAAAACATTGGTATCATCAATTTGGATTGAAATGGTTGGGGTTATCATCCTGCGAAAATAGTTGGCTATTTTCGCAGGATGATAACCCCAACCATTTCACGAAAACTTTTCTGCCTTTGCGTTTTAAAACTTTTTCAACAAGGTAAATGTCGGGATGTTTGGTTTTTTGTAATTCTTGATCGTAAAATGCCCCTAAAATAGGTTGCTGTTTCACATCTTGTAATAAAAATGTAACAGGATTTGTGTTTTGAACTTTAATGATCTTGAATATCTCTGTTGACCAATTAGGAGTGTAACCTTTTTCGAAACAACCTTTATGTTTACTTATTCGAACATAATCGCCTGTCTTTAACTTAGAGCATTTCGTTTTCGCTCGATTTTGATTGAAATATCTCTGTAGTACTTTTGTTTTATTGCTATGATTAACTTGAGCAGGCGGTAAACCAATTGTTCTATGTATTGTATTATTATATCTAGTAATGGTTTTTGCAAGTGTCCCGTCAGTCCGTTTATAATTCCCCTTCAAACTAAATTCCTTGAAAAGCTTATTCTTTATCGTCCTTATTAATCGTTCTACAATTGAAGCCTTTTTCGTTGAATAAGTGCAGTAGTGGTTGATAGAATTGTTTACTAATATTTTTTGAAAGCTTTTATTGTAAAATTCTTTTCCAAGATCTGTTTGCAAGTTTCTAGGGATTCGTTTTTCTCTACTTAACAACGTAATAAAAGCTTCAGATACAGATTCTTTGTTTTTTTGTTTAAGTGGAATAGCCCAAGCGTACTTAGAGAATCCGTCAATTATAGCTAAAATGTATTTGTTGTTGTTGTTGAATTTGGAGAAACTTTGCATATCCATTAAATCAGCTTGCCAAAGGTCATCAATATCTTTTAATATTACATGCCTTCGAGGAAAATTTATTCTTGCACTTCTATGAATTTCGTTTACTATGTCTCTTTTCACTTTGCTCATTATGTCAACTGTCACTTCTGAATTACAAAATTATACTGATATTCAGTTTATATGAGTCTTTTTATTCTTTTATTACCCCCGCTTCCTTTAACTCTTCAATAATTGATAATATTTCGTTGTCAAGATTAGTATTACCTGTAGTTTTAGATGCGATTAGCAGTTTAAGCCGATCCACTAATTCATTAGGATCATCCCAATACACAAGTTCGGTATTTTTTTTATATTTTTTAAGATACGGCAGTCCAGCACCTCGTTTTTGTTTAGATTTAATTTCTGTGGGTTCTTGTAAACGTTTATTAGACTCAGGAAATAAAGGTTTGATCACTTGAGAATATTTTAGACCCTTATCACCTTTAACTTGACCTGCAGGGTCAAAGTCTCTTTTATGAGCATTAGTTGTGATGAGTATTTCTTTATAAACTAATTTATCTTTTAAATTGACTAAACTTAAATCAGGCTTCTTGCGAAGCAATAATTCTTTTAGACCAGGGGTTATTTCATACTTTTTATTAGCTACGCGAATAAAATACGCTTTATCAGAGTTCTCGCGAGTGGTAGAGAAATTAACAATTGTATTTCCAATCATATGCTTATCATTTTCACTACGTACACCAAATGGTATATTCATATCATCATAAATTGCAAAGATAAATAAATAAAGATAATTTCATAGATTTCTTTGTTCAGCGACATATTATTAACTTTGTCTGATTCAGGTGTGTTACCTTCTTCGTCTTCAGAATAAAACTTTTCTGATTCAGATGATTCATGTTTGTACATATCATGTGATTTATCACGCAAAAACATTTTTGAATCTATACCAGTATTTTTATTTTGGTCATCATAAGTATCTTCATTTTTTATTATAGAAAATTGCTTGTTAGCTGCTATAGCATTAAGAGGGTCAGCAAGAGGTTTAAAAAAATACTTCAGATGAGTGTCAGTACTAAATTCATAATCTTTCATTTGTTTCACCTTTTCCTTTATAGCGTCAGCAGACTTTATTAATTGATCTTTAATGTTGTGGTCCATTGTACGACTTATTTGCAGAAGTATTTATGCTCAAATGATTTTTTTTGTCTTCGTTTATAATTTATATAACCATTAATCAAAATAAATAAAGTTATCAAAGGACTGTCTATATCTGCCTTTGTTGAATTCACAATCCTTATTAATTGTTAAAAAATCATAAGGATGCATCCAGATTTTAGAACACATATCTTTGAACCTAGACCACTCCATATCAGAACTAACATGTTCATCATATATATGTTTCATGTTAACTTCATCTTGTTTGAAAATGATCAAAAAGTTTGCATTATCACGTATTAACTGCTTTGGTATTTTTGAATACGTTTGAGATAAATAAAAACAGTCTATACCTCTATGTCTTCCCATTGAAAAATAATTTCGTATGTTTATTTGTTTTTCACAAACTACATCATCAAATATGATAACAGAGTTCAACAATGCTTCGTTAGGATGAATAACATCATCATCAAAATTATAAATAAAAAGTTTTACATCAGAAACTCTTTGCAAAACTTGTTTTAGAAACCTGTATTTCGGCTGAAAGCTGGTCTTAGAATACAGATAAACATTGTTAAACTTTAATCCGTTTGCATGAATCAATAAACTAATCATAACATTCGTTTTCCCACAATTCGATGGACCACATATTATGCATCGAATATTATTTGGAAGAAGTACGCTGTGTTTCGGGCGTAGTGAATTTTCCTTTATATCAATATTTTTAACATCTAATGATACTTGTTGCTTGACCCACTTCATGTTTGTATCTGTTACGGAACAATTCCTGAATTGTTCCGTAACAGATACAAACATGAAGTCTCTAGTATTTATAATTCTTATCAGAGTTATTTATCGAACCAATATTTGAGTTCCTTTAAATGCGTGGATAGTATGTATGAGTAAATAAAATAAATAAGACAAAAATTTGTGTAACTATTTTATTTAATAAAATTACACCTTTTCAACATAATCATTTTTTTTATAGTAGAATGAATACACAGCTATAGTTTGATACTTTTTTAAAGTAGATACTTTTATAAATATAATATTTAACTAAATAATACATTTTAAGAAATTGTATCGCAATGACCCCATGGTAAGGTTTCAATTTGATTTGGAAGTATTTGTCTTTTATCGTCACTTCTATTTAATGCAATTTTATTCACTTGTTGTGAATAGAGAACGTGTTTAATTGATTTAATTACATTCATTTTACGTTTGATAATTTTGTTTTTGTGTAGAGCAGCATTATAATCAGAAAGCTTTAATTGATTTGTTACGGGTTTCGTTATACCTTTTGCCTTCTTTAATGTTGCCTTTACACTTTTCAAACAATAAAGTTTAGCCCTTAAGCCAATGAATTCATAAATTACTGAGCCTCCGAGTTCATCTTTAAACAAGCCTGGTACTTTTTCATTAATTTTAGGTATTCCGTATGGATTATCCTCAGCAAAATTACTGGTATCAAATTCCGATATATTATTAACAATATCCTTATAAAAGTTATTCGTTTCTATTAAGTAAAGTAGGCTATCCGTGCCAGTGTAACATAGTTTAGCTTTTGTGCCATATTTGGTTTTGATAAAATCGTAGTGGAATTGATATAAGTGTTGTTTGGCATACTCCAATACAGTAAAACCGATGTAAATCGGTCTATCCAATATTAACTTTTCAGGGCTTAACTGAACAGCCGCAAAGTTTTCTGAAAAGATTGAAATACTTTTCAGGTTGGGTTGTGCAATAAGTTTTTCAGCACCTATATATTTATTTGTTTTATTATTAGAATCTTCCCACATTGTTACTAGCTTTACATTTACTTGCTTGCGTTTATTTTCTATTGTTTTTCCAAACACAGCATTGTTCAAAAGTTTGAAAAAATCCTTTTCGAACGCTGAGGTAGAAGCTTGACGCAAACGAGTATTTAAATCAATGTACTTTTGCAAGAAATTATCTTGTCTAAATCTGAGAATGCGATGTATTCGGCTTAAAATCAACCCATTATTCAAGCATTGTTTTAAATGTACGTAGTGAATAACGTAATTATATTTGTCATATAAATTCGCAATTAATTTTGTAGTTTTCCCACCAGGTGGTACAAATCTTTCTGGTGCGAATGGTAAGTCACTATGCGAATCATGCAATATTTCTGGATAGGTCAGATCGACTTCCAGAATATATCCATATTCAGAATCATCAGATATATTCAAAACATCAAAGTTAGCATTTTCATTTTCTGATAAAAATTTAAATTCCGATACTGGCATTCTTTTCCTCATAGCATATCCGTAAAGATTGTTACAATCAAGATATATTAAAAAAGATGGAGGCTTAGTATCATCGAAGTATGGAAGAAATTTATTATTCGCTTTTGCATGTCGTAGGGAACACTGCGCTAATCCTCCACGTATTCCCTTTTCGAGTAAGTTATACATTTCTAAGTCATGCATCAGCTCCAATTTAACACCAGTACACACAAGCATTGCGTCCCAGCTTAAACTTGGCGCAGATACATAATATGCTGGATCAAGATTGTAATATTCTAAACTTGTGTTTCTAAAATGTTCGAATATGTCACATAATAATAATACATCACATTTTAGGTAAAGATCAGTATATTCACCAAGGGAATTGATATTAAAACTATACCAAACTTTTTGTGCATGTGTATATTCATCTTCAGAAATATGCTCTAGTTTCATTGTGTTATAAAAATACTCTCTAGGTGGGAAACATTTTTCATCATACTTAGACCATGTGTCAATATATTCATATGGATAAATACCCTTTTTTCTCAATAAGCATAAATCGGCTTTATCGTCAAATTCTCTTGAAAGATTTACGAAATCTTGTACATGTAAATTCTTAGATAATTCATCTAAACTCGAACTTAAAAATTGATAAGAATCTATAAACTTTATTTGAACACAACTAGGCTTGTTCTTAATTGTGAGGCATTTCATTATACAAATGTATTTTTCTTTTGATTTTGGAATTATTTTAATAGGGCCATCGTATTTAACCAGTTCTTCAATAAAGAAATGAGCATCATATCCAGACAAATTATGGAAAACAACAGGTATAAATGGACATATTTTAAAAGTTAAATTGCATCGAGAGTGTGCTGCTCCTCTGTATTCGGATGTAACATGGTCGTGATCTCGAACTTTGTCACCCAATAACAAATGTTTACAAATATGGCAACGAGTAGCCTCTTTGTACTCTATTTGTTGTTTGACAGACAAAGCTTTCATGGGTCTATTTTTAGACAGTATGGAATTTATGTAAGTGACATCTTCAATTAAACGCTTTATAAATACTTCTACACAATCCAACCCTCTATATGTAACGTATTTATTCAAATCTGGATCGTGTGAACAACATATGTAATATGCGAAACAGGATGGTTCATGCACTTTTAAGTTCTGTGTATTTTTAGATATATTTTCAGGACAGTTTAGTAATATACTTTCAAAATCAGCATAGATGATAAAATTTATTCTTTGTTGTCTCTCATAATTTTTAAATTGTATCATACTATCTTTTTTTGGTAATATAGTTAACACTTTAGAGCAGTCGTGTGAGCTATATTTTGAATCACTAGAAAAAACTTGCAAACAAGCATCGCAAAGTAAAAAATTACCTTTGTGATGAGTAACTTGACGACGAATAAGTTTCGCTAGATCTTTAATTAGACAGTAGTGTCCTGAACCATTCCGCTCAAAATACAACAAATTTACATGTTTGTTTTTCTTTGAGCTTGTCATGTATAGAGGTCCAGTCACACGGCACCTTTTATCTAAACCATATATATTAACACTTATTTTAGGGTTCGTTTTTTCAAACAATTTTATATCAACCAAGGTTGGTGGAAATGTCATTCCTTCAATATTTAAAACATCTGTATAGTGAGGATATGATTTTGTTCTACAAACATTATCCTGTGATGGGAATAGAGAAGCAATAATACTCCATAAAACACAATGGTTGTCATTGTTCTGTATGTTTAAACAACTTTTCGTATTTCTTATAGCTGGTGGAAGCTCGATATACGTGCCGCCTCGCATTGGACAATATTTGTTTATATTAATTTCTAAGTGACTTATAGAAATAAATGACCAACCGGAATCACGTTGGTTAAATTCTGTCATTTTCCTCTGAAAAATCTCTTTAGCATTAATGTATAATTCATTTAAATCAGTATTTAGGTAAATATTAGCATACTTTGTATTAAAAGATTTTAGCTGCTGTTCACCTGTTTTTGGTAATAAGAAGTAAGCAAACAGCTCGAAATTTACTTTAATACAATTATGTTTCATTAAAAATATTTTAATAAGTTTCAGAATATCGCTTTGATTCGCAATCAGAAAAGCTTCTGGAGTTAAATACTCCGCATCTGGTGCTGGATTTAGGCGATATGTGTTTATTCTGTTTCGAAAAGCAGTTGCAATTATTTCAAAGTTTTTCAATTCAGTTTTAAGCAAACAGTTTGATTTATGCATATTAGTTCTCACATGATATTTATATTTCTGTTTTGGTAATTCGATTTTACATTTATCACATTCTATTAAAATATCTTTTTGAATTGTGTTGGTAGTTGGTGCAACTGGAAAGAAAACAAAATTGATTATATAAGTATGATGATTCTTTAATTGTATAATTATAATATGAATAACAAACTATGTTACATGATTATCTTAACTAATAACTGCCTACTAGCTTTATAAATGTAGATAGAACCCATTAGTAAAACTCATATTTGTGTCTAATAATAAGAACTCATAAAGGTCTGAGGGCTAGATTTAAATTCTTTGCGTGTTGCGCTCATAAATTTAGTCAGATGACCCCAAGCCTCAGTCCCCTCATCCGTCCGGTTTTTGAGAGCTACAACTGCCTGACGCCATCGGTTCATCGGCGCTACATTTTCGATTTCATCGCACCGATAAACCTTCAGTTCGATGTAATGCGTACCAGCTTTGGTAGGCAAGATTTGGCGAGCATGGCCCGTTGCCAGCCTTCGAGTTATTGACGAATGAAGAACAGTAGGGGGTTTTTTACCGGTGGTTGTCTGCGTGTTCCCGTCTTCTTCATCGCTGTCGGTGCCGAATAAATCTGTAGCGGTGAGATGAGGCATGCTGACTGGATTAATTTTCATCTTCTTTGAAAATGAAGATGACGACGTAGATGGATTGGTTTTCGGTGGTTGATGACCCATCTCGACTCCGAGCTTGACGGCTTCGATCGCTTCTTCTTTTTTTCACTGATTACCACATCTTGCACGGAGCTCTTGTCGTCATCCGACAGAAAGAGGTCATCAGCAAATCTGGACCTGAAATAATATAAATAGCTGTGATTAGATACTATTTGTGAGCAGACTCACGTACATATCACAGTACTGTCCATTTTATTTCCAGTATATACATTCACCAAATATCTAATGTAATGTCTATTATACGATAAAAACTATTGAATGACCTAAGGAATCGAACCCAGGGTCTAATGCTCAGCAGTCGCACTTGCTGAGTAGTTATTCTATTCATAGCATATTTAATTTTAATTATATTCATAATAAATGTGATAAGAAACTATCTGGGAGCAGATACATATTAGAGAACTGCCTAATTTCTTTCCTTAAAATTGACAGAAATCAAATATCGAATAGACATAGTATGAAAAATACTGTTGACTGACCTAGGAAATCGAACCCGGGTACTAACGCTCAGCAGTCGCACTTGCTATTCTATTCATAAACATCATCTCACAAAACAGTAAAGAGTTGATGATACTTATTGAATAGATAACTTAAAGATAGGTACTTACATTATGAGCCGTTGTTTCACTTTTCACTTTTCACTTCAGATTTGGTAGATAATTAATTAGAAGATGTGAGGTCACCACCTTCAGGAGAGCTAATGTTGATCCAGCTTCTTGTCCGACGGCTTAAATACTTTTAATTATTATACGTCACAATCCCAAATATGGAGAGAGCACACGATTTTAAAACTGTTTACTCCGCTAAACTTCCTAACAACAGATGCAATTGCACATACTATAGAAATATCTTGGGTTTGCTTGTTAGATTTATTTAATTAATAACAAAGAAACGTACTTCTTATGTATTTTAAATTATACTAGTTTTAACCTTTCACTCGAATTCGATTAGGTACTGTCATTACTGTAAATATGCCTTTATACACTGATGTTGACATACGAGTACTAAAAAGATAAAAAAATCAATGGACAAACATACATTGTTATTTTTTATAGATATATTAGAGGTAAAACTGTTCAGAGATGGTGAATCTTTTTCTTCGTCTTATCTGCATACTGTTGTCATTAAAATGTTAGGTGGTAAGTGGTTTGGCATATAATGTATGGATATCCAAGTCAGGCAAACGGAATGATGATGATCTGCTAAATTATAGTCTTGAGCCAAGGGTTCGAAATCTCTGCTCTACATAGTTTAACGCTTGGTTTTGAATTTCATCTTACCTTTTATGTTGGGAAATGTCTACATCAATAAAACAATCTATTTTGAACTCTATTAACCAATAAATAAATAAATTATTTAATATAAATAGCTGAAAATACCACCAGAATTCATTCCAGTTTTGAAGCCTGAACGGGGAAGCCTAGCGAGATTGTTCCAGTATGTCGGTAAGTGCTCAGAATTATATGTATTTAAATTATTTTATGTATGTAGTAATATCGTTATTATCTTTAGGTAACTTATAGCAACATATTAGTTATTTTAGTAGGTATATTAGCACTTTATTCCCACTTACATCTTTCTCTTTTCAGGATACGGAAGATCTATTCAATTTTGTGTCAGTGGAGCAGCCTGCCGCTGTTCAAAGACCAGGACAAAAATCCCTGGGACTTGTTCCACCTGCCCGCAAGAGAGCAAGAACAGAACCAACAATATATTCATACATAAAGAAACCAGTGACACGGGGTACAAAAATAATTAAAATTGAAATTTACGACGCTGATAATATGCCAAGATCTGAAAATTCTATGTGTAATTGTGAAGCTGAGGTGTGCGCTCAACATGTGGTTAAGACTGTTGTATTTGATGACATATACAGCAGTGCCAAACAAATTATAAGCAAAATTCAAGACGAATTAGAAAATACATCATAGAAATCTGTGTATCGTACATAACTATTCATATTGTTACTATTAATTTATTCAACAGGCAAAAATTATGTTATAATAAGGAGCTTTTATATCAGAGCTAGGTAACTGTAAATACAATAATAATAAATATAACTTGTTTTTCATATTAGATAACTATGTACTTATGAAGTATAAAAAAATATATATCTATTAAATAAAAAATGGTTTTATTGTTAATACCCTGGTAAATAATATTTTGCTTTAAATTCAAATATGGAAAACTAACACATAAGTATCAATAATGATGTTCCTGGCCATGGATGGAATCGAACCTAGAACCTCATGATTGAAATTTCCACTTTTGCATTTGCGTCAGCTTGATCAAAGAGACTGTTTAAAAGATAATATAATAACTTTATCAACAATGCATGTCAGGCGTCATGCAGTCGCCGGTATCAGATAGCATGACAGATATGGTAATGAATTAAATAGTTTCACTTATCAGATGACGTAACTAAGTCAAGTTGTTTCTTGTCTGATCGTGTTTGCCAGCCCATATTCCAGGAGTTAATTCAGTTGTAATCATCACATAAGCGTCTTAATACTCATAATATTGTCTTGATTCCTATCTGCCAGACATTGACAGCACGATGCTCAAGCGCAGTACAACTAACTAATTCTTAGATACATATGACACCGGCTTCTGCCTTACTAAGAACACCAAGTGGTTGGCCCAACAGACCGCATGACAACCATACGTAGTGGAGGCAACTTGGAATCGCTCTCATTTAGTTTAAAAATCGAAACAAACACATATCTTAATAATTTATCAATAACTAATAAGAAGATTGAAGATTCCGCTAATTTGAATAGCTAATTATAATTTACTTATTATTTATTATTTCTAATCAAGAAGAAGAACTATTCAATAAACATTAACCTATTTGAATAGAACAATGTAATTTGAATAGGTAGTCCATTTAGATAAGACAATCTATTCAAGAACAAAAAAAAAAAAAAAAGAAGAATCTATTTGAATAGATAATTTCCGATGAATTAAACAGTATATTAGAATAGACCATCTATTCAAAAAAACAATATTACTTCTATTTGAATAGACTTTTTTATCTATTTGAATAGATATAATTGAGGTGACCATCTATTCAAGAACAAGATATATATTTTTTATCTATTTGAATAGATAAGTTCGATGAATTAAACAATATATTAGAATAGACCATCTATTCAAAAAACCATAATTAATTCTATTTGAATAGACATTTTTATCTATTTGAATAGATATAATTGGGGTGTCTGGATCTCATGTGATCCAGATGCCCCAATTATATACTACTACTAACGTGGCTCCGGGGCCCGACGGAATCCACGGCCACGTGTTGGCCCTCGCTCTGAAGGAGCTAGAGCCCTGGCTGAGAGGACTCTTCACAGCGTGCCTTGAGCGGGGCCAGTTTCCCACTCTGTGGAAATCTGGTCGTCTGGTCCTGCTCAGGAAGGCGGGGCGCCCTGCGGACTCGCCGTGCCCGTACCGGGCCATAGTGCTGCTAGACGTGGTGGGTAAGCTGTTCGAGCGGATAATCGCTGCCCGCCTCGTCAGCCACTTATACAGAGAGGGGCCGGACCTGGACGAAAGCCAGTTCGGCTTTCGGTATGGGCGCTCCACCATTCACGCGATATCGCAGGTGAGAGTCCTGGCGGAGGAAGCGGTGTCCTTGGACACTTCCAACGCCTTCAACACCCTGCCCTGGAGTTGTGTTCGGGAGGCACTGCGGTATCATCGAGTGCCTCCCTACCTCCGCCGCATCGTCGGGGCTTATTTGGCTGAGAGGTGTGTCACCTACGTGGGACGTGATGGCGTCGAAAACCAGCACCGCATGTCGTGCGGTGTTCCGCAGGGCTCGGTCTTGGGCCCGCCCCTGTGGAACATCGGGTACGACTGGGTGCTGAGGGGCGAACTCCAACCGGGCGTAGACCTGACGTGTTACGCGGACGATACGCTGGTCACCGCCCGGGGGAGTTCGTACAGGGAGGCAGCATTGCTGGCAACGGCTGCGGTCTCACAGGTGGTGAGCCGCATACGACGCCTTGGCTTGGAGGTGGCCCTCAACAAGTCGGAGGCCATGGTCTTTCATGGCCCCCGGCGGGCGCCACCGCCCGATGCCCATATTGTCGTCGTCGGGGGGGCTCGAATCGCTGTCGAGTCAACCATGAAGTACCTGGGATTGGTGCTCGACAGCCGGTGGGATTTCGGCCCCCATTTCCGGCAGCTGGCGCCCAAGTTGTTGGGCGCGGCTGGGGCGCTGTCAACGCTGCTTCCCAATCTGGGGGGCCCGAGCGCTGCCTGTAGGCGGCTCTACGTGGGGATCGTGCGATCGATGGCCCTGTATGGGGCCCCGATCTGGGCGGCTGACCTGACGGCCGGCAGCATCGCTGTTTTGCGGAAGCCGCAGAGAGCGATGGCCGTCAGAGTCATCAGGGGGTATCGCACGATCTCCTACGAGTCGGCTTGTGCACTGGCTGGATCCCCGCCCTGGGACCTGGAGGCGAAGGTACTCGCGTCACTGTATCGGTGGCGCGAGGAAGCGCGGGCGCGGGGCGAAGGTCTGATGCAGCGACATATGGAGTTGCGTCAGTCTCAGCTTCGCGAGGTCTTGGTGGCGGAATGGCGGAACAGGCTTTCACGCCCTACCGCCGGCCTCATTACCATCGAGGCGGTCCGGCCAGTGCTCAAGCGCTGGCTCGGGAGGAGGCACGGCTCTCTGTCCTTTCGGGTGACGCAGGTGCTCTCGGGGCATGGTTGCTTCGGGAAGTACCTGTGTCGTATAAACAGGGAGCCGGACGCCCGGTGTCACCACTGCGTCGACTGCCGGGAGGACACGGCGTGCCATATGCTGGCAGAGTGTGCCGCTTGGGAGGAGCCACGCCGTGCCCTCATCTCAGAAGTAGGCAGTGACCTGTCGCTGCCGGCCGTAATCGAATCTATGGTCGGCAGCGAAGAGTCCTGGGATGCGGTGGTATCCTTCTGCGACACAGTCGTCTCGCAGAAGGAGGCTGCAGAGAGAGAGAGGGAAATATCATCCGCTCACCCGATCCGCAGCAGAGGCGGACAACGCCCTCTTCCAACCCCCCTAAATGGGTCCAGGAGCGACGGACTCAGGGACGTCCGTCGCCCCCCACACATCAGGACCCGAGGTGGCGGCGCGTAGTGTTCCACGCGCGCCCCTCTTAGACGTCGCGGTGGGAGTCCAACACCTCACTCCCCCCAACCCGAGATCGAGGCCCGCAGACGCGGGCTCGCACTAGCTGGGGGTTGCGGAAGTATAGTTATTCCCGGGACCCCCAGCGTAGGTGTGAGTCCCGGGACACCGGGGTGGTTTTCAGTCAGGATAGATAGACAGGGGGTCTATCTATCCTTTTTCTTTTTTTTTTTTTTTTTCCTTACTAAGACTCCCATTTAGTCCATTGTGCGTGTGTGTAGGCCTCCTCTCTGTGAGAGGGAATGGGCCGTAATCCACCGCGCGGGCCCAGTGCGGGTTGATGGATGTTATATGTCTTAGTTTTTAAGATTCCGTACCTAAAGGGTAAAAACGGGACCCTATTACTAAGACTCCGCGGTCCGCCAAAATCAAAATCTAAATTTCTTTATTCAATTAGGCCATTAAGCGGCACATTCGAAAGTCAAAAAAAAAAAAATGTAATAATAATTGATTCTACCGTCCATTCGGAAATGTAGCTTGTTTATTTATTTATTTTATTTAATACTTCATGCACACAAATGTACAGAGGCGGACTTAATAACTTATGGAGAAGAACGGACAAGATACTCCACACTTACTCTTTAAAAAAAAAATGTGTTTTACAAGTATTTGGTTACAATAATCTTGAAGCAAAAATACATATATGTGAGAACGACGTAAAAATAAAAACGCTCTTAAAAGCGAAATATGTACGTCGCTGTCGGAGGACCCAAAATAAACCAAAATGATTTTAAACTATCTTTAATTAAAGTAAAATTACAATGTTAATTATAACTTAAAATAGAATTCCTATTCCGATCGATACTAGATACAGAATGAATCGCTAAAGTTCACATAATTACTTATTTCTAGAAAAACACCTGCATCCGGTAAACAGGGGCATCGTATGACCTACGTTTAAGGCTGTTTCCATGCACTGTTTCTAGGTCGCTGCAATCTTGTCGTTTAGGTGTTGGCTCATACTATAACATCTCCACCGTCAGATCAGCAATTATTTTTGAAGTTTTAACTGAGAAAATATTGCTGAAGTTGTATTCGGTACTCGAGATGCTCCAGGCTCCGCATAAGTCTCATCTCCTGTAGGTTGTTTCTTGATTTCAGATTTTGATTTCTTACGGTGTCTTAGAATGATGAATGTGCTAAGTGCAAGTGTACTGGATATCACGACGTAAAACGGGATCGTTGTATGATATAAATATTCCGTTGGTAACTGTTGCACCCGCAGGGGAGGCTGTGACATTGCTTTATATTGGGCATCGTGTAGTTTAGTAAGATCAATCGAGTTGAGGTTGATCTGTACTGGTTCTGGGTGGTCTTCTGCATTGTAAGTTAGTTTCGTAATTTTGATTGGTTGTCCTTCCACATGATCGTTGAGATTAGTGATGGTGAATTCTGGGGTATACAGGAAGCAGTTCACGGGTATTGTAGCCAAGTAACTACCATTCAATATGGTATATTCTTCTCGTCCGCATAAGGTGTGTATTTGTGTTGTATTGGGGAATGATATGATGTAATGCTTCTCATCCAATTCTTCCATAGCTATTCTTGATAGTAATGTAGTTACAATTTCGCAGCTTCCATCGAGAGACTGGTCCATAATAAGTTTTTGTATTATATACTCATTTTTTCTCCGCAAAGATACCAGTTGTCGTACTTCGGGCATTCAGCCTCTATGAATAATGATATCCTGGTTTGATAACGTCATAGTATTCTCTGAGTTCTAAATCGATTACCTTATCTCTACCGTAGATTTTAACTAATCTATCAATCATATGGCGTAAAACATCTATGCTGATCATGGAATGATGTGTACTTGAACTATGAATAAATGCTAGTATGTTCTCAACTCTTACCAACTCGTTTAGTACCTCATCTAGATTTTCAGTTAATATAGTTAGACACTGTCCGAATTTTGCAAATCTTATAAGACTATAATCTTTGTAAGCATTTCTGTCTAGTAATAATTTTAATAATTTTATATTTGGTTTCAGGCTCGCGACTTTTGTTTCGGTTTTCTACAATTTTCGTACGGTTTGCGAGGGAGGATTCATTTATTAAATTGTAGACTAACTTGATCTTTTCTTTATGGTTCTGTGTATATTGCTGCAAGAGATGTTTGGATAAATCTACATCAAAAGGATCTCGCGGGTCGAAGTGTCCAGTTATAATATCAAATGGTCGGCATTTGGTAAAACTGTGTATTGCGCTAATGTATGCTAAAATCGCATAAGAGACGAGGTTAATTACGTCATCATCTTTATGAGTTAGTTTAAAGATACGTAAATGTTCTAATAGAGATGAGTGAAAACGCTTCACAATCCCATTGTCATTTGGGGCATGAAGCAGAGTTTTATGGTGAATTATTTTATGCAGGTTAATGAATTCGCTAAATAGTTGGTTGGTGAATTCCGTACCGTTATCCGATACGACGGTTAAAGGTAGACCATGGTGCGTGCAGAACTTCAGTAATGCCTGTAAGACACTAACTGCTGTACCATCTCGTATATAATAAGCCTGAGCGTATTTGGCGAATACGTCCACAATTGTTAGGTATTTTTCATTGTGGATTGTTAACAGATCAATAAGAACGGTCTCAAATGGTTTGGTGGCCGGGGGTACTATATTAAAACATTGTTTTATAGGATGACGATCATACTTCGCTTGGCCACAGATAGTACAATCGTTGATGAACTTTGTTATTTAATTTTTGGCCAATAGTAACGCTCGGAGAGGGCTAAGTAGCATTCATTTATTCCACGGTGGTTAGTTTTCCCATCGTGGTAATGCTTAATGATCTCCTGCTGCCTTAAATATTCCTTAACGTTTTCGAACTCTCTCTTGGCTAAAACAAGGTTCATTGCCGAGCTTTTAAATTTATTTTGAATAATAGGTATGATTTCGTACATTGCCAGAGGTGGATTTATAAGTAACGCAGTCTGAACTTTTGGGTTTACATATTCTTTGATAATGTTGATGATATCTGATTCTAAATTAGATTGTGATACTTGGACGGCTGTTCTGGTATGTGTATCAAAGGGCTTGGATGCTGTAGGGCGTTTTTTTTATATCGCCAATTACGGTTATGCAAATCTGTCTATGAAACTTGTTTAACGGTTGGTCAACAATCGAAACCTCGAGAATGGGATTTTCCTGACTGGTGTGGGCTGATACCATGGACGAGTTACCTATTGAGGCTGGGCGTTCAGAAGTATTTACTGCTAAAGAGCAAGTCTCCTAGTTATGTATTTGAATACGGGAAAGGGCGTCCGCGTTTGTGTTACTTGAACCCTTCTTATAGATAACAGTAAAGTCATACTCGGATAGCTTAAGCTTCCACCTAGTAAGCTTAGAGCTGGGCTCTTTCAGATTCATTACCCACTGAAGTGGTTTATGATGTGTAATGATCTTAAATTTTCTCCCGAACTAATACAGTCTAAAGTATTTTGTGGCCCAAACTATAGCGAGAAGTTCTTTTTCGATCGTGCTATAGTTTGTTTCACTTTCGTTGAGTGTGCGGGACGCGTAGCAAACAGGTTTATCAGCGCCAACTGTTCCCTGTGATAGGATAGCACCTAACGCGACGTTAGAGGCGTCAGTAGTTAAAATGAATTCTTTATGGAAGTCAGGGTATTGTAGAATCGGATCGTTGGTTATTAGGGTTTTACATTTTTTGAAGCTGGCGGTGTATTCGGAGTTAATTATTACTTTTCTACCTTTCTTTGAGCATTGTGTTAGCGGTTTTGTAACGCGGGCGAAGTCCGGGATGAATTTTCTGTAGTACCCAACTAGACCAAGGAATTGTTTAATTTCTTTGGGAGTAGTTGGAATGGGGTAGTTTTGTATCGCGATAATTTTATCTGGATTTGGCTTGATGCCTTCTCTTGTGATAACGTGTCCTAAATAAGATGTTTCTGGCTTAAGAAACTCTGAATTGTCTAATTGTATTTTTAAATTTGACTTCCGTAATTTTTTGAATACTTTTTCAAGGTTAATTATGTTTTCTTGTAGGGATGTACTAAAGACCACGATATCGTCTAAATAAACTAAGCAGACCGTGTTCTGGAGATCCTTGAGGACATTGTCCATAACACGTTGAATTGTCGATGGTGCGTTTGTTAGCCTCATGGGCATTCGTAAAAACTCGTAATGGCCATTTTCCACATTAAATGCGGTCTTGGGGATGTCGAATGCATCCATCTCCACCTGATAAAATCCACTTGCAAGGTCAAGAGTTGTAAAGTATTGACAGTTCCCAAGTTTATCCAGAACGTCATTGATATTCGGAATGGGATACTTGTCATCATGGGTTTTCTCATTCAACTTCCTGAAGTCGACTGCTAAGCGCCACTTCGCCTTCCCAGATGCGTCTGTCTTCTTTGGAACGAACCAAATAGGCGAGCTCCAGGCAGATTCTGATGGTCTTATAATGCCCTGATCTAACATTTTGCCTATCTGATCTCTGACCTCATCCCTATGTATATACGGATATCGATAGCTTTTTGTGTGAATGGGGACTTCATCGGTGGTTCGAATCCGATGTTTTATTTTATTAGTGAATGTGAAAGCCTCCCCGTCTATGTAAAATATCATCATCATCACATCAGCCGAAAGACGTCCACTGCTGGACATAGGCCTCCCCCAAGCGTCGCTACTTTGACCGGTCCCGTGCGTCTCGCAACCAACGTATCCCTGCAACCTTCACCAGGTCGTCGGTCCACCTGGTGGGAGGCCTTCCAACGCAACGTCTTCCGGTTCGCGGTCGCCACTCCAGAACCTTTCTGCCCCATCGGCCATCCGTTCTGCGAGCAATGTGCCCTGCCCACTGCCACTTAAGTTTGGCAATTCTCCGGGCTATGTTGGTAACCCTGGTTCTCTTGCGGATCTCTACATTTCTGATTCGATCACGTAAGGAAACTCCGAGCATAGCCCTCTCCATTGCCCTTTGGGTGACTGTAAGCTTTCTGATGAGGCCCATTGTAAGCGACCACGTCTCAGAGCCATATGTCATCACTGGCAACACACTGGTCATACAAAGACTTTCGTCTTGAGACACTGTGGTAAGTTAGACGACCCCCAAACTTCAGGACCCGAGGTGGCGGCGCGTAGTATTCCACGCGCGCCCCTCTTAGACGTCGCGGGCGAAATCCAACACCTCACTCCCCCCCAACCCGAGATAGTGGCCCGCAGAGGCGGGCCGGCACTAGCCGGGGGTTGCGGAAGTATCGTTGTTCCCGCGATCCCCGGTGTAGGTGTGAGACGGAACTCCGGGGTGGTTTTTAGTCAGTAAGAGTCTGACAGACCCCTCCGCCTCCCCAGGGCGAAGGACATCCAATGAGGATTTTCCAACCCGGAACAAAAAAAAGAAAAAGAAGATACCGCGCAACTTCCCGAACGCTGCCCAGCCGAGTCGGATTCGACGGTTGACCTCTTTCTCGAAGTTGGCCCTACCCAACTGGATCGTTTGTCCCAGGTAGACATAGTCGCCCACAACTTCGATAGTCTCCGACCTTAATACGAGTGGGTGTAAAATGGGCATTCATCATCACTTTGGTTTTGTCCATGTTCATCCTAAGACCCACTCTTTCGGAAGCTCTACTGAGGTCATCGAGCATTATATTGAGGTCCTCCATGGTCTCAGCCATAACCACTATATCGTCGGCAAACCGAAGGTGAGTGATGTACTCGCCATTGACGTTGATGCCTAGCCCTCTCCAGTCCAGAACCTTGAAGACGTCCTCCAGTGCAGCGGTGAACAGCTTCGGAGATATGACGTCTCCCTGTCTCACACCTCGCTGCAAATGTACGGGTTCCGAGGTCTGATCCTGAAGTGGATGGTGGTCGAACTGACATGGTGGCGTTTTTGTATAAACACTTCAACACCTCGATGTACCGGTAGTCAATTTGGCACCGTTGGAGAGACTGCAGTACAGCCCAAGTCTCGATCGAATCGAAGGCTTTCTCGTAGTCCACAAACGCTAAACAGAGAGGCAGGTTGTACTCTTCGGTTTTCTGTATAACCTGCCGCAGCGTATGTATGTGGTCTACGGGGCTGAAGCCTTTACGGAATCCGGCTTGTTCGGGAGGCTGGAAATCGTCAAACCTGCGCGCGAGACGATTCGTGATGACTCTTGAAAACAGCTTGTAGACATGGCTAAGAAGTGAGATGGGCCTATAGTTCTTCAGTAAGGCATTGTCACCCTTCTTGAAGAAGAGTACCACCACACCCCTGCACCATGCCTGTGGCGTCCTCCCCTCGAGTATGACGGAATCAAACAGCTTCTGAAGGGCCTTAAGGACCGGTTTCCCACCCGCCTTCAGGAGTTCGGCCGTGATTCCGTCATCACCCGGCGCCTTGTTGTTCTTAAGCTGTTTCAGAGCCATCCTAGTCTCATACAAGCTGACGTCCGGAATGTCTTCGGTATAGTGTCGGGTCAGTCTAGCTCTAGGGTCATTGGCTAGATTTGCGACGGGTTTACTGGTTGACGTGTACAACTGCCCATAGAATCTCTCGATTTCTCTCAGAAGCTCCGGTTTGGCGGATACGATCCTGCCATCATCGGTCTTCAGTTTCGTGAGCTGGCTCTGCCCAATAGACAGATCTCTTGCAAAGACCTTGGAGCCCTTATTCCGCTCAATCGCGTCTTTAATACTTTCGGTATTAAAGCGGCGGTGATCGCTTTTCAAGGACTTTGAGATCCGTCTATTTAGCTGCCGGTATTTCAACGCATCGTCTGACGACTGTAGAATCATATCACGCCTCTCCTTCATGAGCTTGAGAGTAGGACCAGAGAGCTTTCTGTTCCTATATGTACGGCGGGTCTTGAAAAACTTAGACCCGACCGTATGGACAGCTTCCACGAACCCATCGCTGTATTCGTCCACGGAGCTCCCTAGGCACTCGAAACGATTCTGGAGTTCGAGTTGAAAGGTTTCGGGGTTTTGGACCTGGATTTGTGCTGGGCGGAGCGTGGACTTCATCAGTCGAGACCTTTCAAGCTTGACATTAATGTTCAATGTGCCTCTTACCAAGCGGTGATCGCTCCCGGTTTTCACCGAGTTGATCACAGAGACATCATTGAACATTTGCTTCTTGGTTGACATGATGAAGTCGATCTCGTTTTTAATTGCACCATCGGGGCTTTGCCAGGTCCACTTCCTGTGCTCACGCTTTCTGAAGAAGGAGTTCATCATGTAGAGGCCCTCCTTCTCCATAAAACTGGCCAGTAGGTGGTTCCGACGTCCAACTCCAAATTGCCCCACTTGCAGCTCATCCTCGTCTCGTTTGCCCAGTTTCGCGTTGAAGTCCCCCATGACAACGGTGAAGTAAGTTTTAGAACCATGCATGGCTCTAGAGATATCCTCATACATGGTCTCTACCTCGTCGTCGGGGTGTGCCGAGGTCAGGGCGTAGACCTGTATGACCTTCAGCGAATATCTTGCGGATATTCTGAATATAAGGTACGCCACCCTGGTCGACACACTCTCGGTCTTCACCACGTTGTTCACAAGGGACTTGTGGACGATAAAGCCGACACCACCCTGGGACTGAAGGTCACCCTCTCGGAAATAGAGCAGGTTACCGGATTTGAGGATTATCGAGTCCTCCCCCTCTCTTCGGACTTCAGATAACCCTATAATGCTCCATCGTAACCTGCTCAATTCTTCCTCGAGTTCGGCTATCTTCTCGTCGGTCCGGAGTGTTCGTGTGTTATACGTTGCCAGGTCCAGTTGTCGGTGTTTATTGGGGTAGCCGGGTCCACTCCGGAGATTCTTTGCACCCTTTGCCACGCCATCACCTCGACCGCTACCGTAGCCGAGGGTAGACGGGCTGCCGGGCACTCGGGGCCGTTTTTTTGTTGTGCTATTCGTATTGGTTTGGCGGGGTTTGCCATAATCGCCACGCTTGGCAGACGGGTTGGCGATCGCAGTTGGTTGGTAAAGTGCACAGAGAACGCTGCTGCACATTCTCTGGTGTGTCCCTTAGTCGCCTCTTACGACACCCACGGGAAGATATGGGATGGTGAAATTCTTTACGTCCGTCACCATACGGTAATACCATAATGTAAAATATATCGGAATAATTTCCGCATAAAGTTTCTAAGTTAATACGTCCTTCGTCATTAAGATGGTCCGTCCGCAAACGCGATATGACATCTTTTGCTCTTGCTGACATTTGTTCGATGTGCGTTTGATGAATATCATAAGATTGTTGTTCGGTACGTTCGCACTGAATATTATAAGTCTCCGCCTACACGGCACGATCCATTGAAAATATCAAATCATGTGAAGTGAAGTTAAAGACTTCCAAAAAGCCGCGATTATTTGTTACCGTAGTTAGAATCTCTAATAATGCAATTCGTTATGGTCTGTTCGGAAATTAACGCGTCGCCGTCATGTAAATTAATCGGTACTCGCAGTATTTTTGATGAGTTGGCTGGTATGAGATCCTCATATAGGTTTACATTACGCGAGTTGTACATACTGATTGAGTTAGTAGAATTACGCGTTATTAACAATTTATCTTAAAGATCGATTTTAGCTTCCCATTTTTCCAGTAGATCCAACCCTATAAGCCCGTCAAAGAAATCATGAAAGTTGTAAATAAATAATTTAATATCATCGTGATCCTGAAATTTAGTAAATGTGGGAATGCTTATAGAATAGTTATTTCTTGTTGTAGCATGTACATTTGTGACCTCAAAGGGATCAAAATTTAAAGGAAAGTTGCGAAAAAAATTTTTGTACAGCTTCCGGGCTAATGAAATACTGATTTGCCCCCGTATCGATTAGTAATCTTAAGGGCGGTTGTGAAATTTGAATGAATGGAAGCTGTCTTTGTGTCTGTAAATTTAGTTCTATTTCGACTTGTCTGATTTCGTCCGTCTCTGAAAATCCTCATCGCTAGCAGATTTAGTTGTGGATGTTTCGGTTTCGTTAGTTGAAGCGACTGGATCTACAACGACATTTTCATGACTCAAATCGGTACCTACGTAATATGCTGGTACCATGTTAAAATATTCAGGATCTTCCGGGTAACAATTATAACCGGTTTCAATAGAGTATTCAAGATAGTAATACAGTTGACCTCCGTCATCTACGCATACGTTCATATTCATCTCTTTAGTTTTAAAGTAATTAGAAGGCGGTGGGTTTCCGTTCATACGCCAGTCACGATTTGCTGGTTGGCCAAACGTTGGCTTTTCTCTAGTAATATAATGGCTAACGCCACTCATAGGCTTATGGCCAAAACTTTGAGGGGCAACTCGCGGTGGCATTTGGAAATTATTGTTGAAGCGATTATAATTCGGCGAAACCGGGTGGAACATTTGTTGCGTATGCGACATCGGCGCGCGATATCATTTGCTGTGAATGCGAAGGCATTCCGGAAACATTCCCAAACGGGATAGGCTGATTAACCCGATAATTCGGTCTCCATGTCTGAGGCGGCTGAAAGGTTGCAATAGGCTCCGCTCGTGCATTAAAATTGAACGTTTTAGGTATAGAGTTAACATATGTCGATGAAACTATCGGCAACGTCTTGTTTAACTGTACATTTGATTTTTTATCAGTTACTGGTTCATGACGGTTTTGCAAGTAAAGAACGTTCAATTCTTCTTGCACAACTTCAAGCGTCTTTGCGACACTATCAGGAAGCATGCATCGTACATGTGAACCCAGCGGTTCTTTTAAACCACGAACAAATGCCTGCATAGTTAACTTCCGATACAGGGTACGTTTAGCCTCTATGGTTGTTTGAATATTCTCGTGTAGAGTAACATACGTCATAATGGTGCTGAATAAATTAAGGAATAGATCATAAAACTCTTGAGGTGAATTGTTTCCATGAGTTGCCAGCATAAGGTCATTGTAAAGAGCGGTCTCATCTCTCTGATCAGAAAAATTATTTATAAGACACGTTTTAATACTATCCCAATCTTCAGATATGCCGTTTGAATTTATGATACGCGCAGCTGGTCCAGTTATTTTATTTAAAATGCCGTTTATTAGACATAGCTTAGCCAACGCATTTTCGGTGTTAGCTACTAGATATTTAGCAGCAATTTGATCGCAAAGATGTATAAATCTTGGTAAGATGTTTGGATTACCGTCGAAATCCGGAACTAACCGTAAGGTCTTAAAGATTAAATCGGGGTCGGACATTATGACAGGTTCAAAACTCTCTAACCTTAATGAATTCTCTAACGTATCAACTGTAGTATCCAAATCTACACTGATATCTCTATTTAGGTCTATATCTATCCTACGGGCTAATCTAGAGCGCGATGGCCCTTCTAGTGTAGACTGCTTAGGGTGAAAATGATTGCTATTAAAATTAACCACTATAGATAAGGGGGAAGGGGATTGAAAGCAACTCACAGAAACGATTGTCAGTGTATTTACATAAGCTGCATTTCGGTACCTCTGGGATCGATGTCTGGATTTCTCCTCCGCGCAGGACGTCAGATTCTTGTTCAGGATACTCGGTGATCGCTCACGACGGCGGTAGCGAATTAGCGGGACGGTATTCGATATAAGAATAGCTCTATCTAGCTTAACTCGAGACGCCTCGAGTATCCTACCGACTGCGCCAAATATGTACGTCGCTGTCGGAGGACCCAAAAAAAACCAAAATGTTTTTAAACTATCTTTAATTAAAGTAAAATTACAATGTTAATTATAACTAAAAATATAATTCCTATTCCGATCGATACTAGATACAGAATGAATCGCTAAAGTTCACATAATTACTTATTTCTAGAAAAACACCTGCATCCGGTAAACAGGGGCATCGTATGACCTACGTGTAAGGCTGTTTCCATGCACTGTTTCTAGGTCGCTGCAATCTTGCCGTTTAGGTGTTGGCTCATACTATAACAAGCGTCTAGAGTAAAACAAACAATTAAAAATACAATAAATAGGTAATTAAAAACAGGCGGAGGCAGCTAAGATATGACCAATCCCAACTGATGGCGCCCGTTCACGAACATGACACATGGATCGGCACCACTCAGCTCAACCATCATGAAGGGAACCGAATGATCTAACACATGTGCCACCATCAGAGAGACATTAGAGAGAGCATGTCACACTCAACTGCCAGGGCACACTGAAGTCAACGAACGACACATAGGTACAGTAAATGGTAGATTTACGGTTGGTACATAGTACTCACATATGTGCTGTGCAGTTATATAATCCAAAAATAAATTGAGTTTATACAACGCAAATATATTCATACAGTCTTCAGCAGGTCCAACAATACTTCAGAACTTTTCTGCTTATCACTTGTTTTTGTGCCCTAGTGGCTGTGGAGCTGGAATAGCGTTGGGCCAAGCATTTTTATCAGCGATGTAATCCCCCAACCTATAATATGCCTGCCTGCATAGTGTGCGTTTTATACAAGTTTTAAATTTCGTCTCATTCAGTTCTAGAATGTGTGGCGGTATTTTATTGTAACATTTTATACAGTACCCCATAAAAGATGACGCTAGTTTAGCCAGCCTGAAACCTGGTTGAATTAATTGGTCCCTATTTCTAGTAACATAACTATGTCTATCGCCTGTCTGTCACCAGGCTGTATATCGTGAACCGTGATATCTAGTTAGTTGAAATTTTCACATAATTATGATTTATTTCTGTTGCCACTATAACAACAAATAATAAAAATTGAATAAAATAAATATTTAAGTGGGGGCTCCCACACAACAAACGTGATTTTTCAATCCCCGAAATGCAACTGATAAAAAACCGATAAGCTGGCAACTCGGCAACGATGTTCAAGGCTCTTGAGCTTTGACTCGACCAGTGCCTCATTGCCGATAAGCTTCTTGGCCCGTTTTTTGATCAACTTGACTGCATCAAGCTGGTATTTGGCAGATCCGTCCCCAAAATAAGAACAGTACTCCTAAATCATCGAACTTGAGCTTGATATAACTTGAGCAATTATTTTGGCGTGAAGAACCGACTCCCCCACTTTTAGGCAGCCAGCTGAACCTTTTCGTCAATTTATGGACCAAAATTGTGAATCGTGTCAAACGTAACACCAAGAAGCTCAAAGTGGTCCATTATCGGCACGTTTACACCTCGGAAAGAAGGAGCCAAGTAGAATTGGCTCATTTTAATGGAGAACAGACATGCCTGGATTTTAACAGCATATAACCTGACCAAATTGGCATCGCCCTATTTGGAGAATGCTTTCAAGAATAAGCTCAAACGCTCCACCATAGCACGGACAAGGATGGACAAGTACCTCTTAGCAACAGTGCTGTTATCTGCATACCCAAGTTTTTGGCAGATAATTTATGTGTAGCAAAAATAATGTTGCTAAGAGTACCAACCCTTCAGGGACACCGGCTACTCGTCGTACCAATTGGATAATAATTTATCCAATTGGTACGACGAGCAGCCATCGATAAAAATTCGAATGGACCGATCCCTCAAGAAATCTGCAATCCAATCACACATACCATCACCAGGCAGACCGAATGAAGGAAGCTTACTAATAAGGCTTCCGTGCCCGACCCTATCGAAAGCTTTCGATTTGTCGAGGGAGACGGCAAGCGCCTTCCCGTGCCTCTCGATGGCCTTACTCCAAATGTGAATGGCATACGCTAGAAGATCCCCTGTAAAACGATTGGCAATCACTTAGGACATCATTAGCTTCTACGTTAGCTAGGAGCTTAATATTAAGCACACGTAGAGATGGGTCTGTAATTGGCCAAGTCAGCTCGACTGTCCTACTTGGACACGGGCTGTACGTTAGCTTACTGCCAAGCATTCGGCACTTTTCCAGTTTCATACGTTAAATAGACGTGTCAACATCGGAGAAAGTTCGGGCGCACATGTTTTAAGGACAAGTGCTATTATCCCGTCGGGGTCACGAGCTTTGTTCAAGTTGAGGTTGCCCAGCAACCTACGAACGTCCGGAATGCGAATGTCCGACATATGTCTCACATCCGCCAGGAGAAAGAAGAGGCCGCGCATCACCAGAATGCAGACGCGAAGATTCCGCAAAAAGAGCCAAATAAGTTCGCCTTCTCCTCAGCGAGGCGGGCCAGCGACCTGCCGGGTTTCAACAGTGGTGGTAGTAAGGGATGGCAGAAGTTTGACTCAACCGAATTACCCAGGGACCAAAACGCTTTACTACCTGCTGTGTAAGAAGCAAGTTATGTCCCTATTTGGCCAATGTGGTCGAACCGAGCAATGCATAACCAAGGATAGCATCACATCCCAATCTGCTGACTTGTACTGACAAACCCGCCGGGTGCCTCTTGGGTGGACAGTAGACGGACAAAGTCTTTAAAAGATAGCGGTCGGAGCTCGGAACTAACCAAGGTGAAGTTATCGCAACAGAGTATTGGTCTTGATCTGTTGTCAGCAGAAGGTCCAAGTAATTGGCCGTATGCGAATCAACATCCCCCGTTGCCGTTGCCCCCTGAAGCAGCTGACTGATAAGCGCTAAGGAAAGATTATACATCTCCCCTCCAGCATGATCACTGCACTGGTATGGGAAGAGCCACTCCTGGTGGTCAGCATTAAAGTCCCCCCATATCACCAGTTGGACGGATAGGTACCGCGGCTGTGCTGCATCAGCCGCTTGACTGATATAATCTGTGAGCCTGCTTGTCTCCTGATCTTTGCTGTGTGAACGGTAGAAACAGGCACTGATAATTTTATACAGATCTGTGTCCACCAGAACCCAAAGCGTTGTGAATATTAATTGAATTACAATAATTATTAAAAAAATAGTTTTATTAGCTCTTCCATAGTACTTAACATGCCTTTTTATCCGAATGTAACATTGACACACATTGTAATGGTTGCTTACAATAATATTTATCACAGATGTTTATTGTCGGTATAATTCGTAAACATACACAAAACACAGAATAAATCTTTCAAATGTTTTCATGACCCTATTGTAATGGCAGTTACAATGCTTTTATTATTAAAAATGCTTAAAATATGTACATTGTAACATTTCAAAAATCATACATGCAGTGGTTTTATCAAAACTGGAAGATCAGATAAAATAAAACAACATGAAACCTAAAATGTACAGAACAACTTATGCCTTCAGCTGCAAATAAATAATAAACTTTGCTAAGAAAATTAATGTTGATTGAAAACCATGCCATATTGAGTTACAATGTTATTAATATTGGGTTTCGATATAACACATTATATTCAACCTCCATTTTAGTCTTTCACAGTTTCATAACTAACTTTCGAGACCCACTTGCGCAAAAAACTTAACCCAGAGTTAGTTGCTCACACTAGGTTAAATTGACAGTTTTTTATACAATATTGTCAAATTTATAACCTCGTGTAACCAACTAATTCTGATTTAAGTTATTCGTGCAAGTGGGCCTTAATCAATCAAATACATCATAAATAACGCACGCACTTGTTTGTTGCAACTTGCAAAGACCGAATGTAAAACACATTACCCTCCTTCGGCAGTCGGGTAACAAATAAAGGTGCCGCGCGTCTGGCTGGCCGGCACCCGACGCCCGCGCTCGCGCTTTTCTCAGTGCTTGCACTTCATTCGAAGAAATCTAGTATTTTTTTTTTTTAATAATAATATTTCGTGGACAAAAACGACACAAATTATGAATAGTGTTTTGTTACTTCATAATAACCAAAAACATGTACACTCTAATAACTTGCATTTTCTTTTGTGGATTTTACAGGGTGTTGTAATAAAAAAATAAAATATCTATAAAACTCGTGGAAGAATTTGTCTTTTCTTTTCGTCCAATACTGGTCGAAAATACAAATACCTAAATTTCTACCTATGCAAATACCTAGGATGACACAAACTTTTATATTAGGTTGGGGAAATGGTCCGGCAACTACTCGTACCTATATGCGAAACACAAACAACTTTAATATTTTTGAAACTTCAAAACCTAGCGCTATCGGTCTAAATTTCGATTTATCTCGAAGAAGGTTGTCAAAATAATGCTCAAATTTCCAAGCATGTTTGAGAAAATAAATATAATTGAATTATATCTTCTGCCGACCTTCTGCATTGTAGCATTACCTAATAAAAAAAAATTAAAATAAAATTAAAATTTTCCATACTTGGCGGATCTTCGAACTTAAAGCACCGTACTTGAAGCAAACAAGTCTTTCTTAAATTATTTAACGATGCACCTGCAATGTAATCTCTCCACCGCCTTTGGTTGACTGGTAGAGAATGCTTAAGGAATTCAGTCCATCTTTGTACCTTTAGTGAATGAAGTCTAAGTAAATACTCATTTTCATTTCCATTTTCTAGGGCGTATACTCCTGCTCAGCCAACGGCATCCGTCGCTCGTGGAAGGTCATAGCGCTGCAACCTCCTCACTGGGACGGCAATGTCTCCGTATCTACCCCCAACGAAGGAGGGAAAGCTCACGTGACCTGCGGGACCTCGTATGGGGAACCTCCTCCGCGTGTGTACTGGGTGCTCAATGCTGAGGTGCTGAAGAATGAGAAGGGGGTGAAGCATAACAGTGAGTACCGACTTTCTTTTTTTAAGGTTTTGTATCTGAAGGGTTCATGAATAATATGAATCAACACGCGTTGATGCAGTATCATGTGACCCTTAGGAACACCTAGGGCATTTGGGATCCCGGTTTTCGGTAGCTCGGGAAACCCGGATAATATATAGAGATTAAAATCCCGGGATATCATTAGTTTTATCCCGGGATGCCTGTCACTTATGGTTCTTGAACGAAACGCGCGCTCTCAGCGTCAATCAGCTTATATCTGTGTTTGCTATGTCTGTTTTTGTTGTTGGCCTTCAGTGAGAAAGTAAAGTGTTGAAGTCGCAATGTCCAAGTAGGTACATTTTATTAAGAATTTATTATCAGTATTTTTTTTCGGTTTTCATCATTTAATTGTTGGTTTATTCATAATAAGACAAGAAAAGAAGTTTATAACCGCGACTGGGTGTGAGTTCTAGCGAAGTTTGGATTTGTGAATTAAACGATGGATAAAGTTACAATCACTGTTTAATGTAACACAGGATACAAAATAACACGAAACAAATTATTATAAAAACACAAAAGAACTTATAAGTTAAGTTTGGTTGGTTTTGCGCGCGTACGATCAGAACGTCGTATCGGAAGGAAATCGGTTGCGACTCGTCGCTGCACAGCGCGCGTATTTGAAATAGGGGGTTCCGCGCATGCGCGGACTGGCGGCGATGTTGGTACACTGGGAGAGGTGTTGCCGTATTTAATGTCAAAATTGGGTGACCGCGTTATACACTCCCCCTCCAACACATTTAAACGACCCGTTGGTGGGTTGGCATCTAAAGAACGCGGTTTAACACGTGGTCGTCCGCGACGACGGCGTGGTTGTACTGGATCGGAGACCACATTATTACTAGTGTACGTGGTTAAATCTGACCGGTGAAACTTTCCTACCAGCTGATTCGAAACTAAATCAGCAACTTCAAAAGTAGTAGGACTTACAACTTTAGTAACGCGATACGGGCCGTCCCGTCTTGGCATGAATTTACGAGTTCTACCTTTACTGGCATTACTTAATAAGTGAGTTGTAACTAAAACTAAGTCTCCGACTTCGAAACTAGGTACATGGCGACGCCTCTGATCAGCAATCTCCTTTCTGTTATCTTGCTGCAGTTCAGCTGTTTCCCTAATTGACTCCCAATTAGTAACAAATCTGCGGAGGTAAGGCGTGATTTGAGGAAGAAAGTTTTCTTTGTCTAATATAGCTCTCAAATCGCGCTGAGCATCGAAAGGTGTTCGCATTTCTCGAGCAAACATCATTATGAGCAGGACTACATCCCGTAGTAGCACAAGTGGCGCTGTTCATCGCAAAGCGTATCTCGGATAAAAATTTCGGCCATGATCTATGTTCATTCTTCACTAATATGGCGAGCTGCGTCTTAAGATCGCGATTTTTGCGTTCGGCTGGGTTCGCTTCTGGATGGTATAAAGGGATAAGATTCTGTTTAATCCCCAAGACAAACATGCACTGTTGCATCGTAGCCGAAACAAACTGTACGCCATTGTCGGATATGACGCGACGAGGAAAACCGTATCGGAGGAAGTATTCATTGATAAGAAGTGAAGCACAGGTCTCAGCATTAGCTTCGGCTAGTGCATACAACTCCACCCATCTAGTGGCAGTATCTTCCACTAGTAACACCCACTTTTCACCGTTTTTACCCTCTGGCAACGGTCCAAAGAGGTCAATAGCGAGGACTTCTCCACGCTGGTTAAGTACCGGAGTTTAATAATAATAATAATAATAATAATAATAAAATCGTTTATTTATTTCTTAAAGTACAAAATTTACAATAATTTGCTTATGTTCTAAAAAGTGCTGATGTATAATTTGCCTGAACTAGGTAGAACCTGTGCTTCAGGCGTAAAAGTGCTTATTTATATTTAATAATGTAGGTATTGCAATAAATTAACAATTTTAAGTAAAACTAGGACACTGCGGAAATATACATAGTAGTGTTATTTTTAATCATGCTTACGTAGTTTTAATCTAATTTTATTTTAATACTAGAAGCAGGTCTTCAGTCTGGTCATATGACAAACCTTGCAAATAGTTTAAAACAATGCTTTTACAGTTAAAATAATTTAAATTATATATACTTAGTATTCTATTTAATCTATTATATAAAAAGGGCCCTAAAAATGTAAAGAATCTATATGTAAATGCAAATTTAGAGGTAGAGGTTGAACTGCATACTATATCGTTTCGCCTTTTGTTAGTTATATCTAGGTTATATTTAAGCATTGCATGCTGTTTTAGTGTTATGTGCAGTAAATAAATTTGCCGAACAGTCAAGACTTTGCAGGATTTAAATAACTGGTGGGTAGGGAAAAGGAAAGGTAGAGAATTTGCTACTTTTAGAACAGCTCTTTGTGCTCTTTCAAGAGAGAGAATGATAGTTTTTGATGCTCCGCCCCATGAGGTTATACAATATTGAAGTATTGATTGACATAGAGCAAAATAAACTTGTTTGACTAAGTTAGTGTCGGCAATGGAGCGCAGTTGTTTGAAAGCAAACATCAGTTTACGTACTCTAGTAACCAAACTGTCAATATGTTGCCTAAACGAGAGCGTGTTATCAACAAAAACTCCAAGGAAACCAGTTTGAAGGAGACCAGCTGGTTTCAGATTGCTTATTTTATATCTTTGGCAATCTTCACAATTTTTAAGGTACTCCATGACATACTTCCTCATCCCCGTAAAGTAATATTTATATTTAATTCGATCAAGGGTACGTTCTACTCCCATGTGACCAGCTGTAGGTGTGTTGTGGAATTCATGCACTACCTTCTCTCGCAATGAGGCTGGTATCACAAGTTGAGGTTCATCTGAATCAGTTTCAGGGTTTAGCCTATAGAGAACGCCTTGGTCCAAAACATACCCTCTTTCTATCCAATGAGTATTATTGGCATCATAATCTTCAAGATCATTAATAATCTTAGCTACTTCTGGATCTTGTAGTTGCTCTTGGCGGATCTCAGAAGAGCCAGCTCTGGGAAAATCGATTGTGATCGCACATACCTCACAGTTCTCAGTGTTATTACACTGTGGGCGGCTCAGAGCATCTGCCAATACATTCGCCTTTCCTGGCGTATAATCATAATGGATATCATACGACTGTAATTTCAAGGCCCAGCGTATGAGTCGTCCACTTGGCGATTTGTGAGTAAGCAACCACCTTAAGGGTTGATGATCAGTTTTTACATACACTGGATGTCCGTCGAGATATCCCCTGAACTTTTCCACTGCCCACACAACAGCCAAAGCCTCTCGTTCGGTTGTGGAATAGTTTATCTCGGCAGACGTAAGCAATCGGCTAGCATACTCAATAGGTCTCTCCTCGTGACCTTCGCCTTGCATGAGCACAGCTCCTAGAGCACACTTGCTAGCGTCTGTTCGTAGTACAAAAGGCTTGGTGTAATCCGCCTGTACAAGAATGGGAGTTGAAGTGAGTTTCTGCTTAAGGCAATCGAAAGCAGCTTGTTGCTCATCAGTCCAACACCAACTCACATTCTTACGAGTAAGCTTAGATAGAGGTTGCACTACGTTTGAAAAGTTCGGTACAAACTTTCTGAACCATGAACAAGTTTGCATAAATGACTTTAGGTGCTTTACGTTTTTGGGCTCCTTCATGGATAGAACAGCGTCTATCTTTGAGGGGTCTGGCTTAATTCCCTCGGACGTGATGACATGTCCTAGATACTTGACTTCATTGCGTGCAAAGAAACATTTGTCACGATTGGCACGAAGTCCAAAAAGACGTAAGCGATCAAAGACCTTCTGAAGGTCATCTAAATGACTCGAAAAACTATCCGAAATTATCAAAATATCATCTAAATATGCAATTAGCACTACATCCTGCAGAGCAGCACCTGAACGTAATCGGTCGATTAATCTCTGGAACGTGGATGGTGCATTTTTAAGACCGAAGGGCATCCTCGTAAAACGATAAGTGCCGAATGGTGTAATGAACGCCGTTTTATCGCGGTCTTCAGGAAAGACACTGACTTGCCAATAACTAGACCTAAGGTCTATAGTCGTCATATAACAGTGTTGCTTAGTGGACTGCAAAAGCTCGTCAATAAGTGGAAGTGGGTATGTGTCAGTTTTTGTGATGGAGTTCAACCGGCGATAATCTACGCAAAAACGTACACCATTATCCTTCTTAGGGACTAAAATCGCAGGAGAAGTCCATGCTGATTCACACTCCTCGATGATTCCTTCCTCAAGCATTGCATCCACTTCAGTCTTCATTAGCGCTTTCTTAGCGGGTGTGAGACGATACGGCGGGACAGATATGGGCGGATGATCACCCGTATCAATGTGATGTTCCGCGAACGGTGTCGGTACTCCCCCTAGCTGAAAGATATCTTCATTACACTGAAGAAGAGAGGTGAGACGTTCACGCTCGGCAGGGTTGAGAACCACTGCTTCGTCATCACGTAACAATGTAGCTGAACAACACGAGACCTCGTTGCGTGGCGACTCTAATTCTAAAGGATAAATAATACTGTCATCTGAAAATTGCCACGTCAACGCTGCAAAGTCAATAATAATACCAGCGGCGGTAAGAAAATCAATACCCAAGAGAGAATCATTATCAATAGCATCAGGTAAGATAACAAAGTCTAAAGAAACAGTCTTGCCTTGCTTCAAGGTTACTTGTAGATTCGTAGTCAGTATGCGGCGTGTCTGCGTAGAACCATCTGCAAGTCGCACGAGCATGCTAGTTAAAAGGTTGATCACGCTGCTGAAGTAACTTATATAATGAACTACCGGCAATACTACGTTTCGCGGCAGTATCTACAAGTGCTTGACACTTAAAATCAAAAATTTCAATTTTTAAAATTGGTCTTTCAACACTGGAATTACCAGGGGAGACGCTAGTCAAAGATGATAAATCTATAATTTCGTCGTAATCAATTGTAGACGTCGATGGTACTACATTCCTATTTTTGTCCCGAAAATTCATGGTCACCCTACTTTGAAGTTCGGATTTCCGTAATTCTTTAGAAAATCGCATGGTCGCCCTACTTTGCGACTGTGGTTGAACTCGGTCAACGCGACTATCGAAATCGGGATTATTTACGTAACATTTATTAGAAGTTGAAAGATTGTTATTAATGGAATGTAATAAATTATTAGAACTACTATGATTAGTCTCCAATCCAATACAATCACGCTTAGAAGTGAAATTCGAACTTACCAGTTCATCCGGCGTTTGAACAGACGGTTGGAGAGGGGGCACTGACCTTTGTTGTTGTTTACGCGATTTTACGAAATTTATCGCGGCGATGTCCGCACTACATTTTGGACAATTTGTACGCACAACACCTCTCTCACCGCACCCGTAACATACAATTTCATTGCCTTGTTTACTAGGTGTAAACATTTTCAAACTTAACCTACGACATACATTTTTATTATGACCGAATGATTTGCAATACGCACAGAATTGATTGGATTTTGGTTTCACTTCACTTTTATTATTATTTAATGGCCTGAAGGGCGTTTGAGCCGTGCTATCACTAGCTAACACATCACTTTGGCACTGAGGTATCGAAGACGAAGGCGCGGGCGGCGCTGGCGTGTCCGGCGGCGCACGTGAAGTTAGGCGCTGGGCACCATCAGTGGTGCTGGGGCTCACGGCGACTGCATCATGAGATGCCTCGTTCAGAGACTCTTCAATAAGACGAGCGGTGCGGATGAGTTCCGCGAAACACTTAACCTCATCTCGTCTTAGACGTTTTTTAATACGCTTGTGTAACTGACCGTAGACCATGTCAACTTGGACTTTCTCGCTGAGGTCTTCTGGCGGTAATTTTGAAAGAAGAGCTCGAGCCTTAGCGATAAATATATCAGTTTTCTCTTTGCCTTGTTTACATTGAAACAATTCTTGATAAATTCGATGCGGGGGGCGATGATCTCCGTAGGCACTCTGTAGGTATTCAATTGCCTCCGCCCATGAATTAATTACCGATTTCACGCCCTGCCACCAGGTGGCTGCGTTGTCAGTCAGCAACATGGATAATCCTCGAAGGGAGTTAGCTTCGGAAACATTTGTGCATTCCCGGAAGCTTTCCACGGCGTCGATGAACGCGTCTACAGATTCAGACGCATCACCAGAAAACCGGGAACTGCAGCACGCAAAGTTCCCTGATGATGACGATGCTTCGGACCCCGCGGCCGTTACAGGTCGCGGCGTAGCTGCTACCTTTTCAAGTAGCCTCTCGAAGGCTTCGGTCTGCGACCGTTGCAATGTCGCCATCATGGCGGTGACGTGTTCCGTAGTAAACGTAACCGGGCCCTCGGCGCCGGATGGTTCATCAAAGTCTGACGACTGACGTTCTTTACGCGTCCGCGGCATTTTGTAATCACTTTATCACGTTGACAAAAGTTCACAAAAGTTTTTCAACTTCGCCCTATGCTTGGGACGCCATTTATAACCGCGACTGGGTGTGAGTTCTAGCGAAGTTTGGATTTGTGAATTAAACGATGGATAAAGTTACAATCACTGTTTAATGTAACACAGGATACAAAATAACACGAAACAAATTATTATAAAAACACAAAAGAACTTATAAGTTAAGTTTGGTTGGTTTTGCGCGCGTACGATCAGAACGTCGTATCGGAAGGAAATCGGTTGCGACTCGTCGCTGCACAGCGCGCGTATTTGAAATAGGGGGTTCCGCGCATGCGCGGACTGGCGGCGATGTTGGTACACTGGGAGAGGTGTTGCCGTGGTTAATGTCAAAATTGGGTGACCGCGTTATAAGTTACGTTATAAATTTTACCACCAAAGTAGTTTCTACAATACAGTCTACTGCTTCCCACACAAGTGGTGAAGAATCACCTCCGTTGGAACGGAAATGTTCTGTTGCTGATTATTTTGTGAAAAATAAAACTGGCAAACATGACGATATTTTAGCTTGAATGACAGCTCTTGATAGTTTACCTTTTAGTATGGTAACTCCTAGGTATAAAAATAAGTACCTATCAATATCGTAATATGATTTTTTACGGACGCTACTGGAGAACATTATGTACCAATTAGATTCGTGTATGACCTAGGTCCTAGGACGTCCCCTACCGTGTGGCGTTTTCACTCACATTTGCCTTGTAAATACCTTTTCTTAGTCGCCTTTTATTCATCATATATATTTAGAGGTATTTACTATAGTAAATATATAATACGTATGCCTATTTTAACTATATACCTATATGTCGGCGACGAAACCCCATCTGCACGCTGATTAGGTAAAAACAACGAAGTATAAGTAATACCTACTCATGCATGTACCTTAGTACATGAAGTGTTAGATAAGTACATCTAATATGATTGACTAGTAGGTACCCAAGTTATCTAAACAGATCGTAAGCAAATGACAAAGTAAGTGTAATTATTTCTTGTTAGATACGAATTAGAGTTGTAATTATTTAGTGTTATAACTAATTAGCATGTACAAACATATATAATCCTAATTCGAATGTTAAAAGTTGATAATGATAGTTTTTTAAAGAATTGTCATGAGATTGATATCTCATGACAATTCTTTAAAAAACTATATAAATGTTAATAATTACGCGAGGAACTTGAAAACATGATTTTTTGTTTGTGGAGATTTTTTGTTGAGGTTAGTGTCAAATGAAAGGTCTTGGTCTAAAACCTTTTATCCGTTTGAATCATGTAAATCGGTCTACACGTTTCCAAGATAATCGCATTTCATTATAATCAAAATGTAAACAAACCAGAATTTTTCGTTTTATTCTAGAAACTTTTTAATTATGGTAAAATGTGTAAATTTTTGTTATTGTAATTGTGTACGTGATTACACCCTATCATTTAAGACCAAATTTGTAAGGATTATGTAGAAAATTGAATAAAATACACGGCTCCAAAGATTTCGGCTAAGTAAAAATGAGCGCAAGGATAGTCCATAAACACGCGGGAATCAATTTGGGAATGACGGGCCATATATAAGAAGGGAGACGGGCCACTAGACCGATGAATTCAGTCGCAGCCAGAGATTACTATTATATACTGGTCGCAGCTCAGCCGGAAGGAAGAAAAGCCGAAATCAGCGAAACCAATTCTCAAGAAAATCCGCCTTTTATTCCTGTTTCTTTTCTTCAGTCGTGGTTCCTTGGGTTGTCCTCTCGTACTACCCTACCTACATGACATACGCATTCAGGGGTGCGTGGTGACGTTTGCCACCAGCTGAGTCGCAAGACTCAGTAAGTAGGGAACGCACGACAAAAATAAGTAGGATACTGTCCCACCGGAGGCGACCGTGGGTACTTACACCATCCAGGCATCATACCGACACCGCAACAATATTTAAAAATGTGTACACATTTTACTCTATGTTATCTCTCCACTATAGTCCTCGCCAAATGTTTTTGTATGAGATTTACTACTGCGCATCCATTGTAGCCAACTTCAGGACGGCCAAGAAGTTTGGCGAGAACTATACCTTTGGTTGACTGATAGAGAATGCCTTAGGCATTAAGTCCGCCTATGGTCCTGTCACTTCATACAGTGGTATGAGTGGTGGGTCTGCAGTGTGTATGTTGCATGAAGTTTTATTATATAAATAAATCTTGTCAACATGACCAAGCCAACTAATGCTGTCTTATTACATCAAACACTACAAATACTTTAATAAAATAAAACATAACACTGTTTACAAACACAATTATTTATTAGGTAGTAGACCTACCTTTGAATAGAAAATGCATTACTGATAAAGGGAATAAGCCAAAGTTAAATTAACATATTTCAACAAGCTCCTTGCTGGACACATACCATTATTTCTTACACTAGAAGGAACATAGAACATTTGTAGTAGTCTAACCCAAAGCCAACCAATTTTATTATTTCAATCCAAAATAGCTGGTGTTGTTAAGTTCTTTAGCATATTAGGATAAAACTAACTTAGAGAGAAAGAAAAAGTGTTTATTTGCCACAAAAACAACATACAAATTCATATTGTCTCACTTTCATCATTTCTTACTCATATCATTATTTCTTACACTAGAAGGAACATAGAACATTTGTAGTAGTCTAACCCGATGTCAACCTATTGTATTATTTCAATCCAAAATAGAAAGCGCTGGTGTTGTTAAGTTCTTTAGCAAATTAGGATAAAACTAACTTAGAGAGAAAGAAAAGTGTTTATTTGCCACAAAAACAACATACAAATTCATATTGTCTCACTTTCATCATTTCTTACTATTATGTGCTTAAATAATTTACTGATTATTTCAGAATATTTATGGTTTTAGATGACATATACATGATGTCATGACTGTTCTCAAGAAACCAGGCCTATTATATAGCTTTTTTTTTGCTAGTGGACAATGGTACTTTTCCTTACTTCTGGTAACTGTAAGGTTTTTCATTGTCTACAACCACAACAGAGTTTGGCTCTTGATTGGCATAATTGTGGTGAACTGGTGAAATTTTTTTCATATTTGTAGGAATCCATTTCTGAGTGATAATCAATGATTAATGGTAAAGATGATGGCTACTTCCCTTCAACTCACCTCCATTCAAAAAGCCAGTATCTGATCCTGTAGACAAATAATGAAATATGAGTCCTGAGTTTTATAGAGTAGGCAGTTACTAGCTGAAAAACAAGAATATAATAGAAATACATTTATTTGACAGTCACAACCCACCAGAAACAGTGTAAATGACAGTAATGAAATACTGAGACAAATTGCAATAAACTTGCCCATACCAAAAGGGTTACCAACTCAGCATTTGCTAGTCGTCAGACCCCCTGCACTGGTTTTCAGTTGGCACCCTGAAGAAGAAACCCCAGACGAGTATTATATTATCTGTGGCTCTGACCAGGCTAGATGTTACAAGATGTAAACTATTACATCAAATATTATGGTGATTGTCTTGGGAACCAAAGTTCCCAAAAGGCACTGTTCCCAATTGTATATTGTGTCTGCTAATTAGCACTCAAGGAATTAAAGTAAGTTTTTGCATTTAGAATAGCATAATAATATTAACTAAAACTTACCAATACACAGTAATAGCCATTAATGTATTAAAAGGAGGTAATTGCAGATTTATTAATCCTGCGGATGTCTTTACGATGCGGTCTTTAACAGAACATCATTATGGTTTGGTCCTGCAAAACTTTGTTATGAGTGTATCCCATAACAAAATTAGAATATTATGTTAGGTATTAACCAAAAACTTTTTAACAAAAATACAACCGACTTACAAATAAAAACACTACAAAGTGAAAAATAACTTCAATTTCGGAAGTCGGTGTTCTTGTTTTGGTTTCATTGTTTTCTGACACCGACTTCCGAAATTGAAGTTATTTTTCACTTTGTAGTGTTTTTATTTGTAAGTCGGTTGTATTTTTGTTAAAAAGTTTTTTTTTTATTTTTCACTTTTTAGTTGTGGTTCATAATGGACCAATTCTCCAAAGTGAAGCCAGAATATATTTACCCAGAAACATGCAACTTAGACAAAAACAGTGGAATTATAGTATACCAGGGTGAACTGTTCAACTTGCGTACCCCTTTAGAGCGTGATAGTGTGATGTTATGTTATGAAATGATGTAAACAATAAACAGAGATCCGATTGCAGCAATCCCGAGTGATTTGCCGTCATTTATTGAAGATTCTGATGTGTATCTCCGAAGTTCTTTACCAGATCTTGATGAAAATGGGACCACATGACAAACACCAGCTTTCAAATAAAAAAAGAATCATCAAAATCGGTTCACCCAGTCACAAGTTCTGAGGTAAAACACATAAAAAAAAAATATAGTCGAATTGAGAACCTCCTCCTTTTTTTGAAGTCGGTTAAAAACGGGTGCACTTAATTAATGAGTTAGTAAGTATATTGTTTTATTTTCTACAAAATAACCAGTCTTTTAAGAATAAGATTATAAATTACCTTCTTTAAGCAAAGTTACTGATGTATATATGTATAATAAATTTTCCTCGGTTCAGCCAAATGAGAGCTGAAAGGGACACAAAGTTATTTAATTATTTTTCACGCCAGGGCCTGCAGTCTTGACATAGATAGCGATCGTTATCTCGTAACGATCGGTCGCTAAGTCCTAACAATCGGCAGATATCGATTTTTGGTAGTCTCAACAGTCAAAGCTATCGATTTTTGACGTTTGACATCGCAAACTTAACGTATATTGTCGCTAAGTTAACGATTTATCGGTATGTTATCGAATTTTCTAGCGAGCATTTTTGACAGCCCGCTAAGTGTCGTAACGATCGTTATCATACAGTTTTAGAGGTTACAAAAACAATAAATAAATAATAATTAAAGTAATATGGCTGTATACCTAGTATTAAGCGTGGGCTTTGGTCGTGCTAGAACACAGACTCGATATAATAATGCGGCGGAAAAAATTACGAAACCGGCGTGAAGGTGAAAATCCTTTGGATTTAGAGGATGGCCAATTTCTCTATCTTTACCGAATAAACAAGGACATGTTTCATGAGCTCGTTGGTGAACTTCGCCCATCTATTCATAGATGAGGGCCTTACGGACTTTCTGTGGAGTCTCAAGTGAGTGTCTATGCGTTGTACTTAATGTGCCTAAATAATATTTCTATAATTTTTTTCTAATGTCCAAGATGTACTTATAATTTTCTTCTTAATAGTCAAGTGGGTGCTAACAACTACCTATTGGCTTACAGTGGGGCTGCAGCATAAGCTAAAAGTCAGATAGCCGATTAATACATGCTGTAACTTTGGCTATCAATGAAAACCTTTTAAGAAGATATGTCAAATTTCCTATGACCCAAGCAGAACAGTGTGTAGTTAAAGCAAAGTTTAGAAATACTCCATAGCCATTCCCAGTTGCGATTGGCGCCATAAAACATATAAAAAATTATCATTTGGGACCACCGTACATGGCTGATTGGTAACAAATAATAAATGTTCATTATAATCTGTCTGGAACAGTTGCCCATTAAAATGCTGAAAGTACTTTCTATGTTTTATCTTTTAGGTGATGATGGATATCCTCTGGAACCATGGTTGATGACTCCTTTAAAAAATCAACGCCCTGGGACACCGGAGTAACAATAAACAAATGCTCATTGTTCAGCCAGGAACGTCGTTGAAAGATGCTTTGCTGTGCTGAAGTCTGTTTAACGGGGTCTGTCCCACTCAATGCATGTGCAGTGTTACACAACAAGCATATAAAATATAAATTACATGAACCGGAGGCCACCTCACCCATGCAAATAGTGGACAATGATGGTAGTGTTCATGATGATGGCCTAGAAGTTACAGGTACCAAATCAAATGATTTATTTTTAACCGACTTCAAAAAAAGGAGGAGGTTCTCAATTCATCGGAATCTTTTTTTTTTTATGTTTGTTCCCCGATTACTCAAAGACGCCTGGACCGATTTCAAAAATTCTTCTTTTGTTTGAAAGGGTATACTTCCTTGTTGGTCCCATAATCATCAAGTCAGGATCTGATGATGGAATCCTAGAGAAATCGAGGGAACTCCTCAAATGTTATAGGCAAACATTTAGCGATTTTGGTATTTTCATCAACAATGCAATAATTTGCACTCAGAAAGTATCATTTGGTGAAGTGGAACTGATGAAAAAGACCACAGATGGCCACTGGAACTCCTAAATCCTAAATATGTCACGGGCATAAGATATCTCGAATAGTTAACCGACTATAATGAAGCAAATACTTATAAATAAATGGTACTGATGAAAATGGCACCATCGAACTGATCTGATGATGAAGCCGGAAGGTAGGCACTGGAACTCTAATATAAAACAATGTATCCTAGTCGTGTTTGGGCTTATTGGAATCGCCATGAGATGTACTTTGGCTATAAATGATAATCATGTTAATTGGAGGTACCTACCAAAACTAAAAACAGAAAAATAAAAACTTTTTAACAAAAAATCAAACCGACTTCCAGAACAAAAAACTACAAAGCAAAAAATAAATTTCTTTTCCGAAGTCGGTGTCGAAAAACGGGAAAGAATGGGTAGGCACAAAAGACACCGACTTCGGAAAAGAAATTTATTTTTTGCTTTGTAGTTTTTTTAAGGTATTAATGTAATATTTTATTATATTCTTTATTGTAAACCACACAAATATATATACAGGACAAAAAATCATAAAAGCAAGTGTACAATGGGCAGTCTTATCTTATCGCACAGGGCAATCTCGTACAAAAGTTGTAAAACTGTCCGCTATTGAATTTGCAGCCTATGCAAATAGCACCCACGCCTCGGCTTGTAGCTTGACTGCCTCTGGCAGTGTCTGATTGCACTTGAGTTGCAGCTGCCACCATCTGTAAAAAAATTAGATGTACTAAAAATGTCTCTTAATGCTCTAGTGTGCTAGTGATTCTAATAATAAAAAAGGAAATGGCATAGCATCCGGGCAGTCAGTGCCAAATGTGTACTCTACACTAATTAAGGATGTTTTGCATCTCTCCACTTCAGTCAAAGAAGCAGTGATGACGCCTCGGTTGCCAGTTTGAATGATTTGTTTTTATAATTTTGCTGCCTTAGTGCAGGCGCAGCTTTTTAAGTCTATCCAAACCTGTAATTAGGATACCTAATGTATTCTACAAAATATAAATAAAACTAACGTGGCTTATACTTACATTTAAAAACCAACTTGATATTTAACGTCATGCACTGCTCGGGCGTCTTAATGGATCCGTTTGGGAGTTTGTCGAGTTCCTCGGGAACCTCCTTCCAGCATGTTTCAAAATTTGTCCGTGTGGAGATATGGACGGGTTTCTAAAGTTGCCAAATGCGCATCAATATGCCCCGAAGTACGCCTGAAACATTTAAGATATTCATTAAGTAAACACAAACTACTTCGGACATATGCAAAGTATTCAATTTAGTACCAAAAATAGGAATCGAAAATTGTTGTAGGTTGTTATTACCTGACGCTCACGCTGCTTGCTAGCACTTGGGCTAGGGCCTGCGCCTGAGTCACTGTCCTCCACTATAGAAATACGGTTCTTTTCCAGTTTTTAATCAATTCTGTCTCATTGTCTATTCTATTCTATATTTATATATGGCAAGCAAAGCCGATGTCGACTATTCTGCCAATGTCTAAAGTTAAATGGAAGAGCAGGTATATTTAAATAACAATCTAAAAAGAAGGAACTGTAGACACAAACTAAACTGCTTGATTGATACAGTTGACACTTGTTGGGTTAGTACGGGACTGAAACAAACAGAAAAAAAAAAAATACATATATAATATAATTGTTAACACATTAAAGATACGTTGCCACACTTAAATAAATGGTATTTGGAAGTTTTGTGAGACTCATAATTTTATATTATTGTGGCGGATGAAAATCATCAACGCCACAAGGAGATCTGGGGAGGAATAAGTCAGAAGATATGGGAAAATTATTGGGAGAGGGATCTTCAGTTTAGAGAGACGGCGGTATAGATCAAGTGAGGAGTCATTATTTGGACATTCAAAAAATATGTGATCCAAGGTACCCTCGCCTAATCCGCACTCGCAGAGAGAGGAGTCACGTATACGGATTTTATGAAGAAAGACAGGGGTACAGCAAAAACCTAAACGGATTCTGCAAAGGACAGATATAGCGGTTTTGGAGACCTTTCTAAAACCAAAGAACCATGGTTTTGGATTTATGACCGGTTGGACAGCATGGAAGAATTTGCCTTTCTTCCTGCTAGACATATTCCAATGTGCCTGCCATGAATCCTGGAGACTCAATTTAGGGAGGGACAACAAGTCATAACTCAGGTGAGTGTTATGTGAGATATCAGCCGTTACAGATGAACAGGCGTCTTTAGCCAATGCATCAACATATTCATTACCCTTGATGCCGCAATGACTAGGTATCCAAACTAGCTGAACATCTCTTTGACTATTAGCACAAGTTAGTAAAGATTTTTTGATTTTTAATATAAGAGGGCTATGTAATTTACTTTTGAAAGGACTTTGTTCCAGGGCCTGCAAACAACTAAGAGAATCTGTAAATATAACGGCTTTCTCAATGTTATTGTGTGACTCTATAAAGAGACAAGCTTCCAATATAGCCACACACTCGCCTGTGAATACAGAAGACTCCTTAGGACACTTGAACTGTAATACGATTCGAGAGCTTTGGAAATATACCGCAGCTCCAGTGTTGTTAAAACTATTTAATTTCGAAGCATCAGTGAAGAACAGTTGAAAACCATTCCATCTCTCGCCCACCACCGCATTGAAGGCCGAATTAGCTGATGGGGATCTTTTGGATATACCAATATTATAGATAATTTTGGGGGTAAAAAATAATACTTCGTAAGCAAAGTCAAAAAGGGGTAATCTAGGATGCTGGAGAATCGGACAATCTAAATTTTGAACACTCCGAAATGCTTTTATAATTAATGGGATTTCTTTATTTCTCCAATAGTTTGAGCTTCTGCATAAGGCGTCTAGCTCATGCAATCTAACTATAAGAGGATGGGACGACCTAGAGATTAGCCTAGATAAAAAACGGGTGGCAAGATATTGTCGTCTTAAGGCAAGGGGGGGTTCGGAACATTCAACCTGCAATGCGTTAACGGGGGAGGACTTCATGCAACCGGAAATGATCCGAAGGCACTTGGACTGAACTCTATCTAACCCCGCCAAAGCACCTTTGTTACAGGACATCAAGTGATACGTTCCATAGTCCAGAACAGAACGGACTAAGGCGTTGTACACTAACTTCATGGTGTAGGGGTGAGCACCCCACCAAACACCCGCTAAAACTTTTAAAATTGAGATAACTCTTTCGCATTTTTTAATGAGGGAATTGATGTGAGGCTTGCCTGTTAATTTAGAATCTAAAAAAACGCCTAAAAACTTAACTTTATCTACTATAGGGATATTATGACCTAAAATGCTCTGAGGGAACTGTCTTTTGCGAGAGAAAATTACTGCCGAGCTTTTTGGTGCGGAGAGGGAAAGACCATGGCTTAAAAGCCACCGGCTCAGAGAGTCCAAAGAGAGGCATAGAGAAGAAGCCGCGTCAATGATGGAGGAATCTGTCACGTATAGAACAATGTCATCGGCGTATTGCAGGATCTGACAATTATTGTTTAGGCAAGACCCAATATCGGCCGTATACAGATTGTACAGCAGGGGGCTGAGGACAGAGCCTTGAGGGAGTCCCCTCCACGCCTGCCTCTTATCGAACTCCTCTCCCTGAACTCTAAGAACCAATGACCGGGACAAAAGGAGTTCACATATACACTGTATCATCTTTGCCGGTAAACTCAGCTGTTGCAATTTTTGCCTGAGTACAGGAAGAAGTACGTTGTCGTATGCGGAGGAGATGTCAAGGAAAGCGGCAACAACAGATAGATTTCTGGAGAGGGCCAAACGGATATCCGTGACTAGGACGCCAACACTATCCATAGTACTGAGCCCTTTCCTGAAGCCAAATTGGAAATTCGGCAGTAAATCTCTCGATTCGACTAACCACTCCAGACGATTTTTTATAAGGTGTTCCAGCAGCTTGGCTAGGACTGAAGATAAGGCTATTGATCTAAGGCCATTCGGATCATTTGCATGTTTGCCAGGTTTCAGTAATGGAATGATGATCTATAGCTTCCACTGATCTGGTACCCAGCCATGACTATAGCAGAAGTTAATTATGTTTAAGAAATACATTTTCGCCTTGTCGCCAGAGTGAGAAATAAAAGAATATGGCACACCGTCAATACCAGGAGCTGAGTCCCGGACATGACGGAGTACCACACTCAGTTCTTCCAAAGTAAATGGCGCATCAAAGGGATCCGCTGCTGAATTAGATAAGGGAACATTCACACATTCAGAATAGAGGGGAACATATGGTGGTGCTATTTTGTCAAAGAAAAGTTCAGCTGTTTCCCTAGTTAATGGCGAAGTGGTAGAAGGGGAACAGCCTCGCCTAAACCTATTGACGCTTTTCCAGACTGCTGAAATTGGAGTAGAGGGGGACAAGGAGGTACAAAATTGAACCCAGCCAGCACGTTTCTTCTTGCGAAGAAGACGTCTGACCCTGGCATTACACTGGAGATAAGCCAAGAGATTACTGTTACTCATATCAGCATTGTAGCGCCTCTCGGCCTCATTCCTGGTTTTAACTGCTGAGGTGCATTCTGGATCCCACCACGGAGGTGAAGGGATTTTGTTTCTGGCACTGTTTCTTAGCGGAAAAGAGGAATCTGCACTCGAGGTAACAGCTGTGACAAAACCCTCATAGCAACTTTTGGCATGGCAGTGACCAGAAGGGTCTGATAAACATGAATTTAAATTTGGAAGAGAATCAATTTTATCCTCCAATAGTGATACAAATTTAGTCCAATCTGGTATGGACAGGTTATATTTCAAAAGTGGAGGAGAAGTTTTTTCTAAATAAGTTCTATTAATTAAAGATATAACAATAGGATAATGGTCACTACCATGCGACAAAGTTGTACATTCCCAGTGAGTTGATGCAGCCAATTCAACCGAACAAAATGTAAGGTCTACACAACTCTTTTGTTGACCGGGAGGGGAACGACGAGTTGGACAGCCATTATTCAGAATGCAGAGGTCTAGATCATCCAACAACTCAACCAGAGCTACACCGAAGGCATCACAGCGTTCAGATCCCCATCTATAATGGTGGCAATTAAAGTCACCCATGACCATCAATGGGCCTTGCACATTGGTTAAAATGTTTCTTAAAACAGCTATGAAATCAGGGTGAGGGTGTGCAATATAGATAGAAAACACTGTGATGCCCTCAACCCTTCCTGCTACAATACTCAAATTGCCCTCAAGTACAGGCAAAGAAAAGGGAGAAAGTGGGACCCGATTATTAACGAAGAGAGCCGACCCTCCGTACCCATCGGATCTATCACACCTAAGGATATTAAAATGTGGCATACGGAAGCTAAGACTTGGGGTGAGCCAAGTCTCAGCTATGGAACAAGCCAAGGGCTTGTATTTATTCAGGAGGAATATGAGGTCGTGCTTTTTATACCACACGCTCCTCACATTCCACTGGAGAAATATTTGGTGAGACGACATTTTTAAAAGATAATAGGAGAGATATAAGTTGATCGGCAACGTTGGACGGTATTTGAGAGTTACTAGAAGATGAAATAAGTGAAGGTAAAAGTTTAACTAAAAGTTCAATGACTGAAACAGTATTATTGATGGGGACATTATCATTGATAGCACAGCCATTAGACTGTGAAGATTGAGGAATATTTACTATTTGCTGATGAGCAGCTTTATTATAAGATTGGGAAAGTGGGGCATGGGTCCTAGGCTTGAGAGTGATGGTTTTTCTGTATGACTGTGATTTAGTGACATTGGCATAGTTGCGGGAGACTGCTGGAATAGTTTTGCTTGCCTCAAAATATGAGACTGATTTCTCAGCCATGACTGTCTTGATGGCTTTCTGCCTACCATGCTCGGGGCAAGACTTGCTATTAGCGAAGTGGTTACCCGAACAAAGCACACAGAATGCCTCGCCCTCAGAAATGTTGCAACCATCACCTGGGTGATCGTGGCCACATTTATTGCAGCGTGGATTCGACCTACACACGTTTGCAACATGCCCAAATCGACAGCATTTACGGCATTGGATAGTAGGGTAGATGTATTGTTCAATAGGGAGGGATGTGTAGCAGCAAAACACTCGTTTAGGTAAGGCTTGTCCGTCAAATGTGAGTACACAAGTCTCTGTAGGCTTCCACTCTACTATTCCTTCAGTCTGAACCTTCCGGTTGATTCTGCGCACTTTTAAAATTTGGCCAAAGCCAGTGGGCACAGCCAAATATGTAAGAGCCTCTTCTTCGCTTAAATCCGAAGGAACCCCTGTCACAACGCCCATTCTCGTAATATTAAATGTAGGAATTGTAGCTGTATAACCGTGTTTGGATAGCAAACCGTTAACTAAAAATGCGTTTGAGTCTTGAGGAGATGAAAACTCAACCGATACCTTATTTCTTCCGACTTTATTGACTCCGCCACGAACGATGTTAGCTATCTTGTTAATTATTAAAAACTTCCCAAAGTTCACGGGATGCAGAGTGGTGCCAGCATTAACCTGAGTCTCAACTCGAGAGACATGCACAATATATGGTCCCTTATCCATAACCGAGTATCTTACACGGCCAATTTGGCTCTTAGGCTGTTTGTTAGGGGATGTCAGCGTAGATGTTTCTGCGTTATTAGGACGTTTACGTGAGGTTTGCGAGGTTTCCATTTCGGAAACGCTGCAGACCACATCCGCAAACTGCGATAGAGGATTCGGCGAGGGAGTAAAAAGAGGTAAGGAAGCTGGGATGTCCGGCGGATCAGGGTCGGGCGGTTTATTCCTGTCCATTTTGAGCTAAACTAATATAAAAGGGGACAAACACAGTACCTACCTGTTAACAAACACAAGGACAACACACTTTTACACAAAATCAAGTCCAAAGGTAGCAAACTTTAAAACAAAACCACAAGTACTTGGAACTACACGTGCTTTCCCAGAAACCTGTGGCGAGAATCTGTCTCATTGTCGTATTTTGTGTACTAACAAACTTGACAATTGACATTGACAGTTTGTTTTCCCATGTTCAACGTCGGTGTTGCAAGGAAGCGAACTATTTTATTCTTTGTTATGCGTATTTTAAAAACGGCATAAGCTACTTACAAGTTTCGATGCAAGAAATTGTTAACATGATAAGGTTTACCTATCTTCTGCACAATTTTCAAAGAAAAATAGTTTTTTTTTAATATCTTGTCTACCAATTTTCCCTAAGATACAAGGATTTTTTTCAACTGCCATAATTTTTCAAAAAAATCACCGCACTATGAATACGAACATCGCTAGCGTACCGACAACGCTGAGTCAATATAGTGACAGATTTTGCACGCTAACTCGGCTGTCGAGACTTGCGTTTATCGTTAGCGTCGTTACGGCAAGCGTATTTTGTCGGTAAGAGATAACGATCGTTACTTAACGTAACGATCGCAATCTATGTCGAGACTGCAGGCCCAGAGGACTTTATCATCTCTGTCAAGCTTTTCCGGTTGCGATTAAATTATTTACAGCTTCTTCATTATTTGAAAGTGCCGCTCTTTTGTAGTTGGACAACAAATCATTTTCATTTACAGCATCCAAATAAAATTGTAGGCAAATCATTATTTATAAAGAACATGGACTTGGCTCCACATCGTCCAATTCGCCTAGGGTATAATACATTTCCTTGTCACCATGGAGAGTTTTGAAGACAGAAGTTCGTGATAACATTGTGATAGCGGAAATTTTGGAAAACAATTTTTAAGACACGACTATTGGACATGTTTGTAGATATATGTAAGCGTCTCTTTCTTCATAGAACACATGGCAATCCTTTTTCACACCACTCACAACAAACACACAACAACTTTATCGTAAATTACTTTAAAACAACGAAAATAATAAGGTACGCTTGTAAACAGAGCTCATACGACAAAAAATGGAGGTTATAAATAATCCGACCAATTTAAAAATACAAGCTTACAAAGTAATATGGTAAGATTTGTTGCACTCTTTAATTTGTTATCATAATAATATGGAAAGTCAAGCCACAGGTAATAAATTATATCATACTCAGGCTTTTGAGATGCTTTCCAGTGTCGGCTATTGGTTTTGATTTCAATAATACTTATTTTTTCCTTAAACTTATTATATTGTTGTAAAATACACTTAAGAAAATAATAGTTTAAATGTGTGACATTAACGTTTAGTATAGTTTAAAATTCAATTTGATTTTTATATGAAATAAACATCTCATGATAATTTTTATTTTAAATTTTAGTGATAGCAAAAACAACACGCTCAAAACCTTTTTTTACTTCACTAGCAATCCTATATCGGGACATAGATAAATATTTCAAATCATTCGTTCATTCCCAACACTAATCGGCATCAATTTGATATCGTTTAACTAAGGTGAGGGTACGATAATGAGAATTCTCAATAAGAGCTTGAAACAAAGCGTACTCAAATTGATGTTGTTTTGTAAAAGTTGGGGGTAGGCCCCCTGGTCATTAAGTTCAAAACTGTGATTGCAATTGCAAAAGTCTATATAAAACTGATTTTACGTACTTTTTTTATTTTTTTTGTAACATTCAATAATCCCGGAATTGAGTTTCGTCAATCGGAATATAAGGCCCGGTATCCAATTTCTTATGTACATCTCAATAAATCTAGGTAAGGTAAATCTCGGGATTGTACCTCGTGGTTGTTAGTTTACATGGCGTTTATTAAAAAGGAGTTTAAGGAAGGAGAAGAAAGTTTACCCAGAGGTGGGATAGAACAGGCTAGGAAAAGGGAAGAGGTGTTTATAGGTAATTAGATTTAAAATATAGTGCATTAATTTGTAGCAGGCAGGTACTTCATTTTATTTACTTCGTCTGTGAAAAATTTATACGTACCTACAGTTTTTGTCAGTGTAAAATAAAAAGTTCCTACATACATATTTCAGTTAACCTTTGCATGAAACCTCATGAATCAATTACTTTTTGTCGCTCTCGGGCAGTTTATTCATCCGTGACGGACATAAATATTGGGACCTGTTGCATTTCTGTTATAAATAAAGTTTAAATGTAAAACATTTATGTGTCTATGTGATCTCTGTCTTTGTTTTTTTATGTGTATCATAGGTCATTTATTTATTTATTTAGGTTAACCAACAATTGTTTACACGATGTACATTTCAGACTTAATGACTAGAGTAACATTTACAAGTGCAACAATTAAATACAGGTTAACACCACATGCACAAAAAACGGTTATACAAAACATATTTATATATTATTGCCATTAGAACTTATACAAAAATAAATTAAAACAATAATAAAGAATAAACTATCAACTCATTCATCCAATGAGTACAGTACAATATAATAAAGAAAAAGACATTGACATAATTGATTTAAAATTGTGATTGATTGATTGGATTATAAATAAATGTACCGACCTTAAATTGATAACAAACTACAATTAAAAGATTAAAAAATATATAATTAAAAAACAAAAAAAAAACCCAAGGAATAAACCAAGAAGTCGAAAACAGGTGAAAAATAAAATAAAATAAAATATGAATGTCATGCATATTAAGTTTCCGGGATGCAAGCTTTAACAGTTGCAAACACGGAGCCTAGACCCTAGACAAGTGACATTGTATTAACGAAAACGTTGCGATAGCAATTGTAAAAAATACTAGCTGTGCCCGCGGCTTCGCTCCTGTCTACTGGCTATCTACCTACACTACTCTACCTACCTACCCTACCCACCTTTTTTTTTTTTTTCCGGGTTGGAACATCCTCATTGGATGTCCTCCGCCCTGGGGAGGCGGAGGGGTCTGTCAGACTCTTACTGACTAAAAACCACCCCGGTGTTCCGTCTCACACCTACACTGGGGATGATCGCGGGAACAACGATACTTCCGCAACCCCCGGCTAGTGCCGGCCCGCCTCTGCGGGCCACTACCTCGGGTTGGGGGAGAGTGACGTGTTGGACTCCCCCCGCAACGTCTAAGAGGGGCGTGCGTGGAACGCAACGTCCAGATATCTGGGGGGCGACGGACGTCCATGAGTCCGTCGCACCTGGACCCATTTAGGGGGGCTGGAAGAGGGCGTTGTCCCTACCCACCTACCCCTACCTACCCTACCTCCTACCAATTTTTTTTAAATTTTAACCCTGCCCTGTATTCGGGCAAACAAAACAAATTAAAATATTATTCAAATCGGTCCAGCCGTTTTTGAGTAGCGAGACTAACGAACAGCAATTGATTTTTATATATAAGAGAAGAAGAAGAAGATATAGAAAAGATGTAGGGGAAAGTCTAACGTTACCGAAACTTCACATGATCAAGCCGGATTAAATTTTGCCATTTCGTCCAGCACCTTCGCTGATAAAAGGATACTTTGTCTAGCTAGAGCCTCAGGACTCAGAAGTTTGGCCGTTCCGGATGAGTGTCATTATCATCATCATGATATCAGCCGAAAGGCGTCCACTGCTGGACATAGGCATGCCCCAAGCGTCGCCACATTGACCGGTCTCGTGCGTCTCACAACAAACGGATCTCTGCAACCTTCAACCGGTCATCGGTCCACCTGGTGAGAGGCCTTCCAACGTAACGTCTTCCGGTTCGCGGTTGCCACTCCAGAAACTTTCTGCCCCATCGGCCATCCGTTCTGCGAGCAATGTGCCCTGCCCACTGCCACTTAAGTTTGGCAATTCTACGGGCTATGTCGGTAACCCTGGTTCTCTTACGGATCTCTACATTTCTTATTCGATCACGCAAGGAAACGCCCTTTGAGTGGCTGTAAGCTTTCTGATGAGGGCCATTGTTAGCGACCACGTCTCAGAGCCATATGTCATCACTGGCATCACACATCACACTGGTCATATGCTTTCGTCTTGAGACACTGTGGTAAGTTAGACGAAAAGATGCCGCGCAACTTCCCGAACGCTGCCCAGCCGAGTCGGATTCGACGGTTGACCTCTGTCTCGAAGTTGGCCCTACCCAACTGGATCGTTTGTCCTAAGGTAGACATAGTCGCCCACAACTTCGAGTGTAGAGTCTCCGATCTTGATAGGAGTGGGTGTTACTTGGTCATTTACCATGACCTTGGTTTTGTCTATGTTAATTTTAAGACCCACTCTTTCGGAAGCTCTACTGAGGTCATTGAGCATTGTACTGAGCCTCTCCATGGTCTCAGCCATGACCACTATGTCGCCGGAAAACCGAAAGTGAGTGATGTACTCGCCATTAACGTTGATGCTTATGCCCCTCCAGTCCAGATCCTAGAATACAGCGCAACAGTGAATAGTTTCGGCGAAATGACGTCTCCCTGAAAATGATATAAAAGAAGAAAGAGACTAAAAAGACATAATAAACAAAATAAGAGTATCCCTGCAAAGAGTAAATCATACAAATGTTATTGTATGTGCAGCCACCTATGTGGCAGGTGCTCCTATATATAATTACAAAGTAGACATGTTTAATAATATCCTATTTTCAGACATACAAAGCAATGAATACGCATATTTCTTTCATAGCAACTATGATCTGACCCTTGAGATGCTCTCTTACAGAACGGGTAAAATAAATAACTACGGAATGAGAAACAAACACGTCCGAATTGTAAGCAATATACTCTACGATTTAGATATATTTGAACAGGAAGATGAAATACCAAAAACATATAAGCATGTTGATAAGGTTATAGATAACCTCGACTTTTTTCGTTTGTAATCAAATATTTATAATGCACCAAAACATAAATGGTCTAATAAGTAAATCGGATCTATTAGGCATACAACTTAGTGAACTCTCAGAATAAGGTAAGTCAATTGATATCCTTTGTATAACGGAACACAACATGAAACATTTACATATTGCTAATTATTCACTAGCAACATCCTACACTAGGGATGATAGAAATGAAGGGTCATGCATTCTAATAAAAAACACACATGCATTTGAGGTTATTAACGTAAGGAAATGGGCCATACCCAATCTAATAGAATGTTGTGCGATTAAGCTCTTGTCTCACCCTATAATAATTATTTGTATTTATAGACCGCCAAATAATAAAAAACATAAAATATCTATGTTTCTTGATCATTTGGACATGATTTTAAAAGAAATTTGTCTGAAACCAAATAATAAGATTATACTATTTGAAGATTTTAATATAGATATCTGCAAAAATAGCAAAGCCTCTTTGACCTTTCAAAATGTATTACGTACTCATAATCTAATTGTGGGTACTCGATCACCAACACGTCTGTGCAGTGGGACCTGCATCGATAACATAATTCACAATACCAGAGGCAGCAGATGTGAGATTAAAGAATTTGCATTATCGGATCACACGGCGCAACTACTAAAATGTCGTGTCAAGAAAACTTGCACCCTATCTAATTGGGTTATTCAGAAATGTGACTATAGCGATGAAAATATCAAAAACTTTAGAGTATGTCTTTTAAGTCTCACTTTTCATGATGTATATACACACATCAACACGGTCTAGGGATATTTCATACTCAATTAAATAACTCGAAAAGTACTGGCCGCATTGGAATCTTTTATACACCGATTTGTTTGTAATTTATCTCAGACTAATTCCAATATCAAATTTTTGAAAATTCTTTTGTTTCGGTGGCATAAAAATGTCTTGATGTGTAGGAGAGAGAATTTTCATTTGTGCGAAATTTAGAAAACAATATGAATTACGTTTAGTTACAGTTTTTTTTTCATTTTTAAACGAAAGATAAAGTTAAAATTGAGGTATTGTAGCCATGCAACGCCAACATTTGACGAGGGCGGAGATGTTACGAGCTGTGGAAATGCTGGAAGCTGGGTCTGTTCAGCGTAATGTTGCTGAGGCCATAGGGACCCACCAAAATGTAATTTCAAGATTGTAAACACGCTATCGTGCCACAGGTGAAGTAGCGGAGAGGCACCGGGGGCCAAGTCGCATCACTACCCCCAGACAAGACCGATTTTTGCAAATTATTACGCGAGCTCAACCAAATGCAACGGCGACTCAATTGGTCCAAAGGCTGCGAGTGGAACACCAAGTGCTTATGAGTGACCAAACTGTAAGAAGGCGACTGCATGAAAGCAATCTACGCTCTTGTAGAACACTCCGGGTCCCACCTTTACGGAGAGGCAATCGTGGACGACGATTAGAATGGGTTCGGAACCACGGCGACTGGGGTCGTGAGCAATGGTCCAATGTGCTGTTCACGGATGAATCCAGGTTCGGCTTCCATCCAGATTCACGAAGGACGCGTGTTTGGCGAGTTCCTGGACGATGGAGCCGTCTTCAGAACCTTCAGGAAGTTCACCCATACCAAGGAGGAACAATTATGGTTTGCGCAGGAATTCGTCTTGGAGGACGGATGGATCTCGTTTGGGTGCGGGGCAATATGACGGCAGAACGATACGTCCAACAGGTGCTGGGGCCCGTAATCTTGCCCCATAGAAACACAAATGGGGCAAGATTTCCTGCTCATGCACGACAATGCCCGGGCACACACGGCGAGAACGGTAGCAGCTTGGTTACATACACACAATGTTAGGGCCTTAGACTGGCCTGCTCAATCGCCAGATCTAAATCCCATTGAGCATGCGTGGGATATGCTGCAAAGAAGAGCTCTGAAGGAAGTTCCTGAAAATCTGGCTACAGAAGATCAACTTTTTGCGCACCTCAGAAGGACATGGGACAATATTCCGCAGCAAGACATTGACAACCTTGTTCTGAGCATGCCGAATCGTTGCCGATGTGTTATGAACATCATGGGCGCTTTCTCAGACTACTAACTTCAAGTTTATAAACACAAATTAAATGATTTTTCCATTTTTTTTCAGTTTTTACTCATAAATTAAAAGTTAATTCATATACGGTTTCCGTCTATGCTTCATTTTTTTTCCATAAAATCCTGAAATTTTAATCGAAGTACCTTAACCATTATTAAAAGATGGTAGAATATTAAATAACGTATCTTTTAAATATATACATGTCATATAAATAATTAACACATTAATAATAATAATAATAACCTTGTTGATACGCACTCAATCCTGTATTGCGGGGCAGTTGCGGCATGTCGTTTAGCCAGTGTTAAGTTCCCAAACGAGGCTATTCGACCAAAGCCTGCCGTACCAGCCTGGCAGTGCAGGATCGAACGGCGTATCGATGAGGCCAGGGTACTCATCGGCAAACTATACTGTTTCAGGGAGGGCAATACCCGACCACGTGTGATGCGTTTCGTGAGGCGGGCGTTTTCGGGGACAGAAATTAGTCCTCGAGAATACATGTCCCGTGTCACGGAACGCATCGACTTCCTGAAACAGAAAGTTTGTGCATGGGCAAACCGTATTCGGCGGTATAAGCGGCGGGTTGACCGGTACTCGCAGAATCGCATGTTCCAGAGCGATGAGAGGTGGGTATATAGAGCTTGGGAGCGACCTGAACAAAGTGTGACTGGCGTGTGCCGCCCAGATGATGTCGCCACGAGTACATTCTGGCGAAGCATCTGGTCGGTGCCCGTTTGTCACACTGAGGGTGACTGGATGCGTGATGTCGAGCGCGTGTGTGAAGCTATACCAGAAATGGAAAAAGTTATAATCAGCCCATCTGATGTAGACAAAGCAGTTCGTCCGCTACCGAACTGGAAGTCTCCGGGTCCGGACGGACTGCATAACTTTTGGTTAATATGGTATAGCAGCTCACACGCGCTACTGGCATCTCAATTCCAGTCATGCTTAGAGTCTGGCTCGCTGCCGCAGATTTAAACAACTGGTGTTACCCACCTGCTCCATAAGACAGGTAGTCCCGCGGAACCCAAGAATTATAGACCTATAACATGTTTGTCAACGGTTTATAAACTTCTTACATCCATCCTGAGAGGAAAAATGTATGTGCACATTGAAAGTAACTTAATAATGTCTGCCTCTCAGAATGGATGTAGGAATGGGTCCCGCGGCACTAAGGAGCTACTCCTCATTGACATGGCCATAAGCCAGCAGGTTCGTCGATCCCGTAAGGATCTGTCGACATGCTGGATAGACTACAAGAAGGCCTACGACTCTGTGCCACATACATGGCTCATGAGGGTTCTGGAGTTGTACAAAATAGACGCAACTCTGCGCACCTTCCTTGAGTCATGTATTGGGCAATGGGAGACGGTCCTTCGATATCCAGGATGTCGACCGATTCAGGGGGATGATGAGCCTATAAGGATTAAACGGGGGATATTCCAGGGCGATAGTTTGAGTCCACTTTGGTTCTGCTTAGCCCTGAATCCTCTAAGTACACTGCTGGAGAATTCAGGTCTAGGCTATCGGTTGAGAAGAGGTGGTCAGGTTATATCTCACCTCCTTTACATGGATGATCTGAAACTCTTTACCCCCAACAAATTCCAACTGACGGAGCTACTGAAGGTAACTGAAACCTTTAGTGACTCCATCAGGATGGAATTTGGTGTGGACAAATGTGCAGTCATGCATGTAAAGCAAGGGGAGATTATGGAATCCGAGGGAATTCAACTCTCTGATTCCATACACCTCAGACACCTCTCCTCGACCGAAACTTACAAGTATTTGGGTATGTCGGAAGCGTTGGGCATTAACAGTACTGACATGAAGCAACTGTTGAAGGAGCGCTTCTTTGGCCGCCTGAAAAAGGTGTTAAATAGCCTTTTGTCGGGCGGAAATAAGGTGCGCGCCTTCAACAGTTGGGTCATGCCGGTTTTGATGTACTCTTTCGGCATACTCAAATGGACTCAGACCGAGCTCGATGCCCTTGATAGGAGGGTCCGGACACTGCTGACCGCAAACCGGATGCATCACCCACGATCGTCAGTAATGAGATTGTACATCCCGCGGGAATGTGGGGGTCGAGGCTTTTTAAACGCCAAGACTCTTCACAACCGCGAGGTGTGCAGCCTCAGAGAATACTTTTTGAAAGCTGAAGTGGGTATGCATCGGGATGTGGTCGCAGTGGACAAGGGACTCACCCCGTTGTCCATGGCTAAAGAGAACTGGCGCAAGCCTGTAATACTTACGACTGATGAACGCAAAGAGGTATGGCAAGGCAAGGAGCTTCACGGGCGCTTCTATCGGGCTCTTCATGGGCCCGATGTAGATTTTTCAGCGTCCGTATCCTGGCTACGTTTCGGCGACCTTTTTGGGGAAACTGAAGGTTTTGTCTGTGCAATTATGGACGAAGTTATCCTGACCAATAACTACCGGAGACATATAATGAAGGACGGGACGGTTGACGTGTGTCGGGCATGCCCCCGCCCAGGTGAATCCATCCGACATATTATCTCTGGTTGTTCTCGTCTGGCTAACGGCGAGTACTTGCACAGACATAACCAAGTAGCCAGGATTATTCACCAGCAACTTGCTTTGAAATAGTCTAGTGGATTCTGAGGTACCGTATTACAAGTATGTGCCCGACCCAGTTCTCGAAAATGACCATGTCACGTTGTACTGGGATCGGTCTATCATCACTGATAGGACTATTGTTGCCAATAAGCCAGATATAGTGGTGATAGACCGATTAGCGCGCCGCACAATGATAATCGATGTCACCATCCCACATGACGAGAACCTCGTGAAAGCTGAGAAAGAGAAACAAATCAAGTATCTCGACGCACACGAGGTTGTCGACATGTGGAATGTGGACTCGGCGATCATTGTGCCGATTGTCGTTACGGCCAACGGCCTGATGGCCAATAGCCTCGATGACCATCTATCGAGGCTGTCATTATGCGGTTGGATCAAGGGCCTGATACAGAAGGCAGTACTCCTTGATACGGCTCGTATTGTGAGGAGGTTCCTGTCTCTGGAGCCCTAACCACCGGTAGCTTGGACCCTGTTCCCGATACCGGTGGGCCTCTATTTTTTATATTTTTAAATGTTTTTATTAAGTTTTCTTTTTTTAAATATTTAAAAATGTATCAAATAAGATTGTAAATGAATAAAGGAATAATAATAATATTTACTTCAGAGATGTAAGGCTGGATATTGCCTCAAGCACACTTCACAGGATACAAAAGTATCACATCTTGTATACATGGATGACATAAAATTGTACGGAAAAACAGAGAAAGATATGAAGAAATTAGTAGAAGTAACAGCAGAATTTAGTAAGGATATCAATATGCAATTTGGTCTAAATAAATGTAAAACCCTTCACATTGTGAGAGGCAAAATACGACCCGGGGACTATGTAGTAAATAGCACCGACACTATAACAGCAATGGAGCCGACAGACTTATATAAATATTTAGGGTACGCGCAACTAAAAGGACTCGATCATGTAAGAATTAAAAACTCACTAACTACAGAGTACAAGAGAAGACTTAACGCCATTTGTAAAACCCAACTCTCCAGTAAACATCTAACTAAAGCTATAAACACATTTGCCATCTCTGTGTTAACATACTCATTTGGAGTTATAAAATGGACCAAAACCGACACAGAACAATTAGAACGAATTACTCGAACAACTCTTACGAAACATAATAACTTGCATCCTAAATCAGCTATAGAAAGATTAACCATCAAACGACAACATGGAGGAAGATGCCTTATAGACATCCAGCACCTTTGGCGGAAACAAGTAAGTCGGCTAAAAACATTATTTCATGCAAAATCTCGTACTAGCAACATACATAAAGCTATTATAATCAACGATATCAACTACACTCCACTTAACTTAAACGGTCAGATAGACTCAGAAAGTACTACCAATGAAGATCCGCAGGCCCAAAAAACTGAAGATTGGAAGAAAAACAATCCCACATAAATAAATTAGCGTCCAATAAATGGCTCAAAATAGGTAACTTATTCCCAGAAACTGAGGGATTTATTATAGCTATTCAAGATCAGATTATTAACAGAAAAAATTACAGAAAATACATAATAAAAGATCCTACTGTAACAAATGATACATGTCGAAGATGCCACATCCAATCAGAAACCATTCAACATATTACTGGCGCTTGCACAACACTCACACAGTCTGACTACACTCACAGGCATAACCAGGTAGCAAACATAATCCATCAAAAATTAGCTCTCAAATACACTCTCATACAAAGCACTAATACTCCTTACTATAACTATGCACCACAAACCATTTTAGAAAATACCACACATAAGCTCTACTATGATCGCACCATTCTCACCGACAAGACCATTCATTATAATAGACCGGACATAACCTTGCAAGATAAAGTAAATAAAGTAACTTACTTAAGAAGACAATCACTGAAAAATTAGTAAATACGCAGAACTCAAGGACGAAATAGTTAGAATATGGTGGCAAGAAAAAGTTTATGTGGTCCCCATAGTCCTTTCCACAACATGAACGAACCACCTTCTTCATAGTCTGAAGTTACTTGATCTAAACGAAAATCTTTATATCACCCTTCAAAAAGCTGCCATCTTAAACACATGTCGAATTGTCAGGAAGTTCTTGCAAATTGCCGAAACCGAAATAGGTCCACATCATTCATCCTCAACATAACACACCACACCCTGCATTTACTTGGTCTCGGCCCGTAAATGTAGCTTAAGCCAGCCTAAGAGCTGAGAATTTGAAACACTTGAAAATAATAATAATAATCTTTATTCAAACTTGAAATTGGTAAAATATACTAATTGGTCTTATACATAAAGTGGGTACAACAATGTTAGCTGCCTGTACTAGGTAATCCTGTATCACAGGCGGCGGGGGCTCAAACAATGTAATTGAAAGGACAAGGAATTTTTACAATATTTTCTTAACATTAGAATAGTAACAGATATATTTATTTATTGATAATCTTAATTGCTAAAACAGATTAAAATTAAATTCTATTAATAAAAATAAACATATGATTCCTTACTTAGCTTAGATAACGTTAAATTGATTGCACATAATTATTTATAGTAATTCGCTTTTTTAAAAATATCCCTAGACCGTGTTGATGTGTTTATGTGCTCCGATCCCAATGATGCATATGATGAGTTTCATGACATATATAAACTGTTTTATGACTTATGTTTTCCAATTAATAAAATAAAAAATTCTGTTATTGAAAGACCTAAATGGATATCAACGGGACTAAAAAAATGTTCCAAAAGGAAAAGGGACATGCTGTGGGAATATCGAAAGTCACCTAACCCAGAAAACAAAAACAAACTTAAAACCTACACTAATCGATTGAAACACATAATTAAACAAACACAAAAAGCCCAAAATTCTCATACTATACAAAATTCTGAAAACAAGAGCAAAGCTACATGGAGTATAATTAATCAACAGAAAGTAAATTATCCAAAAGAAGGAATAGACAAGATAATTGTTGACGATAGTTATTAACACTCCAGAACAAATAGCGGAATCATTTAATGAATATTTTATCAATCAAATTCAACCTCAAAATGACATTAACTATAATAATATGCTGACATTTGACACAATATCTAATTCAATATTTATGATACTAACGGTACCAGCTGACATTATTAAATTCTCTGAAAAATACAAATAGCGCTGGATATAACCACCAAAGTGATAAAAGCTACATCTTTCATTATTGCACCCGTACTTAGTCACATTATCAATGATTGCATTGAAAAGGGTGTATTCCCAGAAAAAATAAAATTTCCATAATAAAACCAATGTTTAAAAAGGGTGACAGGCAAGATCCTAGTAACTACCGACCTATTGCCCTTATTCCAGTCTTCACTAAAATATTTGTAAAAATAATTTACAAATGTATATATTCCTTTTTAGAAACCAATAAAATCTTAATCAGCGAACAAGATGGTTTTACGCAAAGTAAAAGCATTAATTCCGCTATATATGCGCTTGTCAAACATGCACTTACAAATATTGACAATAGAACTCCTGTTGTTGCATTATTTATGGACATGACTAAGGAAAGGCCTTAGTCATGTCCATAGATCACGTTAGCCACAAAATACTTCTTAACAAATTGGAGAAATACGGCATCAGAGGTAATGTTCTTCAACTTATTAAATCATACCTAATGAATCGGAAGCAATGTACATGTGTAAAGAAAATCTGCCCATAAAATAAAACAGAAATTACATACACGTCTGAATATCGCAAATCCGTATTTGGAGTACCACAGGGAGGTGTCCTGGCACCATTATTTTTCATTGTATATATTAACGACATGCCTAAAATTATTTCTAATCCGATGATCTTATTTGCGGACGATAGCACAATATTATTTAGAAGTAAAAATGATGAGACTTTTGAAAATGACATAAATATTAACTTAAATGACATAATAAACTGGCTCACTGAAAGTAATCTCAAAATAAATCTAGAAAAAACAACCTACATTTCGTTTGAACAAAGAACAAACAATAAAAAACTAGATGTTCGATATCGTGACAAATACATTCAGGAGACTGATAATAAAAAATTCTTAGGTATCTGGATAAAAAGATGGACTGGAACATACATATTGAAAATGTATGCAAAAAACATAGCCAGTGTTCATATGCCCTATATAACTTAAGGAAAATTTCAAATCAGTCAACATTATAAATAGCGTACAATGGATATGTATTATCTTCTTTGCGGTATGGAATTATATTTTGGGGGAACTCGCCCGATAGAGAAATGGCGTTCAAAGCACAGAAAAAATGCATAAGGGCAATATGTGGCATTCAAAGCACAGACAGTTGTGAGCCACATTTCCAAAAGCTCCAGCTACTTACACTTCCCTGTCTCTACATATACGAAGTAGCAAACTATGTTAAGACAAATATACACCTATACAATCACCCAAAAAGTTTACGTCACAAGCATAAAATATGCACAATACCCCATAAAAAAGCATTCTTTTGTAAAAAAAATCTTGGTATGGCACCCAAAATCTACAATAAACTACCTAAACACATAATTGAAATTAAAATATGGATCAATTTAAAAAAATACTACACAAATTTTTTGTTGCGAAGTGTTACTATCATATTAATGACTATTTAAATGAAAAATGCTAGGCCTACTACATCCGATTTATTATGTTAGGGAAAAATCAATGCTAGTCTTACGAGTTATCAATTTATAATTTTTATTTGATTTGTATTATTTTTAAATCTGACTGTAATTTTGAACAGGTATTTGAATTGGTATTTCAATTGTTTCGAACTTAATTTATATTTATGTGTAATTTAATTTTTTATTGATATTTTAATTATTTATTCTGACATTTAAATATTATTATAATTATTTCATATGGCTGACATATTTAATTTAATTGTATCCTGTACCTACTTTATTTTCATTATTTGCATACCCATGTGATGGTTAAACATGGAGAACTTTGTTACTTATATAAACAAAAAACATCAATGTATATTTGTACCCGTGTTTGCAAATAAGTAAATGATTTTAATGATGATTGATTTTGTCTCACGCCACGCTGGAGAAGTATTCGTTTCGAGGTCTGATCCTGAAGACGGACTGACATAGTGGAGTTTTTGTAAAAACTCTTCAACACCTCAATGTACCAGTAGTCGATCTGGCACCGTTGGAGAGACTGCAGTATAGCCCAAGTCTCGATCGAATCGAAGGCTTTCTCGTAGTCCACAAACGCTAAACAGAGAGGCAGAATGTACTCTTCGGCCTTCTGTATAACCTGCCGCAGCTTATGTATGTGGTCTACGTTGCTTAAGCCTTTTCGGAATCCGGCTTGTTCGGGAGGCTGGAAATCTTTAAACCTACGCGCGAGACGATTCGTGATGACTCTTGAAAACAACTTGTAGACATGGCTAAGAAGTGAGATGGTTCTTCAGTCGGGCATTGTCGCCCTTCCTGAAGAAGAGTACCATCACACCCCTGCACCATGCCTGTGGCGTTTTGCCCTCGAGTATGACGGATTTAAAAAGCTTCTGAAGGGCCTAAGGACCGGTTTCCCACCTGCCTTCAGGAGTTCGGCCGTGATTCCCTCGTCACCCGGCGCCTTGTTGTTTTTAAGCTGTTTCAGAGACATCCTTATCTTGTACAGGCTGACGTCCGGTATAGTGTCGTGTCAATCTAGCTCTTGAGTAGTTTGCTAGATTCGCAACGGGCTTGCTGATAGATGTGTACAACTGCCCATAGAATGTCTTGATCTCCCTCAGAAGCTCCGATTTGGCGGATACGATCCTGCCATTGTCTCATTGTCGGTCTTCAGTTTTGTGAGCTGGCTCTGCCCAATAGCCAGATCCCTTGAAAACACCATCACCGGATGAGTGTATCTCGCTTATATGTAACGAAGAATTCTTCATCATCAGCCTACAGCATTCCACTGCTGGATATATTCCTCGCCAATAGCAAGCTATTGCATCGAACTTCGGGAACTCTCATTGAGCTGCTATCCATCCTTCGAGTAGATCCAGTAGAGCAATGGTGGCCCAGTGGTAACGCCCCGACTTACATGTCGTAGATCGTGGGTTCGAACACAGGCAGGCGCATTAGTTTTTGTAAATTATTTCATCACCACTACTCTAAACATGGTGAAGAAAAACATCGTGAGGAAACCGGCATGTCTTAGAACCAAAAATTCGAAGACAGTGACATCCACCAACCCGCACTGGGCTCGCGTGGTAGATTATGACCCATTCCCTCTCTCACAGAGAGCAGCAGCGGGAACGTTACAAGGCTAATGATTTTCCACCTTGCGAAGATCGTCACTCCACCTAGCCTGAGGGCGTCCTACCTTAAGTTACCCTTAAAATTAATGTCTCTTTATCAGACACGGACCTATACATCGAGCACGTGGAGAAACGGCACGCAGGCATCGTGCAGTGCTTCGCGTGCAACTCGCTCGGCTGCGCGTACGGCGCTGGCATGCTCACTGTCGTCCCTTTGCAGATAAACGACCAGGTAAGATGCCACCTTAGAGTCTTGAACACCATTAAAACAAAGAACTTTGTCACCTTACTTATTTGATAACCAGCAAAGTCAGAGCTTCTTATTGATTCTTTAGTGGGTTTTGCGAGTGTGTTGTTAAATTCGGCCATCAATGAGTCTTACCGGTCACAGGTGGTGCGCAATGCCGCCGCAATTGTTTTTATCCTGAAAAATTTAATTAACTAATCAAAAACAATATCTTGACCCATTTTTTTGTCCCAATCCCCTTTTTCTTTATATCATTCACCACAATCTTATCCTGATTTAAACATTAACACCTATTGTTTTTTACACAGGATTATCCAATTGAAGCACCAAAGACAAGGTATTCCGTTCAACTTTCCAAAAGGCACAGCCGGAAGAACCCTAGAAAACATAAAGGTATAATGATAAATCAATTAAAATTACGAAATAATTCTTTATTAATGAGGATCCAATTTCTAACGGTAAGATTTTTGTTCCAGCTGTGATGATTCCTCCATCAAAGCCTAACGTCACCAGATTGAACGATGAAAGCGTTATGGTTTCATGGTCACACGACAACCAAGGATTAACCATACGGTTCTTCAAGGTAAGCAAAGGTCCTACACATCTAAGTAAATTTTACAATAGCGTGTTTTTGACAGCCTTAACATTTTGAAGACGTACGTGATACTAGGTGCCTACCATTTAGCTAGATTTTTGGTTGTACTTAAACTTCTTAGAAACAAACTTATCCGTTGCAGTCTACATTTCATGTTCTACTTATTTTGAGTCTCATTTGTGCCCGCCACGAGAAAAGAACAGCCTTTCAACTTAGAGAGCACACTGCATAAACAAGATACACGGGGCCGTTTCATAATTATTTTCTTGAAAACTCGTATTTTCTTGTACAAAATGCTCAAAGGGGACTGGAGTAATGGTTTCAGTCGTTGCTTTTGGTCCGTCGCCCGTGCCTTCAAGGCAATGCGGACAAAAGTTAGCATTTCATACGAGCTGCAAGTTTTTGTGGTCTGTCCTTATCCCGAGAGTACTCATTGGAATTAACGATGGCAAATTGGCATTCGTTTTAATTCTATTCTTTGAGAAACTAAGGATTTAATAAAAGCACTTTGTGAAGATAGCCGGGCTTCATTTCAATCTGTGTTATTTTTTACGATGTTCTTGAGAAGGGGAAGAGCTTAATAGTGCTTCTTGAGGTTTATAATATTACGAGTTTGCTGGGAGCAAGAAAATACTTGAATTTCTTTTATGTGTTTTGTTTAGAGAATTGCATGTCAGATACATGCGCCCCTACCATTTAGCGAGTGGAGAGTCTAGGCAGCATAATATTTTAAAGAAGGCTTTTATTTTTTTTGGATCGATGTTCTTTGACGCGGCTTGCAGTAGATATTTACGTTTAATAAATCTTCATGTAATGAAAAAGCTTTATGTCTCGAGACATTCGATATGGTCCGAGGTTGTTCGGATATTATCGTCAAGCATTGGCCATAATATCCGAACACATCTTGTTACTTGTTAACATCGTGTCGATTGCAGCAAAGAACAAAAAGACTTCAACATTTTTGTGAAATTCACTTTTGTCCGTGAGCGTGTTGTACAATCCCTTTTTACACGCTCCGGTTGTCTCGTAGCCGGTGCCAGGTAACCGGCGGCGAATGTAAGGCCATGTGCGCCGGTACGTGTGAAAGCTAACATACATGCCTGTACACTCCCTACTCTCTTATGGGTTGTTCTGCTTTGGCTATACATTTAAATCATATATAGACAGAATAAAATCACTACAAATCAGATTTATGAAACTATTAGTAGACAAAAATACAAAAAACCGGTGCAAAAATAGCAAATACGAAGAGTTATTCTTGGAGTGCAAGATGCTGCCAGTCCATGAGAGAGTGGTTTTGTTATCAGCCTTAGACCAGTTTCGTATTGAGGATTTCAAACAGACTATCGTGCATACAAGGTCACAAAGGAATGTAAGCGTAGGAAAATTTGTAGTACCCACTTGTAATAATTATTATGGACGCAGGTGTAGAAAATATTTAATTCCAACCATTTTTAATAACCTTCCAGTTGATATGGAAAGCAGTTGTACCACAAAAAACGCTTTTAAAAACCAAGTGAGAAAGTATCTCCTTGGAACCTTTGGGGAAAATATTATATATACTTAACTAACAATAACTAACCAATTTATATTGAATATTACTAATATAACTAACATTTCAAATACTTAGCCATTAAGCGAAAAAATGTACTTTTGGTTAAAATTTTTTTTTTTTTTGTGGGAGTTGCGTCTGCCAACAAACTGTCCTACAGTTTGGCAGAAGTAAAATCTTTTTGTATTAGTGCTATCTTTTGAGAATAAACATTTTTTCATTTTTCATACTTCGCCACCGGTTACCCGGCACCGGCTACCCGGAAACCAGGGCGTGTGAAAAGAGGCTTACAGTTGATTGTTTCAACACGGGCGGTAGACATTTTTCGACATTTTGAAACTAGTAAGAATGCACTTAGTTGTTCCTACAACCTCAATTTTGTTAATCAACACTTCATAATAATACATTATAAGAAACAAGTGAAAAAACAAATACATTTGCTTAGAAATTTATTTTGTGCGAAATATATAAATACATCTGCCTTATTTCGAATAATATAGGTGTTTAAATATATTAAATCATTTACCTGACCTTCGCTGTTTTATTCTAAATGCCATATTAATTAACTATTTCAGAAGAAGTTATTACATTTTCGCGTTAAAAAAGCTCTCCTGGAAACTAATGATTTTGTAGATAGCCGTTTGTTCTTTGCTGTCGTCGATGTCGATACTAATATTATAAAGAGGAAAGATTTGTATTTTTGTATGTAACGAATAAACTTAAAAACTACTGGACCGATTGGAAAATTCGGAGTTGCAAAAAAGGCGTGTCGAATTTCGTGACGGGGATCCTTCAACCGAATACGTGTTTATTCACAGATTTCGAAAATAATTTTAAACTAAGTTAATTAACTTCATAATCTTGTCTTCTTAAAGGTACAATACAGAGAGGTGAGCAACAACAGCAACGTTCAGTGGAACACCGCAGACCAAGACATCCCAGCTTACATACGTTCCTACCAGATCGACGGACTCACCCCAGGGAAATATTACAAGTAAGTACCATCGTCGACGGTGCAACCTTGCATACTAAACTATACCTTGGGATGTAGCAAACGTGGTTTGGGATGTAGGAATATTCTAGATAGGAATTTGAGTCTAAAGTTTAATTTGAGATCGTTTTCTGTTTAAACTTGATCCGCGCAAAATAAGCGCTGTTGTCGCGTCCCGCTAGACAATATTTCTCTGATTAAAACGATTTTTAAATCACACTTTCACATCACATCAATATCATAAAGGCGAAAGTTTGGGAGTTTAAGTATGTGTGTTTGTACGTTTGTTACTTCTTCACGCTCAAACGGCTGGACGGATCTGGATGAAATTTGGCACAGAGATAGATAATAGTCTTGCATAGCATAAAGACCCGGTATAACATTGTTCCCTTGGGATGATAAAACACATTGCACGTGGGCGAAGCCGCTGGCAGAAGCTAGTAATGTTATAATTGAGACTTTGACCATCAATGTCTTCTCAACTGGTTTATCACTAAGCGATTTGGCAAAACTAAAAACGAAATAATAACCAGAAGAAATGTGGCCCTTACCTTGGTCTTCTAATATTTTACATTCGGTTCCTAATATTCTAAATACAATGAGCTCATGGCAAATAACAACAGCCGCAAGCATCGATCTTTGAGGTTAAACAAAGCTTGCCGAGGCCAACCTCGGCAAGCACAGACCAATCTGTGGAGAGGTCCATTCCATACCGAGATTCCTTCGTGCCTCGGGAAAAGCACGCTAAGCCGTTGGCCGTGGCAGTCAGTTTTACAACTTTGACTGTGTCGTTACTGGAAATCAGAATCCAATAAATCTGAAACCAGTCTTGCCAAGGGGTATCTACCGTTACCCAGTTACTGGGTTGTAGAGCTCAAATACACAAAGACAAAGACAAAGACAAAGGCAAAGACAAAGACAAAGACAAAGATATTTTATTTCAACTAGGCCACAAAGCGGCACTTTTGAACGTTAGAATACATTAAAATTTACAGGGAATAAAAATTGATTCTACCGTGCATTCGGAAAGTAGCTTGTTATGGAGAAGAACGCACAAGAAACTCCATACTTACTCTTTTAAAAAAATATATGTTTTTTTACAAAATTTAGGTACATAAGTACATACATTAATAAATTTATATGTGTGAGGACAATGCACCCAGAATCACTACATACTATACTACGTACAAAGTATTAAAAGTACTCACACATGTACTGTGCAGTTACATAATAAGCACTAGAAAAACACTAGCATCCGAAGCAGTTAAGTTAAGACCAATCCCAACTGACGGCGCCCGTTCACGAACATGACGCATGAATCGGCACCACCCAGCTCAACCATCATGAAGGGAACCGAATGATCCAACACACACGCCACCATCAGAGAGACATTTGAGAGAGCATGACACACTCAACTGCCAGGGCAAACACAAGTCAACGAACGACACCAAGGTACAGCAAATGGTAGATTTACAGTTGGGTACATAGTACTCACACACGTGCTGCGCAGTTATACTATACTAAAAGAAATTGAGTCTATATAATACAAATATATTCATACAGTCTTCAGCAGGTCCAACAATTCTACAGAACAATAATGTTCTGCATATCACTTGTTTTTGTGCCCTAGTGGTTGTGGAGCAAGACTAGCATTGAGCCAAGCATTTTTATCAGTGATGTAATCCCCCAACTTATAATATGCCTGCCTGCATAGTGTGCGTTTTATACAAGTTTTAAATTTCGTCTCATTCAGTTCTAGAATGTGGGGAGGAATTTTATTGTAACATTTTGTACAGTACCCCATGAAAGAAGAGGCTACTTTAGCCAGTCTGAAACCTGGTTGAACTAATTGGTCCCTATTTCTAGTAATGTAATTATGTCTATCTCCGTTTTTACTAAAAAGATGTAAATTCTTTCTCACGTACATGATATTTTCATAAATATATTGACAAGGAACCGTCATGATGTTAATGCCCTTAAACAGTTCCCTTAGAGAATCGCGCCGGCGAAGATTGTATATCGCTCTGATGGCTCGTTTTTGCAGAATAAAAATTGACTCAATGTCTGCAGCCTTTCCCCATAGTAAAATACCGTAAGACATTATACTATGAAAGTAACTAAAATAGACCTGCCTCGCGGTATCTACATCACTAAATTGACGAATCTTTCTAACAGCATAAGCTGCCGAACTTAGCCGCCCTGCAAGTGATATTAAATGAGGACCCCATTGTAACTTTGAGTCTAGCGTGATCCCCAGGAAAACCGTTTTATCGACGAATTCTAGCTTCTCCTTGTTTAAGATAATGTCACAATCAGTACTTTTTACATTCGGCAAGGAAAATTTTACGCACTTGGTTTTTTTACCATTTAAAACTAAATTATTTGCAGTGAACCAATCCTGAACCTGCCGTAGCGCGTTATTTACATCGTCAACCTGACAAGTACGTCTATTTATTTTAAAAATTAAAGATGTGTCATCAGCAAATAACACCATGTTTAGTTTGTTTTCCAATAAACGGGGTAAATCGTTTATGTATATTAAAAATAAGAAAGGACCTAATATTGAGCCAGCCTAATATTAATACAGTCGTTCTATATTAAATACTAGAACTAATCTGCACCCGGTAATACTGAAGCCGACCCCAAAAAAGATGGGTAAAGTCTAGGCAGATAGATTGGTCCCTAAAAGCCATTTTTTTTCTCAGATTCCGCATCGCTGCAGTGTATTCGAATCAGGACAACAAGATGGGCAGAAGCAGCGCACGTTCCACCTGCAGCGCGGCGGCTCCCAGGCGCCGCGCGCGCCCGTGCTCAGCCGCGCACTGCCCATGTCGCCCACCGCCATACAGCTGGAGTGGACGGTGAGTTAATACTCAGAATCGGAATCCACAGCAGTTCTGACGGGTTGGGAATCACAATTTTATGAACGTCAAACGTTCCCAAAGGCAGCACACAGAACCAGAACACCCGCGCATTTGCACTTGCCAGTATTTTAGTTGAGAAGAGAGATGTCCCTCTGGAAACTTGAAACCAATGGGTTATGATATGTCAATCCTACTGGCTTGGACGTATTTACAAAGCTTTTAAGCAGAAATCTTTGTAGACTTTCACCAGAGGTCCTAGACAAGTGACGTTCTATTAACGAAAGCATGGCGATAGCAATTGGAAAAATAACAAAAATTTAGGGGATATAATGGGTATGTCAAACGCTATCAAAATGTCACGTGATCAATACCTTACATTTTGACATTTCAACCATCGTCATTTCTGCTTGCCGTATTATGCGGGGTGAGTCCGATTGCCAGGAGCTCGTGGCGCAGTTGGTGAGGCTGTTTGTTCCTGTGGTGTGTGGTGCCCAAACAACAGTTTAGACCACGACGTCACCGGCTTTTGGCCGTACTGTGTCCCGAGCTAACTCGCCTCTAGTTCGGACGCTCACGATACTAAATGCCCTTCTGACATCAGCACCGGAGTGTGACCTGTTTGCTGGGAGATGGGATAGATGGATATGTTGTGAATGATTAAGGTTTTGTGAGAAGATGGATAAAGGTAAAATAGTAAATAATTATATATTCTTTGTTATTTTTTTTACTTCTGAAGTTTTTTCTTTTTTTGTTATATTTTGTTTTTTGTATTTCATTTTTTTTCTATGTTTTGTTATTACGTGTTTTTTTTTAATTATTTTGTATTTATATATGTGTTATTCTGCCTTACTCTTGTTCATTTCTTTTTAGTTTTTTTTTTGTATAACGCCTTATGTGTGACCTGTAAAGTTATACATGTATACTTATAGTACATTACTGCAGCGGCCAGCAAAAGAGGCATTGATGGACGAACGTGTAAATGTGGGCCGAGGCGAAGCCGAGGCACACATACCTACGGCCATCAATGCCTAGTTGTGGCCAAGGCTTGTATAGTAGGTAATTTACTCAAATAATGCGCGGAAATTAAAACCAAGTAGCACCTAGACCTCATTTTGTCAAATACAATTACTTTTCGAAATCAATAACGAACAGCATTAATTATTCCCGTATTAAAGTGTATTTTTTTTCTATTACCAGCATTATATATGCAAGCCAGTTCGAAATTTAAATAAAACCTTTGATAAGTTACCTCCTTGTTGTTGCCATGTTTCGGAGTAAAAGATCGTTCCATTTTTAAATTACACGACAGATATGAGTTTACTATGTAATTTATTTGGCCGGTAGACACGACAGATATGGATTTTCATACAACTTTTGCCGGCCGCTGCTCGCATATATTTAGGCAGTACAGCAATTTCGATTTATCTCGAAGAACGTTGTCAAAATAATGCTTAAATTTCCAAGCATGTTTGAGAAAAATAAATATAAAAATAAATAAATTGCTGAAATCGAATGGCACTTGTCCTTGTGTTGGGAGCTTTGATTATATACTTGTCTAGATGCCATATTGAACCTACCTGAACGGCCCAAATAAAGTCTACTAAAATTGGTAGACTCGCTTCTTACTTACGTCAGTGTCATTTGAAACACCTAAGGGTAACGTGTTCACGAAAAATAATTAATTATGCCTGTTTGTGCCGTCAGATTGTTTAACAAGTATGTGGGAAAACCGTATAATAATACCAAGAGCATTTTTCACCGGTACGTTTCGTTATTTAACCACTATTATTATAAGAACACACGATTTTTAATTTGTTACTTTGTAGGTTATTCTGATTTAGCCAGTGTTGCCAGTTTATTACTAGGGAGATTTAACGAAACTATGGGAGACAAAATACAAATAGCATTACATAATCTTTCCCTAGCACTCGTAGCACCCCGGGCGCGCTGGTCACAGCGGGCGGGGCGCTGGGAGCTACGGTCCTGGTAATAGTGCTGGCTACTGCCTTACTGCTGTGTAGGAGGGCGAGGAGACCTACTACTGATAGTGAGTGTGAGTTGTCTTTCAACTACGTAGTACCAAAACAGTGCAGAAATGTTACATTCAATCTCATTGTTGCGCAGTTTTTCATTAATGCACTGTTTTTAATTTTTTATTTAGATATAAATTTACTAGAGGATTAATGTCTCCCATTAAGTTTAATATAAAATGTATGCATTCGATCAAAAAGATACTGGCTGAAAATAATAATCGCCAGAAAAAAATCGATTTGATGGAAAAAAAAACAAATGGCGCGCATTTTGTACCATTGTAAAACTTTGATACTTCATATTTAGCAAGAAAAGTAAAAAAAAGCGACAGCGATAATTATGAATTTAACTCCAGAAAGTATAAATACAGCTGCAAATTAAATTAACAATAACCGATAACAGAACAATAATGGGATAAATATTTTTCATTAAATTGAGTTTTTATTTTGAGTAGGTATATTTTATCACGGTAGGTAGATTAGTAGTTGAAAGAATAGTACATTGTGATACAAGGGTGGAAAGTAAGTTATTGCAAACGAGCTGTCATAAACAAGGCCGAGCCGATGACAAGGGTTTTTAATGACACGAGTTTGCAATAACCTACACACCCGTGTATCACACGACGTTTTTCAATACAGTTGTGGGAAATAGTAAAAACATGTCAAAGAATTAAATTTTATTTTTCCAGAAAATAAAATTATCGTAAGTCGCCATATATCTTTCTCGAGATTTTGGAGACAAAATTTCATCTCGCGCAGTTTTCGCCTCAGAGAAAATACTAAACCTTTTTAAATTGACTTATAAGTTTAAAACTAAACTGCAAAACTAATGATCGAGCTCGTAAACAAAAGTCACGACCGCGTAACAGAAAGATGCCTATGCAAAAGATTTAATTTTCGAATCATAACTATAGCCTCTGAAAGTGCGCCATGTTTAACATCTGTATTGAAAATGTACATTAAGCACCTCGCTAAAGTAAGTATTTAATGCACTCGTGTTAATTTAGTGCACTCGCATGCGCTCGTACACCAACATAACACTCATGCATTAATAACTCACTTTGCGCTCGATGCAACAATCTACTATTGTTACACTCAAGGCCTGTTTTAAAATATTTGTTTATTTAATACTTCATGCACAAAAACGTTCAGAGGCGGAGTTAACGCCATAGGCATTTTTTACCAGTTAATCTTTGGGTGATGTAGATACAAATAGTGGTACGTGCAATATCTGGTTGGCCAAAGTAGTCAACTGTTATAAATGGAAATAAATTTGTATGAAACTGTCTGCTTTATAGTAGATGGTGGAATAGGCCCTTAAAATCAATATTTATTGTGACTTCAGCAAGGCATTTGAAAGTGTCCATTGATTTTGATTTTACCACTTACGACATGTTTCGCCGCAATAAAAATAACAATGCAAATTAAATGGTTCATTCAGTATTGTATTTAGGCAGTTCTAAAAGAAACCGAACCGTGTGGCACTAACATCGTAAAGAACAGGGCTTGGTTTAGCCCCCGTACCATGGCGTGTCAAAATTATTATGGTTCAACGGTAAAAAAGGGACAGATGTATACAAGTTGTCTGTTCTTTACGCACACTGGAAATAACCTTGCTCTAAGAGGTTATGGTCACCTCCCTGATAGCGAAAACTAACCTCGTCAGTCTTATATCGGGATACCGCCGTCAGGACGATCTAAACACGAGCCAATTTGTTTGCTTACGCCGTAAGCACTTCAGGAAAGCTGTCCCATCGATCTGTGAGCGTACTAAGATTTCTTGTGCACAGTTACCTCTTCAGACTACTCTATCTGCATTCTTCTTCATTCGTGTGAGGATGAGGCCACCTCTGTGTGTCAGAGTATCTGCATGAAACCCACCTAATTACTATCACAAATACATCAAAATTTAATTAAACGTCAAAACTTCTGAAGGTCATCCGACCATGAAATGTCGAGAGCGCTTTACTTAACAATAGAATCACATCATAACAACATTAATAATAATAATAATAATCTTTATTCAAACTTGAAATTGGTAAAATATACTAATACATTGATGTCATAATACCGTCTTCAAAGCAGAGCTGTCAAAATACATTGAATGATTTATTACAGAGGAAAAGGGATCGGTGCCAGAGAGCGGTGGGGCCAACGGGTACATCCCTGCCAACGCTAAAGTGCCAATCACTATTACGGCCACTCCTATGCATTCTGAGGTAAGACTGCCAATTGAGAGGAATTAATTTGAAGGAATATGTCTATATATCAGTTTGTGAGAATAATAACTTACCTGACTGCCAATTGAAGGGAATTACATTAAAGGAATATTATCCTTCGAGAATACCTGCTAACTTACCTGACTGCAAGTTTTTGACTTATTTAAATTTCAAATGGTTTCAAAAAATGGAATAAATATAAGTAAATAATCAAAAAAATATTGTTGCCCTAGGTAAGTCCTTCTCTGTAAGCGAGGAGAATGATAGTGAATATGCTTAAGGAATAATTATCATCCTTCGAGAATACTAACTTACCTGATTGCAAGTTTTTGGCATGGTTAAATTTTTAATGATTACAAAAAAAGGGATTAATCTAAGTAAAAAATCTAAAAAATATTGTTGCTCTAGGTAACTCCTTCTCTGTAAGCGTGGGGAATGATAGTGAATATGCTTATGTTAATATGCTTATTGAGTAATTTCACAGATGTTAATTTAATCATCTATATTAATAATCTAAACTAATATTATAAAGAGGAAAGATTTGTTTTTTTGTATGTAAAGAATAAACTTAAAAACTACAAAACCGATTTAAAAAAAAATGAACTCGTTTTGAAGCTACACTATCCCCGGGTGACATAGGCTACTTTTTATCCCTGTATTCCCACGGGAACGGGAACAACTAAGCGGGTAAAACCGCGAGGCGCCCGCTACTTATCAATAAGTAGAAAATGTGTTTTAATGTTGGTAACATTTTTATATTTTATACTCTTTTCTTTCTTTAGGGAGGCGACGCTGGGGTAGAAATATCATTCTTACACAATAACAACACCGGCAACAACGACGATACACTACCACATTCAAGGAAGAACGGTCCAGCACCGCGACAGTACGCGTGAAAAAATAAATCAATAAAAACGTGTGAATATAGACTCAATTACTTAACAAATAAGGTTCTTAATCAAAAAAGTGTTGCCCCAGTATAACTGCTACCATTTTGGTAGAAAACGAAATTGTTGAGGAAGAAATGTCGCACCTCCGATAAAATAGGGTTACAACTCGAAAAACCTGGATTTTGAGAAAAGCGAAAATAAACTCACGGATTTGTTAATCAGTCTTTATTCTTACACTATTATTACTATGTGATCAAAATTATACATACTTAAAACTTACAAAAAATATGTTTTAATGGCATACGCTGTTTTTCAATTTTCCTGAAAAACAAACCTGAAAATTACCAATTGTAACAGTATTTTAGATAACTATTCGAACTTCTTCTAACCAAAATACAATGCGACAAATGTAACAATTCTTATAATAATAAAATCAGGCAGTTCTTTAAACATTTTTTTACTTAATAAAGTATTCATACAGCTGTAGACTTGGAAACAAAATCAACTTTAACAAAAACATTCAAAATTTCTAATTAAAAAAAACAAAACAATTCTAATAATCACAATTTTAACGAATCACTTTACAATACAAGTTTAGGTAGTCTTTCTTTAAGCTATGCTTAAATAATAGTTGTTTAATGTTCTCCTTAAAGAAATAATGTTACTACGTAGGAACTATCATCACTATAAAAATCAAAATCACAGATAAAAGTCTAAGTTTCAGTCGTCTCATAATTAGGGTGTATAATTATTAAAAAAATGTAGGTATTAGTATTAGGTAATTCAATATTCAATTACAATTGGTTGTAAAAAGGCGCATAGAACCGTGGTATATGATTACTATTAATCAAACTCATCAAATCAGCTTTCTTCCTCTCGCTTATTGAGAGCTATCTGTAGAGAGTATCTAAAATACTGATACAATACAAAATGTATCACTTTATTACAGAAATATTGAAATTGTTTAATTCAATCCTTTAACAATAAACTGTAATAATTCGACTTGTAACTGTTCATTAGACAAATTGATGTAAGCAACAAGATTTTACCTGCCTGAAACACTGTTATTTTTCAAATTGTAACACTATTTGTCTCAACAAACGCACGTCCACCTTTCATAAAAATAAATGTAACACTAATTGAGATCATTCTGGAATCAAAATCTTTTAGTCATGTAGTGTTACAACTCCACCTAGCGGCGAGTTTTAATGTTACAGATGTAACCATTTTGGAGAAGATAGATGATAAAATTTTAAGTATTTCTGTATCTTTAACTCAAAGTTCGACTTTTTCGAGTTGTAACCCTATTTTATCGGAGGTGCGATGTGATATCATTATATCGCCATAACGAAGTGTACGGTCTTATGACAGTACAAAATTATATTTATAATATTTACTCGTACTTACTGTAGGTATTTGTGATTATTAAGAATCGAATGGAGGGCGATGAAGATTCTGATGTGACTGTGGGTTGAAGTATTTTGTTCGAATAGCTAAAATTGCTACGGTTTGATTTATTTATAAGACAAGATTTACGATTATTTTATTTATTAACGTGTTGAGAACAACCGTGTAGAACTGAAGCTAGCAGTAAGTTTGTATTATTTTAGTAGGCAACATTAAGCGCGATGCGCTTCAGCTTGTTGTTTTAGTTAGGAATATTCCCAGTGTTGCCAGAAAACGCAAACATAAAAATGGTAGAAAAGGCAATGTACTTAAGATTTGTTATGAATTTTGTTAGAAACAAAATTTTATATTGACTATTTTCAGTAATTTTATGTTTCATTATATATTATTTTTTGTACATTTTTGTTTATTATTATATTTTATTTCTAAGGTTGTGACGGACGGACAGGCATTTCTATAATAATGACTATGACTACTTTTGTTTTATTTAATTTTATACTTAACATCACAGGAATAAAAGATGAATGTTTTTGAAGACGGATAAAGAATTTTTTGTTTAACGTGACTCATTTTAAGTACTTACTTTTCCTAAGGCACTGAATTTCTTCTCAATTCAAACCACCTCTTTTGAATTTCTTTTCAATCAAGATTTCACAAACTTTCTTCAAAAACATTCAAACACAAACCTGGTAGTTATAACTACGCACTATTATGATTAAGACAAGTATTATAATTTTATAACGAATATATTTTAAGGACGTGTACTGCCTTTAGAAATATTACAACGAAGTTATCTTTTTGATGTGAAACTAAAAAAGAAAACATAATTATGCCAATGATATTATTATTGTACTTGCATTTATATCTGACTGTTGAATTAATCGAGTACTAGGACCATATTATGACGTGATAATGTAATCATTGTTCTAGGGTGAGAGAGAGACACAGATCTATACAGGAAACCCACACAACTATAACACACAACCCACAACATACAACACATAACCCACAACACATAACAACGGACCGCCCTCGTTGTTGTGGACCGCCGTTGTTGTTGTTGTGGCGGTGTTGGCACTATCCCTTTGTCATACTGGAATCACTATGGCATTGTCACGTCCACAGATAATATAATACTAGCATACATATGCCTCATCCCATACAAAGAAACCGTGCCGACCTAACTATAGTTTTTCATCTGATTATACAGTTTATTTTTGTAAATCGATGGCGTTCGGTTCCGTTCCATGGCGATCACCATCTATATCCGTGGAACGGAACCGAACACGATCGATGTACAAAAATAATCAGTAAAATCAGTACAGAACGTCGGCACGGTTTCTTTGTATGAGATGAGACACCACTGCCACGTCTGTGTACGACGGCACCCAGAGAAGTACCTACTGTACAATTTGTACTCGCTTAATTTTTCAAACAAAACAAAAACATTAACCGCACTTTTGTTTCACATTAAAACGAAAAACAATGCATTCGCTCATTATTGCTCGCAAATAAGACTGAAAACGTGTAGAGTTAACTCAACTTTTTGGGTGAACCGCGATATTTAGTAGAATGTAAAGTTAAAATTAAAAAAAATATATACATAAAATTAAGACTCAAATTGTTTTATGAAATCGTTTCAAAAGTACTCGAGGCATAGCAGAAATAAAAAATAATGAGTACAGTCACCGCTGTATATAAAAACAAGGTAAATTAAGTATTGGTAATTTTAATGGGCGGCTAATTTTCATTTCTGTTGAGCTGTGTTTACCGAGTCTTGTTGATAAGATGTGAAACGTGGACGCAACTGTATTATTATCCGACTGCGTGACGCAAAGGAGAGTACTGTGTTTATTACGTTTGTTTTGAACTAGTGGGGGAAGAGACTTTCGCATTTATATTTGCATTTTTTTTAGAAACCTTAGTAAAAAAAGTTGTTAATTCCCACTACAGAAATCTAAAATAATTGGTAAATAAAATCGTCTTAATTCACATTGTTATTAAGTTATTTGCCGAGGCTTCCATCAAAAACCTCGAACTTACAAAGTGTCAAAAAATTCTCCGGAAGTTCAGAACTCGATAATTAATGAGTCGTTTCGACCTTCACAAACGTTATTATGTGCTGGTAGACGATAGGCGAAATTCTATCCCTATTTATGCAATATTTTTTATCGTTTATTAAATAAAACCTTACATAATTCTTCAAGTGGTCTCAAGCAACGATGATGCCACTTAACCCGCTCGTAAAACTGCGTAGAAAGTATAATATTTAAATTAAAAGCTTAAATAATAATAAAAATGTTTATTTATCTCCACAAATTACATACATAGCTTAGCTGTTATATTGACAGATATTTAGACAAAAATGAAATGGTAATTTGTGAGAGATCTGGAGTCTAAACTAAGCCTAGGCCTGTATTTCAGAACTCCAGGTCCCCCATTACATCGTTAAACATAAAGATTGTCAACACGGAACAAATGGGCAAATGGTCTGTGTGGATGGTGCGTATGTGTGTGTGTGTGCGTGAGTGTGTGGTGTGTTTGTGTATAATGCATAATAATTTTTGTTATTTAAATATTATGTAAATATACATAGAATGTATGTATATCAAAAAAGCAAGAATACCTATAATTGACGCACCCTGCTATTTTCCTACATCGAGTAATTTTTCTGTTTCCATATAATTAAGTTTAAGTAACCATTTTATAACTTTACCTTTACATTCAACTTTATGAGAGTTCGCTATATTTATAATTTTATTCAATTTATTAAACTATTCACCTGCACGGAATGCGAAGAATCTTTGAGCGAAGGAAGTATTTTCCGCAGTCGTCCCACATATTGTGTAGTTTCTTCTAGAGAGGGCTATGCGTTTCCTCCTTTCTTCGGATAAGTTGGAACGTTGGAGCATTGTAGTAAGCAGTATGTACAGCTGGCGTACCGTTCGCTTCCTCATAAAGTGTTGTGGTGGAGAAAATACGCGGTTTCATAAAGTTTCAGGCCCAATTAAAATAAACGATTTAAATAATATATCCAATATTCAATGTCATCATTCTTTGACTTCAGTTGAATCGGAAAATGATTTTAATGTAGAAATATCAAAGTTTTGGGAGCTTGAGGAAGTGCCATTAAAATCGCCATTGAGTCACGATGAAAGATTATGTGAAAAACATTTTTTAACTCATATAATAATAATAATAATTTTTATAAGTCTGTGGCTCGACTTGACAGACGGATGCCAAAATTTTTCTCTACCAAATTTATTACAAAATATAAAATTTCAACCATCTAAATAGTGCAGATATATATATACAATGAAACCAAGAAAAAAAAAACATAATACAATAACATTATCAAAATTATGACCGATTTATAAACTGAATTACAAAATATGAGAAAAATGAAAACTACGTCATGTTGACGAGAGCTGCCGCTGCAAGACGTGCACGCCCACCATCTCCGGCCTCGTCGCCCAGCTCCGCCTCGCCGCCGCCGGAAACCAGCCCCACCGTGAGTGCTGTGACACCGGCTGTGGCAGTTGCGTCGAGCTCGAGCGACGAGTACTTCTCTCCGCCGACGACACCACCACCTGCGCGTCGACGGGGAGGACGCCGGCCGCCGGACCGCTTAGGACCTCGAGGCTTACCGGTCTCTGATAGGGTCCCAGCACCCGGCGGAAGTGTGCAGCGCATGAGATGGACACAATCCATAAACGAAAATGTCATGCGCGCATACTTTGGGGCTACAGAGGGAGGAAACAACCTGACCGCGTACCGTGTCCGGATGCTCTCTTTGTTTCAGGTGCTTGAGCCAGCCGTCAACGTTTCGGCCCAACGACTTTCGGATCAGGTGCGGGTCATCCAGCGTAATCGTATGTTGGATGATACTGTACTTGATCGCCTCCGAACGGAAATGGGTAACCGTGTCACTGCCCCATCGTCGCAGGCTGTGGTGCTACCACAGTCCAACCACGCTGATGAGGAGAGTAGTGACAGGGTTACAAACGTAAGTACCCAGTGCAATGAGGAATTGAGGAGTGCTTTGGAGTGTGCTATTCGGGAGTATCGCAACATGCCACCCGAACTTAGGCCACGATTACCTCGTTTGCCCATGCATAACAAGAATAGGGCGCTGGTGGCTGTTCTGGATTCGCAGTTGTCAAACTATTTTGATGACTGCGAAGACCTCACTGATACACATTCGATTATGTACTGCGCGGCTGTAGCGGCATGTCGTGTAGCTCATGTCAAATTTGCAGATGACAGAGCTACACGACCGAAACCAGCCGTACCGGCTTGGCAGTGCAGGATCAAGCGTCGTATTGGTGGGGCCAGAGCACTCATCGGCAAACTAATTTGTTTCAGGGAGGGCAATAGCCGCCCAAGAGTGATGCGCTTTGTGAGACGGGCGTTTTCGGGGACTGATGTCAGCCCCCGGGACTATACAGGGTGTTTGGAAGGGAGCTGTACATACGCCTAGGGTAGAAACTAGGGATAGTCTGCTACCTACCCCCGCCCATTATATTGACCTTGGCCTCAAGGTTTTTTTTTAATTTATTATTATTTTTTATTTGACTTTTTTATGATTTTTTGACTAAAACTACCTGTAGCTCAAAATCTATCCATGGGACCGGTCGGCTAATGGTCTTGTTTTAATCGTTAGAGTCTTAGGGTCCTGCAAAAAATTATTTTACACCAGAAAATTGTGGAGAAGAAAAGTTATGGGGCCTGAAGTACCGTAGTAAGGTAAAGAAATAATTTTAAGGGCAACTTTCTATGGGGTTTAAAAAAAAACTAACAGGGTTGGAGTTCTTCTGATTTTTTTAAAACATCCTCAGTCCATGCCCTTTCTAACGATATGCTAAAAGTGTAATTATCACTTTTAGTTTTAAAGTTATTAATTAATTTCCGACACTAGGGCACTTCAAGCAAAAATTTCAACTAATGAAAATTAAATGTGTTCGATCGTAAAAGGATGGCAAATGAAACAAAAAATTTGGTAATGACTAATGTCATTAAATTACAAATTTTAATTAATTACTAATTTTAATTAATTACAAATTTTGTTCAAATTGATGACCATTGACCTGTAAACATGCTCGGCACCTCTTCCTCATCTCCACGGTCACCGTTCTAAGCAGCAGTTCCTCGCGCATTGTATCGAATGCGGCGTGGATCCTGTTAATTAGAATCTCCCTTGTTGGTACTTCTTCTGCGTACACCAACTCTTTCGCCCTTCCCCAGACGTAGAAGTCGAGTGGGGTAAGGTCAGGCGACCTTGGGGGCCAGGGAATTGGCCCACCCCGACCAATCCAAGAATTAGGAAAGCAGTTGTCCAGAAGCTCCCTCACTGCTAGGCTCCAATGAGCAGGACAGCCGTCGTGCTGGAAGACTATGGGCCGATCTTGTTGATCCGATGATCTGGGGAAGGGCGAAAGAGTTGGTGTACGCAGAAGAAGTACCAACAAGGGAGGTTCTAATTAACAGGATCCACGCCGCATTCGATACAATGCGCGAGGAACTGCTGCTTAGAACGGTGACCGTGGAGATGAGGAAGAGGTGCCGAGCATGTTTACAGGTCAATGGTCATCAATTTGAACAAAATTTGTAATTAATTAAAATTAGTAATTAATTAAAATTTGTAATTTAATGACATTAGTCATTACCAAATTTTTTGTTTCATTTGCCATCCTTTTACGATCGAACACATTTAATTTTCATTAGTTGAAATTTTTGCTTGAAGTGCCCTAGTTGCGGAAATTAATTAATAACTTTAAAACTAAAAGTGATAATTACACTTTTAGCATATCGTTAGAAAGGGCATGGACTGAGGATGTTTTAAAAAAATCAGAAGAACTCCAACCCTGTTAGTTTTTTTTTAAACCCCATAGAAAGTTGCCCTTAAAATTATTTCTTTACCTTACTACGGTACTTCAGGCCCCATAACTTTTCTTCTCCACAATTTTCTGGTGTAAAATAATTTTTTGCAGGACCCTAAGACTCTAACGATTAAAACAAGACCATTAGCCGACCGGTCCCATGGATAGATTTTGAGCTACAGGTAGTTTTAGTCAAAAAATCATAAAAAAGTCAAATAAAAAATAATAATAAATTAAAAAAAAACCTTGAGGCCAAGGTCAATATAATGGGCGGGGGTAGGTAGCAGACTATCCCTAGTTTCTACCCTAGGCGTATGTACAGCTCCCTTCCAAACACCCTGTATATCCCATGTCACAGAGCGCATCGACTTCCTGAAGCAAAAAGTGTATGCATGGGCAAACCGTATTCGTAGGTACAGGCGGAGAGTGGAGCGATACACCCAGAATCGCACATTCCAAAGTAATGAAAGGTGGGTTTATCTGGCTTGGGAGCGACCCAACCAAGGTGTGACTGATACGCACCTGCCGGATGATGACGCTATGTCTTCATTCTGGCGCAGCATCTGGTCGGTGCCTGTCAGTCACACCGAAGGTGAATGGACTCGGGAGGTCGAACGAGCGTGTGATCCAATACAAGAAATGGGGGCTATCACGATCAGCCCCCAAGATGTAGCCCGTGCAGTCCGTCCGTTGCCGAACTGGAAATCTCCAGGACCGGACGGACTGCACAACTTTTGGATCAAGTGGCTACAAAGGTCACACGCTCGTTTGGCATCTCAGTACCAGGCAGCCTTAGAGTCTGGTTCGCTACCCAAGTTCCTTACGACAGGTATAACCCACCTGCTCCACAAGTCTGGTAGCACCGCGGAACCCAAAAATTATAGACCAATTACATGTTTACCAACGGTCTATAAGGTTCTTGCATCCATTTTGAGAGTAAAAATTAATAAACATGTTGACAATAACTCCATCATGTCGGTCTCTCAGAATGGATGTAGGAACGGGTCCCGCGGTACTAAGGAGCTACTCCTTATTGATATGGCCATTAGCCAACAGGTTCGGCGTTCCCGAAAGGATCTGTCGACATGTTGGATAGATTATAAGAAGGCCTATGACTCGGTGCCGCATACATGGCTCATGAGGGTGCTAGAATTGTATAAAATAGATACAACTCTACGCACCTTCCTGATGTCGTGTATGAGGCAATGGAGCACAGTCCTTCGCTATCCAGGATGTCGAAATATCCAGAGGAATAGCGAACCTGTAAGGATCGAGCGAGGTATATTCCAGGGCGATAGTTTGAGTCCACTTTGGTTTTGCCTAGCCTTGAATCCTCTAAGCATGATGCTGGAGAACTCAGGGCTAGGCTATCGGTTGAATAGAGGTGGTCAGGTTATATCTCACCTCCTTTACATGGATGACTTGAAGCTTTTTGCCCCCAGCAATCTTCAGCTGATGGAGCTACTAAAGGTAACTGAAACTTTTAGTAGCGCCATCAGGATGGAGTTTGGTGTGGACAAATGTGCGGTCATGCATGTAAAGCGAGGGGAGATTGTGGAATCCGTAGGAATTCAACTTGCGGATTCCATAAACCTGAGATCCCTGTCTCCAAACGAAACCTATAAGTATTTGGGTATGTCGGAAGCGTTAGGTATCAGTACTATAGACATGAAGCAATCGTTGAGGGAACGCTTCTTTGGCCGCCTGAAGAAGGTATTCAATAGCCTTCTTTCGGGCGGAAACAAGGTGCGCGCCTTCAACGGTTGGGTCATGCCGGTGCTGATGTACTCTTTCGGCATACTCAAATGGACTCAAACGGAACTTGACGCCCTGGATAGGCGGGTCCGTACACTGCTGACTGCATATCGAATGCATCACCCATGATCGTCAGTCATGAGATTGTATATCCCGCGGAAGTGTGGAGGCCGAGGCTTTTTAAATGCCAAAAATCTCCACAACCGCGAGATATGCAATCTCAGAGAATATTTTCTAAACACCGACGTGGGTATTCATCGAGATGTAGTAGCAGTGGACAAGGGACTCACCCCGATCTCCTTGGCGAATGAGAACTGGCGCAAGCCTGTAGTGCTTGACACTAACGACCGCAAGGAGGTATGGCAGAGTAAGGAGCTTCACGGACGCTTTTTCCGGGCCCTACATGGGTCCGAAGTAGATCAATCAGCGTCCGTAGCCTGGCTGCGATTCGGTGACCTCTTTGGGGAAACCGAAGGTTTCGTCTGTGCAATTATGGACGAAGTTATCATGACGAATAACTACCGGAGATTTATTGTAAAGGATGGCACGGTTGACATCTGTCGGGCATGTCACCGTCCGGGTGAATCGATCCGCCACATTATCTCTGGTTGTTCTCGTCTAGCTAACGAAGAGTACTTGCATAGGCACAACCTTGTAGCCAGGATTATCCATCAGCAACTTGCTCTGAAATACACTCTTGTGGCGTCGGAGGTGCCGTACTACAGGTATGTGCCCGACCCAGTTCTCGAGAATGGCAATATCACATTGTACTGGGATCGGTCCATCATCACTGACAGAACTATTATCGCTAATAAGCCTGATATAGTGGTGGTGGACCGAATCGAGAGGCGTGCAATGATTGTTGACATAACTGTCCCGCATGACGGGAACCTCGTGAAAGCCGAGAAAGATAAGCAAATCAAGTATCTTGACTTGGCTCGCGAGGTTGTCGACATGTGGGATGTGGACTCAGCGATCATTGTACCGATAGTCGTGTCAGCCCATGGCTTAATAGCCACGAGCCTCGACCAACACCTTAGGAGGCTCTCGTTAGGCGGCTGGGTCAAGGGCCTGATCCAGAAAGCAGTACTGCTGGACACGGCTCGTATTGTTAGGAGGTTCCTCTCTCTGGAGCCCTGACCGCCGGTAGCTTGGACCCTGTTCCCGATACCGGTGGGCCTCTATTTTTTATATTTTTAAATGTTTTTCGTTTTTGTTTGTTTTGTAAAAATATTTAAAAATGTAATAAATAAGAAAAAAGTTAAATAAAAGACTATAATAATTTATTTCAAAATTCAGACAATTTACAGTCCAATTCTTGTTAGTAACAATTACTTATATTCCTAGTGTTAGTAAAAGGTACACATAAACATTTACAAAATATTGTCACTTGATATTGATAGTCAATTGACTAAATTTAATGCCATAATTAATCAAAAATATTTAAATAAAAATTAAAATGTCAAAAATAAAAAGATTTTATACGTCAAGAAGATATTATATAGAATAGAATTTTAAATTAACATGTCAAACAAATAATAATAAAACTTCAAAATCAATACAAATAAAATAAAATCAAATGACAATAAAATTCAATGAAGACCGTTATCAATTCTTTCGCTACTTTTTCTCGACATGTAACTTAATACAATGCCACAATAATGGGCAGTCTGCTTTGCTCGCCAGAACGCTAAGAATGCTGTTGCCACTGCCGCGGACACGACTTAGCAGCGATGCGGCTCTCTTTCTGAGGATGGCATGAAACCCATCGACACATGCGTCCGCAAACATGCCCGACGCGCTACAGTGCCGCGGCAGCCGCATCAGCATCCTAAATGCGTTGTTATACTGAACGCGCAGGGCGTTGATTGTCTTCTGCGTATATTTAACCCATAGACTGCACGTGTAAAACGACTGGCAAAACGCCCTAAACAAAGTTACTTTTACTGCCTTGGTGCAGCGCGCAAATCTATGAGCCAACATATTGCATCGGACAGCCAACGCCCGGCGCTCCCTCTCAATGTCATCGTGGTCTGAGAAGTCATCCGAGACCCAGTGACCCAGGTACTTGAATTTTGAAACTCTGGGTAACGACACACCATCTATGAAGAGGGGTGGAACGTGTAAGACCTTATGGCCAGCGGACTGGAAAACCAAGAGTTCACTCTTCTTTACATTATACCTGAGCCCATGAGCCCCAGCATAATCCACACATATAGCGAGCAGTTTTCGAACAGCGCTTATGGAGGGACCCAGCAGAACCATATCGTCCGCGTAACTGATGTTGTTGATGAATTTTCCATCTATAGAACATCCGACATTGGCACTGCTGAGCCTCTCAACGAGTCCGTTTACGTACAGATTGAAAAGACGAGGCGAGGTTAACCCTCCCTGTCGTACTCCACATTTCAATCTGTACGCGTCGGAGGTGACGCCTGCCCATCTTATCACATTGACTTGGTTGTTGTACCAATAATCAAAAATGTTAATGACTTCTTCGGGGAGGCTGGTTTCAGTCCTCATCTTGTACCAAAGCACATCATAGGACACCAAATCGAAAGCTTTAGAAAGGTCTAAAAAACAGGCATAGACAGGAGTCTTCCTATCGGTGTAGTACCGGACAGTATGCTTGAGGCATAGAACAGCCGTTTCTGTCGACAGCCCCTGCCTAAAACCGAACTGAGCATCATTCAGCTTTATGTGACTGTCCAAAATACGATCAAGCAGACTGTCCAGCACTTTCGCCACTGTTGTAGCTAACGAAATGGGCCTGTAGTTGCTGCTGTCCGATGCATCGCCAGTTTTATTTTTGATTATTGGCACAACCACGGTCTTCATACACTCGTCCGGCAGGTACGAATGTCTTAGGCAAAATGTAAAAAACATTGCAAGAACCCTAGGCAGATGAACTCCCGCGTGCTGCAAATGCTCAATACTAATGCCATCGTGACCTGGGGACTTACCCCTCGTCATATTCTTAATGACGGTAGCTATATCTTTAGCCGTAAAAGATGGTATTACAGCTGGCTTTAAGGGATTTTGCCTGATTTCACTCGCATTGAGCATCCCCAGCCCGCCGGAAGGAGATTCTATCTGAAAATGACTCTTAAACATGTTCGCAATGTCACGAGGACCAGTTACTCCATTAACATTGATCGGGGCAGTAGGTTTATTATTCAGATTTTTCGTGCCCTTCCAAAAATTTTTAAAATTCTTACTTGCGTGGTGCGATGCCAGAATATCCATTTTTATTTGCTCGGCGTTGTTTTGACACCATCTAAGTTTAGATTTGAAACGACGCCGAGACTCCACCATGTTACTATAGATAGGTCCATCAGTAGGCCTACCATACAACAACCAGTTTTGAAAATCAAGCCTGGCAACCTCGTGAGCAGCACGAACATGCCTATTCCAGCCCAAAACAACACGCTTTCGCTTTCGTTTATATGCACAATTTGAGCTAGACATAGCCGCCTCACACAAAGTGGAAACAATACTCTCATACATTCGGTCTATTACCACTCTATGCTCTTTATTGTGGCATACACCGTCACAACACCCCGACAACTCCAAAGGAAAATCAATTTGTCTGAAGTTATCGTTGCACACCCTAGTATAAAACTGTTTTTGGTGCTCATCCCTATCGGCCCACAGTATACCGTTAGGAGTACTTTCAACAAATACATACTGTGGCTTCATAACAGCTAGATTACAACGCACCTCTAGGGGATAGTGGTCGGACCAAGTGCAGTCATAGTTCACCCTCACATCCACCACCGACTGCCAGGCAGACTTCGTTACCACACAATGGTCAAGCCAGCTTGTGCTGCCATGGGCGTCGCTAACGAATGTAAAGGTGTTCGATGAAATGCCTAATTTATCTATATCCGCACATACCCATTTTTGATCTTTACAGAAATTTAAAAGTTCCTTTCCAAACAATGCACAAGGACAAGCATTAAAATCTCCCAAAATGTACACATTCGCCACTTCAGTGTTGTCAATAATAGCGCTTATCTCACTTAGGCAGTCAGTAAATTCGACTAAGTTCTCAACGGAGTTCACAGGCATGTAAACTGAGAAAACCACAAAAGATCGATCGCACACAACTACTTTAATCGCCGCGAGACGCACACTATTACACGGGATTACTGTAACCGAACTAAACGCACTCTTTCGCCACAGCACAGCAACATCACCATACGGTCTGCCTCGTACTAGGCCCGCAGACGAGTCGATAGCCGATTTACCGCAGTAGTCAAAGTCTGGGTCGACTGTTCCCAGGAATGGTAGGTTGTGCGGGAACAACCACGTCTCCTGTAGCGCGATGATGTCTGCTCGACGACACAGGGTTCTCACATGATCTACTGACCGTACTAATGACTTACAGTTATAGGTAATAAAACTGCTAAGCATGGGACTTTCCGATCGAGGACTTTCCATTAGGATTTTTATTATAATTTCTTCTGTTTCCAAAGTATATGACACGATTAAATACCGGCAGATTTTCTGTTCGGTTACCATTAATAGATTCACCTAATTGTCTGGGTGAATCATATACACTAGCAAAAAAACGCTTTCATAATTTAGAGAAAAGATTCCGTAGGAACCCACAACTTAAATCACAATATGTCAACTTTATAAGAGAATATGAACATTTAGGTCATCTCTCACAGTCTGATGTATCTAGACCCAATATATCATATTTCTTGTGTCATCACACTGTGTTTAAAGAAAGCAGCGAATCCACTAAAATTCGTGTTGTATTTGATGGATCAGCTCCTACTTCATCTGGATTGTCAATCAATGATATTCTTATGATAGGTCAAAATATGCAGGACTCTCTATTCTCCATTCTAGTACGGGCTAGACAACACAAGTACCTCCTGCAGCATTTTTTCAGCAGTATTTTTCTTCGTAATTCGTTTCAAGTAACCCCGTGGCTATTGTCTTACAGCGTTACAATTTGAAGGTTAAATGTTAATGATTTAGTTTCAGTTGTAACTTCTGTACATTATTTATTTATCTTCAAAGAAGTTAAGCGTTGTTAAATGCTGATAGCTTCCGTATTTTTCTCGCTCTGACATTATTAATAAGCATTGTTTCAAATGAAATGGATCTTGTTTAAGTGAGGAGTCAGAAGTACTCTTGAGGGTGCTTGACTCAAGCACGGCTTGACGGCTAACAATATTAAAAAATCTGTGTTTTTAAGAAGGCCTTGTTTAACACGGATTAATTATAATTATGGTTATATTACTTAAAGCTCACAAAAATATAACAACGCTTGTGGGAAATGTAAATCAACGTAAGTAGACATTAGTTTCGATTAAATTGATAAAGTTTGGGCATAATGGCTGGAACTGAGGTATTGTTAGATTATATCGAGCCTCATGTTATCGCGTTCGGGAACAGCGATTGCGTTTTACCAGAGATTATTTAGTGCATGTTATGTAGGTTTCCCTAATGAGTCGTTTAAGGGTTAAGTTTATAAGTTTATGTTGTAGGTTCATGATTAAAAGCTTCGATCTACAGGTTAAAAGTAATGATACTTTTAGGAATGAAATGAAATAACCATCCGAAATTGACAAAAGTAATCTAATAAAACACAAACTTAACAAATTTAGTATTAAGGGACGTTACAAAATTAAACAAGAGAACAGAATCAAGGGGATCAATTAACCAAGTGCGCGCCGCCGGTTGCGGGAATGAGCCCTTTGCCACGGTACGCGTTGGCTTATATAGGCTCGATCACATGCTCCGAGCTTTCTGGAGGGGTGTAGGTTGGAGACGCGGCTAACAATACATTGTCAAGGTTATTCACAACCTTAGGGTTGTGTTGAGTATCAGCACAGGGTTGTGAACTTGTGGGTGACTGGTTTAATCCAATTATCACCCTCAGCCTTCAGCAATTACACAAGAGATATTCGACTTTCAGCCACTAGATTCACCATCATCATTTACACAAGAGATATTCGACTTTGAGCCACTTAATTCTTCTCATCATTTACACAAGAGATATTCCACTTTCAGCTACTTAATTCACCATCGTCATTTACACAAGAGATATTCGACTTTCAGCCACTTAATTCATCATCATCATTTACACAAGAGATATTCGACTTTCAGCCACTTAATTCATCATCATCATTTATACAAGAGATATTCGACTTTCAGCCACTTAATTCACCATCATGATTTACACAAGAGATATTCGACTTTTAGCCACTTAATTCATAATCATCATTTACACAAGAGATATTCGACTTTCAGGCACTTAATTCATCATCATCATTTATACAAGAGATATTCGACTTCATCATCATTTCAGCTGAAAGACTTCCACTGTTGGACAAATCCACCCAATTATTTTCCACAAATTCTAGAAAAACTAAGTCCAGAGACTCGGTTAATTTATTTATGTACAACAAGATTATAGCCTAACAATGAACAGGCCGCACCGTCAAACAAAATATGGTCGGCAAGTCGTCAAGCAATTTGCTAATTCGTCTGTACACTAGTATTTACGCGCGAGGAAGGTTTCTCATCATAAATTAAGTGCGGACCAAGTTGTTGGTAGTAAATCTTAGCGCACCCAAAAGTTTTCGATGACTACGGTGACTATGGATTACGGGTTTTGATTAGTGCCTCCTCTCTTTGAGAGAGGGAATGCCCCATAATTCACCATGCGGGCCCAGTGTGGGTTGGATGAAATGAAACTTATAGATACTATTGAGAAAATTGGCGTCGATCGCGCAAAAGGGCCATCGCTCAGGATAATGCCGGGATTCGTGTGCGAGGTCTGCTTCCACAGCGCTGGTTTTCAGTGAGACAGCCGGCGTTTATTGGATGAAGTCAACCGGAGCAGCATAAAAATCTGTTAAAAACAAAAAATGTAAGGCTATGAGTTTATGGAGCTAGTGAAGCCTCTGGGAATCAGCTGACTGAAAAACACAGGGCCAGTCGATGCGGTGACGCCGGGGAATGGGCATATGTCTTTCGGCTGAAACGGATATGAATAATACGTAGTAGGTAACTTCTGCCTATAGAAACATGCTGGTATGAGGTTTGCCGATTTTCATTGCCAATCTTGAAAGCAAAAGAAAATTATTTTTAAAATATCGCTTCCTCTACGAGAAGTTTCGATAGTCAAAGGAGACACATACAGAAGATTTATCAAAAAGTCTGATGAAGGATGTCATGCAACAATGTTGCTTACCGGCCACTTGACCCTGGGGCAGAATCCCTACCTACATTTACAAGACTATAAGGTATTTAAGTTCTACACAATATTATAATGCCATTGTTATCCTTTAACCCATCGAATAATTTAGAATAATACCCATCAAGTACCATGTAAAGGCAAAAACAAGTTTTCTGTTTTATCCTCGAACATCAGAAGACATGCTCGCCCGAGGCAGTTACCCTGGCTGTGGTGAACTAAACAAAACAGCCCTGTTAAAGTCAAGAACTCTGCGAATTCTGTTTCTTATGCTTACGCAACTATTCAGTTATTTATAGGACTACTGTTCATGTTCATATAAGTAGCGTTTTGTATCACTCGCTTAGAACTGGAGGCGAGCCGCTGTGGTGTTTACTAAGTTTTCATTTGCTAAGGAATTTCATAAGCACTTGAATCGAGATTAAATGGTTAATATCAAGATAGTTAATATCAATATTTTGTATACCTAAATAAAAGCCGTGTGTGATATAATAGTCACAGCGGATCTTTGTGTCTTTGTTTTATTGCGCAAGAAACATTTTGTCATCGAGTATAATGCCACCTGCGCAGGGTCTTGCAGCCAATTCAAAGACACAAAGATCCTTTGTGAATATTATATTTCCTATCGGTGAAAATATCGGCATTTTATACAAACTTTCATTTTCATATTTATTTTTTATCCGTACTTAACTCAACAAATAGTTATCTTTTATTATCTTCCCGATTCCTTTTGCTTGATTAATAAGTACTGCGTGAATTTAGTACTAAATGTTCCAATAGTTTTTATAGCGCGAAACGGCGTAGGAAGATCATTCCAGGGCCTGCTGTCTCGACATAGATAGCGATCGTTATCTCGTAACGATCGGTCGATAAGTCCTAACGATCGGAAGATAACGATTTTTGGTAGTCTCGACAGTCAAAGCTATCGATTTTTGACGTTTGTCAACGCAAACTTAACGTATATTGTCGCTAAGTTAACGATTTATCGGTATGATATCGAATTTCCTAGCGAGCATTTTTGACAGCCCGATAAGTGTCGTAACGATCGTTATCATTGGTTTTAGAGGTTACAAAAACAATAAATAAATAATAATTAGAGTAATATGGCTGTATAGTATTAAGCGTGGGCTTTGGTCGTGCTCGAAAACAGACTCGATATAATAATGAGGCGGAAAAATGCACGAAACCGTCGTGAAGTTGAAAATCCTTTGGATTTAGAGGATGGTCAATTTATCTATCTTTACCGAATAAACAAGGACGTTTCATGAGCTCATTTGTGAACTTCGCCCAACTATTCAAAGATGAGGGTCTTACGTACTTTCTGTAGAGTTTCAAGTGAGTGTCTATGCGTTGGGTACTTAATGTGCCTAAATAATATTTCTATTATTTTTTTCTAATATCCAAGATGTAATGTAATTTTCTTCGTAATACTCAAGTGGGTGCTAACAACTACATATTGGCTTGCAGTGGGGCTGCAGCATAAGCTAAAAGTCAGTTAGCCGATTAGTACATGCTGTAACTTTGGCTATCAATGAAAACCTTTTAAGATGATACGTTAAATTTCCCATGATCCAAGAAGTACGGTGTGCAGTTAAAGGGAAGTTTAGAAATGCTCCACAGCCATAGACTGCACACTACCCACTGCCCACCACTCAGAGACTGCACACATAAAAAAATTATCAATGGGGACCACCGTACATGGCTGCTTGGTAACTAATAATAAATGTTTATTATAATCTGCTGAAAGTACATTCTATGTTTTATCTTTTAGGTGATGATGGATATCCTCTGAAACCATGGTTGAAGACTCCTTTAAAAAATCAGCACCCAGGGAAACCGGAGTATCAATAAACAAATACTCATTGTTCAGTCAGGAATGTCGTTGAAAGATGCTTTGGTGTGCTGAAGTCTGTTTTTAGGTGTCTGTCTCACCAACGTATAAATACACATGTATAAAATATAAATTACATGAACCAGAAGCCACCACACCCACTCTCATGAAGATGGCCTAGAAGTAACAGGTACCTAATCAAATGATTTATTTTAAGGTTTTATTATATTATATTTATTAAATAGGTATACCTATATTTGCATAACATATAATTTTCCCTAGATCTTTCTACCTATTTCATTAGCATCTCCATTTATTTGACCCAAAGGTGATATATAATGGCTTATAGCATCAAGTCCGACTTATGCCGTTGTGTATCATTGTATGAATACTCCTAAAATCTTGTTTTTGTTATACAGGACTTGTGTGGTGCACTGAGTGAGCTATCTATATACTCTGCAAGTGCATAAGAAGACTCAATAATACTAGTTTTACATAATTTTATTTTATTGACCCTCTGTGATTTAAATAAAAAACATATAAAATCATTTATTATTTTTATTTACAAAAGTTGTAAAACTCTCCGCTATTGAATTTGCAGACTATGCAAATAGCATCCACGCCTCGGCTTGTACCTTGCCTGCCTCTGGCAGTGTCTGATTGCACTTGAGTTGCAGCTGCCACCATCTGTAAAAAAATTAGATGTACTAAAAATGTCTCTTAATGCTCTAGTGATTCTAATAATAAAAAAGAAAATGGCATAGTATCCGGGCAGTCTGTGCCAATTGTGTACTCTACACTAATTAAGGATGTTATACGTCTCTCCACTTCAGTCAAAGAAGCAGTGATGACGCCTCGGTTGCCAGTTTGAATGATTTGTTTTTATAATTATGCTGCCTTAGTGCAGGCGCAGCTTTTTATGTCTATCCAAACCTGTAATTAGGATACCTATTGTATTCTACTAAATATAAATAAAACTGACGTGGCTTGTACTTACATTTAAAAACCAACTTGATATTTAACGTCATGTACTGCTCGGGGGACTTATTGGATCCGTTTGGGAGTTTGTTGAGTTTCTCGGGAACTTCCTTCCAGCATGTTTCAAAATTTGCCCGTGTGGAGATATGGACGGGCTTCTAAAGTTGCCAAATGAGCATCAATATGCCCCGAAGTACGCCTGAAACATTTAAGATATTCATTAAGTAAACACAAACTATTCAATTTAGTACCAAAAATAGGAATCGAAAATTGTTGTAGGTTGTTATTACCTGACGCTCACGCTGCTTGCTAGCACTCGGGCCAGGGCCTGCGCCTGTGTCACTGTCCTCCACTATTGAAATACGATTCTTTCTTTTCCAGTTTTTAATCAATTCTCATTGTCGTATTTTGTGTACAAACTTGACAATTGACATTGACAGTTTGTTTCCCATGTTCAACGTCTTTGTTGCAAGGAAGCGAACTATTTTCTTCTTTGTTATGCGTATTTTTAAAAACGGCATAAGCTACTTACAAGTTTCGATGCAAACAATTGTTAACATGATAAGGTTTACCTATCTTCTGCACAATTTTCAAAGAAAAATAGTTTTTTTTGAATATCTTGTCTACCAATTTTCCCTATGATACAAGGATTTTTTTCAACTGCCATAATTTTTCAAAAAAATCACCGCACTATGAATACGAACATCGCTAGCCAACCGACAACGTTAAGTCAATATAGTGACAGATTTTGCACGCTAACTCGGCTGTCGAGACTTGCGTTTATCGTTAGCGTCGTTACGGCAAGCGTATTTTGTCGGTAAGAGATAACGATCGTTACTTAACGTAGCGATCGCAAACTATGTCGAGACTGCAGGCCCAGATACGAGAAGTAGCGAATTTGAAACTTCCACGGAAAGCCGCTGTTCTGTGTGACGTCAACAACAGGTCGACAGAAGCTCTCGTTTTGACTTTATTTACATCACGCGACCAGGTCAATTTACTGAACAGATAGTCTGGTTTTTTTGTGAGAATTGTGCCAAAGAGCAGGGTAGCCAGATGCAACTTTCGAATGTGTCCAATAGCAGTTTTCTTAAGTTCCGACTTTTACATCTCTTTGATTCATTATTAAACAAACAAATAGTGATTTTTTAAATGCAAAAAAAAAAATATTGTAGTTCACTATATGTCCTTTTCATTTCTGAGACTCAAAACACGATATCAAAAACTTCACTCGATCAAAAAAAAATCGGAAGAGGAGGCTGAAACGATGTTTTTTTGAAATTGGCTATGTTTGAAAAAAAACGGTTCAGCCGTTCAAAAGTTATGGGCGTTTTACTGTTTGAATCGCGATGTTTTCGCAAGATAAATGTGTCGAGGGTTTTTTAAATTTTGAAATTTTACTTGTTTGTGCTGGACTTCTCGCTAATCTATAAACCGATTTATTATGAGACCACAGTGTAACAGAATCAGTAGGTTAGGAAAGTTTTTTAACAGACTTCAAAGAAGACTGAAATATTCGTCATGGGTGTATTTTATTTTGTTTTTTTGGGTTATAAGCCAAATAAAATAAAAAAATTGCGAATATTAGTCAAAATAAAAATTCAAATTGGCGCCAATCGAAATTTTTGATATGATTGTCATGGGCGTTATTTTCATGGTTTTTGGGGTCGATAAATGCCAATATGGGGTCGAAATGAAAACATAAAATGGCGCCGATCAAAATTTCTGAAACTATCGTCATGGGTGTAATTTTCATGGTTTTTGCGGTCGATAAATGCTAATATGGAGTCAAAATGAAAATACAAGATGGCGCCGACCAAAATTTCTTAAACTTTCATCATGGGTGTCATTTTCATGGTTTTTGGGGTCGATAAATGCTAATATAGTGTCAAAATGAAAATACAAGATGGCGCCGACCAAAATTTCTGAACTTTCGTTATGGGTGTCACTTTCATGGTTTTTGGGGTCGATAAATGCCAATATGGGGTCGAAATGAAAACACAAAATGGCGCCGACCAATATTTTCTGAAACTTTCGTCATGGGTGTAATTTTCATGGTTTTTGGGGTCGATAAATGCTAATATGGGGTCGAAATTAAACTACAAGATGGCGCCGACCAAAATTTTTGAAACTTTCGTCATGGGTGTCACTTTTATGGTGTTTGGGGTCGATAAATGCTAATATGAGGTCAAAATGAAAACTCAAAATGGCGTCGACCAAAATTTCTGAAACTTTCATCATGGGTGTCATTTTCATGGTTTTTGGGGTCAATAAATGCTAATATATAGTGTCAAAATGAGAATACAAGATGGCGCCGACCAAAATTTCTGAAACTTTTATCATGGGTGTCACTTTCTTGGTTTTTGGGGTCGCTAGATACGAATTTGGGGTCAAAATGAAAACACAAAATGGCGCCGACCAAAATTTCTGAAACTTTCGTCATGGGTGTCATTTTCATGGTTTTTGGGGTCGCTTAGTGCTAATATGGGGTCAAAATGAAAATACAAGATGGCGCCGACCAAAATTTCTGAAACTTTCGTCATGAGTGTCATTTTCATGGTTCTAATTAAAATATAAAATGGAGCTGACTTTAAAACTGACACCCATGACCAAAGTTTCAAAAATTTTGGTCGGCGCCATTTTGGAATTTTATTTTGACCACAAATAAGCATTTAGCGACCCCAAAAACCCTGAAAATTACACCCATGACGAAAATTTCAGAAATTTCGGTCGGCGCCATCTTGGAATTTTATTTTGACCACAAATTCGCTTTTAGTGACTCCGAAAACCCCGAAAATGACACCCATGACGAAAGTTTCAAAACTTTCGGTAGGCGCCATCTTGGAATTTTACTTTGACCACAAATTCGTATTTAGTAACCCCGAAAATGACACCCATGACGAAACTTTCAGAAATTTCGGTTGGCGTCATCTTATATTTTCATTTTACCACGTATTCACAATTACCCACCACGAAAACTATGAAAATGACACCCATGACGAACGTTTCAAAAATTAGGGTCGGCATCATTTTGGAATTTTATTTTGACCACAAATTCGCATTCAGCGACCACAAAAACCATAAAAATGACACCCATGTCTAAAATTTTGGCAATTTCGATCGGTGTCATCTTGGATTTTGATTCAACAATAGTTAAATATGTTTTTTTTTTTTTGTTTCTTTTTAGTCCGTCCGTTTATGTTTTCAAAAACATTAGGTAGTTTTTTCATAAATAATTAGGTAGTTTTTTTTTTTTTTGTATACGCGACCTCCAACGCCCATTGATCGTGTAGCGTTTGACCACCATCTTGCCTGATGTTAAGCAAAATAACGGCAAATAATAATAGCGGTAGTCAAATAATCGAATAAATAAAATACGATATATGCCATTTTTTTAAAACTAAAGTACACACTATAAGTTATTATTTATTTACCACGCATTGTAACTCTCGTATTTTAGTAACTTTAAAAAGCAATAGTAAAATAAACCTTCTCTACACACCTTTACTGTGGCTTTATTGTCGACTTTACGCAAACGCGAGCGCGCCGCTCGCTTCGCGGTAACAGTGGCGCGATAAATACCTACTTCGTAGGGAAAAGCTAGCCTTAAGGCGAATACACTTCGTTCTTAAAAATTCAAAAATCATAAAGATTTTGCGTGTCATGCTTGCGAAGGGGCCATGTTTATCTTCTTTGTATCGTTCCAATTTTAGAATATGTAGGTAGGTACTACCGAAAAAAGTATAAATGGTACACCTAAAGCTACAACGGTTACGTATGGGTAGGACGTAACCGTTGTAGCTTTAGGTGACAAAGCTTGCCATGTTAATAAAAATACCTAAATCGCTATATGTCTGCCTATAATATTTGAGGAGTTCCCTCAATTTCCATGGGAGCCCATAATCAGATTCTGGTGATAATGGGACCTAGAAAATCATCATCATCTTCCTGTCCTTATCCCATGTTACTTAGAGTCGGCACAACACGTTTTCTTCTTCCATATCGTCCTCTCTACTGTCATGCTATCACTGACTCCCTTTTCTTTCATATCACTCCACACACAGTCCATCCATATTTTTTTGGCCTTCCTCTCCCGAGAGAAAATATAAATTTGGATGGATGTCTCCATCCATCTTTATATTTCTAACTCTTAGTAGCATGCGTATCATCCCTCCTCATCACATGACCATACCAGGACAAACGGTTTCCTTTCAACTTTTTTGTCACTGGCGCTACTTTCAAACTTTCTCTAATATACTCATTTCTCATTTTATCTATTCTCGTCACGCCGCACATCCATCTCAACATTCTCATCCCTGCTACATGCAATCTATTTTCATCCATATTTTTCACAGCCCAACATTCTGATCCATACAGTATATCACGGACTTGTAGATTTTCTCCTTTAACTTGAGGTGCACCATCTGTGGGTCGCAAGTTGTTCCAGTGACCTTGAGAATACAATATTTAACAAAGAAAACATTGTGATTGACCGATAACTGAAGTTCAATTCAAGTACTAAAAAACGCTCAAATTCAAGTCACAATCTCATCTCGGCGACAATCAATGGCAAACACTTGTTATAATGCAGGGTAGTCTTGTCAAATTGAGCAAACGATTTTTTCAATAGTCCGTTAATTTTTAACTGAATAATAAAAAAGCTATTATTTTCTTTACAAAATCTGTCAAACTGGCATTTTTGTTCCTTGAATAAAACTTATCTGTCATTACCTGAAAATACGGTTATGAAGCATAATGACGCTATAAAAACCGAACTTTTTACCTTTTTTTTTTTGCTTTTCCTTTTCGTTTATAATATATATATCGTTTATATATGATAATTAGTGACCCGCCCAGGCTTCTCCCGTGACAAGTTATATACAAAAACCTTCATAGTTTATCATTCTTTCTATTGGTGAAAACCCCATTAAAATCTGTTCCATAGTTTTTCAATTTGTTTTGACTTTTTTTTTATAATGTAGTGATGAAATTTAAACATATGAATCATTTCGTTTTTGATAATTTTGACTCATTTATTTAGGATCCTATGTATGATCCTGGATGATCCTGTATGATTCTGCATGATCATAGATATATGATAGTGTAATACCTGCCTAAAACACGACGTGCTATATTTACGACCGTGTAAGCTACAGTACCTATACTTTTCTCCATTCAGTCCAGGTTGTTTTATGAATTTAAGAGCTATGAATGTCACCTTTATATCTACATATGGCAGCTATAAAAAAGCAAGGTGTTATAAAAAATAATGGACTGTTAAAACCATCTGTTACTCCTATTTTTCGCGTGAAATTGCATCGGGCTACTGACACAATGACATGAGATTGAAGTTATTGGCGAATACGATTTCATATTGACGATTGATAAATTAATAATAGTTATGGACAGCTGAATTGACATCTCGATAATTAATTACACGGTTTTAATAATTCAATCGGACCCTGTTTGCTGATTCATCATTATAATTCACAGGTAGGTCATTCAGGACAAAGGTAGGTCTCTCTATTATTCCCCACGCTCTTCTGCGACCCTCATTCAGGCTCAACACTTGTCATTCAAATCCTTAGACGCCACTTCCTTACTCTACCTGCCATCACCACGCCTTCCCGGTTGTCTTACCGAATTAAAAACTATTTTACAAAAAAATACAACGGCTTCCAGAAAAACCATACAAAGTGAAAAATAAAATCAATTTCGGAAGTCGGTGTTCCTTTTTTATTTGTTCGTTTTTAATTTTCACTTTTCATTTGTGGTACCTACATATTCAGCAAGTTCTATAGTACGGTACCTATAATGCACAAAGTTATGCAAGGCGTATATTATTATGTATAGTATAGTATATTATGAAATGGCGTAAACGATAAACAGACATGCGGTTGCAGCAATCCCGAGAAAATTCCGTTGTTTATTGAAGAGTTCTTTTGTATATCTCCTAAGTTGTTCCTCAGATATTCACCAAATTTAAATGGGACCACATGAGAAGCCCCAGCATTCAAATATAAAAAGAATCATCAAAATCGGTTCACCTAGGAAACGTTTTGAGGTAAAATACAAAAGATTGTACTCAAATGGAGTGGCCGTTTTAGTCCCATAATTCGTTTTCCGATGAAAAGGATCTTCGTACTTCTTCGGATCTTGACCATCAGGGTGATCATCAGCCTTTTAATGTTCCCACTACTGAGACACAGACCTACTTTCTGTGAGAGGGAATGGGCCGTAATCCACCACGCGGGCCCAGTGCGGGTTGGTGGATGTAGCATGTCTTCGATTTTTTACTGATTATGTTAAAATAAACCCAATATCTATCCACATTAGGTTTCTTGACGGTGTCGGTTGTGTGTTTTGTAAAATGTTTTTATTTTTCACTTTTCAGTTGTGTTAACTAAATATTCAGCAAGTTCTATAGTAAGGTACCTATAACGCACAAAGTTTTGCTAGTATAGATTACCCGAATAAAATAAAACTTGAACATACCGGTGAAATGTGAGTGTACCAGGGTGAACTGTACATATCTGCGTACCCCTTTAGAGCATACCTGCGTGATGTTATATTATGAAATGGCGTAAACCATAAACTGACATGCGATTGCAGCAATCCCGTGAGAATTTCCGTTGTTTTTGAAGAGTTCTTTTGTATATATCCGAAGCTGTTCATCAGATCTTCACCAAATTTAAAGAAGCACCAGCATTCAAATAAAGAAAGAATTATCAAAATCGGTTCAACTAGGAAAAGTGTTATGGTAAAAACCATTTAAAAACCATACAGGCGCATTTAGAACCGCCTCCTTTATGAAGTCGGTTGAATATACAAATGATTTTACTAAAATGAAGTGGCCGCTTTTGTTCCATAATTCATTTTCCGATTAAGAAGATCATCGTACGTCATACCTCGACGTTTAGGGCCTTTTAATGTTACCACTACTGGCACACAGGCCTTCTCTCTCTGAAAGGGAATGACCCTTAATCCACCACGCGGGTCCACCACGCGGGTCCAGTGCGGGTTGGTGGATGTCGCATGTCTTTTGGTTCTAAGACATCCCAGTTTCCTCACAATGTTTTCCTTCACCGTTTTGAGTTTCGACTTTTAGGTACCCGCTGATTATGTAAGAGTAAAATCAATATCTAAACACATTATGACTCTGTTACAAAATTATTTATATGAATTTCAGAAATGATTTACAAACCTCGTTTATTAGCTGCGACTTAAAATAATCTACCGCATCTAAATCTTTTAATCAAACCGCAGAACTTTATTCGATGTAGGTATTGTTTCAATTTATTTAATTTACTATGGAAACAAATATTAAATATTATGTAAATGTATACCACCCCTTCGGAACCAGTTCCGAATACCAGTATCCGATGAAAACTTCTCAGACAGAATATTATTGAATAAAATTATGGAATAACATTATTTTTGTGTTAATCTGTGCTAGAAAAAATAGAAAGGTTTCAGTGTTTCTTTGAACATAGATTAGAAAGGCAGCATCTACTGATTTCTTTCATGTGTCCGTAAAAAGGTTTGGGTACTAAAATGATTGGATTTAGACAATGCCTACATGTACCTATTTTCATGTTCTGTGGCTACTTAAGTAGGTACTGAATTTAAAAAGATACAACTTGAATAAAACGGGTAAACATTTCAAAAGGTTGAAAATTAAGCGATACATGAAAACCCTACCTTCATTGTAACTATTTGAAGCGGCAATGATGATAAAATGCGATATAGATATGTATGAAACGTTGAGAAGTGCGAGATACAAAACTGAACTCAAAGCATTAAATGTAGAGCAGAGAAATTTAAATCGAGTATATTTGGTAACGGCGTTAAAATCTATAACAAACTTCCAAACTTTATTAAGAATATCTCATCATTAAATATCTTTAAATTAAAAGGATTTCTCATATTTCAAACGTATTATTCAATTAACGTATTTCTTAAAGACCGAATCATTGACTAAAATTGTTTTTGACTTATTGAATGTAAATTAAATGACCGCAATAATTGGGATAAAGGGTAGGCAGGTGATGATGAATAACTATGTCGAATAATGAATGTAGTATGACATGTTAAACTTATTTTTTTAATTATTTAATGTAAAATGCACTAAGAAAATTGCATGAACATAACAAGTAAATGTATTAATGAATGTAAGATGAGGTGACATATTAAAAAAAATGTACATGAAATGTGTTTTTATTTTTTTTACATATGATACGTAAATTGTATGACCGTAATAATCATGTATGACCTTAATAATTAATGTAAAATGAGGTTGACTAAACGATCAATGCAATGTGTAACAACCAGCAATTTAGAAGTGTAATTGTATTACTATTAATTATTTTTAACATAGCCAATAATATAGACATACATATAAATATTGTACACTCCATGGGTATGTTACAGTGATACAAATATACTGATTGTAAGACCTGCCCTTTCACATGTGATAAACAATAAATAAATGAATATGAATTTGAAAAAATGCGAAAGCAATTGGCTGTTGTACTTTTTCCATTACTACCTTTGGAACTGCATGCATCACATAAGTCCTCACTAACACAAATAATCGCCTTAAGCTACATCCATAACTCTTACAATAATGACTATGTTAAAGTTGAGCTCTATAATTCTTTTAATAAAATTTATATTTAGGAAAATACTTGCCGAGATACACGGTAAAATTTTTGAGAGGAAAATTAAACAGGCACCCCTTAAACTGTAGGATCCTGTCTCAAGTAAAGACTGTTCCCTTGATAGCTTTTTGAATTTGCCCTATTCAGGGGTTAATTTATTATATTTTTTTTTAAATCAGATGTGGCTAGACTTTTGTGAAGCAAGAAGCGAGATCATTATTTTTTTGTACGGGCTGGCTTAACAAGGACCGTAACTGAAATGATTTTAATTTTAATTTAAAACTTGTCACAGCTGAATAAATAAAAGTAAAACTGAATTTGGAACAAAACTAGATTTGGGTAGAGATTAGTTAGACATATTTCAGTTTGCAACCGAGATTCATGTTAGCATCGTTCTAAAAACACTGGCTTATATTTGAATATAATTTAATATTAGTTTATTTTAAGCCAGCGTTTTAAAATCTCTCCGCAATTCTACACCTATCCTGAAGTTTGAAGCCCGACTGGTGGGAACGGGCTGTCATTTTCACGCCAATTACGGAGCCATCATGTCAGCAAAAATAATTCGCAAATGGTGTACGAGCGTTGCTATGACGTCACTACTCTGTGGTATGTCGGCGACGCGGGCAAATGCAGCTGTTTGAGTTCGGTGTCATGGAAATTTTCTCTGGCAAAACAAATTCCAGATGAACGGGCTTCTGATGTTTCACAGCAGAACCGTTCATAACCTATTTGGAGTTAAGAAGAAGACTCAAGTTTTAAAAATAGAAACAAGAATAAAGCTCAACCTAAACATTTTCAAACCCGAATATAAATAATACTATGCACTCTGCATTAAAATATGATCAGAGTAGCGATACTTTATTCTATGTCAGACGCACCCTGTGCAGTCAGAGCTGCTTCCATCTCGCAAAGTGGCTGATAGGTATTTTATTTCACCGGCACGTAAGTTGGCAAGAGTAGTTAGATGCGCAGAAGTAGTTTTTTAGGTATTTTTGTTAGTGAAGAGGGGCGCGGGCAACGTTTAGGACCGTTACGAGAAAGTGGTTAGTTGACACAAGGATCTACAGACCAATCGTGTCGCGTCCACGTTACGTGCGCTCTATATGATGGTCGGTCAGTTCGCGGAATATTCGCGAACCCCCACTACGCCAAAACCTTGCCAACTTAAGTGCCGGGCACTATATTCCCTAGATGAAACGAGGAAACAAGGGCAGACGCAGAAAGTACACACCTTTCAACTCTCTTGAGGAAATAATTTGCGACTACGCTTTAAGATACCGAAGAGCATATCAGCGAGGCCTCGTTCTTTGATTATGAGCCACACAGAAGTGGGCAATGATAAGGTAAAAACATTTCTGCCTTTGCAGGCACAAAGCTAGTTGCACTGGATACTGTGCACGACACAATACCTCCGGGACTGTTGCTTTTCGCAGTCTGTGTGCAAAGCTGTTTGACATTTGGTCACTCGGTATTTGCTAAATGAAATACGGAGTATCCAGTAGTCCGACATTCACGTTTGCGTGTAAGTCGAACATCACACGAAGTGCTATTTGGAATGAAACTCAAGTTATCACAATAGGGGACATAGATAAAACTATCATTTCACTTTGATATTTTTTATAAAAACTAGTGTTTTATTTATTTATTAAAACTTTATGCACAAGTACAAAGGCGGACTTAATGCCTTAGGCATTTTCTACCAGTCGACCTTAGGGTGATGCAGAGATAAAATAAGGCAGGTGCAACTAAATTAAGGGATAAATTGAGAAAATATATGTTTTTTTTTCTCAATTTATCCCTTAAAAATATATACAAATATATACTTAGATACATACATACAAAAACAATGCTATAGAGAAACCGAAACCAACAAATCAATTATGTGATGATTCTGCAAACTTCTTGCGAAAGTGCTCACGTGCCTTAAATTTGAACGAGAACCGACTGTTTGCCATCCTGATATTCAAGGCAAGTGTCGATGAGCAGACCAAGATCCTTAACCTCGGAGCTAAACGGGATTGGTACGTTGTCGAAGGTTATCGGTGGAACAGTTAAGCTATCGAGCTTTCTCAAGCTATGGGGGCTCCCAAGTATGATAGCCTGACATTTTGCAGGGTTAACCGCCACACCGAATCGGTCCGACCAGCCTTTAATTATAATTAAATCCCGGTTTAGCCCCTCGATCGCTTCCGATAAGTTGTCAACACGCACCTGACAGTAGAGCTGTAAATCGTCAGCGTAGAGATGATACGCACACTGAAGCTCGGTGGTTATAAGATTTATGAAAATTGAGAACAGAAGAGGAGATAAGATACCACCTTGAGGTACGCCAGCTGTAAGGTCACACCACCCAGAAGACAAGTATCCAGTACGAACTGATTGCTGACGCCCCCGAAGATAAGAGGAAAACCATTCCAGCACCTCATGAGAGACCTTACGATAAGAAAGGATATCGTGATTGACAGTATTTAAGGCGTTGGAGAAGTCGATTAACACTAAAATAGTAACTTTAGTGTCCTCCATTCCCCGCCTTATATCGTCAGCCACTTTAAGGAGAGCTGACATGGTACTGTGCCCCGGGCCTAAGACCGGATTGAAAGTGGCTGATGAGGGAGTGGTGGTAAATAAAGTAGGACAGTTGTTTATGAACACAGGCCTCGAGCACTTTGGACAGGAATGAAGGATAAAAATTGGGCGAAAGTGACCAGAAAGATTGGGATTGGGAATCATAGGCAGGGCTCGAATACATGCATTACGCCACAAGGAAAGGAAAACACCGGAGTAAAGAGAGAAGTTAACAATGTGGGAGATTACAGGAAGAAGTTGATCCAAAGCCGACACGATCATATGACGACTGATGTTATCGCAGCCCACAGCTTTGGATTTAATGGATAGGATTATCTTTTTGATCTCTACTGGGTCGACTGGGGTGAAGACAAAGGGGGCAATATTAGGACGCGTCAGACCAGCAAGGTAGTCGATAGTATGACGTTTGGTTAGACTGTCTATCATAGGCACAGTAGAGAAAAACTGGTTTAGATCGTCCAAGTCAATTGTGTTAGGAAGTTCTGAATGCTGCGATTTGCCGATACCTAGGGTCCCAATGAATTTCCAGATATCGGCAGAAGAAGAAGAAGAAATATTATTTAGAATGTGGCGGCGTTTAGAGTTGCGTATCATCTGATTACACCGATTCCTAGCTGACTTGAACAAGGACCAATTGTCCTCCGAGCGATCTTGTTTGAATACCCGAAACGCGCGGTGCCTTCGTCGCATTGCCATCTGGATTCCCCTATTCATCCATGGAGCAGGTGGACGCTTCAACTTGACTCTACTGATAGGAGCATGATTATCATACAGTTTGGTCACAGCACTGTTAAACACACAAACTTTGTCATCCACTGTCGCAGCTTCATGTAGGAGTGTCCAGTCAATATTCGAAGCATCTTTTTGTAGTTGCTCACTATCCATACGTGCAAAGGCACGCCTGTACTGGAATGTTGGTTTAGGCTTTGGAGGTTTAAGGACATAGGACAGGTAAATAAGGTCGTGATGGGAAAAGCTAGGGGCATCATGTTGACCATGTGAGGAAACTAGGGAAGGATTAGAGGTGAGGATAAGGTCGAGCCAGGTATCATCGCCGATTGTATTATGATGAGTGGGTTCGTGAGCCAATACATGAAGACATGAAGATGCGGTTCTTTTAGTTTATTTGCGTACACAAGCCGATATTTTAATTGTTTAGACTTTGTTCGTGACGGCTTTAGCTAAGTTTTATTTTACACCACGGCTTTTATGAACGTGTTATCCGCTTATCTCAGGCTATATCTCCAGGTATAAAGTGTTTCTGTGCTAGGATATTGTGAAAAGGTTCTGAGGTTGTGGTTTAGAACAAGCTAATTGTCCTGCGCTGTAATTGGGTTCGGTTTGCTGATTAGCTTACTTCTTATCACATTCTGGTCGTCGGACCAAATACTGCGAGCTAGCTGTGGCAAAGATATATAATCTGTTGTTGCGCGTTGTCTCTACTATAGAAAGGTCAAGTCATCTTTACGCGTGGCTCTATGTGTGGGTGGTGGTGTGCACTTCCACGTCACTGCCACACAAATTAAAACTGTGTCTATCCAAGCGTACGCACGGCGCACGCACGTGATAGAATTTGAAGTATGTGTGACGTCATTAAATCGTTAATTTTCATTTTTCAATGGTTTGCTACATAATACATACCTGTCATATTTATTAAGCACCTACCGACAAATATCTAAGTACCTACCTTAATTATTATTGTGGTGTTAACTACCTTCAAATGTAAATGAGTACCCACCTAAGTAAATATTGTTGTGTGTACAGGAAATAACTCTAAACTTATATTTAAGCCACGTTGATAATATTCCTATAAATCATTACGTAATTTGTAATGATCATTGTGATGTATCCTGGATTTTATAATGCTATATTAGTATTATAAGTCCTTTGAAACAATTAGTACAATACTGTCTGTTAGTATCAATATTCTTTCGAATATTGATTAAGAATTTCTATATAGGCGATATTAAATTCCTTAATTGTCTTGATACGTTTTAAAACATATTCACTTTATAGTAATTGATTATTGTTCACCTAATTTTGAGATTATTTGAAGCAATATAGAAAATGGCGGGATACCGCGCCATTTTCTCATATTGGACGTATTGAGACACATATAGACCCGATATTATAAAATATTGTGTAATTGATAAGCGGACTTACTTTTTGGTGAACTACAAGCCAGTACAGGCTAGATATTGTTATTTAGAAGTATACTACTTTATAATACTTGGTGTAAGATCGACTACACAAGACTAACGTAAGTTATTTGATATTAATATAACTTTATTATTTCTAATGGTTGTGTTGAAACTGTATCTATATTGTATTATGGCCTTTATGCCTAATATGTTATATTGATTTAAGGGCTACTCTGTCCTTTGCCTTATCCTTGTTATTTTGAATCTATAATAATGTAAATACTTTGTGATTGTAAAAGATATCGACAAATACTACGAAAGAGCTTCCGTGGGGTTTGTTGCCCTTCTTCCCCACGAGAACTAGTCTAGCGAACGGGCAGTAAGCTAATGAGCCTTCTAAATATGAATTAATTGACAAGCCTTACTTAAATAAATACCTAGTCTTGTCTTTCTGTGCTTTTATTCATAAAACTCTTTCTTTACACACCACATACATTAGAACTCTGACACACAGTAAATAACCAATAACCATCTTGACATTCAAAGCTTGCTATCTTGGTAGATACCAATACTTTTATATAGAATTCCATTCATGATTCTAACACACGCATGGCGCCGCGCGCAAAGATGAGGTGAACTATCTATACACAATTATAGGTGTTCTACATTCAGTAATCTGTTCCAATAAATTGGAATATTCGCAGTCTGCGAAATGGTAAAAGGTTGCGGATGTAGGACAGTATTGCGGAGTAGGAATCAAATCTTCCTATGATAACTGACGACGCCGTCACAGTATAAATATGGACGAACAGTACGGAAACTAACTACAAACGCTCGAAACGGCACACTCACACAAACATGCCCATCGACGAGACCCCTAAGTGGCTCGCACAGTAGTGTAGGGGTGTGTCAGTAGACAGCACCGCGGACGCTGCTTATGGGTCTCATCAGTGCGCATGTTTGTGTGTGAACTTTAAGCGTTTTGTAGGTAGTTTCCATACTGTTTGTATGCTTATACTGTGACGCCGTGGAAGTGGCGAAATATTGGGCCAGTTAATATTTAAGGACTGTACCATCGGCACGAAGTAGGAGAAAAAAGAAAACATTTTTGTGACGACAGTTCATAATGTACACACAAATAAAAAAAAAAGTGACACTATTTAAAAATAACATAGTGTGTGCCTTAAGGTTTCGCTTCTATTTCAGCAATGTTGCCAGATAGATGCTTTCTGTAGCTGTTCTTCCAATGAGCCTTGAGTAACAAGTGACGAAGGACACAGTTGTTTAACCATAATAAAACTTCTCAGTCTTCACAAAAATCTCTCCGACATGATTGATCTTTAAAGTTTAATACCCATTTTATTAACCACGTTAACGTATCGGATATCTGGCTTCACTTTTATAATTCACAATAATATTTTAAGAAAATCGTATGGAAACCGGGTAGGAAGGTAATTTGCAGTAAACCGGGCAGATAGCTCAGTGAAGCACTTTTAGATTTTAAGAGTTTCGTTCAATAAGAGCGTGGTAATATTCTCGTATTTATCCGGTCATATACTTTACCCACGTATTTTATTTGTATATCACCAGGTTGTAAATATATAGGTCATTGAAATATACTCGTATGAAAAATCGCATCTACCTTTCACCCACAACCAGACGGTCTTCGCAGTGATTTTTTATAGTGTTTGAATTTTTGTTCCAAGAAAATATAAATACTGCAATTAGAGAGACTTCGAACAAAAATTTAGATATTTCTCGATGTTGATGTTTTTATCTTCGTTAGCAAGTTAAACAATAAATACGTTAATATTTAGGAAAACACAAGTCCTGAAATAATCTGTATCAGTAGAAATTGAGCACAGTTCCATGTTCTTTTTAATCGACTGCCCAAAAAGGAGGAGGTTCTATGTTCGACATTGTTTTTTTTTTTTTTTTGTGTGTTCGCCGATATCTCCGTCAATTGTGGCCCGATTTTAAAAACTCTTTTTTTGTTTTGAAAAAGTATGTTCCGAAATTGGTCCCATTTTAATTTGGTGAACATCTGATGAAGAACTTCGAAAATATACAACATAACTCTTCACTAAATAACGGCAAATCTCTCGGGATTGCTGCAATCGAGCATCGAGACGTAGTCGTCATAGATGCCTTGCTCACGCTAGCGAAGTCCCTGGTCAGCAGACATCACCAAAACACCACCTAACAAGTCCCATCCAAAAACTCCAACCCAAACACACACCCAAACCATCACCCTGTCTAAAGCAAAAAAAAAATATATATATAAGTGAAGCTGCATGGTGGAGCGAGTCAGTCATACTCACCTTAACGTCCTAACGACGGGGTTCCATAACCGGAACCGTCGGCCGGGGCTGGTCTGCTCGCACTGCCATGCATCTTCCCAGAAAGTGTACCAATAGATATAGTAATAACATAACATAAGTATAACATAAGCAGTGTATCAATAGAAATAAGTAAACAAAATAGTTAATAACATAAAGATAAAAAGTAAAAAGAAACATAAAATTGTAATGCCAGTGTGTAATATATATATATATATAGTATTTAGTGAGGGATGAACTCACGTAAATTTAAGTTAGTTAAGTAAGCCCAAAAATTATTTTCGACGTAGGAGTCAAACAATTGTAATTATTACGAAAAAAAAAAACAAACAAAATATAAACACAATAAAAAAGAGTGCCACATGTCCGCGGTAGAATATTGAATAAAAAAAAAAACGGCCCTCACAGAGCTATCCTGAAATGATTCGGACATTTTCGAAAACGTCCCTATTTTTCCTAAATTAACTTAATTAAGTGCATTCCATCTAGCGTCGGTTTTACCTAAATCTTCACGCGCTATTTGGAACCCTGGCCACAAAATAGGGTACAAAAGGCCTACCTACCTATGCAGAGGAACATCAATCCCATGGAAATATGCGGCGATCTCATGGTGGTACTTCACATCGCTATTCATGTTCGCGTATTTGTTTTAGTCGCCCAACTAGGACGATGTGAAGTAGCTCTATTCGTCGATATTTGCCTTTTTTCACGAACAAGACGAATACGCCGAATACCCGTATCCGCCCGGCTGTTTTTTTTTGCAACATATGGTTCGTATACGCTCGCTCAGCTGCGACAGCTTAGTTTCAAAAATTTTGGTTGGCGCTTATCGGCAGAATGCTATTGGCTATATAGCGGTAACTTCATGGCAGTAATGGCAGCATTGTCACTTTGGCAGCCATTTTAACATTTAGAACACTGAACAGTATTATATATTATGAAAAGGGAGAAAGGGACACTGAACGTAAAATAATTTTGAATAAGGAATTAAAAGGGTGTCGCCTCGCTGTACGTGAAGCTTGTCTATGTGTGCGTCCGATTTCACTCATCGCATAGAGTCAATCTTCTGTTCACTTACATTGTGCCCCAATTGCCCCGTAAAGTCAATATGTGGGAGGAACATCGTCCGTAATGGCCCCAATCAGTCAAAAAAGGGACACAAAACCGAAATTAAGAAAATTTATAGCCACTTATCTAGCGATTAAAGAAAATTAATGTGTTCGTTTTTTAATTTCTTTTCAACAACAGGTTTTAAACTTTCTTAAGTTTTAACGCTTCCGGCTGTTTAATAGTTTAACTTGAGAATTGGCAAGTTTTTTATTACTTCAGGTTTTACAGGACCCCCTGTTAATGAAAGAAAATGCTTATGTGCCCGTAATTTCACGAATACCTGTGAACAAATAATTTCAACTAGAACAGGCATGGTATCATTATTGAGGACATAAAGCCTGTACTATTATAAATGTGTATGTTTGTGAGGATGGATGGAAAACTACTGAACGGATTTTGATGAAACTTTGCTACAATTTATAAAGATAGAAGTACTAGATAATATTACCGTGGAAGTATAAATGAAAAGGCTCAGCTGGTTGCCAAAAAGTTAGGTATTCCTGCAAAGGTGAGAAGGCACTTCACGCCGGAACAGCTGCTAGGAGTACTGTTCTCATCTCTGGGACGAATCTGCCAAATACCTGCTTGATGCACTAGAGTCGATCGAAAAGCGGGCTAAGAGGCTCATCGACAATGAAGCACTGGTCTAGTCAAAGCTCCAGAGCCTTGAACATCGTCGCCGAGTTACCAGTTTGTCACTATTTTATCGGTTACATTTTGGGGAGTGTGCATTGGAGGTTTGCTGGTTGGAATAACCAACAAAGGCCGCCATGGCCCACGCACAATGGTCCACCTGAAGGACTAAGTGCGAAAACCAAACCCTCTAACATAGAACATAGTGTGCTTTGGAATTGCATGATCTTATTCCGCTTAGCCCGTTTCATCATCGGACTACCAAACGAACGACGATGCGGCATTGATACATGGCAGACATCCCACACATACGCACAAAACGTTTTGGGAACACTTTTATTATGCGTACAGCAAAGGAGTAGCATTCCCTGCCAGAGTCTGTGTTTCCCGATAGCTACAATCTAGGGGTCTTTAAGTCAAGAGTGAACGGGTTTTTTCTAGGCAAGCGTGCCTCACCTTTCTACCACATAATCGCTTACCATCAAGTGAGATAGTGGTCAAGCGCGAGCCTATAAAAAAAAGTACTAATTCTAAATCTAATAATAGTAAGGCTTTCCTTAGTTAAATCTATACCCCTACGCTGAACGGGTATCACATTTCAGGATTCTACCTTATTCAAAGATTTACAACTATTATCCATAATGCAAATACATACATACATTTACCGTCAACACTGGAGATATTAAATACCAAAATGATACAAACGTAGCTTCAGAGGGAGAATAATAATAATAATATAAATAGAACTGGCAACACTAAAATGTCAACATGTTTGCGATTTTCCTCCACAATTTAATTAATTTAAAAATTTCTACAATCACCAAATACGAACAAAGTACCCAAAAGAAGAAACCAATAAGAAAATAAAACCAATTCACCTATAATATCCACTCAATAAACCAATCCAATTCATAAAAAATACAAAAAACCAGTTGACGTAGGTATGTCAGTGACGACGTCAAATATAGTGAAAATGTTTAAGGAAAAAGATATTATCTCAATGGGAAAAAGTGAAAATGTTTAAGGAAAAAGCATAATGTTGACGAGAGCAGCAGCTAGTCGCGCACGACTTCTACCCCCGGACTCGTCGCTCAGCTCCGCCCCGCCGCCGCCGGACCTCGGATCACCTGTGTCATCGGTGGCTGATGCCGCGTCGAGCTCGAGCGACGAGTATTTTTCCCCGCCGACGTCGCCAACACCTGTACGTCGGCAGGGGAGAGGCCGGCTGCCGAGGAGTTTGGGACCTAGGAGCCAACCGGCTCCAAGCCGGGTCCCCGCTGCCGGTGGTTGTGTGCAGCGCATGAGATGGACTCAAAATATGAATGAGAACGTCATGCGCGCATATTACGGGTCTACTGAGGGGGGAACTAACCTCACTGCGTACCGTGCTAGGATGCTGTCTCTGTTTCAGGACCTTGAACCAACTGTAAACGTCTCAGCCCAACGATTGTCGGATCAGGTGCGGGTCATCCAGCGTAATCACAGGTTGGACGACGCCGCACTTGATAGGCTGCGCTCAGAAGTGCTGAACAACCAAATCGTCTCAACCCCGACACAGACCGCGACACCGCCAGCCACTATTGTGATCCCGCCGCGGTCCAATCATGTTACCGAAGAGGCAGATGATAGGGTTGTTACAGTAAGTAGCCAGTGCAATGAAAGATTGAGGAGCGCACTGGAGGATGCGCTTCGCGAGTATAGGTCAACACCGACTGAACTTAGACCCCGATTGCCACGCTTGCCTATGCACAAGAAGAATAGGGCGCTGGTGTGTGCCTTGGACTCGCTGCTTAAGAATATCTTTGAAAGCAGCGAGAGCCTCGTTGATACGCACTCAATCCTGTATTGCGGGGCTGTTGCGGCATGTCGTTTGGCCAATGTTAAGTTCCCAAACGAGACTATTCGGCCAAAGCCTGCCGTGCCAGCCTGGCAATGCAGGATCCAACGGCGTATCGATGGGGCCAGGGTACTCATCGGCAAACTATGCTGTTTCAGGGAGGGCAATACACGACCACGCGTGATGCGCTTCGTGAGGCGGGCGTTTTCGGGCACTGGAATCAGTCCTCGAGAATACATGTCCCGTGTCACGGAGCGCATCGACTTCCTGAAGCAGAAAGTTTGTGCATGGGCCAGCCGTATTCGGCGGTATAAGCGGCGGGTTGACCGGTACTCGCAGAATCGCATGTTCCAGAGTGATGAGAGGTGGGTATACAGAACTTGGGAGCGACCTGAGCACAGTGTGACTGACGTGTGCCGCCCGGATGATGTCGCCACGAGTACATTCTGGCGAAGCATCTGGTCGGTGCCCGTCTGTCACACTGAGGGTGGCTGGATGCGTGATGTCGAGCGCGTGTGTGATGCTATACCAGAAATGGAAAAAGTAATCATCAGTCCACCTGATGTAGCCAAAGCAGTTCGTCCGCTACCGAATTGGAAGTCTCCGGGACCGGACGGACTGCACAACTTTTGGCTAAAATGGTATAGCAGCTCACACGCGTTACTGGCATCTCAATTCCAGTCATGTTTAGAGACTGGGTCGCTGCCGCAGTTTTTAACAACAGGCGTTACCCACCTGCTCCATAAGACAGGTAGTACCGCGGAACCCAAGAATTATAGACCAATTACTTGCCTATCGACGGTTTATAAACTTCTTACATCCATCCTGAGAGCAAAAATTGATAAACACATTGAAGCTAACTCAATAATGTCTACCTCTCAGAATGGATGTAGGAATGGGTCCCGCGGCACTAAGGAGCTACTCCTCATTGACATGGCCATAAGCCAGCAGGTTCGTCGATCCCGCAAGGATCTGTCGACATGCTGGATAGACTACAAGAAGGCCTACGACTCTGTGCCACATACATGGCTCATGAGGGTGCTGGAGTTATACAAAATAGATGCAACTCTATGCACCTTCCTTCAGTCATGTATGGGGCAATGGAAGACAGTCCTTCGATATCCAGGATGTCGACCGATTCAGGGGGATGATGAGCCTGTATGGATTAAGCGGGGGATATTCCAGGGCGACAGTTTGAGTCCACTTTGGTTCTGCTTAGCCCTGAATCCTCTAAGTACACTGCTGGAGGATTCAGGACTAGGCTATCGGTTGAGAAGAGGTGGTCAGGTCATATCTCACCTCCTTTACATGGATGATCTGAAACTCTTTACCCCCAACAAATTCCAACTGACGGAGCTACTGAAGGTAACTGAAACCTTCAGTAACTCCATCAGGATGGAATTTGGTGTGGACAAATGTGCAGTCATGCATGTAAAGCAAGGGGAGATTATGGAATCCGAGGGAATTCAACTCTCTGATTCCATACACCTCAGACACCTCTCCTCGACCGAAACTTACAAGTATTTGGGTATGTCGGAAGCGTTGGGCATCAACAGTTCTGACATGAAGCAACTGCTGAAGGAGCGGTTCTTTGGCCGCCTGAAAAAGGTATTAAATAGCCTTTTGTCGGGCGGAAATAAGGTGCGCGCCTTCAACAGTTGGGTCATGCCGGTTTTGATGTACTCTTTCGGCATACTCAAATGGACTCAGACCGAGCTTGACGCCCTCGATAGGAGGGTCCGGACACTGCTGACCGCAAACCGGATGCATCACCCACGATCATCAGTGATGAGACTGTACATCCCGCGGAAGTGTGGGGGTCGAGGCTTTTTAAACGCCAAGACTCTTCACAACCGCGAGGTGTGCAGCCTCAGAGAATATTTTTTTAAATCTGAAGTGGGTATGCACAGGGATGTGGTCGCAGTGGACAAGGGACTCACCCCGTTGTCCATGGCTAAAGAGAACTGGCGCAAGCCTGTAATGCTAACTACTGATGAACGCAAAGAAGTATGGCAAGGCAAGGAGCTACACGGGCGCTTCTATCGGGCTCTACATGGGACCGATATAGACTTCCCAGCGTCCGTATCCTGGCTACGTTTCGGCGACCTTTTTGGGGAAACTGAAGGTTTTGTCTGTGCAATTATGGACGAAGTTATCCTGACGAATAACTACCGGAGACATATAATGAAGGACGGCACGGTTGACATATGTCGGGCATGCCACCGTCCGGGTGAATCCATCAGACATATTATCTCTGGTTGTTCTCGTCTCGCTAACGGCGAGTACTTGCACAGGCATAATCAAGTGGCCAGGATTATTCACCAGCAACTTGCTTTGAAGTACAATCTAGTGGAATCGGAGGTACCGTATTACAAGTATGTGCCCGACCCAGTTCTCGAAAATGACCATGTCACGTTGTACTGGGATCGGTCTATCATCACTGATAGGACTATTGTTGCTAATAAGCCAGATATAGTGGTGATAGACCGATTAGCGCGCCGCACAATGATAATCGATGTCACCATTCCGCATGACGAGAACCTCGTGAAAGCTGAGAAAGAGAAACAAATCAAGTATCTCGACTTAGCACACGAGGTTGTCGACATGTGGAATGTGGACTCGGCGATCATTGTGCCGATTGTCATTACGGCCAACGGCCTGATGGCCAAGAGCCTCGACGACCATCTGTCGAGGCTGTCACTGCACGGTTGGATCAAGGGCCTGATACAGAAGGCAGTACTCCTCGATACGGCTCGCATTGTGAGGAGGTTCCTGTCTCTGGAGCCCTAACCACCGGTAGCTTGGACCCTGCTCCCGACACCGGTGGACAACCATTTTTGTTATATTTTTAAATGTTTTTTTTTAATGATTTGTTTTTTATAAAGAAATATTTAAAAATGTAAGTATAAAGTGTGTACAAAGCATAATAATAATAATATCGTTTATTTATAACATAAGGCATATTTTACAGTAAAATATCTTAAAATATCTTAGAATGCAAAGAGTATAACTCAGCTGCCAAAATATTAAACTCCTAGGCTTTGTTCCAAGACGTACGATCAAGACATGTAAACATAGCGCAGTAATGTGCCATACAGGCAACAAATGCCAGCCTTGATTAAGACATAAATATGCAGTAACGGTACAAAACATGTTTGCCCCGCATGAACAAACCCCATTCCGCCGTAGTTCCCGTGTATGTGTCCATTTTGAGTTTTATTAATATTTCGTCCTGTACACGTGGCGGAGATGACTAGCGTTAACGAAATGGTGACGAAAGGTTAGTTTAGGTAATTTTAGGAAAGCAAACTTAATAGATTGAAATTGTGTTTCGTTGAAGGTGCTTCGCGTTACGTAAAACGGCCTGTAGAATGTAATGAGCAGATAGAGTTGTGAGCTAAATTGTAGCAATGTTAGAGGAATTATATAAAACAAGGCTGAGATTGCATGGACTTTTAATTGAATGGCTTAGTTGCGGTCGAGCGAACTCGTAAATACGCAGTGTAATTTTAATGTTTTTTTTTTTGGGAATATAATCATGCAACATTACGCCTGTTATCCGAAGGGTTAGGTATAGGTGGCGTTTCACCAGTTATATTTGCCGGATTAGTGCCAGAATCAGAGTATTTTGTCACCTAGACTCTTTGTAAATAAAAAGTTCTGATTCTGATGCGGGTACAAATCTAGACTCAATTTTTCAATATCAATTTATTTTTATTTTACATAGGCCTACATGGGCACTTATAAAACGTCGACAAAAGGTGCACGGTTCGGGTTGGTCGTTTCCTATGGAGAAGAACCGGCAAGAAACTCTATGGTTACTCTTTTAAAAATGGTTTGGTTTTACAATATTTCGATGTTACAGCATTAGTACTATGAGGGGACAACGTAGGCCCGACAATAAGTGGTAAGGAACTAAAAAAAAAAAATATGTTTATATAATATATAACAAAGTTAACAAATGTTAACTAACATCTAGAAGGCCTACAATGTTCACACATTCACAAAATAATCGATAAAATAATATATAAGAAGTTAAGAAAAAAATATATATATAACTAACAAGACTAAATTTAACATGTGGCACAAATGTTTTTATCAGTGCTGTAACTATTATTTGCAAAGGGCTATAAAGATGATTGCGAACTTTTGTATAAATTCCAATTAAAAGAAGAAAAACAAAAAAAAATGAGATTGAGAATAGTTAGAGACATCCACATATTTGTGCCGTTTATGAGTTACCAGGGAAGCCGCATGCGCAGAAGGAGCTAAAGCCAACATTTTTATCTTCAACGTAGTCCTTGATTTTATAATATGCTTTTTTAATAAGGACACGTTTGATGTGATTTTTGAACTTTGCATCGGTCAGTTCTATAACTGACTTTGGCAACTTGTTATAAAAGCGTATACTGTTTATAAGAAAAGACTTGCTAGTTTTAGTTAATCTGAATTTGGGTATTACAAGTTCGTGCTTACTGCGTGTATTTAAATTATGTAAGTCGCTTCTAGTTTTGAAAAGCCCTCGATTTTTGCGGACTCAGATCTGATACTAAGAAATTCCTAATTGGAAAACCCCATAAAACTTTGCGTGACTTTGAAACCAAACCCAGAAATTTCATGCTTGCATTTGGGTTCAAAATATTTTTTTTTTTTTTTATTTCACATAGGCCTACATAGGCACTTATAAAACGTCGACAAAAGGTGCACGGTTCGGGTTGGTCGTTTCCTATGGAGAACAACCGGCAAGAAACTCCATGGTTACTCTTTTAAAAAATGGTTAGGTTTTACAATATTTCCATGTTACAGCATTAGTACTATGGGGGGACAACGTAGACCCGACAATATGTCGTAAGAAACTAAAAAAAAAAGATTATATAATATATAAAAAAGTTAACAAATGTTAACTTACATCTAGAAGGCCTACAATGTTCACACATTCACAAAATAATCGGTAAAAGAATCTATACAAAGGTAAATAATAAATAAAAATATATATAACAAGACTAAATTTAACATGTGGCACAAATGTTGTTATCAGTGCTGTAACTATTCTTAGCAAAGGGCTATAAAGATGATTGCAAACTATTTTAAAATGGGCAATTAAAAGACGAAAAAAAAAATGAGATTGAGAATAGTTAGACACATCCACATATTTGGGTTGGGACCACAGAACAGATAAAAGAGGTCCTTTAAAAAGAGACCACTTTTATCTGTTCTGTGGTTTGGACCGATGAGGCAGTAGGAAATTAATGTGATATAATTAAGACAAAGTCATTTTACAGTGCACACAACACAACCAACATTATAATGTTTACACTATACTTACTTTACAAATGAAATTATAATATTACGAATCATACATATTAATGTTATTGTTATAATTTTCAGAAAATCATCTTCGTTAAAGGTTGCATTCAAAGAAATAAATCTAACTAGATGACGCGATTGTATGAACTTCGCGTGCCAAAAAACGTAGTGAAGTTACGATCAATGATCGTAAGCTGAGTTTTTCATTTAGCAATAACCGCACCGAACATCCACCAAAATATATAAAAATGCCTTATTATGTTATATTGAGCTGTAAAGAATGTATAGAAAAAGTTAGCCGAGGCTATGGAAATGTTTTCTTTCATTGGTAATTAACTTTGTTTTTAAATTGTCTTTGAAAAAGTGGCACGCTTAGTATTCATACAGATGGAGCGACTTGCGTTATCTTGTTTGATTTATGTCTGTGGTTGCATCAAATCAAATTGACAGTGTTCGCCCCCGTTATAAGCCTACGTGTTTTACTGAACCATCCTTTGCAGGGATGTTCTAACACAATGTGGCCCACCTACATGCCAGGAGACTATTGTTTGTAAGGAGTAGCTGTATCTCTACGCCCTCTCTAGAATTTAACAATAGCGAAGGCCCATATTTCAGCTGAAATATGAACTTTGAGAGGTTGAAACGGTGGTTGTGACTAGCTAGATTTACTGATTTCTCAAACAGAAACATTTAACATTTTTCTTTTTCTGATACAGGCAGGGTTAAATGGTTTTTATATTTTGCCTTGGCATTATGAATAAAAAAATAATTATGATTAGTCCTGAATTCAATTTAATCGGTCGGGTATCTGTTTGGGTTATTTATTAACCGTCTTCCCAAAATGGAGGAGATTCTCAATTCGGATGTTTGGTATTTGTTTTGTTTGTTTATTTTTTTAAAATGTAATTTTGGCCATAACTCCGTCACATAATATACGGATTTGAGAAATAATTATTTGTTTTAAAGGTAAACATTATAATGGTCCCATTTAAATTTGGTTAAAACAATCTCAGAGATACACATCAGAATTCTTTACTAAATGACGGCAAATCTCTCGGGATTACTGCAATCGCATTTATTTTTATTGTTTACACCATTTTATAACATACCATCACGCCAGTACGCTCAAAACAGGTAAGCATATGTGTACAGTTCACCCTGCTACACTCTCATTCCAGCAGTTATGTTCAAGTTACATGTTATTCGGGTAATCAATTCTGGCATCACTGTGGGCATATAGGTACCTTACTATAGAACTTTATGTACCACAAAAAAAAACCGGCCAAGTGCGAGTCGGACTCGCGCTCGTAGGGTTCCGTACCATTATAGCAAAAAACGGCACAAAAATCACATTTGTTATATGGGAGCCCTACTTAAATATTAATTTTATTCTGTTTTTAGTATTTGCTGTTATAGCGGCAACAGAAATTCATCATCAGTGAACATTTCAACTGTCTAGCTATCACGGTTCATGAGATACAGCCTGATGACAGACAGACAGACGGACCGCAGAGTCTCAGTAATAGGGTCCCGTTTTTACCCTTTGGGTACGGAACTCTAAAAAGTGAAAATAAAAGACGTATTCCCAAAAAAAATACAATCGACTTCCAAATAAAAACACTGCAAAGTGAAAAATAACTGGCAGCCGGTGTCAAAAAACGAAAACAGGAAAACCGACTTCCGAAATTGTAGTTATTTTTCACTTTGTACCTTAGTTTTTTATTTGGAAGTCAGTTGTATTTTTTTGTAAAAAATGTTTTTAAAACTTGGGTTTAGAATTGCCTGATAACGCGTTAAAACTAAGTTAGTTCAATGTAGTCCAAGTAAACTGTAAACAAGCAACATTTTTCTATTGGCTAAGGAACCCCACTTTCAGCTAATATTATAAAATGTGAATGTCTGTATGTTTGGATGTGTGTAACTCAATCATGCCTCAACGGTTGAACAAATTCTGTTGAATTTCGGGCGATGCTGTTGGCAAATACTAGTTACAAATACAAGCTATTCTATTTCTTATACGGTCTGATAACTCTTTAAACAGATATCGTAGTTTCAAGTAAAAACTCAAATTAATTCAACTTATAGTCAGCACCAGAATACTTTGAAAGCACCGGTGATTTGAGAACGAATAGAAACATAAGCAGTATTAACTGTCTTTCGTCTAAACAAGTTAATACTTTGAGCAAGTAAAACATAATTGACTGAAAGAGAGTTGCTTAAGTGCGTTCGTAAACGTTGCCACCGCAATATCTTTAAGTTTTTGTTTTAAATTATTCGTGTGGGTGGCTTTTTAAGATACATGGAATGGGTTTGAAGAATGAAAGATGTTTTTTTTTAATTCCCATTGACCTATGAACTTGAAATTTGGTGATAATGTTTATTTTTACGTATATTTTACTAACAAACACCAATATATTGAGAAATCATATTTTCTTAGAAATGCCCTCATTTTTCCTATTATAGCCAACTTAATTTTGCGGTTTGGTACGGAACCCTAAATGTGCGAAATCCGGCACGCACTTTGCCGGTTTTTTCATAGAGTCGTTAAGAATATAAGGCCAATTTGATAAAAAGCTCTTACTTAAGAAAAATCAAATACGAATACATAATTCATTTTTCTATTCGTTCAATTTCTAAAATGAAACATCAAATGGGCGCACGGTTGGCGCAGTGGTTGAGCAATTGACTGCTGCGCTGAGTGTCGCGGGTTCGATGCCCGCACGGAACAAATATTTGTATGACCTACAGATAGTTGTTCCGGCTCTGGGTGTTAGTGTATGTGAGTTTATATGTTTGTAAACGCACCCACGATACAGGAAGAAATCCCTAGTGTGGGGCAAAATTTTTCAAAAAAAAAAAAAATGGGCGAAATAAAAAGGTTACCACACCACTTACCTTAAGAAAACGAAACATATTTAGTTAGTTAACTCTTTTTTTAGTAATGAGAGGTTATTGCGAGTATTGCATGAAATCTCATAGAACCATTATTAGTAGCAAAAAAATTTAATCATGTGTCCTTTTCAGACTTTTCATGTTTTTTATCCGTTTTTTTTGCAGATTATGTTCAAAGAGTGTCCGCGTTAATTTAAAGTTCTGTTTTCGATTAAAATAATATTCAGGCACCGCCGACATAGGTTCGTTAAAAATTTATGTTTTTAATTCTGCCATGTGAATATATTATTTCTGTTTCAGCGCCGCGTTGCCACTCGGTATCGGGGAATTACAGTTGTTGGCCGTATATACGTCTGAATTAATGTTTTTGATGTTAATTCTTGGTATTTCATTCACTGGGAAGAGTTTAATTTGTGCTTTATTTTACTCTTCTTTTGATCAATCATCTGGATTAAATGTACACACGAACATTTTTGTACCCTTTTTCATCCATGATATATCAGAAATTCTGAATATCGAATTTATTAAACTTACCAGTTATTTAACTCCAGAACCCAATAAAAAAGCTTCAAGCCTCATTATTTATTCTAACACATATATTCAAATACCCGATTCATTCTCAAAGTTATACTTGAACACAGCAATACAAATAAATCTTCATTGTACAATGTAAACCTGTGTTGGAACTCGAAATTCATCCGTTGGACGTTTGTATGTATTTGTGTGTATATATGAGTGCTGTAAACATAACGAAGCCTTGCAGTACATGTGCTTGTGAGAACAGAAGTATAGCTTAGCAGATCTGAAACGGTGAAATGTTTAAATTACGTTAGACTTAGTGGAACGCACTTGGTTTCTCAGTAGTGTTCGTTGCGAGACGCACTAACTTAATAAGTCTTGCTTGAGATACATATACAAGTATACGTTTTTAAATAAACAATAAATAAGTAGTTATTTTATTCATAGGTATGTGAATAAAATAACTACTTATTTATTGTTTATTTAAAAACTTTTCGGTTCAGAATAAAAGGTCATCTGATTTTAACATAAGGCAGTAATTTACCACACAGATATGTAGACCTAAGATGATATGACATAATCGATGGACACCTTAAACGCCGAAAACTGATAGACACAAAGGCAGGTCATCGCCGATTAGAGGTACAGAATAAATTAACGAAAAAAAAAGGTTGGAAACTTATATCGTTGAAAATAAAGGTCACCGCTACGAAAAATCGTAGCATGATCGTAGCTGATTGCTACAACGCGCTACGGCGTAGGCGCAAATTTTGATCTATTGTTCATTATATTTCTGCTGAAAATGGAACCGGACTATCGAAAAGATTTTCATAGGCTATGTAATTCTGTTTAATTTCAACTAATATTATCATAATGAGGTAAAATTGTTTACATGTGTCATCTCTGGAAGTACCAATCCAGCAACAAATTTTTTTCGCTGTTAGAATGCTACACTTTCGCTTAGAGCATAAGGCTACTTTTTATTTCGGCGAAATGCACTGTTCCTGTAGTATATGTCACAATACAGTCACTAGTATGCTGTAGTTGCCTGCACGAGTACGTAACGGAAGTGCAATGGCCGTCTACTTAAAATTAAGTATAAAATTACCAGAAGCGTTTGTTAATATGCCAAACAATTGTATGAAACTGTAGAAAAAACTGTCGAATTGATAACCTCCTCCTTTTTGGGAAGTCGGTTAAAAAGAAACGTCAAGTTTTAGTTGCTAGTTTCGGGTACTTTTAAATAAAAACTTAAGAGCATGTGTAATGCTCGTGCCTTATTTGTACGAGAAGAGGCCTTTGGCCAGTTGTGGGAATTATTGACGCGAGTGAAGCGTCTCCGTTTCGACTTGGTAAAAATTCATTCGGCATTCGATGTCAGCGAAGGCGATAGTCGAAATTTCAAAATGGGGGATTTCACGGGAGACAAGGGATTAATCACGTGATTTTTCGATATCGCTTGTCAATCCCATACAATTTTGACTTTTTGACAATCGCTATCGCCACGCTTTCGATAATAGAATGGCACTTGTCTAGGGCTTCAAATCGCATTTCTTATCTGATTCTCGTGAAATTTTGTGAGCAGGTTCGAAAATATGTTTTTTTTTTTAAGTTTCAAAATGGATTTAGTATTCACAAAAATCAAAAAGACAGTCTCACGAGGCCTACCAGCTCACAGAACCACTAGTTTATAGTTATTAATCATTATATTAACTACAGTATTTTATTTAAATCAGCTTTCAAAACTTAATCTAGTCTAGAAATTTGATTTTGCAGATCTGTTTTCCAGTCGCCAGTAGGATAGGCCTTCTCCAACCTTTTCCATTTCTTTGTTTCTTTAATCCATTCTATTCCAAATCACTCCTGTCACTTGTCTGATGTCGTTCGACCTTTTCCGTGGTCTAACTATTTTCTTATCTGCGGTACCATCGTGTGACACTCTATTGGTCCTGCCCTCTTATTATATGCACTACCCATCGCCATTTTAGCCTTCTGAGTTTGTATGTTATATCTGGGTATTTATATGTATTACCTTAATCATTATCATTGTTCTTGTTGTGTGTATATGTCGTGTCCTCTTCATGTAGTAGATTCCCGTCGGCTCAAGCTACAACAGTTGTGTGTCAATCAAGTTGAATGCTTGACAGTTGCGGTTTCCACCAGCTTTGTGATGCATCTTGTAAGTCATGTCCAACTAGACAGACGGTGGAATTATATTATTATGTGTTAGTGCTTTATTATGATGCAGAATGAGGGATGAGGGAGCAGTGGTGGCCCGGTGGTAACGGCCGCGAATTACAAGTTGTAGATAGTGGGTTCGAACACAGGCAGGTACTTTGGTTTTTGTTAATCATTTCATCACAACTGCTCTCAAAACAGTGAAGAAAAACATCATGAGGAAACTGGCATGACCTGGAACCAAAAATTCGAAGACATGTAACATACACCAACCTGCACTGCTTGATTGTGGACACTGGATTACGGCACAATCCATCTTACAGAGAGAAGGCCTGTATACCAGCAGAGGGCACGTTAAAAGTCTGATGATGACTTCATTATGCTTATACAGGGTAAATTAATTAGTAAAACTCCGCAGACGTGAAGTCTCAAATCTTTATTGCGTCGATAACACCAATCCAGCAGATTCTTTTAACTTCCACCTTGAGGCCTTCCAACGCAGCGTCTTCAGTACTTTTCACCTTTGTTTTAATACTTCTGTTCTACCTTCCTCCTAACCTCAGCCTCATGTATCGCGGGCGGGTGGCGGCCAGCTTGAGCTAAGTATACGCTTGGGATTCTTGGCACCATACCACTGATTTGTTTACGTGCTGTACTCCTTTTATATTAATTGCCTTTTTACTAATGCTTACGAGGAACTGTTATTTCACAGGGAATTCGGGGCTAGCGGTTCACTTGTGTTTTATTTTTCGCTGCGTGCTATAGTTTGCTCGCAGTTATATTTTAGTATGATCGGACGCTTTTGTGTGTTGTGTTAACGCGATAGAAAAATACGGAGAGTGCAGTATAAACACGACTGGTTTTACAGGGTTAGGTTAGATAAGGTTAGTCTGAAAATATTAAATATTTTCAGACTTCCAAATATCCAGATAAAAGAGCCATTTTTCGACAAAAGAAAAAAAAATACGAGTTCGTTACAAATTGAACTACCACAACTAAAGACTTTCAAAGCCAAGATAAGGCAGTTAGCCGCACTTTTCTTAGAACATTAAACTGAATCGGCGCTAACACAAACCGGCTAAGTGCGAGTCGGACTCGCGCACGTAGGGTTCCGTACCATTATCGCAATAAACGGCAAAAAGATCTCGTTTCTTGTACGGGAGCCTCACTTAAATATTATTATATTCTGTTTTTAGTATTTGTTGTAATAGCGGCAACTGAAATACATCACCTGTGAAAATTTCAACTGTCTAGCTATCACGGTTCATGAGATACAGCCTGGTGACAGACAGTCAGACAGACGGACCGCGGAGTCTTAATAATAGGGTCCCGTTTTTACCCTTTGGGTACCCTAAAAACTCACAACTTTAATCAATCATTTAACTGCGTACTCGTCCGTTTGATAAGCGGAGAGGTTACGAATGAGAGGGTTGCGGTTGTTTCCTGTTTTTTGTTTTTAAAATTGTCTAAATGTAAAGATGAATTGAAGTGGCTAAGTCACTGGATGCCGCGCTGTGTGTCGTGAGTTCCATTCTCATGTGGAGTAGATATTTGCGTGGCCAGCAAATGATTGTTATGGGTCTGACTGTTCATGTGTTATATTGATATCTGAGGGTAAAGAGAATCGATATTGTGATGGTGCCAGTGAAAGTACTTCTTATAGTGGAAGTTGATACATTGACATTATGAGTTATAGAAAGGTGCTTCACCACTGAAAGCAGTCCAGTCAGCAAACGGTGTACGGCTGCTTATGTGGTGGCATCTGGGTGGGAGCCTGGTGCCTCCGGTGTTTTGGTGACCTGTTGTTTGGAGTATGTGACATAGTTTGGTGTGTTAAGCATCTGGAAGGTATCTGGCACCCTTGGTGCTTCGAGACCGACCTGCTGTCTGATGGGAGTCGGGAGCCTGGTGCCTGTGGTGCTTTGGTGACCTGTTGTTTGGTGTATGTGACATAGTATGATGTGTTAATCATCTGGAAGGTATCTGGCACCCTTGGTGCTTCGAGACCGACCTGCTGTCTGAATGGAGGTGGGAGCCTGGTGCCTCTGGTGCTTTGGTGACCTGTTGTTTGGTTTATGTGACATAGTATCATGTGTTAATCATCTGAAAGGTATCTGGCACCCTTGATGCTTCGAGACTAACCTGACGTCTTTTGCGAGCCAGATACGTTAGGTAGGTTGGTGGGTGGGCGAGCTTAACACAAAATTGGGTTGTAAATTGGTACCCATTGTGCCCCCATTGTCCCGTAAAGTCAATATGTGCGAGGAACATCGTCCTTAATGGCCCCAATTAGTCAAAAAAGGCATGCAAAACTGAAATTAAGAAAATTTATAGCCACTTATCTAGCGATTAAAGAAAATTAAGATGTTCGTTTTTTAATTTCTTTTCAACAACAGGTTTTAATGTTTCTTAAGTTTTAACGCTTCCGGCCGTTTAATGGTTTAACTTGAGAACTGGAAACTTTTTAACTACTTCAGGTTTTACAGGACCCCATGTTAATGAAAGAAAATGCTTATGTGCCCGTAATTTCACGAATACCTGTGAACTGATAATTTTAACTAGAACAGGCATGCTATCTTTATTGACGATATAAAGCCTGTACTATTATAAATGTGAAAGTTTGTGAGGATGGATGGAAAACTACAGAACGGAATTTGATGAAACTTTGCTACAATTTATAAAGATAGAAGAAGTACTAGATAATATTACCGTGGAAGTACAAAAGGCAAAGGCTCAGTTGGCTGCCAAAAAATTGGGGATCCTTGCAAAGGTGAGAAGGCACTTCACACCGGCACAGCTGCTCAAGTTTTATAATTATCAATAGGCTCGCCCTTGACCACTATTTCACCTGATGGTAAGCGATGATGTGGTCTACGGTGAAGCACGCTTGCCTAGAAAAAACCCATTCACTCTTGACTTAAAGACCCCTAGATTGTAGCAATCGGGAAACACAGACTCCGACCGGGAATTCCACTCCTTAGCTGTACGCATAATAAAAGTGTCCCCAAAACGTTTTGTGCTTATGGGTGGGATGTCCACCATGTACCGATGACGTATCGCCGTGCGTCTGGTTTTCCGATGATGGACCGGGCTGGGCGGAATTTAAAATGCAATTCCATCGCACACTCCCCGAAATGTAACTGATAAAAAACCCGACAAACTGGCAACTCGGCGACGATTTTCAAGGCTCTGGAGCTTTGATTTAACCAGTGCCTTATTGTCGATGCATCTCTTGGCCCGCTTTTCTATTGACTCTAGTGCATCAAGCTGGTATTTGGCAGATCTGTCCCAGAAATGAGAAAGTACTACATGCACGATCGAACTAGCGCTTGATACAAGTTGAGCAGCTGTTCCGGCGTGAAGTGCTTTTTCACCTTCGCAAGGATCCCCAACTTTTTGGCAGCCAGTTGAGTCTTTGCCTCAATGTATGGCCCAACATTGAGAGTCGATGTCAACGTAACGCCTAGAAGCTCAAGATGGTCCGTTATTGGCACGGATAACATCACGGCAAGTTGAAGCCGGGTGAAATTGGCTCTTTTTAGCGGGAAAAAGACACGCCTGGATTTTAGCAGCATATACATATTTAGCATACTCTAGCTTAACTCTAAACTTGACCAGATTGGCTTCACCCCATTCGAAGACTGCCTGCAAGGACAAGTTCCAACCCTCCACCATGGCTTCACGGAGAGACCGGATCTGTGGCCCGGTAGCACGTGCATTGTACAAGTAACTCTCATGCGCAAGTGCTATCATGCATGGAGTACTGTTCTCATCTCTGGGACGAATCTGCCAAATACCTGCTTGATGCACTAGAGTCGATCGAAAAGCGGGCTAAGAGGCTCATCGACAGTGAAGCACTGGTCTAGTCAAAGCTCCAGAGTCTTGAACATCGTCGCCGAGTTACCAGTTTGTCACTATTTTATCGGTTACATTTCGGGGAGTGTGCGTTGGAATTGCATGATCTTATTCCGCTTAGCCCGTTTCATCATCGGACTACCAAAAGTACAGCGATGCGCCATCGATACACGGCGGACAACCCACACATACGCACAAAACGTTTTGGGAACACTTTTATTATGCGTACATGAATGGAGTAGCTTTCCCTGCCGGAGTCTGTGTTTCCCGACAGCTACAATCTAGGGGTCTTTAAGTCAAGAGTGAATAGGTTTTTTCTAGACAAGCGTGCCTCACCGTCGACCACATAATCGCTCACCATCAAGTGAGATAGCGGTCAAGCGTGAGCCTATAAAAAAGTACTAATTCTAAATCTAATAATAGTAAGGCTTTCCTTGGTCAATAAAAAAGTGTCATTATTTCGCTAACGATTGTCAGAAGATTAAAGTTTTTGTGCTCGACCACGTCCTATGCCACGATCCAGTACATTTTTGGCAGAAAACCTGAAACAAATATTGCCAAGGTGGTGAGTAATTATTAGGCCCCCTTAATTCTCTAGAAAGAAAAGAAAAACGTATTTAAACTATCGCGATTTGAACTCACTATCGGACCCTACTTCCATCATCTCATTACCTCGGAATAGATACAAATATGGTTATTGTATAACACACAATAATCAACAACAACAACCCTTCAACCCTTAAGAGGTAAATCAATATCGGCAAACAGACAACCATGTTATATAGAAGGTCATGATTATTCATACTTATACTTGTTTAAACAAGATCGGCTTGTGTAAACTAGCATCACTCGTTGTTTATCTTACAAGATATGTATAACCGTTATGTTGGCACTTTCTACTCCAATATAACGTTCTCTATTAACTGGGTGTTACCTAATTAAGGGTTCACGATTTGATGTTTTGCCCCTGTCTTCTTCAGACTCCTAATTTCATGATAAGCCCGCTCTTGACCTCAATCCCGCTTGATAGAAAATGGTGGATTAGGTCTTCGTTGGCACAGGAGTGACCAGAAAATGCCAGTTTACTCATGCTTTTAAGACAGGTTATATGTGTGGTAGTAAACACAAATACTGTCAAAGAGTTCCATATATTGGCTGTGCGCATAATAAAGTCCAGTCATTATTTGGACAAAAGGTGTCTATTGCTGGACAAAAGCATTATTTAACAATTACAAAGGCTTTATTTCCCCTGTAATCACACTAATATTATAAAGGCGAAAGTTTCTGAGCGTGTGTTTGTATGTTTGTTACTTCTTCACGCTCACACGGCTAGACGGATCTGGTTGAAATTAGGCACAGATATAGAATATAGTCAGGAATAGCACATATGACTTTTATCGCAAGAATATGTTCCCTCAGGATAAATTTCGACTTGCAGGCGGGCGAAGCCGCAGGCAGAAGCTAGTATACCGATATACAAAAAAACTTAGTCCAAGTTGCCGATCAATAATCTCTTACAGTTTTCGGGATTGTTTGACCTTAATAGCAACAAACAATAACAGTTAACAATTGACACGATACGAGATTCGACTAATGATAAGAATATTATTTGGGGTTAATCACGAACCTATAACACAATAGCTATTTTGATGAGTGGAACGAATTATTTACCACCAACAATCTGCTTAGCAAATGGTTAGTCGACTCTTCAGCTTTTCCTCAGCCAGAGAATCAGCATTGCCATCCAACGTGGCAATGCTGCCAGCGTTTTGGGCACTTGTCATGTTGACAGCAATGTTGACGAATTTTTGTCGCCCAATGCAGAGCCCTGCTCTTTTTATACCGAATGCAACTGGATACCAGTATTCTACATGGAGCGACTGCCTTACTGACCTACACAACCCAGTAACTGGGTAACACGTCACCCCTTCGCAGAACTGGTGTCCCATTTCAGGCATCTGCCTACCCCTAATGGCTGTCTAAGATCTATTAGCCATCATGTATTCATACATGCAAACATTTACCGTCAACACTGTAGATATTAAACACCAAAATGATACAAACGTCGACCCAGCTTAAGAGGGAGAATGCAAACAGAATAACTCAGCTGCCAAAATATTAAACTCCTAGGCTTTATTCCAAGACGTACGATCAAGACATGTAAACATAGCGCAGTAATGTGCCATACAGGCAACAGCTGCCAGCCTTGATTAAGACATAAATATGCAGCAACGGTACAAAACATGTATACCCCGCATGAACAAACCCCATTCCTCCATAGTTCCCGTTTATATGTCCATTTTGAATTTTATTAATATTTCGTCCTATACACGTGGCGGAGATGACTAGCGTTTTTTATTTTATTAATATATTGTTTTATTTTTGAGTTCCTCTTGTTGGAATTTTTCGTTTCATGTTTTTTTGAATTTTGTGCTCTTTGTTACCCGTACCACTAGTATTTATAAATTGTATTATTGTTTATATCGTCATAGCGCGACCGTCGGGTGTATGCACCTGGTATTCGGTGTTATATTATTATATTTAAACTACGTTTATTAATATATTTTTTTAGTTAGATATTATTTTTAATGAATATTGATATGAGCAGTGATCGTAATAGCTTTTTCTCTCTGTCAAGTGACGATGATAGTTTTGTGAGCATTCCTTCTCTTGCAGACAGTCTTACGGCACAGTTTTCTGATGTTCCTAAGAACTTTAACGTTATTCATATCAACGCCCAGAGCATTCCGGCCCATTTTCACAATATGCTGGCAAGTTTTGACTGTAAAAACATTCACGCTATTCTTGTATCTGAGTCATGGCTTAAACCTTGTCTTCCTTCAACAAGTTACTCTCTTCCCGGCTTCGTGCTCATAAGAAACGACAGGGCAGTTGGTGGTGGTGGTGGCGTTGCCATATATCTCCGTGCGCACATTCTCTTCTCTGTAGTACATGAGTCGGCGCAGCCACCCCCATCAAATGCTGGTAAACACCTTTTTCTTGAAGTCGAACTACATCTCTCGAAATTACTTCTTGGCGTTTATTTTTAACGGGGATTGAATCCGCTAGCACCAACTGCGCTGGTGCCGGTGCTTGCACTAGTGCTGGCGTGCTGGGGTGCGTGTGGTGAGCGGCTTTATTGCTCCGGTACCATTCTGGACAAATGGTAGTGAGTAATCACGATGCGACTCGCATTTTCTCTTGAGTACCAGGGGCGAGTGCTCTCGGAGGCGTGACCTACCGAAGATGGTCCCAGACACCTCGTAAGGGGTTGCCTGGTATAGTGTGCCGCTTTTTATAACGTAATGTTGGTGAAGGAGGCCACTATAGGAAATCTCAGTAGACAAATAGGGGTATGTCCCTCCTTACGCCCTGTCCTCCTTAAGTTGGTGAAGGTGGCCACTATAGAAAATCTAAGTAGTTTTAAAGGGTATGTCCCTCCTTACGCATCAATTTCTTTTCTTCTTTTGAAAAATCCTAGAAGTTCTGACCCCTTCTTACAGTCATAGCATAATCATGGGTGATTTTAACACTTGTTCTCCTGAAAAATGACCATCGCTCATCTTCTCTGATTAATTTTGCAGCTTCTAGTAATCTTTCCATTCTGCCACTAAGTGCCACTCACCATTTTCTAAACTGTACACCTTCACTTCTTGACTTGATATTTGTCACCTCTCCTGACCGCGTCGCTAAGCATGGCCAATGCTCAGCCGACGCCTTTTCGTATCATGACCTGATTTTTCTTTCTTATAAAATTCGTCCTCCTAAGGCTAAAGCCAAAATTCTCATGCAACGCAATTTTGGTTGTATGAACGCTGACAATCTTTGCGAGGATGCCAGTAATATTGATTGGTCTCCATTGTTTGCGACAACGTCAGTCAACGAGCAAGTTAATTATTTCACTGCTAGACTTGTCAAGCTTTACGATGTTCACGCACCTGTACGTGCAGTTAAAGTAAGACATTTGCCGGCACCGTGGCTGACGGTTGAGATTAAGAAACTGATGAACAAAAAAGTGACTGCAAAGTCTAAATTTAAGCGACGACCTACTGATGCTAATAGGGAAAAATATAACTTCATTCGTAAACATTGCAATAAGGTGTGTAGGAACTCTAATCGCCAACCCATTCATAACTCTGTCCAAAATGGGGACGCATCCAAAGTTTGGAATTTTCTAAGATCATTGGGGATCGGTAAAACCCGACAAGAGTCAATACCTAAAAATTTAGACATCGATTCAATGATTAATCATTTTACAGCTTCGTCTAATTTCGATAGTACATTAAAATTGAATACATTGAATTATCTTTCATCTCTTCCGAACCCCAGTTATTCTCCATTTGTTTTTAGTCAATTCTCTGCATGTGATGTTAAGAAGAGCATACTATCGATCACTTCCAATGCGGTGGGAAGTCACTGTATCAGCCGTAAAATGTTGCTCCCAGTGCTGGACGTAATCCTTCCGGTTATTTGCCACATCCTCTACTTTTCTGCGTCCAGTGGTGTCTTTCCTTGTTCATGGAAAGATGCTCAAATTATTCCATTACCAAAAAAGTCCAATCCCACATCCTTTTCTGAGTTCCGTCCAATATCCGTCCTGCCATTCCTGTCCAAAGTCCTGGAACGATTAATCCACGACCAAATTAGCACTTTCTTTTCTAAAAATAATCTCCTCAATCCATTCCAGTCCGGCTTCCGCCCTGGTCACAGCACCACCACAGCTCTTCTCAATATTACGGATGATATAAGGTCAGCCATGGAAAGCAGTAATGCTAGAGTTCGATGTCTTGCTTGGCATTCTGCGCTCTCATAATATATCTCCATCGGTGATTGACTGGTTTCGCAGTTACTTGTTCGGTCGCCGGCAACGTATATGCATTGGAGAGACTTTGTCTTCCTGGTGTAGTACTTCTGCTGGGGTACCACAGGGTGGCGTTTTATCCCCTTTACTTTTCGCAGTTTTTATAAACTCAATCTCCAGTGAACTAACTTCTTCCTACCATCTTTATGCGGACGACCTACAAATTTATGCGCGAGCTCCTCTCGGACATCCGTCTGAGGCTATCGTAACAATAAATGATGATCTGGCCCGCATATTCGAATGGAGCAAAAGGTATGGGCTAATGGTAAACCCCACAAAGACGCAGGTTATAGTGGTGGGCAGTTCTAGGATGGTTTCAAGAATCGACTGGACGACTCTTCCCCAGGTTTTTTCCGATAACTCATTGATTCCGTTCTGCGATAAAAATAAAAATTTGGGGATATTCATTGATGGGAACTTCTCATGGACTGCCCAACTGCAGGAGGTTAGCCGCAAGCTATTTGCACCTTCTGCGTCTTTGAGGAGACTGCGTAATTTTCTTCCGATTGCCACCAGGATTGCGCTTGCACAATCTCTTCTTCTACCCATCCTTGATTATGCTGATGCCAGCTATCATGACCTTACTCAAGAACAACTTGATAAGCTTGAGCGGCTTCAAAATGTTTGAATAAGGTTCATATTTGGTTTGCGCAAATATGACCATGTTTCCAAATTCCGTGTGAAGCTCAAGTGGTTGCCCATTCGCCTTCGCCGGAATGCTCATATCCTTTCCCTTTTATTACTCTTTACTCCTTACACCCCTCTTTGCCTCAAGAATCGTTTCCAGTTTCTCCGCAATTCCCACACGAGATTTCTTAGGTCATCAGAGAACTTACGACTTCAAATGCCAACACATTGCACGACATTTTTGGATAAGTCATTTACTGTACAGGCTACTCGTCTATGGAATGCATTGCCAGATCCAATCAAACGTGCTCAATCATTGCCTGTGTTCAAAAGACTTGTAAAGGAACATTTTCTGTCGCTGCCTTCTTCTTAGCTTGTTAATTTCGAACAGATACTGTGATTATCAATAGATTATCGTCATTTTTTGTATTTATCTATATATTAAGTGGGTATGTATGTATTTATGTATCTATTACATAGCTTATGTATTTATCTGTGTATATATTGTATTATATCATTTTAGCACTGTTATTTTTTCACCAATGACCGCCCCATTTCATGTCCAAGCAATTACTGTCCATACCAGGTTGCCTGGAAGAGATCGCGGCAAGCGATAAGGCCGCCCATTGTATGTGTATTAGCCTTAAGTTTCTTTTTATGAATGTAATTTATGGTGTACAATAAAGCATATAATAAATAAATAAATAAATACGCGGTGAATTGTGTTTGTAACAAAGCACAAAGGATTTTTTTTCTATATATAATCACGTAATATTATGCCTGTTATTCCGAAGGGTTAGGTAGAGGCCTTCCGCCAGTTATATTTGCCGGATTAGTGCCACAATCAGAGTCCTGTATATTATCATCTAGACACCTTGTAAATAAATAGATCTGCTTCTGATGCGGGTATAAATCTAGACTCTGATCTGCTACTAAGAAATTTCTGAGGGAAAATCCCCATAAAGCCCTGCGTGACTTTGAAATCAAACCCAGAAATTGGCTGCTTGCATTTGGGTTAGGACCACAGAACAGATAAAAGAGGTCCTTTATAAACAAACCACTTTTATCTGTTCTGTGGTTGGGACCACTAGAGCGACGATGCAGTAGGTAGGCAATAAATGTGCTTTAATTAAGACAAAGTCACTTGACAGTGCACACAACAAAACCAACATTATAATGTTTACACTATCTTACCAAATTAAATTATGAATTTACGAATCATACATATTAATGTCATTGTTATAATATTCAGAACATCATCTTCGTTAAAGGTTGCATTCACAGATATAAATCTAACTAGATGTCGAAATTTTATGTACTTCGTGTGCCTAAAAACGGAGTTAAGTTACGATCAATGATCGTAACTTAACTTTTCATTTAGAATTATCGGCACCGGACATCCACCAAAATCTAGAAAAATGCTAAATTGAGCTGTAAAGAATGTATAGAAAAAGTTGGCCGAGGCATTGGAAATGTTTTTTTTTCATTGGTAAGTAAATTTGTTTTAAAATTGTTTGTGAAAAAGTGGCACGGTAAGTTTTCATACAGATGGAGCGACTTGCATTATCTAGTTAGATTTATGTCTGTGGTTGCATCAAATCAAATTGACAGTGTTCGCCTCCGTTATAAGCCTACGTGTTTGACTGAACCAGCCTTTGCAGAGAGGTTCTAACACAATGTGGTCCACCTACATGCCAGGAGACTATTTTTTAGAAGTTTATTCCGAAATCACATCAGAACGCTTTAATAAATGACGGCAAATCTCTCGGGATTGCTGCAATCACATGTCTGTTTGTTGTTTACACCATTTCATAACATAGTATCACGCCAGTTCGCTCAAAATGGGTACGCATGTGTTTACACACCCTGGTACACTTTCATTCCACCAGTTAAGTTCAAGTTACATTTTATTCGGGTAATCTATTCTGGCATCACTGTGGGCATTACAGGTACCTTACTATAGAACTTTTCCATTATGTATCACAAAAAAGTGCAAATTAAAGGACGTTTTCCAATTAATACACTACAAAGTGAAAATTAACTTCAGTTTCGGAAATCGGTGTCAAAAAACGTTTTTATTTGGAAGACGGTAGTATTTTTTGGAAAAAAGTTTTTTGTCCTGGGTTTAGAATTGCCTGATAACGCGTTAAAACTAAGTGGGTCTAATGTGGTCAAAGTGAACTGTAAACGAGCAACATTTTATCTAATGGTTAATGTTACCGCCATATGCATGGCTCATATTCAAATCTATCTACTGCAGTCTTTTCAACTTTTAGTTATACCAGAATGTGGCGGTAGTAGCATCAGCATTACATTTTCCATCAGTGACCTTCCTTCCTATATATTCTTGCAGCGTTTGCCATAGGTCAGAGCGAGACAGCCATACAAGGCTAGAAGAAGGTTGACCGCAACGGACGCCATATTGAAAGGGGTGCAAGTTCGTTCTAATCCGCCGCCGCGAAAGCATCTCTTCAGAGCTTTTACCGCTAATATATCTGCATTTCGTGATAAATCCAGGTTTTCGGGTCTATTTATGAAACTAGACCTACCTACTCATCAAGTTACATTGACTTAAAGTGCTGTGTAAGATATAGGAAACATCAGTGAAACTACGCTGTCTTGCCGCGTGGTTAACCTACACATCGAGGACATACAAGGTCCTAGCAGCAGGAAAGCGTCTCCAGACCTCTATAAAGGTAAGGCGCTGCATTCTTTGCATGCTGCATGTATGCTGCCACATAAAATTTATTACAGTATACAAACCGCCGATTCTCATAGCAACGCTTTGAATCACCGCTCCAGTATTTTAAAAGCCTGAAAAGAGCTCTTTAGACAGTTCTATCCATTTCAGGGTAAATTCCCCGCACCCCCGTATGTTAGCGTTTAAGAACCACCCAAAAGGCTCGCGGCGCTAACATTTTAGTCCTCCGTAAGCCGGATTTATTTCCTATTTGCAATCCATACTTAATAGACGATCTTCATTTCATTCCCTAGGGAAACCCGCACTCGGATCTGAATTCGTTCAGATTCAACTAGTTAATTAATTTCGTGTCATTAAATTTACCTAATTAAAATCATAAATTAGTTTATAAAAATACTTTTAGTTTACTTTTACGTTTATAGCGACGTTCAATTGTATTTAACAATCAGTCATAGCTCAACTTAGTCATAGTTGCATTGCATCATAGCACGAAGTACCTATACATTCCGCTATAAAGGATACCCGCTACCCGCGTTTTATTATTATCAGTTTTTCTACATTAGCTGCTTGTTACCGCGCGAATTATAGTTATAGAATATAGGTTGTTTACGCACTATCTAAGATAGATTGAGAATTCACTCAGTGCATTCCGATCTATTTAGTTGAACAGGTTCATACATACCTATATATTTTATTGTAATAAATAAAGATGCCTCGACCTGCAGCTGATGCTAAGGATAAGAAAGATGAGTTCGCCTCATCGCATTTAAGTTCAGAAATAATTCTCGTAGAAGCAAAACGCAATGCCATTTTTGAATCAATTAAAATTGTATTCGAAAGGGCGAAAAGGGCACACATTGACAACGAGATGATGGAGAGTTTTCTGGATTCAGTCGCGACTATTGATGAAACTCGATATGAATTTAGGGATCTCGTCAAAGAACACAATTACTTATATATATATATATACTTTTAGAAATTAATCCATCCGCAAAGCCTAACTATCAATCATTGATTTCATTTGATGATCTGTTTTGTCGTATCAAACGTGTGTTGAAGTAGGTTGAGCCTGTGCCTTCGAGGGTGAACACTGACGATGATCAGAAAATCATTAGATCTAGACGACCTACTTTAGCGCCAATCGAAATTGTGTCATTTGACGGTGACGTTTGCAATTGGCCCTTATTCTATGAAAGCTACAAGTCCACAATACACGAAAATCCATCGTTGACAGACGCTGAGAGACTGTACTATTTGATAGAAAATCTTTCCACTAAAGCACAAGCGGTATTTTCAGGCATCGCGCCGTGTCCTGAAAACTATCAAATAATCATAAAGTGTCTCGTGGATAGATAACAAGATTAACGCATACTCGCTTCTACGTAGAACTTCTAGATCAAATGATCAATCTTAAATTAAATGGCCCTGCGTCTGCATCTAATATGCAAACATTTATGGACCAGTATGTCACTGCCGCAAACGCAATAAAAATTCTTGGAATAAATGATCTAACATATTTTGTATTTTTACATATAGCACTAAAAAAGTTGGACGGAGAAACGATACGTGCTTTCGAGTCACAATATCGTGAAGTTTCGTTGCCGACTTTTAGTCAGCTGACCGATTTCATTAGAAGTCAATATATGATTTATCAAAACACGCAGCCTAGTGCAGCTGGCGTTTCCACGCGTACTTCTGTTAAATCTCGCAATAATGTACCAAACCCGCAGAGTTATGTAGCCATCGCGCCTACTAACAAAAAATGCCTATGTGATAATATTGTACATAACCACTTTTTCAAGTGTCATAAATTCACTGAGATGAAACCGTCCGCACGCTTTAAATGCGTGAAGGATAAAGGTGCGTGTATTAATTGTTTAAGCTTAAAACATAAGTCTCGCGATTGTAATTCAACGCTCAAATGCCGCACTTGTCATCAAAAACACCACTCTTTATTGCATTTCAATAGGGTGCCGAATCAAACCGCCTCACAATCTCATAACAGTGAATCGGTGCCGCTGTCGAGCTCCGAACCTGCGAATCATAGCGAGCGCGCCATGCCATCGCCGTCCACACCGTTATTCAGTGCACCTGCACCGGCCGCGGCACCTACTGCGAGCGAGCCGAGAGTATCGTCTTTTCACACGACATCCATTGCTGCGCCATTACAGCTTAGTGCGAATGACGGCGACCGCGCCGCGCGACATATTCGTCACACAACGATATTGCTATCGACCGCTCAAGTTGTTATCTGCGATCGAAATGGACATAAACATATTGTAAAATGCCTTCTAGATTCAGGATCGCAGAGCAATTTTATAAGTAAAGAATGTTGTATTCGGTTAGGTTTAAATTATAATTAAAATACGCAAATGATTGTTCGAGGATTTGGTGGTTCGGAAAAACCTATCAAACCTATCAAAGGTTCCACTGACTTTAAAATATTTTCTCGGTTTGACAAAAATATTTCTTTCGATGTACGAGGCTGCCTTTACCCACATCGTAGCATTGCCGCTCGCGGACAGTACGTTCGCCACTCCCACCACCGTGGATATTCTACTTGCGGCATCTATTTTTCCGCACTTGTTGATGCCTGATACGGTACATAGCAGCATGCATGGAATACCACCTGCCATACAAACAGTGTTGGGGTATATTGTAAAGGGTTCCGCGCCCGCACTGCTCGCATATAAGTCTACTGCCGCATGTTGCGCTATTGTAAAAGACGATTTAGGCCACCTCCTCAAGCGTTTTTGGGAACTCGAGGAAATTTCCGCTCCAACCCCGACTATTCAAGATGTCATTGAATGTGAAATTCTTTTCCGCACTACTACTACGCTTGATTCTAGTGGTAGGTTCGACTTCCCTCCGCGCGCTCGCATTGGTTAGCGGTGATCTGTTCGCTCCCTGTTTTTAATTGCAATTGACGTGTTCCGAAATTTATTTCCGGCCTGTGATTTGCTGTCAATTGTGTATCATTGTGATAAGTGCTGGTATCGTAAGTTTTTAAACGTGTTTACTTCCATTATTTAGTTGTAATTAGTTAATTTCGTCAGCTATCGGTGAGTACATTTACTTTTTTTGACGTATGGGTATATCGAAATAATTGTATCGTCCGTTAATCTTTCACTTTTACGTTCTAATACGCTTATTAGTTTAATTTCCATAAGTAATTTTGTTATCTAACAATGATGACCCACCTGATCGTGGTGCAGAAATATTATTCCGTCGAATAAATATACCAAGGTCGCCGACGACCTCCGCTAATGCTAAGCGTTTCTTTAGTGAAATGTCTCCTTCTTACATTTCACCCGAAGATAGATCTAAGCGAATGCGAACATCAGAGTCAATTGTAAGGTCTTCGCCGATATTAAATGTCACTAATGTAAGCAATGACGACTATTGTGATTTGGTTACTCAGGCGTCTGCGTACCTGTCTCTAAAATTAATGATCTTGTCAATGACCAAGGGTCCCGCATTAATGATGCAAATAAATCCGCAATTATGGACATGACTCGGCGCATAACGGCTATTGTCTCATTGCTAGCCATAAAATCATCCGCCAACGAGACCAAGTTGGCCAATACGAAACGCGAATTAGATAAAATAAAACATAATACCGGTGTCGATATTGCCAAGTCTGATGTCAATAATGCCTCATATGCTGACAAATTAAAACTTCGTTTACCTAAAGTAGTTCCACAAGTGAATGCTCTTGCCAAACTTCTGTGTCTTGTGGCCTACCCCACTGATGAGCGTTCAACTGATTTCGCAACTTCTTCCGCGACTAAACAAGCGCTCATGAAAGCAATAGATCCTAGTGACGGCTTTCATTGTAGGTGTCAAGATGGCTGCGAAGTCTGGCGTCGTGTTACATGTCGCTAACGATTTACAATTCAAAAAGTTGCAATCGGTCGATGCCATTAGGTCCGCTGGCTTGCGACTTGAAAAACCAAAAGGCCGTAAGCCTCAGTATTTTAGTTAAAGACGTCCCATCCTCAATGGAGGACAGTGCCTTTTTGCATGCGTTGTACTGTCAAAACATTAAAGACGAGTTGTCATTAAAAGAAAACGAATTTATTAAATCAACAAAAATCATACGTAGGCGTTCGTTAGACAACGTTCGGAAATGGATAGGCATTGAACTCGAGTCCACGGTCCGGAAACATTTAGTCTCGACCAAGGATAAATTGTTTATTGATTGGGCGACTTGCCGTTTCATTGATGATGTCGATGTAGTACGTTGTGCACATTGTCAACAGTTCGGTCATGTTAAAAAAACACTGCACTATTAAATCACCTACCTGCGCTAATTGCTCTGAGACACATGTATTAACGATTCAGAAAATTAAAACAAACTTTCACGACATTTATTACGTTCTCACAAAATCACTTTTTACATCTGTCCATTACAACTGTTCGACGACAACTAACTACTAAGCACTCGCAACACTTCCCACCACATGTTTTCAACATGTGACATAACGTGGTGGGGCACATAGGGAAGTGGTGCGCGCGATTATACTTTAACGTTACAATTTTTACAAATAGTATTGAATCATTGACAATACATTTAATTACTGATAATAATTCTAAGATTATTATCTATAATTTATGATTAATGAAATTAGAAGTCTTAAAACAATTTATCAATTATGGAAATAGACTTTCGAAAATAGAGTTTCTAACAGTCGGTCATTCCTGTTACATTTCCCGTCCCGGGATAATAAACTCTGACATAACATTAAGAAAAAGAAAATTAATTAGAAAGTATTATTTTCTTTAACCTTTCATCTTCTTCATTCTACTTGTGCTATTATTAATGAAGATGTTAAGGCCTCAGTCATATCCTTAACACCTGTCCCAACTGAGATCTCTGTCCTATCTCAGTCAAGCCACTTACTAACTTAAGATGTTAAGGCCTCAGTCATATCCTTAACACCTGTCCCAACTGAGATCTCTGTCCTATCTCAGTCAAGCCACTTACTAACTTAAGATGTTAAGGCCTCAGTCATATCCTTAACACCTGTCCCAACTGAGATCTCTGTCCTATCTCAGTCAAGCCACTTACTAACTTAAGATGTTAAGGCCTCAGTCATATCCTTAACACCTGTCTCAACTGAGATCTCTGTCCTATCTCAGTCAAGCCACTTACTAACTTAAGATGTTAAGGCCTCAGTCATATCTTTAACACCTGTCCCAACTGAGATCTCTGTCCTATCTCAGTCAAGCCACTTACTAACTTAAGATGTTAAGGCCTCAGTCATATCCTTAACACCTGTCCCAACTGAGATCTCTGTCCTATCTCAGTCAAGCCACTTACTAACTTAAGATGTTAAGGCCTCAGTCATATCCTTAACACCTGTCCCAACTGAGATCTCTGTCCTATCTCAGTCAAGCCACTTACTAACTTAAGATGTTAAGGCCTCAGTCATATCCTTAACACCTGTCCCAACTGAGATCTCTGTCCTATCTCAGTCAAGCCACTTACTAACTTAAGATGTTAAGGCCTCAGTCATATCCTTAACACCTGTCTCAACTGAGATCTCTGTCCTATCTCAGTCAAGCCACTTACTAACTTAAGATGTTAAGGCCTCAGTCATATCTTTAACACCTGTCCCAACTGAGATCTCTGTCCTATCTCAGTCAAGCCACTTACTAACTTAAGATGTTAAGGCCTCAGTCATATCCTTAACACCTGTCCCAACTGAGATCTCTGTCCTATCTCAGTCAAGCCACTTACTAACCTAAGATGTTAAGGTCTCAGTCATATCCTTAACACCTGTCCCAACTGAGATCTCTGTCCTATCTCAGTCAAGCCACTTACTAACTTAAGATGTTAAGGCCTCATTCATATCCTTAACACCTGTCCCAACTGAGATCTCTGTCCTATGTCAGTCAAGCCACTTACTAACTTAAGATGTTAAGGCCTCAGTCATATCCTTAACACCTGTCCCAACTAAGATCTCTGTCCTATCTCAGTCAAGCCACTTACTAACTTAAGATGTTAAGGCCTCATTCATATCCTTAACACCTGTCCCAACTGAGACCGCTGTCATATCCCAGTTAAGCAACTTACCAACGTAACATGTTAAGGTCCCAGTCATATCGTTAACATCTATCAACAGAGATCTCTGTCATCCCACAGTAAAGCCACTTACATACTTAACCGAAGATATCATATCTTCGATATAACCTTGACATCTATCAACTGAGATCTCTATCATATCTGAGTCAAGTCACTTGTATACTTAATTGAAGATATTAAGACCTCAGATATAACCCTAACATCTATCAACTGAGATCTCTAGACATATATTCCATTAGAACATTAGACTTAATGTTAACCTATTGAACCATAACAATCATACTTGTATTAGTCTGTGTTGTCCTATTCCAACACATCAGACTCATAGTCCGATCTATTAAACAGTACCCAGGGAAGAATAATGTTTATTGAGTAGATACCACTAAATTGTCCACTTCCCTTTCTAGATAGTGATGGCAATAACGTATCAGTCGTTATCAAGAACTTCAAATTCAAATTAAATGTATTACATCCATAATGTACATACAGGTGGTAAATATAAGTTACAGAAACAATTATGGACCCTGTCGGGCACAGCAACATTCTAGATACAGTCAGTGTCCAGGAGAGAGGAATAGCGCTTAATATTTTCCTTATCAATTACAATTTTAACTATTCATTTCCTATCTATCTGCTTTTATTTGGTTCAATTTACTAATATATGTGTGCCTTTCTATGTTCATGTTAGATTATGAATTATTATTGCTTATTAATTTAGTTGCTTAAGTGTTTGTATTGCAGTTTATTTGATATAAATTTTCTACAATACGTTAAAACCCCATACGTTTAGAAACTCATTTCCTACATTTACCTATTGACAGAACATCTCTTTCTACCCTTACGAGGTCTCCCATATTACTTTTTAATTTATTTATTGAGGTTATTAATTAATTTATTGATTTTATTTATTTATTATAATGGACTTCTTTCCTAGCTTAGTCAAAACGTTATTTTGTAAATTTTCTTTAGAGGGCTATGCTTTTTTATATCAACTGTCACCTTAAGCTGTAATAATTCATATAAGTTGTTAACTCAGATTAAGACCAAATTTTGCCTGAACGAGGCTTTCTACAGTACCCGGCTTATTTAAGTTGAATTTTTGTATAACCTTCTTGCCACAACCATGACATGCATCTGCTATATAATTTATACTCACATTTGTTATTTTATTATTATTTTCTTTCTTGTCTTTACTAACATAATTTAAGAACTACTAATACTATAGGTTTAGTTTAAGCAAAATCCACTAATGTATGTATGTCAGTTTGTGACTATTAAATACTTTTTATTTATTTATTCTACCATCTGGCTAATCTGGACAATATATGAATCGTGAATCGTGGGCCAGAACCAGTAAATGGGCTAAATCCTACGGATTACAAATCAACCCATCCAAATCCCAGCCTATGATCATAGGCAGTTGATACCATCGCACTGATCTTGACATATCCACTTTGACGGCTCGATCATCGCTTACACCGAAACTGCTAAGAACCTTGGTGTCTTAATAAGTAATCTCTCATGGCGAGCTCAAGTAAATGAGCACTTTTCACTCGTTAAAATCCCTTCAAAGCCTCTTAAAACTAAAATCTGTCTAGCTGATGCCTAATGTCTGGATGCCACGACGGAGCTCTTAAATAAGCTTGAGCGCTTACAAAACCTGTGCATGCGTTTTGTTTTTGGTCTGAAGAAATACGACCACATCTTTCAGTTCCGCAAGGATCTCAAGTGACTCCCTATCTACCTTCGCTGGAACACTCGAGTATTGTGTCTCCTCTTCAACACGCTGTTTATTCCTACGTGCCCTGAATAACTGCGCGCGCGATCAATTTTTCTAAGTCTTAAGATGTAATTTTGGATTCTTCACCCTAACGACATTAAGTATCACTTTCTTTTGCTTTGATGGTTTCGCGGTTATTGAAAACGTCCTACAAACTGCCTAATCTTATGTTGGTCTGAGTAATTGATCCACAGCTCCAATTTTCTTTTACCAGGTTTTACTCCGGACTCTAAATTCAAAACCTAGGAATTACCTAAAGAATTACCTTTTGACTAATTTAGTGCGAGGCCGGAAATTGTAAAAGCTCAACTTATTTACTACCTAACTCAATTAATTTGGTTCTACGAGCGGTTCGATCTGGTGTTACTGTATTATCTGCGCAATGGTCTATGCCGCAATTATTTAATGCCTGTACTGTAGCGTAACGTAAGCTCCGGAGAGCTAACGTTAACTTTGTTAATAAAATAAAAAGTAATTAAAAAATAAAATTAAGGAAAAGGATATAAACTGAGGGACCTTCAGACGTCGTTGGTTGCTTGCGTTCGACAGCTAGGCAGGCAGCAGGACGGACGGGTACTCTTCTATGCTCGAAGTATGCAGGTGGTGATCAGGTACCTCGACGGACAAGCAGTCACACAGGTTGGTGTGCATTAGTAGTCATACAGTAGGCTGGCTATAGTCTCGACAGACAAGCAGACACACAGGTTGGTATGCAGTAGTAGACTGTAGTGTAGGGCAGGCAATCGGATAGGCAGGATGTAGAGTAGATACGCAGGCAGCCAGGTCACTGGTTGGTATGCAGATACGTAGGCGTACGGTAGGCAGTCTATCGGGCAGGTAGGCAGTAATAGTACTTTTAAGAGACCAAATGCGGTTTATTTATAGTTTATAGATATTACGAGTAATATCACTCTTTCACAAGCTGGATATTAAGTTTAAGAGTTTTCCAGGAGTTTTAGATCAGAAGATTCACTTTGTAATACTCAGTAGTAAAACGACTTTCGGCGTTCAGTGCAGATTCCATACTAAAAATTGACGCCCGTTTTTCATCGTTCTGTGTCATATATCTACAATTCAAATTCAAATTTCAATTAAGAAATAAAGACCAGAACGAATAAAAACGGTTCACAAAGGGGTCAGTCTACGTTACCCTTATAAAAGTGTACACCTAGCTTAAAGGAGGTCTAGTCCATGGTACCTATGTTACGGTCTATGGTTTAAAAAAAATAAAATAGACAGACAGATGTCATGTCAGATGAAAATGTCACAATAGAAAAATATTGCAAGAATTACAAATTATCAATATAATTTAAGATTCAGATATTAAAACAATCAGATATAATTAAAAATATGCTTTTCAGGTACAAACAGTATGAAAGAAAACATAAAAATTAATTACAAAAGTTGATAAAATATCAACAGATATGATATGTTTGTATAGTGTAATGAATTGTAAATAGACTTAAAAATATGTGGTTCTGTTTAGCAGAATACCACAGTACTTCACTTAGAGGAAGTGCCTGAAGTAGTAAATTGTCTTAAAGCAATTTAAAATCAAAAGAAGTTCTACTTTAGCATTGGTGGCGTCTATTATATCTCGACACTCCATATGCCTTAGCAATTATATTGACAAACGCTACCCTGAAATCCTTAGCACAGGCAACTCCGAAACCGAGCATGAATTTACTAATTTCATAGCTGCCCGCTTACTAGCTGAAATCTATGAAATAATCCAAACTATGACCACTCACGACAATTTCTTTGCAATACCACTATCACGTTCTTCTGTAATTCTCTAAACTGTTTTATTGCTAATAGTTTCTGTGATATCTAAACAAATATCAGCTAAGTGAAGTACTTTATGACATTTGTAACAACGTTTGCTAAGTAGTTGGCATTTTTTTAAATGTTTGGCCTGTCTCATAACAATTAAAACATCTTGTAAACATCATTTCTACTACTACTAGGCAGGTCTTGGGGGGTGCACATGATACATTTGCGAAGATTATACATGTCCTTAATTAGAAGCCGTATTGATTACGCATCGGTTTTATATGATAGTAGTGCTAAAAACCACATTTGCAAACTTGATAGAATTCAGAATCAAGCCTTGAGAGTAGTAGGCGGATTTATCAAAAGTACTCCAATCCACGTCATGGAGAGTGAGTTACACATTGCTCCATTATTTATTAGAAGACAATATCTAGCCTATAAGTATTTATTAAAAATCTGTGCTTCGACAAATAATAGTACTACTAATTTAATTTCTGAAATTAGCGCTCTTACGCACATAAGTTATTGGGTTAATAAAAAAAAGCCTTTACTCTACAAACTCTTACTACAAACAATCGAGGATGTGAAACAGACTGAAGGTGTTTCTGTAGATATTCCAAAAATGTTTGCTTTTGATATTTGGTTATCAGCTGTCGATTTTCATAAGTGCTTAGTTATAAGTTTAAAATGTATATCACTAGCTAAATCGCTAATTTTAGTTAATGAAGTCGTGAGGGAAATGAATATTAACTATAGTGGCTGGCAGAAACTGTATTCTGATGGGTCTAAGGGTGCTAATGGATTAGGGGCAGCGTTTTACGATCCGAGTTGTAATTATAGTGCAAGATTTAAAATAATGTCAGATGTATCCATCATGACGTTGGAACTCATTGCAATTTCGCAAGCCTTGTCCTATGCAATAGAGAAAAAATTTGCTAATGTTGTAATAATTACGGATAGCAAAAGTGCATTGCACCACGTGGCTCGATGCGCCTCTGGCTTCAGAGGCACATCGATAGCTTACGACATTTTAAAACATATTGTCAGGTTTATTAGAAATGGCATAGAGGTGAGGTTGCAATGGGTTCCAGCGCACGTTGGTTTACGGGGTAATGAGGAAGCTGATTGTTCGTCTAAATTAGCAGCGAAGGAAGGAGTCGTGCTGAACTTTGTACCAGATTACGTGGAATACGTGCCAAAATTTAAAATGAAATGTTTTAGTAACTGGAAACAACATTTTAATCTTAAATCAGTAGAAAAAGGAATATGGTACAAAACAATTCAAAATGAGCTTCCTCAAGTGCCCTGGTTTCAAAATAGTAAGTTAAGTAGAAGTTATGTGAAACTAGCAGTAAGATTACGGTCTGGACACTATCCGTCGGCAAAGTTTGCATTCCTCATGAAGAAAGTAAGTTCTCCTAACTGCAACACATGTAATGTACTTGAGGATGTACATCATTTGCTGATGGATTGCGTCAAGAACCAGGACAAAAGGAGAATTTTAATCAATGAATTTAATCTAAACATATCAGAGGTAGGTTTAATTCAATCAATTTTGTCACAACCGAAGTCAGATGTGGCAATAAGATTTTGCGAATTGGTGTATCATACTGTTTAAGATTTTCCTTTTAATTTAAATTTAAAGCATTTTTTGTAGTAGTATGTATAAGGCATGATGGGGTTGGCGTATCCATTGTGATTAAAACCCCAAATTAAACCAATAAAGATATAAAAAAAAAAAAAAATCATTTCTACTATTATGATCATTAAGAGTTTATTTAATGTCTCAGTTTTTTTTTTTTATCATCATTGTTTTCTGTCCGCAGATATGGTTTGACCTGTCACGTTTGACAACTTCTTTGTTTCTGAGATAAAATAATAATTTGTCAGGTTCTGTAAATTTTGTTGCTTCTACACTTGTTCTCGTGTTCTTGTACGCCGGACCCAAGCGGTAACTCCCAACAATTTCGACAATGAACTGTATCTGTCCAAAAGATAATCCAAATTATATGCAGGTTGCGTTTCAACAATTCCAATACGCAAAACTGGCAAAACCTCTGGAGAGGAGAACCTATTCTGGGGCCAGGACGACTTTCAATGCGTCAACCAGTCTGGTCCCCACCAAAGAGAATGGTCAACAAGGGCAGGAGCCTCGCAACCACGTGACGTGTAGTCTGCGGGGTTCAATTCTCCTGTCTTTTCTTTAGTCTCAGAGTTCTGACTCTGTGAGACTCTATTCGCCACAAAAAACCTCCAAAGTATGAGCTGAGGTGCGAAGACAACAAAGGACTATGCCATTAATATTAGTCCTTGGTCTTCAAACCGTGGGGCGGGGCCCTTCAACACGGGACCCGTAAGTCCAAAATCAAAAAACCGTCGGTACAACTACTAACCTATTCGTCTGCAGAACCCACTTGGTCCCGGACAAAATCAAACCCAAAACATCCGCACCCATATACGGGTCCGGGTACCAACCACTTCGGGTCGGCAGGAGTTAGGTCCGACGTCAATTTCACTACTGCAGGCTAATGGTTACCTGCGGGTGTCTGCCCAAAATATCATTCAAAACAACGGCCTTGGCCAAGACTCTTGGCCCACAATGAACAGGCGAAACACAAATTTCAATTTATCCCCGTTGACCAACTGCTTCAATACCACCCATATGGTAGAAGGGTGGAATCACGTGGGAGACCCAATCTCTCCACTAAACAAAGGGATACAAGACAGCCTTGACAAACCGAATCTAAAAGAGCACGAACTAACAAAGATTTACTCTTCGGACCACAGATCATTACATGGACAGCTGGCAGAAGGACTGTCTCTGGCTGGGCGGCTGTAGTGGAGGAGAGGGAGGCGACTACCTAATGTTGATAACCCCTCTGGGGTTGGTAGTCGTCCTGAAAGGCAGACGCTTCCTCCAATTGAGGAAGGGGTGGTGGGGTGCCCCCGCCTTTGCGAGGTATACCCCGTCGAGGATCCACCTGGGGTTGGTGGGGATGCGCTCCCCCGCCTATGGGGGAGCGTCCGGCATCATCAGGGCCACCAACACCGGACCATTTTGGTCCGGACACAACACGCGGTGGTGCCTACCTTGACAGTGCGGGCAAGGATCCGACCTCTGGCAATCCCGATGCAAATGCTGTCCCAGACACGTGTAGCACCACTTGCGGCTGTTGGCGATTCCACGTTGGTTCCTTGTGTTCCGTTCTAGGAACTTCGGACAGGACGTGACCATATGGCCATCCGTGTTGCAATATAAGCAACGCATACTGCGATCCTGAGTCGCTACAAATTTATTAGGCTGGCGTCGTGGCTCACCCAACCCACAAGTGGAGGAGCGCACACCAACACGACGCTGGTCCGGAGAGGGCCGCTCTGGGGCCCGCAAGGGACCTTCAACACCAGAGTTATCCAAAAGACGACACTCCTCATCCAAAGACTTCAACAAATTATCAAAAGGGAGGAGGTGTGTGGCATCATCCCCACCATATTTCCCATGTGCAAAACCCCTCAACTTAGCGGTTGCCTCAACAATGTTATCCGAGAAACCGTAAAACTGCGTGAAGTCTGCCTCAACCGCAGCGGCCAATTCAGTGTCCTCGGTGGACAATAGCGCCAAACACTCCACAAAGCATTCATCCACCCTGGCTTGACGGGCTGGGAGTTCACTAAAACGGGCCAACAAAGCCTCTGATCTATTAGATCTACTTATTAAAGAGGCCACCAAGGTCACCCATCTCAATTCCGCTCTAATCTTACAAGCAAATGTATAGGCAGTCATACTGTCAAAACGCAAGCAACGGTGATTAAATATTATTAATTAATACACAAAATATTCAACAACTTAATAATGTATGTGTGTATCCAAAATAACAGATTGACAGTAATTCTCTTACCAAATTAAATATCAAATCACAAAGTCTGTAAGAGAAACAACAAGTTAATTCAACAAATAGTACTGAACCCTGTTACATTTACTAAATTATTTTCCATTACAAATTTATTATGGAACCCCAAATATCAATTTATAAATTATCAAAAACAAAGCGGGTATGGAACCCCAAATATCAATTTATAAATTATCAAAGCAATGTGGGTACCTCAAGAAAATAAATTATCAACACACAAGAGGGCATTAAAAAAAAACAAAATTATCAACACAAAAGTGGGTATTCAAAAAAAACAAAAATTATCAACGCACAAGTGGGTAGGTTGATTTTACAATAAGAATTCAATATTCAATTTACTTTAATAGTTAAAAACAATGACTTTAACTTGAATCAATTAGAATATTACTGTCAATATCAAACAAACTAACCAATTTTCTTATACAATTGGCAACAACACACTTTACAACAATAACTTGGTAGCGGGCACAGAGTATTTGTATAATATAAACAAACTTACAAACCCAAGATAGAAGGTTCAAGGTCCAACAACAACTATGATTCAATTAAATACAATTAGGGAAGACTATTTAGTCTGCACCAAACCGTGTGCGTCAGAATGGCTGGTTGTCTGTAACGGATTGCGTCAGGCTGGTGACCAAAAATTGCTACCTATTTGCTACTTTTTACTACCTATAGTCAATTAATTGCTACCTAACTTTGAAACAAAATAAAGGGACTTCAAAATGACCAGCCATTCTGACATCAGGATAGCTGGTCAACTCTCTGTTTGTGTAAACTATTCAAATTGGTGATATTATGTTTAATTGAGTAATTACCACCTGATTGCTACCCTCACGTCTTTCAATGTCCACCTTGTAGCTTTAACAAGTAAAAATTTATGATCATTTGAAATTATTACAGATTATGATTATTGAAAGAAAGCAATTTAAAACGATTACTACATGTATATTTTATTTATCAAAACTTTTCCATCTATGCTAAATAATAAAGCTAAAGTGTTTGTTTGTTTTATTGTTTGAAAACGTCAATCCTTTTATTTTTTATTTACCTTGAGACTTGGTAAATCTTAGGTTTTACCGGTAAATCCTAGGTTATACCGCTTTTACATTAACATATACATATATATGTTCAATTAACATAATGGATAGGTGTATTCCAATAAAATGGCAATTAATTGACTATAGGTAGTAAAAAGTAGCAAATAGGTAGCAATTTTTGGTCACCAGCCTGACGTGATCCGTTACAGACAACCAGCCATTCTGACGCACACCACCAAACCTATATTGTATACAACAAATAAACAAATTTCAATACAAAACTGTAACCTTCTATCCCGGAGTGACAATATTAAGTTGTGAGTTGTACACTTTATTTTAACAAATTGGAATGTAACTATGGGGGTTTTTTTTGCCCCTAACATGACAGCTAACTCTGAGTGACTCAAAATGTACCACCCTCCAACCCAGTATTCTCAACAATAAAAAGCAAACCGACAAACAATACAGCGTTCACTGTGAACTAGTGTCCTAGCATATACTATGATCGTGGAATTAACCCACGCTCTTGCTACCAAATGTTAAATACAGGTCTTCTGGTCCCAAGCCAGGAGCTAACGCTGGGGCCCATAGCAGCGTTGGGACTCCTGGACCCTGTCTGAACCTGTACCCACGAAACTGCCGTAACGCAGCAGTGGAAAGCTAGGGATTTGCTCCTCACTGGTAGATATACTGGTTCCTACCACGGGTATAAGGTGGCACAAGGGTTGGCCGGTAATAGTATAGTCAATATGACTTACCTTAGATTCCTGCGGTAGACTCCTGGGCGTCGATCGATCTCGTGCCGTGAGGTTAGGGATAGGAGAATATATATAATAAAGGAAAATAAGGGATAGACTGACGGCTGTCTGGACCGAAGAATCCGGCCGGCGTCCACCAGGCAGCACGTTTCCCGCAAAAGCACTTCGATGTGCGTGAACTATATACGAAACCCACTTAGGGGCGCCCCACAACGCCGATTACGAACGGCGGGCGCGATTAACAAATACAATGGGTGAAACACATCTCGATTTGATATGTTTCGACAAAACCCCGACTTCCGCGTGTTCACGTTTTAAACTTTTTCTATCGACTGTTTAGTGTCAGCTGTCAAAATCGTTGATAGCCCACCGGAACGGTGTTGCAAGTAAAATTCGGGACGAAACACCATTCATTATCGACTTCTTAACCTTCCCTATCGCGACGTTTTCGATAACAGAATTTTACTTGTCTAAATCTTCTGGTTCTTTCATCGGATTCTTAAGAAAGGGCAATGACCGCTATTGTCATGCTAAAACGTAAGAAGTATAAATGTATGTTTAAATAAACATGTGATTGCTCGTGACTGTTCTTGTTTATGAAAGGGAGCATTGCACTTTATGAGTATACGGGAGCTTTAGTTATTCATGTAGCCTGTGCGGTTGTCAAGAGTATTGCTGTAAAATGAAATGGGAAGTTATACCCTTGCGTTGAGTTTACTCAAATGATACAAATACAGCATAAACAGTCTGAATGACAATTGGACCATAACATTTTAGTAAAATGATACAAACTTTATGATAAACTATTTTAATATACTCTTATTTTTTTGTGATTTCATGTTAGAGCCTCATCATAATCATTTCAGCCGAAAGACGTCCACTGCTGAACATAGGCCTTCCCAAAGTGTCGCCACATTGATCGGTCCTGTGCGTCTCGCATCCTTCCAACAACATTCTACTTCCTGTCAACATGACGCAATAAATATGTATGTATTTTAGATATATGTATGTATTATGTTTACGCATTATGTGTTGTACACGTATTTGTGTAGTGTATTTAGTTAGTAAGATTTCAAATGTTTTTAATATTTATTGTGCGCTATTGTTAACTGTCCTAATTTTGTAAATCTCTCTTTAGCACTGAGGTTTGCTGTTAGAGAACCCAATCATGGGTTAAGCTCGCCTGTGTACATAAGTTTTCCTTTTGTATTTTAAATGTATATTTTGTGTACAATAAAGAATATGAATATGAATATCCAGCGGATTCCCGCAAACTTAACCAAGCTATCAGTTCATCTAGAGGGAGGCCTACCAACGCTGTGTTTTCCGGTACAAGGTTGCCAATCCAGAACTTATAACACTTTCCACTTTCCATCTATAAAATGTATTACATAAAAATATGAATGTGCAAAATTAAGTGCTAACTCTTCTTTGATCGCTATCAAACTCCACAAAATGTTAAATTTAAAGGCTTCACGAGTTGATCCAAAAATTATAACTTTCGCGGTGTTACTTAATATCCTGCCTTAATAGGCCGTCAGCTTATCTTCCAATCTCTCCATTGTTTCCGTACCTTCCTCCAAGTTTCAAGTTTGTCCATCCTATCCGCTTATAGGGAAAGTTCACCACAAAAAGTGTTGTCTCCGACGAAAATTAAGCTTACTTCCCCGCATATTGATTAGAAAATTAAAAAATATCCCCCAACAGGTCGGTAGGTAATAGGGTAGTACGGAACTCGTTATCTCGAGGAGGTAAATCGGCTGGCGGTGGTAGGCGACCGACGATAACAAAGTTTTTCCGTTAAACCTTACAATTTATTACTGTCTGGTACATATTCTTACGCTCGCTAACAACTTCAGTATGAAATCCAACGATATACGAGTTTTAATAAGGAATATGTTTATTTTATAGAATAATAAATGAGAATGATGTTTGGTCGTTGACATATTTTAACAAACAAAAAAGCAGACCAGCCAATTTGACCACAGCATACGAGCAGATTACTAGTGTTTACGCCTGTTTTTAATATAAAGACTCTCAGTGCGCGTCGTAATTGCCAATCCAAATGGCCAGGCGCGTTACGTTTGTTTCACGTGTACCGACACAACTTATTTTTTTTTTTCTTCTATTGTGGGTGCAAAAACTATCACCACGATTTTGTACGCTCTGCATTATAATATTGTAAAAATACTGTTTAAAGGAATTAAACAACCAGTACCTATATTCGGGAGTTTCATTCAAGTTCATTGAAGCCCCAACATCTGGCGACCTACGACAAAACCTACAATCTTCGGTTATGACGACCACGCGCTGCCGGTGTAGCCATTGCGCCGCAGCTACGTTACATCAAAACCAAACATCATACCTGGATTTCCTGGAGGTTTACCAGCCATTGCAGCCACCGCCGGTTAGCGATCAGCATCGTACCGCAGCTTCGGCCAATGCAGCTAAGTGCCCATTTTCCTTGAATTCCCTGTAACCTATTCACTCTTACCTTTTATACCCATACCCTTAGTAAATCTATCCACAATCTATGTAAAATATATTCGTGTTTCCTATCAGGCTTATAGCTATTACAATAAGCATATATTTCACCCAAATCGCCGAACATTCCAGGCTGATCTCTCCGTCGAGCTCGTCTTCGGGCCGCCTGCCGTGTCACCGTGACCGGAGCGGAGCCCTACCCACTGCTGCGTCGCTGGACCGGCCTCAGGTGACGTTAGGTGAGGAGCGTGAGCTAAGTCTTAGTTTTTTCATTATCATCACCTAGTTTTGTATCTGTGTATTTCCATAATCAAACCCACTTAGCATCAATTTTTTGTATAATCAATAATAATAAAATAATAAAAATGTTTATTTGCACCTTCAAAAATTAACATAAAGGGACAGGTTTACATAAAGAAGGCCGAAAGGTAGTTACCAATATTTAACATGTTAGAGTCTCAACTAATACCTAAGCTAAGATAACTTAATATCTTGTAATATAGGTATCAGCATCCACCCTCACTTGTATTCACATAATATTAGTTGTACATTAGAGCCAGAAAGATTATTACCTACAGTTTTAAGATTAATAATTTAAATTCTTTTAAACAATTTAACAAGATAATGGACTATTCTAAGTACAATAATAACCAGGTAAATAAAAATGTTTCTTTCTCATTATACCCAAAAACAATTCAAAATACAATCTGAATGCTTATAAATTTACAATGCAAGAGGGGAAAAAAAAAAAGTAAGTTTGAGGTAAGTAATTAACACTAATAAGTAAATTATTTGATAACAGGAAAAGGATTTAAGAATGATTGTGATTATGTGTTGTGGGGGTGTGGGTGTGTTTTAGTATGTGTGTCATGTGAGTGTGCGTGCAAGTGGATGTGAGTGTGGGGGTGATAGTGAAGATGTGTGTGGAGTGTGTATGTGTGTAAGGGTGTGACTATGTAAGTGATGTGTCTATGTGTGAGTTTGGCGTTTACAATACATACATAAACACTTGCAACTTACGAAGTATTTATGCAGGGACATGAAACAATTTTTCAGTTTCGTCATATGTGAGTGATAGGAGCCAGCTGATCACTTTTTGTTTACACTCTCTCTTTGTCAAGGAGAAAATTTCATTTTGTTTGTTAGCCATGTTATACAGTCTTGGGCCCAGGAACAGGTTAAATCTTTGAGCAAAAGATGTTCTACAAGGAACAGATTTAAATAATTCTAACCGCCTTCTACCCGTATTTTCTTTTTCAGTCATGGTAACACAGGCATGTTGTCTCATAATTAATAATAGTACAAAAAGTTTACGTACCGTAAGTACATTACCAACCCTGTACAGCTCTGTGGTGGAAAAATACATGGGCTTAAAGTAACTAACCTTAAGCAAGGCTCTTTGAGCACGTTCAATAATTAAATTATGCGTTTTGGCTGCGCCGCCCCAGATAGTGATGCAATAAGTTATTACTGCTTGGCACAATGAATAGTAGATCACTTTCATTAAGTTGGTATTAGCTGAGTATCTGATTTTTTTGAATACATAGATAAGTTTTCTAATTCTGTTTGCAAGATTAATAATATGATTTTTGAAGTTCAATTTTTTGTCAAATATAAGACCTAAGTATTTTATAGATTCAACGGAAAACAACGACGGACAGGAGCAATTTACAGTATCAGTATTACAAGTGTGAGCGATTAAGTGATGAGTCAGTTGACGCGATTTATCGGGGTTGCGAATTGAGAAAGGTATGAATTTAGTTTTATCTGTATTTAGTGAGAGATGATTTATGGCAAGCCATTTAGTGACCATATTGAAACCGAATTGTGCCTTTTGGTAAACTTCATCCCAAGTGTCACCATGGAAGGTTAGGGTCGTATCATCGGCATAGGAAATAATTTTACAGTTTTTGATATTAAGTTGTGTAAGCTCATTAATGTACACTATGAATAATGTTGGGCCCAGAATACTACCCTGTGGCACTCCATGGGTAACAGGTAGATCATCACTTGTATAATTTGAAATTCTCACCCTTTGTGTTCTTCCGGATAAATAATCTTGAAGCAAATTCAGTTGTTTTCCCCGAATACCAAGTTGATGTAACTTGTTAACCAGGGTGGAAATAGAAACGGTGTCAAAAGCCTTCGCCAAATCAAGAAAAATAGTGAGACATTTCTTTTTGTTATCTATTGTTTTAACAATGTGATCAGTAAAATTATTTAAAGCATCTTCTGTAGACTTTCCGGATCGGAAACCAAATTGATTATTTGAAAGTAGATTATACTTTTCTAGGTATTTTATTAATCTTGTATTAATTATCCTTTCTAAAATTTTTGACAGAGATGTCAGAATAGAAATAGGTCGATAGTTAGTGACACAGCTTCCATCACCACCCTTGAAAATGGGTCGTACTATAGACCGTTTAAGTGAGTCGGGAAATGTTCCCAGCTTTAGGCACATGTTAAAGATATACGTAAGTGGGGGCACTATTTTGTTTTTTATCAGTTTAAGTACAACAGAAGAGATTCCATCATCACCTGCAGTACAGTTAGACTTAAGCCCACTGATTAGTTTTTCAATTTCGGTTTCATCAGTGTCAAGAAGAACAAATGAATTGCTAGATAAGGAAGACGTGTTGCATTGCGAGACATTAGAAGTGGCATTGTGAAAAGATCCAGTTGGAGGAGTGATTTTGTTGGCTAAGTTTTCCCCTACAGTAGCAAAGAATTTATTTGTGGCATTGACAGATTCCTGCGGTGTTGGCTCCATTGATAGCAGATCTAATGAGTTATCTTTTTTTACATTTCTATTTGTTATATTATTAATAGCATTCCATATATTTTTACTATTTTTACCCGCTTCTCTGAGTAGATTTTTTTCATATTCACGCTTTAATTTCTTAACAAGGTTATTATAGAAATTTCTGTATCTCTTATATGTTATTTCCAGCACTACGTTATCCGGATTACGTTTAAATTGTTTGTGCATCCGATCCCTGTTGCGAGTACACCTAATGAGTCCAGCTGTCATCCAAGGTTTCAAAATTCTGTTTCTATTAGTTATATTTAGTATTTTTGTGTTTATCTGTATGATATCAGTAATTTGAGATATAAATATGTCCATAGCCTCATTCGGGTTAGTCGCGTTAAAAATTGATGTGAAGTCAAGATGATCACATGCCAATTTTATTGCCTCATAGTCATGTTTTTTTATTTGTTTTTTTATTGGTTTACTTACGTTATTTACTTTAGCACAGCACAATATAGGTGCATGATCAGTAATAAGGGCATCTATTATAAACGTACTCACAGGTACATTCGTATTTAAAATCACATGATCTAAACAACTATTCGCACGTGTAGCTTTATTGAATGCTGGAAGAAAGCCGTTCAGAGATAGAAAGTCAAAGTACTCAGACAAAAAACGATCAGAGCTGTTTGCAGCAATATTAATGTTAATGTCGCCTACAATTATTATGTTTTTGTATGATGATAACCCATCTATTATTTTTTGTAAGGATATCAAGAAATTGTTGATAGTTTTGAAACAGAAAGGACGGTATATTGCTATAATAGCTACATCTTCATTAATTTTAATAAGTATGCAGTTTGCTTCTTGAAAGACGGGTTCTTCAAGAGAGGCTTTTAAAGTATTTTTTATGAATACTACAACCCCATCATTCTGGTTATAGTGCGTAGATGTGGAGAAACTAAAATATCCATTGAGGATAGGAAGATTCTGAACGCACGACATCCAACACTCCGAGAGAACAATAATGTCACTTTCAAATTGAAATCTGTGAAGGAGGATATTCAAACTATCAAAGTTAGCATTAAGACTACGAATATTTTGTGATAATATTTTTAAGTAGCAATTTGGTTCCTTCAGAAAAGATGCACAACACTCAGGTTCACAGAATACGGTATCTGATATCGAATAGTTATCGATCTCATTTAATACATCCTCATCGAATTTTAACATTTATATTTCTCAAGGAGACATCGTAAGGGCTTACAAGACCATCAAGTGATGGGAAAGGGAGGTGTTTACTTAACAATTTTTCTGATAGTACCAATATTTTCAATACTATATTTATGTAGGTAGTCTGAAAATTTATAAATGCTATTTGTTTGCAAACGTAATTTCGCCTGTTTGTGCGTAAGAGATAATTTATGATATTATGTATGCTTATATTGTAAAACTTGTGAAAGTTTTGCTTAGACAATCGTAGTCGTGCTCGAAAAGTTGCTAAGTACTTTGTATTTAGCAACATTATTTTAGCACATGTGTGTGTTATTTGAATGTATTGAGTGTGTGTGTATATATTTATCGTGTATAATTGGTAATGTATAAAGACGTATATTTTGTGTATGTTTAGCGTATTATTAAAAATACTGTGGTGAATATTAAGTTTATAGTGAAAAAGGAAATCAAGAGTTATCAATTCAATCAACATGTTATATCTACAACAACAAAGCATGCAGAAATCCATCGTAGAAGGAGAATAGACCTGGCCAGCCCTAGAGCTTAGTCATTCTTTGTTTAGTTGTAGCTTGGAGAAGTCCCTTTCGCAGTCGATTCGTATTGCGGGGATACCCTCCTTTTTTCTCAAAAAAATCTTGCCGTACGAGACCCAGCAGTAGTTATACTCAAGTGTTTTTGCCTTTTCTCGTGCAAGATAGAATAATCGCCTCTTTTTAGCTGTTAAGTTTTCAGAGATATAGATTGGATTTGGTGAGCCATCAAACAGTATGTCTTTTGAGGATAATTTTTTATCTCCGTTTTTCCTGTTATAGTTTTTGTAGGATTGTAGGAGACTGTCTTTAGCAATAACTGTGGTCAAGTCAAACTACCACTGTGCCACTACTCCTTTCAGATTTAGACTTTAGGCGATAAATATCCCGAATATCTGATTGTTGTAGGTGGACATTCAAAACCTTACTGGTATTAAAAAGAGTCTCGGAGAGAGTAACTTTGGTTTCATATCAATCCGATATTAATATAGATAATAATCAATCCGATTTAACATTAAAAATATTGGCAAGGTTTGCGTTCACAATGGGTAAAGATCATGGAGGTGAACCTAGCACAAACAATCTTCAAGAATTACAGGATCTTTTAGTGAAACGTAGTTCCATAAAAGGTCAAATAACTAAATTTAGAAACTTTTTATCAAATGTTACCTCTAACGAAGCGCTTACTCAGATTGAGTTAGCTGAGTTAACATTAAAACTAAACAAATTTGAATCTATCTATAGCCGTTTTGATGACTTGCAGAATCAGATAGAAGTATTAAACTCTGACAATTTATCCAATGAGATTGATGAACGTGATACTATCGAACAACTATTTATATACAACATTGCAATTGCTCAAAGTATTACACAAAAACATAACTCGAACCGTCATGATGAAAGTTATTACAAGGATTTAAATTCAAGTCAGATAACTACAGGTCCATGTAATCACGATCATTTTGATATAGGTTTTAAATTGCCTCAAAGTTGCTAAGTTCGACGGGTCTTGCTTTCGTTGGCTTGAGTTTCGTGACACATTCTTATCTATAGTACATAATAATGACCGCATAGCTCCCATTCACAAATTTCATTATCTTATTTCGTACTTGACTGGCGATGCAGCGCGCATTATTGCTAATTTAAAGGTATCCAGCGCAAATTATGCGTGTGCTTGGAAACTGTTATGTGACAGATACGACAATACACGACAATTAATAACTCATCATATAAATTCATTATTATACATAAAACCAATTACAAGCGAGTCTGATAAATCGTTACGATTCCTTGTGGACCATGTAAATAAAAACTTACGTGCTTTAACTAGTCTCGGTGTAGGTTTACATGACTGGGATATTTTACTCATTCATATAACGAGCCCCAAGCTTGATAGTCACAACAAAGCCAAGTGAGAAGAATAGCGGGGCACGTTGGATAGTATCCAACGTGCCCCAGTATTCTTCTCACTTGGCACGCACCTAATTTGCAACATTTTTTCAAGTTTCTTATTGATCGCGCTGATGTACTTGAATCAATAAATAGCAGCCATCCATACTCTAAACCTAAGATTCAAACAACGTCAAAGCCTATAGATTCTAATAATAAAATAAAATCCCATCAGTCATATATTACTAATAGTGAAGACACTAATACTTCTGATTTATCGTGCGGCGTTTGTAACGGTAATCATGGCCTTTATGATTGTCCCACCTTTTTAGCTAAGAGTGTGGATGATCGTATCACTGAAGTAAGCAATTTGAAGCTTTGTCACAACTGCTTACATTTTTTATCGAACAGTATCCGTTTAGAAACCGGTAGATTCTCAGTAAGTCTACCCTTAAAAGTTAGTCCTGATTGTCTTGGTGAATCATATTCACTAGCTAAAAAACGCTTGTTAAATTTAGAAAGGCGATTTCGCAAACAACCACATGTGAAATCCCAATACGTAGAATTTATGCGTGAGTACGCAGACTTAGGTCACCTGTCAGAATCAGCTGTACCTCTACCTTCTACATCTTATTTCCTCTGCCATCACACTGTTTTCAAGGACAGTAGTGAGTCTTCGAAAACTAGAGTCGTATTTGACGGCTCGGCTCCTACTTCATCAGGTCAGTCTGTCAATGACATCCTCATGGTTGGGCCTAATATGCAGGACTCGCTATTCTCCATCTTAATAAGAACTCGACAACGTAAGTTCCTTCTCACGGGTGACGTCGAGAAGATGTACCGACAAGTCCGTGTCCACGAGGAGGATCGCAATCTTCAACTTATTTTATGGAGAGAGGATGAGTTTTTGCCCATCAAAACGCTTCAGCTAGGTACTGTGACTTACGGAATGGCAAGTTCCAGCTACTTGAGCACTCGGTGTCTATGGCAGATTGGTGAAGAATTTTCTGATCCTATGGTTAAGGACATAATTCAACATGATTTCTTCGTGGACGGTCTCATCACCGGTTCTGAAAGTGAGGATACCCTACGTTATATTCACCAATCTGTAACTGAAGAGTTAAAGAAAGGATGCTTTAATCTTCGTAAGTTTAAGACTAATTTACCATCATTGTTTGACTCACATAAGCAATCTGATGATAATCTTTTATTAAGCTAGTCAACTAGTACACTAGGCATGGGATGGAACCCATCAACCAACCAGTTACATTTCCCCATTAAATGCCCACTGTCTTGTAACAATAATTTAACTAAAATATCTTTTCTATCGTCTCTTTTTAAGATCTTTGATCCATTGGGACTAATTAGTCCGTGTGTAATAAAAATGAAAATGTTGTTACAACAACTGTGGCTGCTCAATTTAACATGGGATTCTCCAGTCCCACATGAAGTTCAAAGAGACTGGAACAATTTTATGCAGTCTTTACCTTGTCTGTTCTAGAAGTTCCACGGCGCGTGCTCTGTAATGAACCCGCAGCGGTAGAATTACATTCATTCAGTGATTCATCCCAACATGCATATGGAGCTTGCATCTATTTACGTTCGATTAATGCTGCGAACGAGGTCACAGTCAATTTGCTTTGTTCTAAATCCAAAGTAGCTCCGATAAAGGGTATTACTATCCCTCGTCTAGAATTGTGCGCGGCTTTACTGGCAGCAAGGCTATGCCAGGCTGTAAAGAAGTCACTGCGATATGAAGTTCAGCATCAAGTACACTGGTGTGATTCGTCAGTAGTTCTGGCCTGGCTCCACACCAGTATTATAAATTTGAAATCATTTGTAGCTAATAGGATTTCGGAGATCTGTGAGCTAACAGATGCCTCCTCGTGGCGGTATGTTCCCATATCTGTCAATCCTGCAGACCTCATATCTAGAGGAATTAGTCCTGATAAGCTCGGCAGTACCAAACCATGGTGGTCAGGGCCTGCATTTCTCACGGAGCCTGAAGATAATTGGCCTATCTTGAAAACTAGTAAATTTAATACGAATGACTTACCGGAAACTAAATCTAATTGTACTTTCAATCATGTTGTTACTCAAAACGAATCTCTAATTAATTTTAAAGACTTTTCCAGCTTAACTAAAATAAAACGATCTTTTGCTTTTGTGCTAAGATATATTAATAATTTAAGAGGGAGCAAAGATAAACTTTTTGGTAATCTTACTGTTCATGAATTAAATAATTCGTTTCTGTATTTGTGTCGTTTCGCACAGCAAGAATCCTTCTTCTATGAATATAATTTACTATGCAACAACAAGGCTTTAAGTTCTAAATCAAATATTTTATCTATTACTCCATTTTTTAGTGACGACAAGATCATTCGCGTTGGTGGCCGACTAGGTTCATCTGACTATAACCAAAAAAAAACACCCTGTTCTACTGCATGCTTCGCATCATTTCACCAAATTGATTTTCGAGTACGAACATAAACGCGGACTACATGCTGGTCCACAATTGTTATTGGCCGTGGTTAGGGAATACGTTTGGCCAATTAATGGTAGAAATTTAGCCAGACGTATTTTTCATAACTGCCCCAGGTGCAGACGTTTGCAGGGTAAGACTATTGCGCCAATAATGGGACATTTGCCCTCACAACGCGTCATGCCAAATTTTCCATTTCACACAGTGGGAATTGATTTCGCTGGGCCATTCCTCATTGTAAACAGAAAGGGACGTGGTGCTTCGCTAGTCAAGTGCTATCTTTGTTTTTTTTATATGCCTGCGATATAAAATTTGTCATCTCGAAGCCGTGAGCGATCTATCAAAGGACGCTTTCGTTATGACATTCCGAAGGTTTGTGTCACGAAGAGGCAGGCCAGCGGAAGTATTTTGCGACAATGGACGCAATTTTGTCGCGGGAGCTAAAGAACTTAATGATTTTTTTAAGATTCATCAAAACGAGTTATCTGATTTTGCAACCACGGAAGGCATTCAGTTTTACTTTTCACCAGCTTACGCTCCTCATTTTGGTGGTATTTTTGAGGCCGGTATTCGTTCAGCAAAATTTCATGTTAGGCGAGTAATGGGTAACTCCCATTTAAATTTTGAAGAACTGCAAACTCTCTTCGCTCAGGTAGAAGCTGTTTTAAATAGTAGACCTCTCTGTCCCTTATCCGCCTCTCCTGACGATTTCCATTGCCTTACTCCTGGGCACTTTCTCATTGGTCGGGCTCTAACCGCGCTGCCTGAACCATCTCTAGAGGATTGCCGCGTAACCAACTTGCAGCGCTATGCCAGGCTGCAGCAAATATACCAACATTTCTGGCGGCGCTGGCAACGCGAGTATATCGCCGAGTTGCAACTTCGCCGTAAATGGAAGACCAACACTCACACAGTCAAAATTGGGGACATGGTCCTGCTGAAGGAAGATGGCGTCCCACCCCTATGTTGGAGGCTTGGACGCATTGTACGGCTTTTCCCAGGATCGGACGGTGTTTCAAGAGTGGCCGACATAAACACGAAGAGAAGAACTATAAGGCGCCCTCTGGTCCGCATCTGCCCGTTACCAACCGAAGAGGAACTATTTAAGGGTTGAAACTCTGGTGTTTCAACGGGGGGAGGATGTTTACGCCTGTTTTTAATATAAAGACTCTCTGTGCGCGTCGTAATTGCCAATCCAAATGGCCAAGCGCGTTACGTTTGTTTCACGTGTACCGACACAACTTATTATATTTTTTCTTCTATAGTGGGTGCAAAAACTATCACCACGATTTTGTACGCTCTGCATTATAATATTGTAAAAATACAGTTTAAAGGAATTAAACAACCAGTACCTATATTCGGGAGTTTCATTCAAGTTCATTGAAGCCCCAACAACTAGTATCTAATTTTATCTATAGCTAATATAAAGCCCATGAGTTATTATATATATGTTGGAAAAATTATTAATCGTATACCTTCCTCCGATATATACAGAAAGAAAGAAAGAAAAAATATTTATTTGTGACCCGCACTGGAGACACGAGAAATATGCATAAAATTAAACAATAATATAAAATAAAAAAATTAAAACCCTATGCGAGACCAAAAAGGTTCCTATCTCAGCATATGCATATACCTAATTTTCATATTACATTTTTCCGATAAATTGCCGATAACCTATATTAGTTTTAATTGTTCAAATGCTCGGGCTTTATTTAAAACGACCGATAAAATTTAATTGTAACTCCATTGAGCGATTCAACACTATTTTCATAGCCTCAGAAATACCTAAATAAAAAAAAATATGAATTTATAAACTTCATATTTCGTTTTATGTGCTATAACAAAATGAACAGAGGCATAAAAAATAAAACATACCACATTAAGCATAGTTTGTTTCTACTTGTTCGTTGAATTATTATTTTACCATGAAATACGAGTACGTTAAATCGTTGTTTACCTATTCAAAGATAACATACATGATGGGGTGGGGCTAAATTATATTTTGTCCTTTACATCAGGCCGCCTAGAGGGCGCCATATTCAATTTAATGCGACAACGCATAGCCTATAACCAGCGGACACACAATAAGCTTCTAACAACACCTCGTTTGTCAAATTATAATAAGTAGTTTATAAGTTACGAGGTAAAATACATATATAGATACCCACCCACGTATCGGTCAAAAACATAAACCTTCCTTTTGCTTCGCCGTAGTTTGACGATTTTGAAGGGATACGTCTCGCAATTGGTACACTTGACAAAAATATGATGTACTGAATCTTACATTAATTTTAAAATACCTATTCAAAGATAACATACATGATGGGGTGGGGCTAAATTATATTTTGTCCTTTACATCAGGCCGCCTAGAGGGCGCCATATTCAATTTAATGCGACAACGCATAGCCTATAACCAGCGGACCAACAATAATCTTCTAACAACACGTCGTTTGTCAAATTAATAAGCAGTTTAGAAATTACGAAGTAAAATACATACAAAGATAGCCACACTCATACTGGCCAAAAACATAACCCATTCTTTTGCTTCGCCGTAGTTTGACGATTTTGAAGGGATACGTCTCGCAAACGGTACGCTTGACAAAAATATGATGTACTAAATCCTACATTAATTTTAAAATACCTATTCAAAGATAACATACATGATGGGGTGGGGCTAAATTATAATTTTGTCCTTGACAGCAGGCCGCCTAGAGGGCGCCATATTCAATTTAATGCGACAACGCATAGCCTATAACCAGCGGACCAACAATAATCTTCTAACAATACGTCGTTTGTCAAATTAATAAGCAGTTTAGAAATTACGAGGTAAAATACATACAAAGATAGCCACACTCATACTGGCCAAAAACATAACCCATTCTTTTGCTTCGCCGTAGTTTGAAGATTTTGAAGGGAAACGTCTCGCAAACGATATGCTTGACATAAATATGATGTACTAAATCCTACATTAATTTTAAAATACCTATTCAAAGATAACATACATGATGGGGTGGGGCTAAATTATAATTTTGTCCTTTACATCAGGCCGCCTAGAGGGCGCCATATTCAATTTAATGCGACAACGCATAGCCTATAACCAGCGGACACACAATAAGCTTCTAACAACACCTCGTTTGTCAAATTATAATAAGTAGTTTATAAGTTACGAGGTAAAATACATATATAGATACCCACCCGAGGGGCTAAAGTTGTGTCTTATGTCACGGACGTCATATTGAATCTCGAGCTTAATGAAGGATTCGGGATTTAACTCACGAGCAAAGCGAGGGAGTTAATACAAGAATCCTGAATGCAGCGAGGGATTCAAGCTAGCCCAAGGCAAAGACACCTTTAGCCCAGAGGAGGATACTCTACTTTTTACACCTACTGTGAGAAAATAATAGCCATAGTACGAAAAACAAAGTATTTATTAAATAAACAAACAGTAAGAATAACATATTTAGAACTTGATAAAATGTGATAAATCGACTGTAGTACAGAAAGGTTTTATTATTTATTTATTTAATCACAAAATCCACAGCAATCTTTGCGCAGTTTACTTAAAATAAATTAACTAATATTACGGTATTACGGCGCGGTACGGGTTTTTGTTATTATTAATGCCAGTTTTAATGTTATTCCATTCCTTTTAAAATATGGTTCGTAGTTATCTAATTATTCTTACAATATTATGTCTTCGAAAACATGGCAACGATATGAAGAAGCAGTCGTTATGATTTTGTAGGAAATCGAGAATATCATCCACGTGTAGTAAGGGTATCATTTACATTTACATTTATTTATTTGGAAACTCAACAGCTTATTACTAATTTACATGAATAGATATTCACCTCACTGTCAATGTGTTCAGCCCAGTGTAGTTGTATCAACGTTACTAGCATCTTAGTAATTAGTAAACACACACACACTGCACAGTGACAGCAAGATGATGACAATTATCACTTAAGCCAATAACAGAATTTCACGGCATGTGTAAAGCTAGGTTAGGTTATTTTAATTAGCTACAAACAAGTGCAGCTATTAGTGATCATGTGAGATTGAAGACTCATTGATCACATTCGATAAGGGTTTAAAGTATGTAAACATGATTATAGGGCTACATTTATTAGACAAAGGGAAAAACAAACAAAATGTTAGCGAAATCTAACATCATGAATATCATGCTTAGTCGAAATATATCACACATGATTATGCGTGATATATTTCGACCAATCGATTTTTTATTTTTTTATTATCGAGAATAGCTTTCCTCTTTCTGGCACCAAAGGGTGTTTGTTAGTATTATACTGCCAATTTAGCTGAGCATGTGAGATTCCAAATTCAAATCACATTATTGACCAGCGGGTCATAATGAAATTCAGTACAACATTATTGACCGGCTGTGCCCCCGGCCACTAATGACTCACTTTAGGTTAAGATTGCTTGACATATAATTTGACATTTTCGAGCAGGTGGTGTGAAAAATATTTTACCTGCTTACGGTGTTTGAACTGAAAAAGGCTTTGGCAAGGAAAGATAACTTTAGATTATTACTTAACTTATTTAATTCTTGATTTATTTATGATATAGTTTGCTTTTAAATAACAAACTAAAAGTTAAATTTTCACAAACGTGAAAAACCAGGAAATTAAGAAAAACTGTAGTTTGAACTGTTTGAAATTTTCAAACTTCAATTCAAATAATGACGAGAAGAAAAGGGAATTGGCAAGTTCCAATTTAAAAATGGTCTCTGTACCGTCTTGGAATTGCGCGGGAAAAAACGAAATTAAATGAATGTCAAGATGCGTTCCGGATGAGTGGCAAAGGCATTCTTGGATTCAGCTTTTCCTCATGAGGGCGGTCCGTAAATAAAGTCGGTTTGAGTAATTTCTAAATGTAACTTCACTGACGAAAATAAACTGTTTTAAATTTGTATGGTTGGATTAAACAATAGGTTGGTGGCAATCAACCTATTGTTTAATCCAACCATACAAATTAAAATAAAAGCTGAATTTACAACGCTTTATAAAAATCATTTTTGCAATTAACATGTTAACAGTTTTGTCGTTAGTCAAAAATGTTCATTTGCATTTTGTCTTCCCCAATAGTTCCGTGTGTGTGATTTACAGAGCAATCAAAACAGCGTTGTGGCAAACACTCGGTTGGTTGTCCCATAAAACAACATTGTTGTTGCTGAGTGCCGCAACCGCATTAACATTCAATGGAGTTGTCCGCAAACGTTGAAAGTTTTATAAATCGGAAAGGATACTTAATAAAATCAAATAGTAAACACCTGGAAAGTAGTAAAAGAGAAGATTGTATGTTTCGGGAAATGGCCCGATTGAGAGGAACGAGTTGCGATGCGAACCGTAGTTAGTATGTGCGCATCATTATTTTAAACGCGGCTGTAATTGTTATTAGGTTGCGTAGATACGGCTCGTAGTTAGCGGTGGACTGTTAGCGATGCGTACTATTTCAATGGTGGCGTTTACAGTTAATCGGTGTAACAATCTCAAATGTTGCGGCGAATTCATAGTTGATCTGCAATATCGGCGAGCGAGCGATTCGTTGCGTGTCGAATGAAACAAAGTGCTCGCGTTGTATCGCTCTGCGCGTTCTCAATTAGCTGATCTAATCTATTTAATCTGTGCTCTGAGTAAGCTTTGTTTTGCTGCTAAATTACATAAGGAACACTTTCGTGGCCATGCCATCTTACCTATTTCTCTTACGTTCAGCACGTCATTTCAATTCAAGAAAAGATCTTCCCTGTAACTTTTAATGTTCCTTGTCCTTTCACTAATTTCTTGTGCTCTTAAATGTTTGACAAAACGTTTTTATATGAGGAAAAGGTGACGTTGTTTCGAATTTGTCGAATTTTCCTCCAGCCTGATCACATGGTACCTAACTGAATGGTATTTAACCTCACAATACGATCACTACCACGTGAAAAGAAATGCTCTGAAAGTTAATATCTCAATATGTGCCGACATAACACGCATAAGTGATATTAATATAGCCTTTGTCCTCTAACAAAGGCAACATTCAATTTGTCTTATTTTCTTCCACTCCTCAACGGATTGATATAAACGTTCCGCCTTGCGAAGGACTTTGTTTTAATTTACTTATAAAAACGAAGATGTAGTTTTTTTGTGTTCTTTCTGCAGGCGTAATTGAAAATCGTGTTTTTCTTCTTGAGTTGGATATTCTATTTTCAATATTATGAATGAAAAGCTTTGCTGACAGCTTTGTCAGAGTCAATTCGATTGGGAATAGAATTGCGTATGAGACAGTACAAAGATTAATGGGATTTGTGATGTTAGAAATTAGAATATCGAATGTATGTGAGTTTCGACGGGCTTTTTCGAGTGTAGCTCAGCAGCTGTATTAATTTATTTGCAAATTGATTCCTAGTAGATATTGTGAAGTAAAAATTGGTGTTGAGTTGAGTTTTGTGATTCAAGAGTCTATACAACTAGAAAATATGTGGAATCACTGAAACAGGCGCAATATTGCGAAAGGGTAATAATGTGTGATTTTATTGTATCCAGTATTGACTACCTCAGCGAAGTTTGACGAGAAAACTGACTGGCTGACTCGATATTATTTATTTATTTATTTAAGCCTCTTTAATTCCTTAGTAATTAATAATACAGAGTTTTAATTTTTTTATTTTACATAATTTAACTAAAGACCTCTCGACGAGTATAGGCCTCCTCCATCTCACTTCACTTTTTCCTATCTTGGGCTGTTCTCATCCAGTCGTTGTTTACGAATTTTATAAGTTCGTCTTCCCATCTTTCCAGGGGGCGACCCCTTTTCCTTTTTCCAGAGGGGCCAACCCATGTAGTAATTTTTCAGGTCCATCTCTCTTTATCCAGACGTGCAATGTGACCAGCCCATTTCATTTAAGTTTCTTGCAGTGGGTCAATGCATCAATAACTTTTGTCTTTTCTCTTATTTCGCTGTGTCGTTTTTTATCTCTGAGTTTCAAGTTAAGAATGCTTCTCTCCATGACTCTTTGGCATTTTTCATTTTTTTCTTTCGTGTGCGTATTATAGATCCAGGTTTGACTTGCATATGAGAGGCAAGGTAAAAGACATGAGTCTAGGACTTTCTTTTTTAATCTTAAAGGTAGATCAGATTTTAGAACTTCTTTGTGGATCCAGAATATGTTCCATGTCATTTTAATACGTCTCTTTAATTCGTCACGGTGGCGGTGTCTTCATTTTGAGAAAGATATTTGTTTTCCTAAATATATGTATTCATGAACATATTCCAACTGTCGGCTCGCTACAAATATGGGTCTTTGAGTTTTGTTACACATGATTTTAGTTTTTCCGACATTTAATTCTAGACCAATATTGCTACTGACGAAGTTAAGTTCATTGATCATTTCTTCAAGTTGTGATGCGGTTTCTGAGAACAATACGATGTCATCTGCGAAACGTAGGTTGCTAATGTAACTTCCTTTTATACGTATACCTTTTTTTGTCCAATTAAGTTGTTTCATGATGTCTTGTAAAACAGTTATAAATAATGTCGAGGACAAGGGGTCGCTCTGTCTTACACCTCTGCATATATCCATTCGGGGCCAGTTTTATCTAGTTTCACTCGGCTAATGCTTTTTTTGTAGATTTCTTCTATTAGTTCAATTTTTCTAATGGCATATTACATTCGTGTAGAGCTTTCCATATGCTAGCGTGGGAAATTGAATCAAAAGCCTTGGCATCGTCGATGAATGATATTTTCAACATTTGATACTCTGTACTTCGATATTTGGGGCATTCGATACTCTGTACTTTCGATATTTAGGTCTTTCGATGTCACTTTTGTCGATAATTAGATATTAGATATATTGGACGTAAAATTGTCATTGCCACTGCTTTTACCTTTCTTTAAAGATTCAATTTTCGTAAGGATTTCATTATTTGTGAATCTTTGAAGTGGTGGTGGATGAGAAGATGGTCCGTTTCTGGATATTTCACATAAATGGTTATTTGAAAAGTTATCTTTTCTAGAATATAAATCTTTGTAGAAGTTAGTGACTGTCTCTATTATTTTAGACCTCGAGGATATTTCTCTATCAGACGATTTTTCCTTCACAGTCGGTATCCAAGTTTTTGTCAAGTTTAGCTCTTTGTATCCTTTTTTTAGACTCCCAGTGTCAGATATATATTTGTTTCTATTATCTTCAGCCTGTGGGCTTCGTACTCTTTCTTGATTCTTTTGTGTATATTTTCATAGAGGTTACTTAGTTCCTGTTTTTCTTCTTTTGTTCGTGGTTTATTATTTTGTAGATCTTTCCTCCTGTTCAATAGTAGTCTTGTGTCTTCAGATATAATTTGTCTTGGTTTGACTCGATAAATTTTCTACCAAATACTACATCACATTACAATGTGTTCCATCCGCATTATAATGTAAAACATAGAAGTTACCTTTAAAAAAGACTGGACTTAAACATAGTAGCAAGGTATTTAAGTCCAAAAAAAAAAAACTGCGGCAATGTTTTTTCGAATGCGCACATCTTCTGACTCGATTTATGAAATTATAAAAAAGCTGGGATTCAGTTTTACACGTTTTCTGGTCTTTGAGATTATCATCTAGTTTTCCTAGCGTGTTTGATGTTATTATAACGTCAAAGAGATTATCCTTCAAATAATAATCCCTTATTGATCGCATTTTAGGACGGTAGTAAAATGTACTGTAACCTATAATTGTGATAGATAGTTAGGTCACACGTTTGAAGGATTAACAGGTATAAGACATTTCGTTTCTAGCATAGGATATATTTTAGGAAATTAACCGCATCTATGACTGATAAGCTACTATTGTGTTTATTTCCTTATCATTGACGAGAGCACAAAGGGCGCCTTCTCTCTTAGTGGGAGTGTTCTGCACACCACAACGCAGGCCCATAATATTAAGCAATTTACACAACTAACACCCCTACCCATCCTCTAATTAAGCTGTTTGTAAATTATTCCCACGGCTTTGCGTGACCTATCTTACTGGAACAGTAATTTTTTTCAGGATGAAAAGTAGTCTATCGTAGACACTCGGATCATTCGGATCATTGATTACTTTCAGGATAACTCCCATTATCTTTATAATAACTAATAAAGGCGGCGTAATAATAGGATAGTTGACAAAAAGTATATCTTTTTAAACCGTTAGTTTGATAACCTAAAAATATTGGACACGTATTTTTATTTTGCCTCGTAAACAAAAAAATACAAAATATAACCCAATACAAAGGCTTTCAGCCTCATTACTTATTCTTGCACATATATTCAATTACCCGATTTATTCTCAAAGTTCTACTTGAACACAGCAATACAAATAAATCTTCATTGTAGAATGTAAACCTGTGTTGGAACTCGAAATTCATCCTTTGGACGTTTGTATATGTACGTAGATGTGTGCTATAAACATACCGAAGCCTTGCAGTACATGTGCTTGTGAGAACAGAAGTGTAGCTTAGCAGAGCTGAAACGGTGAAAGGTTTAAATTACGTTTGACTTAGTGGAACGCAATTGGTTTCTCAGTAGTATTCGTTGCGAGTGCGCACTAACTTAATAAGTCTTGCTTGGGATATGTTACGTATGAATAAACTAAGTACTTATTTATTAATTATTTAAAACTTTTCTGTTCAGAAAACAAGGTCATCGGGTTCTAACATAAGCCAGTAATTTTCCAGAGAGTTATGTAGGGCTAAGATGACATGACATATTCGATGGACATCTTAAACGCCGAAAACTGATAGACATAAAGGTAGGTCTAGGCCGAGTAGAGGTACAGAATAAGGTAACGAAAAGAAAACGGTTACAAACTTATATCTTTGAAAATAAAGGTCACCTACGACGCTACGAAAAATCGTAGCATGTTTGTAGCTGATTGCTCCAACGCGCTATGGCGTAGGCGCACATTGCTGTTTATTGTTTTTATCATTAGTTGCCTGCCCGAGTAGATAACGGAAGTTTATTGGCCGGTGTACTTAAAATTAAGTATAAAACTATCAGAAGCGTTTGTTAATATGCCTAACAATTAAACTGATTTAAATTACATAGTAGTAGTAGTGGTGGTAACAGTGCCAGTTACTATTAACCACTACGTGGTACAGTGTTTGGTTTTTTATTTAATTTGGGATCATTTATAGTTTACTAGCTTCTTCCAGTGACTTCGCCCGCATGAAAAGTGTTTTATCATCCCAAGGGAACATTAAACCGGGATAATTTGGAGGACAGGATCAAATGGAAGTCGGCTGAATTATAATGAAAAAAAAAAAAAAAATTTTAGAATGATCTCGTTAGTTTCTAGGTATGCCAGGAGCTTCGTGTTATGTACGTTACAGAGATGGGTCTGTAGTTGGCCGGGTCAGCTCGACTACCCTTCTTGGGCACGGGTTGTACGTTAGCTAGCTTCCAAGCATTCGGCACTTTTCCAGTCGCATACGAAAGGCGGAATAGGCGTGTCAAGATCGGAGACAGTTCAGGCGCACAGGTTCTGAGAACTACCGCTGATATTCCGTCAGGGCCGCTAGCCTTGTTCACGTCGAGGTTGCGCAATACCCCACGGACGTCCTTTTGATGGATGCGAATGTCCGACATACTCGTCTCGCATCCATCAGGATAAGGTGGGGGCTGCGAGTCACCAGGATTCAGACGTGAAGATTCCGCAAAAAGAGAGGCAAATAAATTTGCTTTTTCCTCAGCGGAGTGTGCCAGTGACCCGCGGGTTTCAGCAGTAGTGGTAGTGAGGGACGGCTGATGGAAGTTCGACTCGACCGACTTCCCCAGGGACCAAAACGCTTTACTACCTGCTGGGTAAGAAGCAAGTTTGGTCCTCGGTCCTTTGGTATTCGGCTAATGTGGTGAGATCAACTTACAAAAGGTTAATCTATTCTAGAAATTTGATTTTGCAGATCTGTATTCCAGTCGCCGGTAGGATATAAGGCCTCCTCCAACTTTTTCCATTTCATTCTTTCTTTAAGCCACTCTATTCCACATCACTCCTGTCACTTGTCTAATGTCGTCCTCACCTTTTCCGTGGTCTACCTATTATCTTTCTCTGGGGTACCATAATGTCACAGTTTTACTCCATTTGTAATGCCCTCTTATGATATGCCCTGCCAATTGTGCCATATGAGCCTTCTGTTTTTCTATGTTATATCTGTGTATTTATTACCTTAACCATTATCAACGTATTGTTCTTGTTGTGTGTATATGTCGTATCCTCTTCAAGTAGTAATTTCCCTTCGGCTCAAGCTACAACAGTTGTGTGTCAATCAAGTTGAATGCTTGACAGTTGCGGTTTCCGCCCGCTTTGTGATGCACCTTGTAAGTCATGTCCAACTAGACAGACGGTGGAATTATATTATGTGTTAGTACTTCATTATGATGCAGGATGAGGGAGCAGTGGTGGCCTGGTGGTAACGGTCGCGACTTACACGTTGTAGGTCGTGGGTTCGAACACAGGCACGAGCTGTGCTTAGTGAAGGAAAAAATCGTGAGGAAACTAGCATGTCCTGGAACCAAAAATTCGAAGACATGATACTTCCACCAACCCGCACTGCTTGATTGTGGATACTGGATTACGGCCTAATCCAGAGAAGGCCTGTATACCAGCAGAGGGCACATTAAAAGGCTGATGATGACTTCATTATGCTTGTACAGGATTAAATTAATTAGTAAAACTCCGCAGATGTGAAGTCTGAAATCTTTATTGCATCCATAACATCAATCCAGCAGATTATTTTAACGTTCACGCTGTCTTCGGTCCACCTTAAGGCCTTTCAACGCAGCGACTTCTGTACTTTTCACCTTTGTTTTAATACTTCTGTTCTACCTGCCTCCTACCCTCAGCTTCATGACTCGCGGGCGGATGGCGGCCGGCTCGCGCTAAGTATACGCTTGGGATTCTTGGCACCATACCACTGATGTGTTTACGTGCTGTAATCCTTTTATATTAATCTCCGTTTTGCTAATACTTATGAGACCCTGTTATTTCACTGGGAATTCGGGGCTGGCGGTTCACTTGGGTTACATTTTTCGCTATAGTTATAGTAGATAGAAAAATACGGAGAGCGCTGTATAAACACGACTGGTTTTACAAGGTTAGGTTTAATATTGTCACACTTTCAAATATCCAGATAAATAGCAATATTTCGACATATTAAAAATAACGAGGTCTTTAGAAATAACTTTGGCTCTTAATTTTATATCTGAGATCAAAATTTCTACAAGAACTACCACAGCTCAAGACTTTCAAAGCCAAGATAAGGCAGTAAGCTGCACTTTTCTTAGAACATAAAACTTAATCGGCTCTAACACAAACTGAGATTAAAATACGCACAACTTTAATCAATCCATTAACTGCGTACTCGTCCGTTTGATAAGCAGAGAGGTTGCGAATTGAGGAAGTTTAATTTATCTTACAACTCGAACATTTAAACACTCATTGCAATCTCGGATATCCAACATATTTAAAGCTATTATTTATGCTAGCCTTCAAAAGTTTTTGGTTCTGACAAGTGCCAAGTTGGAGTCGGTATTTACCGTTTAGTTAATTAAAAGATAGTTAAGTACAAAAACAGTCCAAATGAAGGTAAACTGGGAAAGGCTACGGTTAGACAAATTGTGTTCGGTGTTAAGTTGGCAACTAGTTGACTGGTTGACGGCTTGTTATAAATTGGACAAGAGGTTTTTTTGACGTTCTTCCAAGTATTACGGAATCAACAAGTTTTGAAGCTGTAGAGTTCTGTTGAATAGTGAATCATGACAATCATTTCAGCCGAAAGACGTCCACTTCTGAACAAATGTCTCCCTGATGTGCAGCCACATCGGCCGGTGCGTCTCACATCCAGCGGATTCCCACAATCCTAACCAGTTCATAGGTCCACCTGGTGGGAATAGTGAATATTCAACACAAATGTCCAAATACCTGCCGCCTAACATGTTTTTGTATTGATGGCACAAGGATACATACCACTGTAATAGACATCGGCGTTATTCAGGGGAGTCAATTGTTCGATATTAACTTTAAAGCATAAAAGTCGAAAGCTGAACAGACATAGGTCGAGCAAATGACAGATACAGTACATTAACAATATAGAATTGGCTCCAAATTCATGTTTGTTTCTTAATGTACTGTGAGAACTGTGGTACATGCACACTCCAAACAGGTCGAGACGCGTACTGACGTTCACGTGACTTTGAAAAATCTTCAAGGAGCGCGGATCGGTGTTGCCGGTTATTTGTATGAATTTACAACATACTTGTGTATCGTCACGCCACGGAACGAAAGCGCGGGATTTTAGCTAATTTAGCTACGTCACCAGGATGAGGCCACAGGCATGATCGCTAACTTAGCCACGTCAACGGCTGAGTGGCACTGAACCGATTTTGTTGAAACTTGTACTTTTCCCTAAGTTGAAATATAATTAAAAAATAAGAATGATCACGATCAGATTACTAGAATCGGAGTTTTTTTTTTAGAAAACTTTGCCCCTCACTAGAAATTTCTTCCTGTATCGTGGGTGCGTTTACAAATATATAAACTCAAATACACAACACCCAGAACCGGAACAACTATCTGTAGGTCATACAAATATTTGTTCCGTGCGGGAATCGAACCCGCGACAGGCAGCGCAGCAGTCAATCGCACAACCTCTGCGCCAACCGTGCGCTCAAACAGAGATATGCGTGTACAAACATGTATATGTACATACATATATACAAACAAACATGCATAAACTTATGCAATTCAGCAAACGTATTGAGAAGCCCAAACAGAGTAACATGTGAATATTGTACAATTCCAACATTATTACATACATACGTGTCGAATTGATTACCTCCGTTTTTTTAAGTCGGTAAAAATGTGTCAAACCTTACTTTATTGCAATATTCTCCAGTCACACAGACCACTAGGCTTTTCAGGCGAATGTAGATTTTGAGATCATCATTCTCCTGTAATTTCTTTTTATATTAGCCAACACTGTCCCATAGGTGGGCAAAGGCCTTCCCGAAATCCTTCAAGATTTTCTTTTCCTGAGCCACTACGAACCAGCCCTTGATGTGGGCGTCAATATCGCCTTCTGTTCTTGTTCCAATATATTTAAGTTTGGTGTAACTTGTCTCTTCTTTCATACTTTTGTTCAATCTTCACCAGGTCATCGGTCCACCTAGTGGGACGCCTTCCAACGCAAAATGTTCCGGTTTACTGTCGCCACTCCAGAACTTTTCTGCCCCATTAGCCATCCATTCTGCAAGCAATGTGCCCTGCCCACTGCCACTTAATTTTGGCAATTATTCGGGCTATGTCGGTAACCCTGGTTCGTTTGGATATTTAAATTTCTGATTCGATCACGCAAGGAAACTCCTTGCTTATATTTATAGTAATTAGTCAAATATTCGAATAGTAACATTTGTAAATGCAATCTAGAAATCTACAGACAATTAAATCACAATACACCTGCCGAATTTGAAAATTGCCAGTTTATTCCGAAATATGATTGTTTCAAAAGAGTCTACCAATTATTTGTTAGAAATGCTTTTATAAGTTGTTAGTTAGTTAGACAATCTTGTTATATCTACAAATTTGTGAAACGCTTGTTGTTTTTTATCACATGCACGAAGGATAACGTTTTGACGTTCATTAAACTATTAATGGATTATTTTAAGACTTGCAGACCTACATGTTTATGTGGTGATTGTGATGGTCACAGTAAGATTTAAAGTAAAGAAAATCAAAGTGGTGCCTTTATAAAGTTAATTTAAGGTCTATCCACAAATATCAGGGCCGTGCCCGGGACGTGACAGGGCCGGGCCCAATAATTGAAGATTCGTCACAGGCCCGTGCACGGCTCGTGCCCGGACGTGTGTGAACGAGTTCATATAAAATGTACGCAACGATATTTTTTTTGAGCCCCTGACGGGGCACGGTCCGTCCACGCTCCGGGCACTGCCCTGATTTGTGTGGATAGACCTTTAAGGTCCAAATAGATATAAAAAACAATGGTAGTTTATGAAACTGTTGCATAATAAGTGGTATTAAAACATGAGTGTGTGTTTAGAAACCGAGCCGTAGGCGAGGTTTTTAATAGTATTCACACGAATGTTTTAATACCTAGTTAAGTACACTACTTTATCTCCACTCATACATTGGTATTGAACCTACTAAATACCTTTTTTTGCATTATCCATGCCATAAAATCCTGATAGTATCTCGACTTTGCTGGTAATAGATTATGAGTAATTTCCTTCGCCACATCTAAACCATCGGGCGGAGTTAAATTTACTTCACATTCACTAATATCAGTAATTTTTAGTAAGTATAAAAAAAACTCATCAAATTCATTACAGCAAAACCTGCACAACGTATGAATGGCGCCAAAACCCAAGAAGGGTTCTGTCGAAGTAGTGTTTTTCGAAGATGTGTGTTGCCGTAGTATAATCTGTCGAACTAATGCTAGTCGAATATATGTTCTGTCGAAGCAATGAATAGTCGAACTATTGTTTTTCGAAATTGAGACTGTGTCGAAATAATTAACTGTCGAAATTCAGAATGACACTCACCCAGCGTATCACCGCATTAATCGCGCATGTGCTAAGGCTTACCACGCACTGCGATCTTTATTCGCGCGATTTTTTTTCGCCCATTCTGCGACCTATGGAATTGTATGAAGTTGCAAATCAATACAGCCAGTGTTGAAAACCGTTAATTTTGAAATTGGTTCGCATGTCATCGATTTCCGCGCCCCCCTTTCGGGACCACACACCGTATAGTTCCGGGTACTTGCCAGTTCGTATTACCCACAACGCATTTAGGGCTGGCAAGCTGGTTTTGGTCCTTTTGGATAGAAAAAAAAGCAAATAAAAAATACCTGATTTCCAGTTGTTGTTGAGACTTAAGCAGAAAGCATTTTTGAGTCAGAAATTATCTAGATAATGATACCTATCTTAATTGTTAACTACATGACTTATCTGGTTTATGAAGCTGAAATAACAATAAACTAAGTGGAGTTCTTTCGGCAGAAAACTTTTTTAAAATATGTCTAAAAGAGACAACCCTGCAACGAATTTTACACATGGTGATCGATGCACTTAGAGACCTACGAGTTTAGAAATGGGCAAGTGACAAAATGAGGAAGTGTTCCGTTTTAAGCGATACGATGTTTGAAATGCCCTCCATGATATTAGTCGAACTGTGTACACTACTCGTAAAGTTTCTCTAGTATTAGTTTCTGTTTCAGATATAAACATTTTCGATTTGCTTGAATGGCTGTTCACTAGAGAATTCAGTACCCGAGCCTTCCATCCACACGTGTTTTAAGTAATAATGTAGGAGCAATAAAAATAGATATTTAAATGATTGTGTATTTTGCAGCTTCAGGTCCAAAGCGCTCGAATATGCGAATCCACATTAGCATCGAGAGTGCCCCGCTGCATGTGGTTTCAATAATTCAAACAGCTTAAATTACCCATACAAAGGTGCAGAAAAGGCTTAGTCTCAATGAAAAGAGCTTAGATAAAATAACGAAACTTTCTTATTTTACATGTATAGTGAGTATCGCTTGAAATGTGTGACCCTAGAAACTAGATGTTTGCTGTACTGCGCTATGTTTAGCAATGTCAAGGTATTTATATCAACGTAAGTACTTAACTTTCTTTGCTTACCTAGTAAGAATATGTACACTAAAAGGGCATTTATAGTGTAAATGCTAAATCTTATACTAAACTCGATGGTAAAAGCTTTTCTGGATACCACTACAGCGGATATCTAAGTACACAAAGAAAATGAAACTAATCTGGCACTTGGGTCAGATTCCGATCGCAATTATCGCCCTAATGAGCGGATAAAGAATGAGCCGGCCTCACTTGGAACTAATAAACAATTATATACTGTAAAAATAACAATAAATAATAATGGATTGCAGAAAGGAGTCTAATTCGATACGAATCTCTACTTAATACATCCACCTGTCGACGCCGCAGTCACTAGCGACGCAATTTCCAGTACTTATTGTTAAGCGGCATGCTACAGTAGCTGAACACATTGACAATTCAGACAAGATGGATAGTTCGGATAAATAGAAAATACTATAGCAAACACCTGCCTGTGTATTTCATTACTCAGAAATAATCTGAAATCTTTGCTACTTTCTGAATGGTTTGTGTCAGCACTTCGCTAGCTTAAGATGACATACCTACAAAGGTATTAAATGGATTCACAATTTCAGATAAGAATGCATTTTCATTATCTGCCGCTACCTACACAACCTCCAAATTATTTTATTTAAAGATTTCAGATTTGTTATCTGTGTGAGTAAAAAGGTATAAACCAGCGGTGGAGAATGTTCTATACTCTCATGCACCATTTATCGTGGGAGTCTCGTGACATTCCGTGACCCAACAATGACTACTTATTCTTTGTACAAGTTAATTCTCTGATAGAAACCCAATAATGTCCGACCGTTCGACCCAATATTGAAGACATACCATAGAAATGATACAAACGATAAATAGTAGCAGTTAATGAACCGGGTCAATACTTCGGACAATAACAAGCCCGCGCAACTCTACAAACCCACGTCACTCTAAACAAGCACAGTGTCAGCTTATCAAATGTTAATTAAATTGTTTATACTACATTTAAGACTCATTTTTATCTTTCCACAAGATTGAATATACAACAAGAACTTCTTTTATTTGCACTTTCTATAACGTGCGACGAAGTAGCTACGGCGACTGCAACAAAGGGGAATTTTCCAAGAATTTGCTGCTGGTTTTACACCTCTGCTCTGGTATGTCAGGTATAATACCTTGTATTTATCTAAACTCTTTTCTTTGAGACTAAGCCACGTTTCTGCACCTTTGTATGGGTAATTTAAGCTGTTTGAATTATTGAAAACACATGCAGCGGGGCACTCTCGATGCTAATGTGGATTCGCGTATTCGAGCGCTTTGGACCTGAAGCTGCAAGATACACAATCATTTAAATATCTATGTTTATTGCTCCTACATTATTACTTAAAACACGTGTGGATGGAAGGCTCGGGTACTGAATTCTCTAGTGTACAGCCATTCAAGCAAATCGAAAATATTTCTATCTGAAACAGAAACTACTAATACAGTACTATACAGTTCGACTAATATCCAGGAGGGCATTTCAAACATCGTATCGCTTAAAACGGAACACTTCCTCATTTTGTCACTTGCCCATTTCTAAACTCGTAGGTCTCTAAGTGCATCGATCACGATGTGTACAATTCGTTGCAGGGTTGTCTCTTTTAGACATATATTAAAAAAGTTTTCTGCTGAAAGAACTCCACTCAGTTCATTGTGATTTCAGCTTCATAAACCGGATAAGTCATGTAGTTAACAATTAAGATAGCTTCACGCCCAAACGGCTGGAAGGATCTAGATGAAATTTGGCACAGAGATAGATTATAGTCTGGAATAGCATATAGCATACTTTTTAGCGCGGTTTTTGCTAGCAAGAATAAAGTTAGCAAGGCCCAATAATTTTTTTCAGTGTATTACACAGGAACCATGCGCTTGCCGCAATATGTCGTCACTTCCTAAGATTATTTCCCACAAACAAACAAACAGTTAACAATAAGTTATAATTAATTTATCGAGATTAGATTGCGTAATTTACATTTGTTCGTCGATTAGTTTACTACATCTTTATTGTAAAGTGTGTTCTCTCCTTTACTTTTGTCTTAAAATGCGATAAAAAGCTCATGATCCCAAAGAAATAAAACCAATAATTTTATGGTCGCACGTACTGTGTGGTATGCGGGTCCATACAATACTTTACGACGCATTTATTGAAATCAATGATGCCTGTCTACTATCCCTTTAACATTCGCGTGATGTGTGACGGGAATAAAAGCTTCCAGGTTTATAACGATTTTAAAAGCTCTCTCAGTTTCAATGGCTTGAAGTACTCGCCTTTAAAACGTATGCAAGCAGTAAGTTTGATAGCTGCAATAAAAATACGGGGCTCCGATTAAAAAATACTAAAGCAAATTTATGGCTTGAATGCACCCAAATAAAGATAATACCTTTTTCATTATTGTGAACGTTTTATGATTCGCGACTCTTATCCTCAATAATAAATGCATCTGGCTTCAAGTATTTTGACGTACGAAGGTGGAATTGAAATAAGGTCATTTGTTTACAAGGAAAATAGAAATTCTTGTGTGGATGGAGGGTAAAGAAGCCATAGGGCACGCCATGAGGAAAGCCAGCTGGCGTGATTCCCAAATTCTCTGTTTGAATAAAACGGAGATTATATAACAAAGTTTATCCATCACTCAAAAGTTAGATGGTAACGTCCCGATAATAGGAAGTTATTGTTCGATGAAGACGAGGAAGATTTACTTTGACAGATCATTATAATCATATAATAAGCGAGGGGTTTATGCTGATCGGTTTCAAGGTTCAGAATGTTGGGGCTTATATAGTTACTTGTGACTGGGAAAAAAATGCATTATTTAAGAAGATTGAGGACGCATCTCGCAAACATTTATAAAATATGTAAATCCAAAAAAATGTGGTTAAATGTCTCCATTTTAGGTCGTGATTGCTCATCGTCTAAAGATGCTCCGCCAGATGAAAAAAAAATAAAAGTCATTGATCCGACTTGTATCAATTTTTTTATCGTGTTAGCGACACTGTCTTTACATTTATTTCGTATCGTTTTGAAATATTGGTGGACAGGTGTTAACTAGTTACTTTTATTTTTTTTGATATCTGGCGGTGACTCTAGTCCATATTATTATGAGTTAGAAACCCAGTCTATAAACACATTGCCAGATTATATTTGTAGCAATCTCTTTAAAAAGCTTCTAAGTTCGGAGAGAAACCATTTTATATGATCGTGATAGGTTACCTAGTCTTAGTTTTCTTCGGCCATTCGTTCCTTTTGCTTTCTCTTGCAATTTATATTTAAACGTCTTTATTGGTTATCTGATTTTGTTCGGTAGTTTGGAGCTTTCCGAATTCTTCGTTTTCTTTGTAAAGTCTATAACTTATCATCCATCGTTCGCTGGAGTAGTAAGGAGTCAGTAGCCTATGAACAAGATAGTTGCTTACCTACTTAAACATTGTAGCTTGATTGTAGCCTTTAATTGCTTCATAAAACTTAAATTCAACGGGCCTCTTGCCTGTTTTCGTACCCACCGCGAATAGAAAATCGTTACATCTTTAATCCTAAGGTTTACGATGACGTCAGGTTAAGTAGTGACAAAGTGACGAAGGACCGGCAGCCGTCAATTAGATGCCCATAAATCCGCATTTCAATAATCCTAATGCGACGCGCACGCCTGTCGAGGAAGCACTAAACCATGTCCAAAATGATTTGAATTTAGCGAGGAAACGTCAGCTGCTTACGCGGTGGTGTCGCCATATTATGTGACAGATTCTATATTCAAAAATTTGAACAGACAAGAAAAAATGGCCGGTCCTAAATTGTTGGACAATCAAGGAATGATGTAAGACATGTTAGCTTTCCTTATTGGCTTACCATCAGCATTCATGGATCTGTAATGATATGCAGTGTGATTGATTTAATGTATTTCTGTTTACAATTCATTAGATCCAGGTACTACAAGTCATGGTAGAGTGAATGAGCCAGTAAGCTTTTTGAAAATATTGGGTGTATATTCGCGTATTAGTTTTAAACATTGCCTCTCTGTCGAACGTCTGCAAAAGGGCAGCTGACGTTTACAAGCAGCTGTCCCAAGCCGCAAGGGTGAGCCCCAGCTCCCCAGATTGAACACACATGTAATGCAATTTACACGGCAACGATTGAGCCCATAATAACATACGCAGCCGCCGCCTGGGCACCCGCTGCAAAGAAGTTGGGTGTGCGGAAGAAGCTATGTTCTGTTCAACGAGGATTCGCTCAGAAGCACTGCAAATCTTACCGCACTGTCTCTCTGAAGTCGGCACTGGCACTGTCTGGGATACTACCTCTAGACCTGCGCATACAAGAGGCAGCCGCCCTGTATGAAGCGAGGAGAGGGTCATCCCGGTTTTTGCCAGGAGACAGGGAGATCGAGAGTGCTGTAAGGTTTGCGGAAGCCCCTCATCCAGCTACACAAATGTCCGTGGAGTTCATTTGCCTGGCAGACCAAGAGTTACTAGACGGTAACAATGTGCAAGCGGTACGAATCTTCACCGACGGCAGCAAGATTGAGGAAGTTAGGAGCCGCATTATCCATCTGAGATAGTGAAGGCGAAGTCCGGAACCCAAGCTTAGCCTCGCCGCGTACTGCACAGTCTACCAGGTGGAACTCCTGGCCATTTGTAGAGTGACAGAAGTGATCCTCGCGTGGCAAGAGGCGAGCTATGTTGTGTACAGCGACTCAATGGCAGCATTGCAGACGCTTGCAAACCATGGCTCTCTCCATCCCCTGGCAGTTCGCGAGCGCGCCAACCTGGTTCACGCCCTGGGCCAGAGCAAAGTTGTTACTTTGTTTTGGATCAAGGCCTACGCGGCCCTGCCGGGGAATGAGCGAGCGGACGAGCTGGCTAAGAAAGCAGCATTGTCGTTACGGAGGAAGCTGGACTACGAACAGTGTCCGGTTTCATTTATCAAGCGACAGATCCGTTTGGAATCGTTTGATGAATGGAATCGGAGATATGTGTCGGGCGAGACTGCTTTTGTGACGAAAATGTCTCTTCCGGACGCAATAGTGGCTTTCCGTACTGTACAACAGGTGCGGCCCGAAGGCGTCCTCACGCAGGTTTTGACGGGGCACGGTGGATTCTCTGAATACTTGGATCGCTTCAAGTGTAAGGAGAGCCCATCGTGCGTCTTCGATCCAGGCGTGGCAGAGACTGTCCAGCACATGCTTGTAGAATGCCCGTTATGTATCAGGGAGCGCTAACAACTTGAATGTGAGCTGGACAGGAAAATAACGATGGAGAGCCTGCATGGGCTCATGGACAAAAACACTAGGGAAAAGTTTCTGGAGTACTGCACTAGAGTAGCCACTGCGGTTATACGTCGAAACAAAACCTTAAGCGCACCGTGCTTCATTAGTATTTTGTGTGATATTTAAATGTAAGCACGGAATGCAGCACAGGCACGTATAACCGGCAGTACTTCATGTTAGTACCTAAGTTTTTAGACTGTGTAATTTTCTGTAGTAATTTTGATAACTGTGATTTTGTGTTTTTATCCCTAATTGTAATATTATATTGTACCAAATTTTTGCTGTGATAAATCGCTCTATATACATCTGTGATAAACAGCATTTTTGCTCAAATTTTGATATACAGCACCTGTTGCTCAATTAGTAATGTTACAAGATAGGCCAACGCCATCTAGTAACGAGAGGAATAACTAGGTAGTAACTAGTGGCGCCATCTAGTATCGAATAGCGGAACTAATGTTCTCGAAAGCTCGTGTCGAATGGAATTTTCCAGAAGGTTCGAACCGAACATTCTGGAAGTTTCTAGTCGCTTCGGGAACAATTAGTTCGAAAGTCGATTGTTCTGGAAGTTTCTCGAATTATCTGGAACAGTGTGGAACGTTCTAGAAACTTCCTCCGTGCTTTATAAAGAGCGGTCGGGTTCATCGTGGGTCAGTTTCGATTGAGAAGCGATACAGAGCGATCAAAGCGGAAAATAGTGCGAAGTAATAGAATTGTTTAAGAAGTGTTTTTGTAATAAACAGTGATTAATTGAAGTCTGCTGTTTATTTTTTTTTATCCCTGAACCCCAGCTCGTAACAAATTGGTGTCAGAAGTGCGGGATAAATTATGCCAGTTCTACCGAAGGAAGAAACGGAAGGGATGCGTACCAGGAGTCAGCGCCAGCAAGACGTAGACCAGAGGCGCTTTGGAGACGCTCCCTCACCGTCATCAAGTGGACATCGAGATTCCGCGGCTGCAGCGGAACCAGCTCAATCGTCGGCGTCGCCTGACCTAACCGCCCTTATGGCATTCATGCAAGAGCAGGCTCGCCGTCAGGAGGAGCAAGCTCGCCGCATGGAGGAGCAGATGCAGCGCGACAAGGAGGAGCCGGCTCGCCGTCAAGAGGAGCAGGCTCGCCGTCAGGAGGAGCAGGCTCGCCGCTTGGAAGAACAGCTGCAGCGCGACAAGGAGGAGCAGGTTCGCCGCTTGGAAGAGCAGCTGCAGCGCGACAAGGAGGAACAGGCTCGCCGTCAGGCGGAGCAGGCTCGCCGCTTGGAAGAGCAGCTGCAGCGTGACAAGGAAGAGCAAGCTCGCCGTCAGGAGGAGCAGCTTTTGGTAATTAAGGACCTCCGCGGAGCCATTGGTAAGGAGATGAAAGAGGTAAAGGACCAGATCCAGCAACATGAGACCCGTATCGTCGAAATGGAGAAGTCAATACGTGGCCTCAAGTCTGGAGATGGGATCGGGGCAGCTGCGGTAGTGGCACCTTCGCCTCGTGGTTTTAAAGTGCCACCATTTGATGGCTCTTCGTCATGGTCCGCCTACAAAATTCAGTTTGAGGCCGTGATGAAATCGAATGGATGGACTAAAGAACAGGCCTTGACTGCTCTAACCTTGGGCCTTCGCGACCAGGCCTTGACTGTGTTAGAGGCGCTGGGAAAAGACGTCACTTTCGAGAAGCTTCTGGAAGCATTAGAAGCTAGATACGGCGACACGCACCTGGAACATGTGTTTCGGGCCCAACTGAAAGATCGGTCGCAACGGGTTGGTGAAACTCTTCAGCAGTGGGCTTTGGAGGTGGAAAAGCTGGTTCGGAAGGCTTACCAGTCGTCACCTGTGCTGATCGACGGGAACCTCGTACAGGCGTTCACGGATGGGATCCGCGACCTGGAGGTTAGGGCTGCAGTAAGGCTAGGTCATTTCAAGGACCTCAAGGATGCTCTAGCCCATGCTTTGGAGGTGGAAGCAGTACGGCGGGACGAACGAACTCACCGAATCAGGGAGGTTACAACTTCACCCCGATGCTATGGCTGCGGAGAGAGAGGCCACATCCGATTGAGCTGCCCGAAGCGAAGGCCTCCCCACGGTGGTAAGCAGTCGCCATTGGTAGGATCATCTGACGTCCCTGCTGGGCAACAGCAGTAGGGAAACGAGTAGATGCCAGGACTAAGGGGCAGGTGCTGGCTGGTTATGGAAGAGCCCCAAGGATCTCGATCTCACAATCCTGTGACGGAAACAGCCTGATCATCGAGGGCGAAATTAACAGAACACCTTGCAAGCTGACACTGGATACTGGGGCTTCTCGGACAGTTGTCAGTTTCCAACTAGCTAGACGGTTTCTTGGGGACTTCTTCGGGAGTCATGAAGGTGTACATCTCAGAACAGCCACCGGTCAGCACATAACCGTCCGAGGTGAGAAGGAGGTGGACATGAAGTTAGGAAACAAAGTTTACCGCCACAATGTTATCGTGGCCGACATAGTGGACGACTGCATTCTGGGTTTGGACTTCATGCGAAAACATCAATGTGAGATCGACATTTATCAAGGTGTATTAAAGTGTGGCTCAGAGGAAGTCTTCATGGAAGGTGCAGGATCGGGAAAAGTGTACTGCTTAGAAAAGGTTATTCTTCGTCCAAGGTCAGAAACAATCATACCAGTTTGTCTACCAAGGAATTCTGGTCAGGAAAACCGATGTGTACTTATAGAAGGTTTAGATAACGATGCTTCATGGAAAATTGCACGCACATTGGTAAGAGGTACTAGTGTTTCATCGGTACGCGCACTCAACACGAGTGACCAGGACCAAGTGCTCAAGAAAGGCACATTATTAGGCACTTGTGACGGAGTGGTTTGGATGCGTAGATGCCACGAACACCCAACCAACACCAAAGCTAGTGCAAGATTCGATGTGTCATCGCTTTTGAAGAAAAGCCAGAATAACTTGTCGGAAGAAGAAAAGAACAAGGCTAAGAAGATGTTAAACAAGTTCGCCGACATTTTCTCGACAAATGATGCCGATATAGGGAAGACTGCGTTAGTTCAACACAGAATAAATACAGGAAATGAGGTACCAATCCGCCAGCGACCAAGACGTGTTCCAGTGGCACGGGAACGGGAAGTGGACGACATGATCAAGGGTATGGTGAAAGACGGCGTGATTGAACCTTCATCCAGTCCATGGTGTTCACCGGTAGTATTGGTGAAAAAGAAGGACGGCAGCATGCGCTTCTGTGTAGACTATCGCCGACTAAACGACATCACGAAGAAGGACAGTTATCCGTTGCCAAGAATCGATGACACGCTGAATACGCTATCGGGAATGAAGACTTAAAGAGTGGCTACTGGCAGGTCGAGTTAGACCCTCGAGATAAGGAAAAGGCAGCATTCTCTACAGGCAAAGGATTGTGGCAATTCAACGTTATGCCATTTGGACTGTGTAATGCGCCTGCCACCTTTAAGAGATTGATGGAGCGGGTACTTACTGGGCTGATTGGTGACGCCTGCCTAGTCTACTTGGATGACATTATAATCGTGGGACGGACGTTTGAAGATCACCTCCGCAATTTGGAACGTGTGCTGTCAAAGATACGAGGAGCCAATCTAAAGCTAAGTCCAAAGAAGTGCGCGTTGTTCAGGCGGCAAGTGAACTTTTTAGGACACGTGGTTTCCGAAGAAGGTATTCAAACGGACCCGGATAAACTCGTTGCCGTCAAGGATTGGCCAGTTCCGGAGAACAAAACGCAAGTCAGGGCATTTCTCGGTTTGTGCTCCTACTATTGGCGGTTTGTGAAGAGCTTTGCTGACATTGCCCGACCTCTTCATAAGCTAACTGAAGACAAGATAAAGTTCTGCTGGAATGAGAGCTGTGACGTCGCATTTCAGAAGCTAAAGGAACATCTGTGCAATGCACCCATCCTAGGCTATCCTGACAACGAAAATGACATTGTGCAGACACACACTGGAATCAGCGGGGTATTGTCTCAACGAAAAGGAGATCATGAGGTTGTAATTGCGTACTTCAGTAAAGCCTTATCCAAACCTGAGAGGAACTACTGTGTCACTCGAAGGGAGCTTCTAGCTGTAGTAAAGACATTGCAGCATTTCAATAAATATTTGTTGGGGCGGAAATTTCTCCTGCGAACGGACCACGCTGCTTTGAAATGGCTACTGCAATTTAAGAACCCAGAAGGACAGGTAGCAAGATGGATTGAGCTACTGCAAGAGTTTGATTTCATAATTCAACATCGCAGCGGAACGTCGCACGGTAATGCTGATGCTCTCTCGCGAAGACCGTGTCCAGACCAATGTAAACATTGTGCGAGACAAGAAGCTAAGCAGGTAACGCTAGTGCGGGTTTTGGGGACGGATCTTAGCGAAGAGTGGAAGGAAACCTTGAAGAGTGCTCAACAAGAAGGCAGAGACCTAAAACCGATCCTTGAATGGAAGAAATCAGGTGCTCCCAGGCCTCACTGGAGTGATGTCGCAGCAACCAGTTCCATTACCAAGAGTAATAACTCTCCATCCTGGATAACCAAGCTTGGTTATCCAGGATGGAGTTCTGTGCAGGAAATGGGAGAACGCTCGCGGTGACCAGTGTCATCTACAAATGGTCGTACCTAAAGTTAAGGTGCCGGAGATCCTACAGCTCTACCACAATGGATGTTCTGACCCCCTGAGATGAGAGAGAGAGAGAGATGAGATGATGGGAGTTAAGAGGACTTTAATCAAGATCCGAGAACGATTTTACTGGATCCATTGTCGAGAGGACGTTGAGGAATGGTGCCGCAAATGCACAAGTTGTGCGCCTGTGAAAGGACCACAAACTCGTAGCAGAGGGGCACTAAAGGTTTACAATGTTGGTGCACCGTGGGAACGTATAGCGTTAGATGTTGCTGGACCATTTCCAGAAAGCCAAAGCGGAAACAAGTACTTCTTGGTCGTCATGGACTACTTCACAAAATGGCCGGAAGTGTTTGCAATCCCCAATCAAGAAGCCGTTACGGTGGCTGATAAGTTAGTTCACGAAGTGTTTTGTCGGTTCGGGGTACCCTTGGAAATCCACAGTGACCAAGGCCGGAACTTCGAGTCAGAAGTGTTCAAGGAGACGTGTCGTGTGATGGGTGCTCACAAAACCAGAACTACTGCTTATCATCCGCAATCAGAGGGGATGGTTGAACGATTCAACCAGTCACTAGAGAGATATCTTGCAAAGGTTGTGGAAAACAGACAGAAGGATTGGGACAAACACATTCAACCATATCTCATGGCATATCGCAGTGCTGTTCATGAAACTACAATGGTAACACCAGCTTTTGCTAATTTCGGCAGAGAACTACGATTACCTGCAGATCTAATCACCGGTATCCCGCCTGAGTCTCCACGCAATGTAACAGATTATGCGAATGAGCTACGAAACAGGATGGATGATGTATATGAGCATATGAGACAGACAGGTCAACAGACATGAGAGGATGAAGACCCGCTACGATCGGAAAGCGAACAATAAGGGCTTCGATGAAGGATCTCTTGTATGGTTACATAACCCGGCACGGAGCAAAGGAAAATCGCCTAAATTACAAGCAAAATGGGATGGACCTTATCGCGTAATTACCAAGATCAATGACGTCACCTACCGAATTCAAAAGGGACCCCGAGGTGCATCAAAGGTCGTTCATGTGGATCGGTGGGCCCGTTATCATGGGTCTAACAATGCTCGGGACGAGCATGTCTAAGAGGGAGGCAATGTTACAAGATAGGCCAACGCCATCTAGTAACGAGAGAAATAACTAGGTAGTAACTAGTGGCGCCATCTAGTATCGAATAGCGGAACTAATGTTCTCGAAAGCTCGTGTCGAATGGAATTTTCCAGAAGGTTCGAACCGAACATTCTGGAAGTTTCTAGTCGCTTCGGGAACAATTAGTTCGAAAGTCGATTGTTCTGGAAGTTTCTCGAATTATCTGGAACAGTGTGGAACGTTCTAGAAACTTCCTCCGTACTTTATAAAGAGCGGTCGGGTTCGTCGTGGGTCAGTTTCGATTGAGAAGCGATACAGAGCGATCAAAGCGGAAAATAGTGCGAAGTAATAGAATTGTTTAAGAAGTGTTTTTGTAATAAACAGTGATTAATTGAAGTCTGCTGTTTAATTTATTTATCCCTGAACCCCAGCTCGTAACAGTAATAATAGCACTTTTTGCTCAAACTGTAATTCGCACATTGTATTTTATTGTTTTATTGAATTTTACCTATTTTCATAATAAATAAATCATGCATGTAGATTAGGTAAATAAAAGTGGGAGTGCTACCCACAGAATGCATGATGATGAATGCAAGAAGAACATTGGTATGAAGAATAAAAGTGCGAGAGGCAAGAAAGATTGACCGGAATGGAAGTGTTTGCACTCAATAGGCACCAATATCGTTGGTGGGGATTAGAGTCAAGGAAAAAAAAAAAAAAACATTGCCTCTGGAATCGATATGGTAAAAAAAGTTAATGAAAAATATCAAACAACCCGACTGTTTAAAAAGCGAACTTAAAAGACGTAAACAAGAAGAAAAGCATGCTGTGCAGTCGGCGGATACAAATATTCGCGAGCTGGCTGACTAAAACCAGATGTATCCTCCGACTGCACAGCATGCTTTTCTTCTTGTTTACGTCTTTTTAGTTCGCTTTTTAAACAGTCGGGTTGTTTGATATTTTTAATTTACTTTTTTTATTAACAGCTTTTTAGTTATTATGTTTAGGTACATTTAATCATATAAGTCCTCTTAAAACCCTTTATTTTGATACCGCACACGATGGGTTTGGAAGAGAAAAAAATCCCCCACAAAATGGCGCCCAAAATCCGTATTCTTTTTCTTTTCCAATTTTTATGTAGCCGGTGACACTCGCAGAGTTAAGACGAATCGATTGACGTAAGAAACATCAAAATCGGCCAACGCGTTTGGTCTCTAGAACGCCACATAGGAACAAATATACATACATACATAGACTGATAAACACATTACCCTCCTTCGGCAGTCGGGTAAAAAACAATATCGATAGTGTTTTGTTTTGGGCTTACAGTACAAAAGTAATATATCGTTGCGATCCAGGTGCAGCGTTTCCCGCTAGGTATGAATGAGAGAATTAAAAAATTGCAGTTTAATTTATATTTCAATGGTATAGTAGACAACTGTCCTCGGAAGGACATGCCTGGCATAGTAATGCGAACGCTCCTAACTGTAATGATATTTTAACTCAACGATTAATGTGTCACACTATCAATCGTGCCTCGTTTGTTTTGATTGAGAGCTCCTGTCATTTACTTCGATGGCTTGTTTAGGCTCGCATTTAGCATTTCTAATTGTTGATTTAATAAACAATGAATGTTGAACGTTAACTGTCGAAAAGATTGTGGAATTACGTCAGTTATTTTTGTTTAGGTACATTTGTTATTGTATTATTGGCTGATAGTGGAATATTAAGTATTCCCTTGTAAATTTTAGATATTGGGCCCACTATACACATCTTTTTACTATTTTATCTATTTGTCAATATGAAGACTCGCTTATTGAAATATTCATAATATTCATTGCGGTTTTGTTACTATTATTATGAGATTACCACTGCTGGGCAGAAGCCTCCCCTCTTCCTACTTTTCTGTCTTTAGAAATCTGAGTCCAAACTTTTAGCTTGTAGGAAATCCTACTCGTCTTACCACCGTCATAGCGGTTGCATTGTAGGAAAGTGTGACACAACAATAATAGATTTAAAAATAACTTCATTTTCAGTATTTTAAGTACATTTCGTAGTAAATATTTGACCAGACATTCCTACCGTGTATAATGTGTTTGTCTGTTCGAATGTGTCCACACTATCGTCTAACCAGTGGCGTAGCAAGACATTAAGGGACCCCGTTTCAAAATTTATTGGGGACCCTTTATACTCGACTGCAGCAAAGACTAAAAGGAAGATAAAGTTTGTTACAAAATTAATTAGCCTGGTTTCTTGCTTGGATAACTCAAACGATCACGAGGAACGAGGACGAAGAACGAGCAACACGAACAAACAATACAAATACGAGAATCCTGGGATAGGTTTAGTTTTCAATGTGAGATAATGTTAGAGTGACCGAAGCGACTTAGAAAATTTAAGCATCCTTAATCGAATAGGTTAAGCTGTCATCTTCATGGCTGAATTAAAAAGATATCGCAATCGTGGATAACATTTTACGAACTTTTGTTTCCACACGTCGGGCTGTAGTTCGGGTCGGTTCCCATGAAGTTCGGGGGCGATACGGCTGATAATGCGGTAGCTACGCCCCTGCGTCTAAACAATCAAGGCAAGTAAGGCTGGCCGTGACTTAGACACACTATTTCACATTGTTTACTTTACACTTTTCATTTCATTTTACCAGAACCTATACATACTGGGTGAATTTTTAAAGTGGACGTGGATGGCCGAATTCGAATGGCGGAAAACACTCAAAGGAATCTTGGGCCTGATTTTGCTCAAAACTAAATCTGCATCATTGCTTCATGCGTCCGTTCAGTTTCGCAGAAAGCTCAAATACCCGGCAAGCAGCAATGAGTGCAAGTGTGATGCTGTATTTTTATGTATGGCATACAGAGGTAGAGATTTGGGTGCTCTGATGCAAAAATGGGATGAACACGAAGGGTCTATCGACTGCAATCCAAAAGTTAAGACCCCATGTCTTATTTGATGAAATCTGTAAAACTCGAGAATGTGCTCCACTGGCATTCACAGCCTATTCTTAGTCAGGTACAAGTTTAAATACCAAACTGTACATAAATCATTGTCTTAGTAACACACAGGGAACTTGTAGCCAAGCAGCTGCCAACATTACCAAGGAATAGGTAGGTAATTCAGTTATAGTTCTAACTTATGTTTCGTCATGCGCAAATGGAAATACCACCCCGTTTTTAATTTGCACCTTATTGCAAAGGCTTTTAAGAAATAGACAGGGATAATGGACTGAGCAATACCATCACATAATTGGCTACCCTATAGAAAGCATATAAGAGCTGTTTCTTTTTTGTAGGTCGTAGTGACGAAGTTGGCACCGCAAGCCTGTGACAGTTGTGACGTGGGATAGAATAGAATATACATTATTGTACACCAAAAGTTTACATATCTCTTTAAAAGAACTTAATACTTTGGGTACAAACGCGGTCTTACCGCTTACATGTAATGGAGTTTCTTGTCTGTTCTTCTCCATAACAAGTGACTTTTCCGAATGCACGGTAGAATCATTTATTATTACTTGTAAATTTTAATTGTTCACGTTCAAAAGTGCCACTTAAGGGCCTAGTTGAAATAAATATTTTTGACTTTGACTTTGAACAGCGATATCTACCAGACAACCTTTGGATGGACTGAAAGAACTTAACAAAAAAAAAGGCGGTGGTCTAAGGTGTATAAATAATAATAAAAAATATGGTTATATAAAATACGATACTATAAATATACAACAACTCACATCCAATTCTAGAAAAAGACAACTATTGGCTATATTATCTATATCTCTCACTTTTTCTGCCCGTATTCACATCATACCTCTTTCTATAGGGAAAGCTCTATCCATTCTCTTTGAATATGTTTTAAAACAACCTTTTCCATTTTATTCGATCTCTACAAGTTTTTCCGAGTTGCATATAGTCAGAATCAGAATCAGAATCAGAACTTTATTTGTAAAACATAGGTTACACAGCCGTGTGTGGGATGTTACAACATGAAAGGGACTCTCTATGTTTTGCCATGAGGCGTACAAATATGATTTTAAATAGCCAGTATAATTGATTTACAATAAATTTATAATAGAAGAGCCAGAATACACACATACACATTTCCGAATCAACATCATAATAAACGCAACAATTAAAAACATCTCCACAATTTCAATAAGTAAATTCTACAGTACATGTCAATTAGTTAAGTATCCAAATGTTAAATGTCATATAATAATCAATCCATAATAAAACGCAAATATAAACAATAATACAGAGTGGTCAATAATAAATAAAAAATTATAGTCAAAGATTCTAAAATGAGGAGTAAAAAAAAAAAAAAAATTACAATATAAGATGTCAAAATAAATTACAGTAAAAAAAAATATAATAATAATACTCAGAAATGTCAATATTTCAAAAACAAAATATAGTAATAATAAGAACGGAACTACCACATTGATTAAAACACAATTTTTTCCTTCAGAAATTCAGAAACATTATAATAGGATTTACTTATAAGAAACTTCTTTAAGTGGCTTTTAAAAAGATTAATGTTTAAGACTTTAATTGTTTCTGGTATGTGATCATAAATAATAGGTGCCATGCAAAAAACACTATTACGCATCAGTGCAGTTTTGGACTGTCTCGAGCATAACATATTGACATTTCGTCGACTCCGGCTATTTCTATCTGAAAGCTTGGGAAACAGATTTGGGTTGGTTTTCACAAATACTGCAACTTCGAATATGTACATACACGGTAATGTCAGTATTTTACATTCAAAAAAAAAAAGGTTTGCAAGTGTCCGTAGATTTTAACCCGAACATTGCCCTCATGCACTTTTTTTGGGTTTTAAATATCAGATCCCTATTGGTTGAGTTGCCCCAAAAAATAACACCGTATCTTAATATTGAACCAGCCATGCCATGATAAGCTGTAACAATAGCGTCCGTTCCTATGACTGGCGCAAGTTTATATAAAGCGTAAGCAGACTTGCTAAGTCTCTTCGCCAAATCTACCGTGTGTGCCTTCCAATCTAGTCGTTGGTCTATGGTTAAGCCAAGGAATTTGGTTGTGTTAATTTGATTTATTTTGTTGTTTTCGTAGTGTATATTCATAGTCAAATTCTTGCGTTGGTTGAATGCCATTAATTTGGTCTTGTCTATATTTATCTTAAGGTTATTGTTATTTAGCCATTGTATTATTGAATTTATAGTATTAGTAATGTCATTATGTTAATTTAGTTTGTCTTTAAAGTCAATCGTAACGGTGCTGTCGTCGGCAAAAAGTGTCATCTGATGTTTTGTCACTTTTGGCAGGTCATTTATATAGAGTATAAATAGAGGGGGGGCAAGCACGGTCCCTTGTGGCACACCATATGTGACTGTTCTATCATGCGACCGATATACTATTTCGTTTTTTGTTTTTGGATCTACCTGTGTAATTTCCACATACTGTATACGATTTTTTAGATATGACTCGATAAGCTGTAGGATATTGCCTCTTATTCCGTAAGCGTATAATTTATTTAGCAGGATATTGTGGTCTACGTAGTCAAAGGCTTGAGTCATATCACAGTAGATGGAACACACAGGTATATTTCGGTCAACATTTGTGATTACTTTATTCAAGAAGTCATATATGGCCATATTAATGGTTTTGTTTTTTCTGAAGCCTTTTTGTTCTTCCGTCAAGATGTCTTGTTTGACTAAATATTTATAAATTTGTTCATATATGTATTTTTCAAGTACCTTTGAAAATATAGGAACAAGTGCAATAGGCCTGTATGATTCCGCTTTATCTTTATCGTTTTTTTTGTGCAGTGGTTTCACTACAGCAGTCTTGAGTTCGGTCGGATATATGGCTCGCGTTATGCATAGATTCATTATGTAACTTAAATGACCGCTAATGATGTCGGACACATATTTTACTATTTCTGTAGATATACCGTCATGTCCTACGCTCTTAGTATTTTTTAAAGATTTGATTATCCGTTTTATGTCGTCTTCGTGGCTAGGTGCCATAAACATCGAACTTTTTGGTTTGGATATGTTTGAGGTGACTTGTATACCGGTATTAAAAACAGGTTTAATTTTGTCAATGAAAAAGTCGTTAAAAATATTAGCTATATCACGGGGATCTGTTATATTTTTATCATCCATTTTAATGTTAGCAATTGTGTTTTTAGGCAATTTTGGTTTTGACTGGTTTATGATCTCCCATGTTGCTTTTGATTTGTTTACTGCCGATTTGATTTTATATGTGTTTTGAGCACGTTTAGTTAATTTTACTATTCGCTTGTAGGTATTGGTATTGGTATTGCATTAAGTTTTATTTTATTTGCGTCATTTCGGTTCAGACGGTAACTCCACAAAAGTGCCCTCTTCTTTTTACTGCAGGCTCTAATTCCTCGCGACACCCATTGAGGTCGTTTGTGTAATTTTATATTTATTCGTTTTAATGGGAAGCACAGACGATAGAACATGGCAAAAGTCTCCATGAATAGGCTGTAAGCTTTATTCGGATCATCGCATTGATAAATATCAGAAAATGAGCTGTTATGTAGACATTGTCTAAATTTTTTCATATTTTCTATACTATAGTCCCGTCGTTTTACATACCAGTGATTTATATGGAAAGTCCCTCCTACAGGGCACTTCAATATTTGACAGGTGTGATCTGACAAAGCAAACTCAACCACTTCAGCTTTGCATTTAGTACCAAGATTATGAGCAAAGTTGTCAATACAAGTGTTACTTGTTAACCTGGTAGGTTGGTTGATTTCTAACTTTAAATTAAAATTAAGAAGCAGACATTCTAGATCAAGGCATATATTGCTACGTTTTAATGTGTCAATATTGAAATCACCGCATATCACAATATGTTGATTTTGTTTCTTTGTTAATATCAGTAATATTTTTTGCAAGCGTTCAAAAAATATAGTCAAGTTACTAGTCTTGGGATTCTGTAAATACAGACGACAATGGTGTTTGATTGGGTTAATTTAATAGCACAACATTCAAATGACAAACTCATTGCTAGTTTATTTATATCAGGCAAAGCTACCCACTGAAGTCCCTTTTGAATCAAGATACATGTACCACCTCGTTTTGCTTCTGTTCTACTAAAACACGCAGCCAGATTATAGTTTGGAATAGTCAGAAAATTTTCATAACCTGACATAATGAAGTGTTCAGAAATACAGATGACGTCAATGTTAACATTCTTCGTGGTAAGTTCTTCTAGGCACACAGTAAGAGCATCTGATTTATTTAGAAGACCTGCTATGTTTTGATATGTAAATAATTTTCATAAAAATAACTGGTTACTCGGCAATTCGTTAGTTTGGTACAGCTCCTTTACATTGGTTTGTCTATAAAATATGTCATATGTTTTTAGACCTTGAAAATTGTATTCATGCCATAATTATTTATTAGTCCAGTGCGTTTTGAAAACATCGTGTAATCACTTGATAGATTCTTATTCGAGTCCAGGAAGTATGCATGCTCATGTGTTAATATGTCGAGATAAAGTAGGTTGTTAAAAACTTCGACCCTCCAATTGTACATAGTCTTATAGTCATTGTATTTATAAGTCGGGGCACAGATTATGACATTCGTGTGTTTTATTTTCTGTAAGGTCGTCCGAATACTTAATACCAGGTGGAAGTAGTCGTTTGTACTGCTAAAGTCCTCCTCCCCTATTAATATAATGCGAAAATCATTGTATGTAATTTTTTTTAATCTGGTATCTATGCCATTTAATAACTGCTCGGTTTTACAGTTCGGCATTAAATAATGACATATGTTTTCCGAATGTTTACGAAGTGTTGTTCCTGCAATATTTCTAACTTTGTTTTTGTTGTTGGTACTCAAAATGCAGATATTACAGTCTGTTGTCTTTAATTGTAATCGTTCTTTAGGTTGAGGACTTGTTATTGTAGTTTTAGGGTGCTTGTTGAGGGTAGGCGTTATTGTTTTATTTTGCATGTCGGGGGAAGGCGTTTTTATTTGTTTTTGTAAACAATGCAGAGAGCCCGCTTCTGGCAACAAGGCTGCTTTTTTAAAACTCACACCTAATGTTTCGTGATGTTGTGATGTGTTAGAGTCACGTCTTGTAGAAGACATATCAGTTTGTGTTGCCTGGTGGATAGTACATTTTTTGCAAACAGTTTATATCTTTGTTTGGGGTAGACTTCCTAGCTTTACTCTTTCTAATACGACTTGATGTTATATTTGTGTTATCCGATAGACTAAGGTTTTTGTAAGTTTCTACTACTTTCAAGGTCTTGTTGAGATCAGATTGTAAGCGGCAGTTTTCAGTATTAAGATTCTCAATTTCATGGTGAGCACTAGTTAATTGGCTTGTAAGCTCAATTATCTTCTCATTTAATTCAGTAACTGATTGACTTTCGTTAAATGACGTGTTCGAGAGACTTATCTTTGTGGTATCAAACAGAGGAGACTCACATCTTGAAATATTGTCAAGTGAGCTTGCCCGTCGGGGTTTGCTACTGCGATATGTGATATTCTATTCGAGATCCATGATGATAAGATAAAAGATAAAAAATGCTTCGTGTATTGGAACGTAATCGGATCGATGTCAAAAGACCAGTGTATCCAAATAAAATAGCTGTTGGCAGTGCAATTTCTGAACGAATACTATTCTATCAGTAATAATGTGCTGATCTGTGATTGGGTCGTGAAGAATCAGCTGTCCTTTGTTTATATTGAATATTTACTGATTTCAAATTTGCAACTGTCCTTCTTAGTCTTTTTTGGTCCAGTGTTTGTCAGAAAAGTAGCTTTCAGATTTGATTAGTTAGAGTGTTAATGTTTGTCAGAAAAGTAGCTTTCAGATTTGATTAATTCTTCCATTATAATACGTAAATAAACAACATTTCCATTAAATTAATCCGTATAGGAGTAGGAGTACAATATTGATCTCCAACATTTTAGATTAAATTGCATTTAAAGTATGTCTAAAACATTTTAAATAAAAATTGTATATTAAATATCTAACTTAGTTTTTGGGTATGTAGTTTTTTATTCAAAATTTTATCCATCAATACGCAAATTTAATTTAAAATGTTGTGTATCTATTTAATCAAAATTATTAAGCTTAACGGGCTAAACAAAGTAAACTGAGCAGTGTTCGGTAAATTTCATCAAATTATTAGTTTCAACAAAGCAAATTGAGCAGTTTTCGGAAAATTGATTAGAATTTTATTTGTTTACAGCTTTGGTAATAAATCAACCAAGCCATAGCCATACAACAAAACATAACACACATTCCTTTTTCAAAATCGGTTAGCATCACCAATCGCTAAAACATTTACCATCGTTATCCTTTCAGATCTACTCACACCACTAAAAACACAAACAAAAACTCGACGGTCAACATCGATAAGATTACCCACACCTGTTTGGTTGCCAGTGACATTAGTACTGGAATCCTGAATGATGGGCAGGATGCACAGAGCACGGAACGATAGTCGTGTCGTTCCGTGCTCTGAAGACAATGGCAGCGACTAAAGACGCTCTAGCTAATTTCGTGGTTCCGTAGGAATTGCGCTGAGCACAAGTTTCAGATATACCCAAACCAGAAAATCTGTCACCAATCTTGCCAAGGGGTGTGTTACCCAGTTACTGGGTTATGTTTTTGTGGAGTTCAGATAGGCATCGCATCCCATGTATAATATTCAGCTTCGATACTGGAACCCGTCCTCAACATAGTTGCCAAAAGGCTATGCTGATTGATTGATAAGTTTTGGCTGTCATAAGCAACTCGAAACTATCAAGGGCAATATGAAATTCTATGAGTAAACGGTGAGTCATATGCTTGGTTCGTATCGAAAGTTTTTACTATGTTGTTTCTATCTGTGGCCGACGAAGCTTTCGCTGTGGTCAGGGTATGAAAAATGCACGGTGGGGTAATGCTGCTTGACGGCATAGCGAGGCGCCTCGCAGGCAATATGGTCATACATATTGACCGTTGCTGCCGAAGAGGTTTAATTCTATTGCAACTGGCTGGAAAAGGAGTTTGAAACGTTTTTAGGAGTATAAAGAGCAGTCTTTTTTAAGTTATCGTGATTGAGGATATCTTAAGTAAAAATGAAAATGCATCTTCATTAGAGCTTTGAATATTTAAACTATCCAGAGAAATAGTAGACCGGTTTCTTAGAATTAATAACTATAAATTCAGATATCCTCTTCGATGTCCACTCGGACGAAATACTATATGTCATTCGACACTGGATTGTCCACTCCACATATTTACCATTTTCGATATCTGCCTCGGGGGTGCTCAATTTTGTACGAAATTAGTGCCAAAAAGGCGGATATTCTCGAGAGAGATAGATAATTATGAAAAAAAAAACACCCCGAGCGGAGAGGTAAAAGTGATAAACACTCACTAATAGAGATAACATTAAAACATAACTCATTTACCTTATTTCTCGTAGTTCTTCAAGTATTCAAACACTTTAAAAACAGGTGAGACTTTTCCAGTAATCGAAAAACGGTTTTATGAAGAAGAAAGAATAAGCACCGACTTACTGGAATAAAATTTCTTCATTCAAGTGATGTCTGTTGCATTTAATTAGTTTATTATGAGTACACCGAATCCACCGAATCCGAAATTCCTAAAAAATATAGTAATATGATTAAAATCGATTATTTTGAAACCTAGGAAACTTGCCTAACTACGAGTACTAACTTTAACTACCAGAAAATGGGTAGTTCTACTCAAACGGATGCAGCTATTTGTAACCGTATTTGTAATAAACAAGAATTAGCGGTGTTCGCTGCAAAAAATATATATGCAGTATTGTATTGGCGATAAGCTTAAAATACGTCACCTGATTTGGATAATACACCATTTTGTATTTGAATTTCGGTACTTGAAGCGATAACGAAGTAATTGCGTGAATTGTATCATTGGGTGCACTGCTGATGGTGGATCCGATACGTTGTTATTGTGTCCACATTGACCCACAGATTAATAATAATTTTAATATCCTGCTTTTCAAAAACTTCATTCATTCATAACCGGATGCAATGGTCCAATACACACATAAATGACTGAATGAGGAATCTGTGAAAAGTAGGTTATTAAAACAAGGATTTGTGTGGATAGTCTGTATAGGCCATTTGGCTAACGAAATGGTTCGTTTCGCATAAAGTTATTTTACAGAAGAATGTTTCTGTTCATTTTTGTTGGATTTTCGTTAACTTTTTTTGTATTAGTGTTATTGTTATTGCCCAAATAGGTACATACTGGTAACATTAATCAAGTTATCACTGGGCCTTTTATTTTGTTTATCCGAGTATTTAAATGACTATATTGCAAGGGCAGGTTTGATTTGGCTAAGTGCGTGTCGGACTTCGCACATTTAGGGTTCCGTACTTAACCGTAAAATCAAATTGGTTGTAATAGGAAAAACTTTTAACAAAAAATCAAACCGACTTCCAAAACAAAACACTATTTGTAGTGTGTACTTTCTGAGTACAAATGATTGCATTATTGATGAAAATACCAAAATCGCTATATATATGCCTATAATATTTGAGGAGTTCCCTCGATTTCTTTAGGATAACATCATTAGATCCTGGTTTCCAGCAAAAGCATATTCAGGGTTACGCCATCACAGCCCTCAGCGTTAGATTTTAGCTGGCGGAAGTATCGCAATATCTGATCAGCAGTTAATGTTTGTAATGCAAATTAAAAGCTATTATCACCATAACGATGAGACTCAAAGAAAGTGCGTTGCGACATATTGCAGACAGGGTTACCAGGAACACTCATAAAGTGATTATTGATTTGGTTTGGATTTCTGAGGTTAGTAGGAAGGTCATCAATTTGTTTATTTGGTAATATAGTGCCTCTTAAATTTTGCCATAATGCTTTCGGATTTTTAATTTGGCTATTAATATTAAATTTGAAATATGCAAACTTTTCTCTAAATATGGCATTTAACATCAGAGATTTCAACTGCTTGTAGTATGCTTTTTTGCTTCATTCCGCAAGCGCATCATCAATTTAATTGTATCTGTTATCCAGGGATATGACGGTTCCTTAATTAAACATTTCTTGACCGGTGCGTGCGCATCGTAAATTATTAAAATCATCATCATCATTCATCATTTCAGCCGAAAGACGTCCACTGCTGGACATAGGCCTCCCCCAGGTGTCACCACATTGACCGATCCCGTGCGTCTCGCATCCAGCGCCTTCCCGCAACCTTAACCAGGTCATCAGTCCACCTAGTGGGAGGCCTTCCAAAGTATCGTCTTCCGGTTCGCGGTCGCCATTCCAGAACTTTTCGGCCCCATCGGCCATCCGTTCTGCGAGCAATGTGCCCTGCCCACTGCCACTTAAGTTTGGTAATTCTTCGGGCTATGTCGGTAACTTTGTTTCTCCTGCGGATATCATCATTTCTGACGTGAGCAAGGAAATTCCGAGCATAGCCCTCTCCATTGCCCTTTGGGTGACTTTGAGCTTTCTGATAAGGCCCATTGTGAGCGACCACGTCTCGGTCCCATAGGTGATCACTGGCAACACACACTGGTCATAGACTTTTGTCTTGAGACACTGCGGTAAATTGGACGAGAAGATACCACGCAACTTCCCGAACGCCGCCCAGCCGAGTCGGATTCGACGGTTGACCTCTTTCTCAAAATTGGACCTACCCAACTGGACCGTTTGTCCCAGGTAGACATAATCGTCTACAACTTCGAGAGTCGAGTCTCCGACCTTGATAGGAGTGGGTGTTACATGGGCATTCACCATGATCTTGGTTTTGTCCATGTTCATTTTAAGACCCACTCTTTCGGAAGCTCTATTGAGGTCATCGAGCATTTTTCTGAGGCTCTCCATGGTCTCAGCCATGACCACTATGTCGTCGGCAAACCGAAGGTGAGTAATGTACTCGCCATTAACGTTAATGCCAAGCCCCCACCAGTCCAGAACCTTGAAGACATCCTCCAGCGCAGCAGTGAACAGTTTCGGAGAAATGACGTCTCCCTGTCTCACGCCGCGCTGGAGAAGGATTGGTTTCGAAGTCTGATCCTGAAGACGGACTGACATGGTGGCGTTTTTGTACAAACACTTCAACACCTCAATGTACCGGTAGTCGATCTGGCACCGTTGGAGAGACTGCAGTACAGCCCAAGTCTCTATCGAATCGAAGGCTTTCTCATAGTCCACAAACGCTAAACAGAGAGGCAGGTTATACTCTTCGGTCTTCTGTATAACCTGCCGCAGCGTATGTATGTGGTCTACGGTGCTAAAGCCTTTTCGGAATCCGGCTTGTTCGGTGGGCTGGAAATCGTCAAAACTGCGCGCGAGACGATTCGTGATGACTCTTGAAAACAACTTGTAGACATGGCTAAGAAGTGAGATGGGCCTATAGTTCTATAGACAAGAGCCCCGCCAATAATGGCCACCAAACCGTCGAGGTCTCCAACCCAGTTATCCCTGGGTGGGACGAAACAAGGCTCGGCGACCACAGCCACGTGAATCGACCACTCTGCCATGCTTTGGAGCAAGAGATCCTGAGCTCTGGCAGAGTGGTTGATATTGCCCTGGGATGCGCAATCCATACCCTCCGCTCCATTCCTAGGCCGGGAGTCGGCTGAAGAGCAGCCAGGCTGACGAGGGGGTAAAGATCCCCCGGCAACCTTGGCCCTCCTTCTCCTCTTCTGCTGCTGCGCAGGTGCGCCACAGGCCTTTCCGCCCGCTCTATGCCCAGCGGGCCTCCCTGCAGCTGTACAGAGGCTGCAGTTTGGCGCCGCGGAGCACTGGGCCGCCTTGTGGCCGGGCTGACCGCAACGATAGCACTGCTCGCTGCGGTCTGTTTCGGCGGTGCATCGTGCCCTGACATGCCCAATGTCCAGGCAACGATAGCACCGCAATGCCCTGGGTTGCAGCAGCTTGACCCTCGCTGCAACCCACCCCACCAGCAGTCGTCCGCCGTTAGCGACTTTTTGCGCCGCCGCCACCGGGCACCGCACCCAAATCATGCCGAGCCCGGTAGCGTCGGCGCGGATATCGCCCTTTCGCACGTCCTCTGACGGACATCCGCCGGCTCGGGCGATGGCCGCCACGACCTCAGCTGGGGTCGTTGAGTCGTCCAGACCGTCGATCCGCAGCTCAGCCGTCTTCATTGGCCTGGACACTCGGACGTCCTCAGGATTGAGGACCTCCCGCAGCTTGGCGGCCAGAATGTCCGCCTTTTCTGCGCTGGAAGCACCCGTCACCTCGAGCAGCCGCGCCCCCGTAATCGCCGGCCTCATTTTGAAGCCGGACGGTGTTCCAAGGTCGGGGAACGCGACTTTGGCCCTCGCCTCTGTCAGGACCGCCTTGTAAGTGACGCCCGTTTCGACGGCTCCGGGCTGCAGCGTGATCACTACAGCCGCGGAGCGTTGGGCTCTGACCTTATGCGGTCCCGCGGCCTTATTCGATAACGATGCGGGTGCTCCAGAGGTTGCCGGCGGCGCCGTCCTCTTCTTTCGACGGCGGCCCCTCTTGACCACCGTCGTCCAGGCCTCGGTGAGGGGGCCAGGTGGAGTCGACGGGGTCGCAGCCGTCGACTGCGAAGTGGGCGCGGACCTACCCTCACCGGGCTTGACGGTTTTCTTCCCGGCTCTTTTTGGTTCACCCGCTGCGGCTGCTGGGCCCGAGTTTGCGGGCGCCTCCTTTTTCCGCTTATCCGCAGCGAGTGGTGGGCGGAGGGTTTCGGCCGGCAGTCTCGCCTCTATAGCCTCTTACCGGGCACCCACCGATGCGTGCGATCTTTTCGACCTCTGTATCCGCAAGTGCAGAGGCCGACGATGGGGCCGATGATTGAACCGACGACGGGGCCAGCGATGGGGCCGTGACGGACGAACTGGCAGCTGCCTTGTGGGTAGCAAACTGCCGCTTTAGGTCCTCCAACTCGGATCGGAGACGGCTGTTCCCCTCCCATAACTTCGCCGTCTCCTCCGTACCACCACACCCCTGCACCAAGCCTGTGGCGTTTTGCCCTCGAGTATGACGGAATCAAACAGCTTCTGAAGGGCCTTAAGGACCGGTTTTCTACCCGCCTTCAGGAGTTCGGCTGTAATTCCGTCTTCAGCCGGCGCGTTGTTTTTAAGCTGTTTAAGAGCCATCCTAATCTCATACAGGCTGACGTCCGGAATGTCTTCGGTATAGTGCCGGGTCAATCTAGCTCTAGGGTCTTTTGCTAGATTCGCGACGGGTTTACTGGTTGACGTGTACAACTGCCCATAGAATCTCTCGATCTCTCTTAATAGCTCCGGTTTGGCGGAAACGATCCTGCCATCGTCGGTCTTCAGTTTCGTGAGATGACTCTGCCCAATAGTCAGATCTCTTGCAAAGACCTTGGAACCCTTATTCCGCTCAATCGCGTCTTTAATACGCTCGGTATTAAAGTGGCGGAGATCACTTTTCAAGGACTTTGAGATCCGTCTAGTGAGCTGCCGGTATTTCAACGCATCGTCTGAAGACTGCAGGGTCATCTCACGCCTCTCCTTCATGAGCTTGAGAGTAGGATCAGAGAGCTTTTTGTTTATGTCTGTACGGCGGGTCTTGAAAAACTTAGACCCAACCGTATGGACAGCTTCCACGAACCCATCGCTGTATTCGTCCACGGAGCTCCCTAGGCATTCGAAACGATTCTGGAGTTCGAGCTGAAAGCTCTCGGGGTTTTGGATCTGGATCTGTGCTGGACGGAGCGTGGACTTCATCAGTCGAAACCTTTCAAGCTTGATATTAATGTTAAATGTGCCTCTCACCATGCGGTGATCGCGCCCGGTTTTCACCGAATTGATCACAGAGACATCATTGAACATTTGCTTCTTGGTTGACATGATGAATTCGATCTCGTTTTTAGTTGCACCATCGGGGCTTTGCCAGGTCCACTTCCTGTGCTCACGCTTTCTGAAGAAGGAGTTCATCATATAGAAGCCCTCCTTCTCCATAAAACTGGCCAGTAGGTGACCCCGGTGGTTCCGATGTCCAACTATAAATTGGCCCACTTGCAGCTCATCCTCGTACCGTTTGCCCAGTTACGCGTTGAAGTCCCCCATGACAATGGTGAAGTGAGTTTTGAAACCATGCATGGCTCTAGAAATATCCTCATACATGGTCTCTACCTCGTCGTCGGGGTGTGCCGAGGTCGGGGCGTAGAACTGTATAACCTTCAGCGAATATCTCGAGGATATTCTGAGTATAAGGTACGCCACCCTGGTCGACACACTCTCGATCTTCACCACGTTGTTCACAAGGGACTTGTGGACGATAAACCCGACACCACCCTGGGACCGCCGATCACCCTCTCGGAAATAGAGCAGGTTACCGGATATGAGGATTATCGAGTCCTCCCCCTCACTTCGGACTTCAGATAACCCTATAATACTCCACCGCAACCTGCTCAATTTTTCCTCGAGTCAGGCTATCTTCTCGTCGGTCCGGAGTGTTCGCGTGTTATACGTTGCCAGGTCCAGTCGTCGGTGTTTATCAGCAGGGTAGCCGGGTCCACTCCGGGGATTCTTCGCACCCCTTGCCACGCCATCGCCTCGACCGCTACCGCAGTCGAGGGTAGACGGGCTGCCGGGCACTCGGGGCCGTTTTATTCTTGTCCTTTTAATTTTGGTTTGGAGGGGTTTGCCTTAATCGACACGCTTGGCAGGCGGGTTGGCGATCGCAGTTTGTTGTTAAAGTGCACAGAGATCGCTGCTGCCCATTCTATGGTGTGTCCCTTAGTCGCCTTTTACGACACCCACGGGAAGATATGGGATGGTGAGATTCTTTACGTCCGACGCCATACGGAACTTTACGTCCGACACCATGCGAAACTTCATAATGATAAATTTAATTTAATTAAAAAAACAAAAGCACGCATGGTTGGCGCAATGGTTGAGCGATTGACTGCTGCGCTGCGTGTCGCGGATTCGATCCCCGCACGGAACAAATGTTTGTATGACCTACAGATAGTGGTTCCGGCTCTGGGTGTTTGTGTGTGTGAGTTTATATGTTTGTAAACGTACCCACGATACAGGAAGAAATTCCTATTGTGGGGCAACTTTTCAAAAAGAACAAATAATGAAAATATTTCATTATTTTTCAGGTCAATGGAAAGTTAAAAGTTCTTCGGAACAAAACTTTAAAAAATATCTGACTTTGGTAGCTTCTCATTCCATCGTGTCCCAATATTTTTTATACATAAAATACTGTATCTATCTACTCAACGAGTTCTAAACAACGATACCCCACTTGATGGGGTAGGTAAAAATGTTGTTTATGCGCCCTCCCTTTAGCTGTAGTTATGCTGCTTTAGTCCCTTAAATTTCACTAACTAAAGATTTAATAGACAGTATTTAAAAAAAAGTTACTCTAGTTAGTTCAGAAAACCAATTTACATAAAATTAGCGTTAAGAATTTTAAAATCCAACTTTCGCCTTAAAACTAAACAAGAACGCACTTTTTGTCCGGACAGAACAGAAAAAATAATTTTGTCCACTTCATTCGCCCAAAGGACCATGGGCAAAAATGTATGAAGCCTGGGCTCACCCACCAACAGAAATTAGCTCACTTGGAATATACTCGTTCTTCAATAAATATAAAGATGTAAACTCATTTGTGTGATGAATGCATGGGGTTATTTAGTTATAAATATTTTTCTATAAATCTCGAATATAAAACAGAAAAAATGTTTCTACCTACCTATGTCTGTTATAGACTTTTAAACCGTCCAACTGCTGTGAAAGGCAATAATGCGAAGATGGTAATAGACCAAAAAAAAGGAAAGAAAAAAAGTTAGCTAGATAGGTACATTGTACTTTTTGTTGTTTGAAATCTTCACTTGTGAATAACTCTTTATCTCACTTGTGAATAATAGTAATGAAAAAGTCACAGTTTGGTAACAGGTGACATTATGTGCCTAATTGCGGTGAAATTAGAGCCACTTTATGAGCAAGTGTGTTGAAATATTACATTGTGTATTAAGGGCGGTAAGTAAGAAATTACGATCGAGACTCTAGTAGAAGCCCGAAGTCGAAGACTGAGGGCTTTCTGAGTAGAGGTTCGTAATTCCCGTACCGCCCGTGATACATAAAATGTTTTTCATCACATTTGCGAGTAATAATTATGAATTATAGCTTTAATACACAAGTCAGCACAGCTGTTATTACGAAATATGAGAACTTTTTTTTAAGCGGTCGGTGAATTTTTGCCCACACCACAGATTATACAGTGTTTCGTTCAGTAACTTTAAGGGCAAATACTTACGTAGGTATACAGCCATGACGGAGTGTAAAAAGAATTAAATAATTTCGACGTTTTCATACTATAACTATTAAAATCGATTATTAAGAACATTAGTTGAGTATTTAAGTAACATGTAGCGAGATTGCAAAGAAATTCCTGTTTAGATAACATTTTAAGACAATTTTTCAATGGCGTGTAAACTCCTTGCTTGAACTTGTATGACCTGTGTGCTGTGCCATAAATTAAAAAAAATATTACTTGCCGCCCTAGGGTTTCATGACAAAAAGAAAGCCCGAGGGTTTTATATGGGGCATTACGGCCAAGTTAACCTGTATGTTTAGATACTTTTTACGTGCAAGTGTGATGAAAATTACTTTTCAAGCAATACGCTCTACTAGAGCCTCGATCGAAATTCCTTACTTACCGCCCTTAATACACAATGTACTATTCCTTTCATTTTTGTTATATTCTCTTCCTTTTCCAATGGGTTTCATCCCACTATTATTTCGTTTTCCTTTAAAAATTATCGACCCTGGTCTATAAACATTAGACTCCTTCTAAAATCTCTCATCTCATCAGTCTATCATTTCTGGTATGCAATACTACCCTACAACGAAACTTCGGGCGACACAAAGCTGAACCATTTTGCATCACCCTGGAATAAATAAACCCGTTGGCTTTTTATCGGTCACATTTCAGGGAGTGTGCAATGGAATTGCACGTGCAAAATAAACATAAAAAACAGCTGTTATCAGTTAAAATTATTTTTATTTACATCAATCATAAACCAATAATAAAATCGGGTAGATGACCTGCCGGTGAATCATTATTATTGACTAGCTGTCTCACGCGGCTTCGCTCCCGTCATCGGGCTACCTACCACCCCCGTTTACGCAGCGCACGCAACGGAAGTTCGCAAAAAGGAATAATTTTGCCCGTTTTTGCAACATTTTTCATTTATGCTCCGCTCCTATTGGTCATAGCGTGATGTTTTATAGCCTATAACCTTCCTCAATAATCGGGCTATCGAATAGTGAAATAATTTTTAAATTCGGACCAGTAGATCCTGAGATTAGCGCGTTCAAACAAACAAACAAACTCTTCAGCTTTATAATATTAGTATAGATTTATGATTGATTAAATTGTATGTGTCTATCTAAAACTAGATACCATATTATTGAAATGGTACCTATATGCACAACTTCCTACGGTGCGTCTACCTGTTAGACACGAACAGTAATATTGAGCGATGGCATCTGGTCCTATTTCATTTCTGTTGACCAGGATATATACGTAATATGGACGTGCTCGAACATAACTGTATTCTTCCTTTTAATAACCACACATGTTGGTTTTGGATATTGTTTGCTGCTAAATCATGTTATTCATTTTCACGATAAACGTACGTAAATGTTCGCTGCAATATGTCTTAGCAAGTTCCATTTGATATAACCCACGGGATATCATAATAATTGAAATAATTGATAGCCGAGGAAAGTCTTCCAACTGATTTGCTTCCATTGCAAGAAATGCGGCTAAACAACATGCTAGGGTCGGTAAATCACAGAACAAGAGAGGATACACTGAAACGAACAGTTAATATCGTGTGCTCACGAATCGACTGACTGAGAGAGCGGGCGAGCGCCCTGCCGGGCGAGCACGGCCTATTGGGATTGTGACAGACACATTTTTATCACACTTTGGGACCAAAAACCGTGATAAAATATGTGACTCAAGCCAGTCACAATAGGCCGTGCTGACAGAGGCCGTGCTCGCCCGGCTGGCGTGCGACTGGGTGAGAGGGATGGAGAGTGTCGTAAAACATGTGCGCAGGCAGATCTAGTGTTTACCATTATTTTAAAGGTATGAATTTATTGTTACAATAACAGTTTTATGACTACCAATTGTCTCTTTCTACAAAACTTATTTAGGTGCATATCTTTTTTCTGCAATGGAATTGAAGGTGGTGCCCATAGTAACAATTTAAGTACGAACAAAATCCTATACAATGGCATATGCCATATGGTCCTTTGACTAGTGATTCCTTTACTAGGAATCGTTAGTCACACATGTTTGAGCCAATTCTTGTTATTTAGTAGCCGATACAACTGGTAGCACCTCTAGCGTGTCTGGGATGTGTAATGAAATGGATGTAACGGCTATTGGGCTGTCTTAAAAACTGCATAAATTAGATATAACTTGTATTATTATATTATTGAGCATATGCACTTTGCATCTTTGTATTCAAATCGCAAAATGCATCGTGCATGATGTTAGGCTAAATCGTATTTTTAACCGACTTCAAAAAAAGGAGGAGGTTCTCAATTCGTCGGAATCTTTTTTTTTTTTTTTTTTTATGTATGTTCCCCGATTACTCAAAGATGCCTGGACCGATTTCAAAAATTCTTCTTTTGTTTGAAAGGGTATACTTCCTAGTTGGTCCCATAATCATCAAGTCAGGATCTGATGATGGAATCCTAGAGAAATCGAGGGAACTCCTCAAATATTATAGGCAAACATATAGTGATTTTGGTATTTTCATCAACAATGCAATCATCTGCACTCAGAAAGTATCATTTGGTGAAGTGGAACTGATGAAGCAGACCACAGGTGGCCACTGGATCTCCTAAATGCTAAATATGTCACGGGCATAAGATATCTCGAATAGTTAACCGACTATAATGAAGCAAATACTTATAAATAAATGGTACTGGTGAAAATGACACCATCGAACTGATCTGATGATGAAACCGGAAGGTAGGCACTGGAACTCTAATATAAGACGATGTATCCTAGTCGTGTTTGGGCTTATTGGAATCGCCATGAGATGTACTTTGGCTATAAATGATAATCATGTTAATTGGAGGTACCTACCAAAACTAAAAACAGAAAAATAAAAACTTTTTAACAAAAAATCAAACCGACTTCCAGAACAAAAAACTACAAAGCAAAAAATAAATTTCTTTTCCGAAGTCGGTGTCGAAAAACGGGAAAGAATGGGTAGGCACAAAAGACACCGACTTCGGAAAAGAAATTTATTTTTTGCTTTGTAGTTTTTTGTTCTGGAAGTCGGTTTGATTTTTTGTTAAAAAGTTTTTTATATCATAGTCTTCGATGAAGAATACACTAGATTCCCGGTCAGCGCTTCAAAAATTCAAAATTAGTATGGTACAATCATAGCCAACGTTAATACGTTAAAAATGCCGCAATATGCGTTTGTAGGTAGCTCTATTTCACACCTACGGGATTCGCCACGGGAGTTACCACCACACGTGTTGTATTTAAATAAAAGGTTTTGATCACTGTAGTATTATTATTTTATTCCCGTAATTATCCCAAGTTGAACACAAACACGCGGACCGGCCAATGCGCAGTAACTGGCGATCGCCCATTCACACTTCTCTTTCATACAACAAAACGCTGACGCATAACATTCGTACTTACATTGTCCCTACATTACTCCCCCCAGATTTTACAAACATTTTTAGGTTTAAAAATCTTAACTCTAACATGTCCTTCTGAAATAATTGTACCATTTGGTCACATTATCATTTAATAAATCACAATATTATTACTAAGTTGCACTGTTCACTGCCTTATCATGAGTCATGGAATTCTATTACACTGTTCCATGAATAACTGTCGGGAATCGGGTTACGCATAACTTGCTTGCTGTGGCTGCGTGCGTTGTGCTGCCTGCATGTTCCAAGTATTAAAATTTGTCGTCATCATTTTATTTATCCAATTTTTGATGCGATTACGACAGTAGATGACGGCCCCAAAAAATATTATAATTACCATGAAAACACCCATAAGTGTTATTGTCATGTTTTGTTTATACACTTGGGCTTCCACTGCGCCGTTTTGGGCAATTATCACTTCTTCCTTGCTGAATGTTTTTCCCATTTTGATGGTGATTATTTCAAAATGTGTACTTGTCACTACTGGGCTTGTGTTCTTATTAACTTTAATTTACTTGTACAACTACATGTAACCTATTGAACAGTGCATTTTGCATTACTTGCATTCTTATTTCTGTAAATTTTACTTTTACTTATTTGTACAAATTGACAAAATATGTTGGTCATTCTATTGCAATACCTATGTACTTAATTTCTATTGAACGCATTGTCAGCGTGTTCCGGTAATACATTGTGGTACCTATACTGCTATCTATAATGCTGACTGAGGTTTCCACTCACTTATACTACATTGTTTGCGTACCCCTGTTTTTCAAGGGGCCGACTTGAAATTGTTTCTTTACAACAAAAAAAACATAAAATATGTTAAAGGTAGTTGCCATAAGGATCTACTCTGCTATGAAAAACAATCGCCCCTTGGGGTCCACAGTATTCCTTATGACAACGCCATTAATAGATTACACACATACACAAAACAAAATATAAACAAAACAACACCCTAACAACAAAATCATTGAATAAATTTGTCGGTCTCACAGACCATCGTGCGAATGTAGGAAGGTTGATATTGTAACAATCAAAATACTTCCTTGTTGTAATGATGTTTCTCAAGGTGTACTAACTGGCATACTTATTTTTAACAATTAAATCGTACTGGTAATTTGATGGTACGACCGCTTCTAGTTTTTTTCTTGTCATTGCATTTTACATTTTGATCTTCACTAATGATGCTTTTATTACTAACCGTGTTTGTTATTGGGGACTTCTTATTATCGTTTGGCTCGCATGCACTAGTGTCTGTAACCTCGGACTGGTTGTTTATGATAAACGCTGGTTTTAACCTGTCAATGGATATATTAACAGTTCTATTTGGCAACTGTATCTTAAAAACCTTCCCTATTCTCTCAATGACACGGTAGGGTCCATCATACGGTGGTGTTAAAGGTCGGCGAACTGCATCGTTTCTAATGAATATATGATTGCACTTGTCTAGTTCGCTATGCACAAATAATTTTCTTGAGTCCCGTATTTGTTGACAAACTGGTTTTATATTTTTTATATTATTTTTTAAATTGTCTATATACGCATAATCCCCTGTCACTCGATTATCAGTGGTGTCATAGAAATCGCCTGGTAATCTGATTGTTTGTCCGTAAATATATTCTGCGGGACTCACGCCATTATCGCTTCTGCCCACACTACGTAACCCTAATAAAACTGTAGGCAGTTCGTCGTACCAACTTGTGTTTTCCGTGAGGCGTGCTGTTAATGCCTGTTTCATACTCCTATGCCAACGCTCTACTATACCATTACTTTGTGGTCGATATGGACTACTTCGACTTCTTTTGACACCTAAAGTTTTCAAGAGTTCGTTAAATAAATTGCTTTCAAATTGACGACCCTGATCGCTAGTTAATCTCTCGGGAGCTCCAAAACGTGTTATCCAATTATCATAAAATACTTTTGCAACCGTTTCTGCAGTAATATCGCTGACAGGGATGGCTTCTGGCCATCGTGTAAATCTATCTATCATTGTTATTAAGTATCTGTACCCTTTCTTTGTTATTGGTAACGGTCCTACAATGTCTATATGAACGTGTGAAAAGCGCGTTGCTTCTGTGAATGGTTGTAGTTCTGATACGGTGTGTCTCCCTATTTTTGCCTTTTGACATTGAATACAGGTTTTTGCCCATTGCCCTACATCACGATTTAACCCGGGCCAGAAATAACGTTGTGCTATTAATTTGCGAGTTGCTCTAACACCCGGATGGCTATTCTCATGTACTGATTTGAAAATTTCCTTTCTATAACTTTCTGGTATATATGGTCTACATACACTAGTTGAGTTCTCACAGTATATAGCCTGTTCGCTGTTTGGAATGAATATTTTTTTTTAGAATAATATTGTCATTCCTTACACTTAACAATTGCGTCAGCTCTGTATCGCATTCCTGTGCTATCGCTAGTTCCGAGTATTCAATTGACTTTGGGCATTGTATCGTTTCAATTCTAGACGTTTGAATTCACTTATGAATAATAACTGCCTTGTACGTCTTGCCGTTTCGGAATTACTCTCTACTTTATGCATAGCGTATGTTAACGGTTTGTGGTCAGTATAAATGATCAATTCCCTGCCTTCAAAAAGATATCGGAAATGTTTTATAGCCATGAAAATTGCCGTTAATTCTCTATCATAGGTGGAATACTTCTTTTGCGCGGGAGTAAATTTTTTTGAAAAATATCCTAATGGCAACCACGAATTTTTCACCCATTGTTGTAACACACCGCCCGCACATGTGTCTGATGCATCCGTCATTAACGCTAGGGGCACATCCGGTATCGGATGTGATAACATAACTGCGTTCTTTAAATTACTTTTGCATTGTTCGTATGCCTGGCTCGTTTCGTCTGTCCATATGATTTTTGTTTTGTCATTCTTTTTTGCACCCTTTAATAATTCATTTAATTTTATTTGGCACGTTGTTGCATTTGGAATATTTGCCCTGTAAAAATTGATCATTCCTAGAAATTTCCTAAGCTGTTCTATTGATGTCGGTCTAGGGTATTCTGCTATGGCTTTTATTTTATGTTCTAACGGTTGAATTCCTTCCGTTGAAACCTTATAACCTAAAAACTCTATTTCTGATTTTCCGAAATCACATTTGGACAAGTTAATCGTGATACCATACTTCCTGAATCGTTGAAATACCTGTTCTAGATGTATTTTATGTTGTTCCATATTATCACTTGCTATGATTACGTCATCTATAAAATTAAAGAGGAAATCTAGATTTTTTAGTACGTCATTGTTCATGTATCTTTGAAATGTTTGACTTGCATTTCTTAACCCGAAATTCATACGGGTGAATTCAAATAATCCAAATGGCGTAATCACTGCAGTTTTATCTACGTCTTCTGGTGCAATTTTTACGAAATGGTACGCTCTGTTAATATCTATTTTGCTAAATACTTTCTTACCTGCTAGTATATATGTGAAATCGTGAAGTCGGGGCACGGGGTAACGGTCTGGTTTGGTTATCGCATTCAGACGCCGGTAATCTCCTACCGGCCTAATGTTTCCATCCTTCTTTTTTACAATATGTAACGGACTGGCCCACTCGCTTTTTGACGGTCTACATATCCCCATTTCTTGCATTAAACTAAATTCTTTTTTTACCTTATGATATCTATCCGGTGGCAGGGCCCTCGCTCGTGCGTGAACCGGCTTGCCCGTTGTTTCGATGTGGTGATACACATCGTTTGTTGACTCCCGATCTAGATTCGCGAAAGATACTGGCTTGGTGATGTCTGGAAATTGTGATAATAACTCAAGAAATGGATGGTTACTATCCACTGTGTTTACAGAAGGTTCATTACTAGATACAATTCTGCCAAACGTTAATAAGTTAGTCACCTTATCTATTAGCTTACGTTCATTTAAATCTACCAACAAATTATGATGCTCTAGGAAATCTGCACCTAATATTGCTTGATTGACGTCCGCGATAATGAAAGTCCAACGATACGGTCGGCGGAGTCCCAAATTTAAATTGCAGGTTTTAATTCCGTAAGTTTTAATTTCACTGTTATTTGCCGCAAATAGTTTATAGCTCTCACACTCACCATATAACTTTTGTTTACGTGACACTGGTATGACAGATACGTTGGCACCCGTATCTACTAAAAACTTTTGTCCATTTTCTCTGTCGAATACACTAAGACGATGGTTTTTTCTTGGTACAATATCACCCATCGCTATAATATTGATTGTACCACATTTAGTTTTCCGACGGCGTTTTCCAGGCACACGGCTTCTCGCAATTCCTCGCGTTCCTGCGGTATCTGAAATGCCATTTGCATAGCCAATCGGGATCGTTTGGTGTCCTTGACCTGGATCTTGGCCTGAAGCCGCTCTGACCACGTCCTTGTCGAGTTGCACTGCGTCGTTGCTGATTCACCTCATCTCGAAGAGATGCCACCTCTAGATTGAGCTTCGATATCTCCGTGAGTATCTCGTTCACCGGAACCTGACTGCTGCTGCTTCCTGCACTGGCTGTTGTTGAGATTTCCGCTATGTCCCCACTGCGTATGTTTTCCATGACCTTATCTGCTATGTTTGCGAGTTGGTCTAAGGTTTGGTCGTGGCTGACTGTTAGGACTGCTCGGGCAGAAGTTGGCAGACGAGAGATCCACAAATTGCGCAATGTATCTTCTGATGTTTTTGCATTGCGACCTAAATCACGCATGCGTCGTAATAACTGTGTAGGCTTTTGCGTTCCTAATTCCATCTCGCTTACTAGTTTCTGGAACTGTCTTTCTGCACTCTCTTCGAAAGCGTGTAACAGTCGCTCTTTTAATATTTTGTACTTGTCTGTTGGGGAAGGCGATAGAATAATGTCACTAACCTGTTGTAGTGCTTCCCGATCTAGCCTTGCAACCACAAAATCGTATTTTGCTTGATCACCAAGCTTCTGCGGTGCCAGCACGCTCTCCACTTGCGCGAACCACATCCTCGGCATGTCAACCCATAACATCGATACACGTGATGATACCGAGATGTTTGCTACTTCCGCTGCGGTTCCTCCTGCCTCCGGCATCTTGATTGGAGTTTGCTGCATCTTGTTCCGCTTTAGGTTGCCGTGACGAACCCACGATTACTCACTCGTTTATATTTTTGAAATGTTCGGGGTCACCACTGTAGGTAGCTCTATTTCACACCTACGGGATTCGCCACGGGAGTTACCACCACACGTGTTGTATTTAAATAAAAGGTTTTGATCACTGTAGTATTATTATTTTATTCCCGTAATTATCCCAAGTTGAACACAAACACGCGGACCGGCCAATGCGCAGTAACTGGCGATCGCCCATTCACACTTCTCTTTCATACAACAAAACGCTGACGCATAACATTCGTACTTACATTGTCCCTACACGTTCAAAAACTGTGCAAATAACCACCGTAACACCTTGATTTTGGAAGAAATATCTTTTTTTCGGTAAGTTTATATCATTAAGTGTTTTTCATAAAGTAAAAACCGAATTAAATAGTAATCAATTACCAAATATTATGATTGTTTGACCAACGTTTGCGTCGAAAAAGCGAACGCGTCAACTATTGTAACAAACATCGACTGTTCTGGAACAGAGAATGCATGGAGTAGTTTTTAAACCTTTATTTTTTTAGCCTACCTAATGATCCATAGAAAACGAAATAAAGTATCCCCGAAATTTCCTACATTATGTTTTTAACTTAATTGCTGAAATTTTAAGTTTCATTTTATAATAAATATTTTTGTACCTACATATAACTGACATTTAATTTTCAAGTTTTCAAGCAAACCCTAGCCTACCTACCTTCCTACCCTACCTAACTACCCTACCAACCTACCCTAGCTACCCGCCCACGTATATATATTTTTTTGAAACTGTATTTTTATTCGAGCGAGCATAACAAAAAAATAATTATTCAAATCGATCCAGCCGTTTTTGAGTGAGAACAACGAACAGCAATTGATTTTTATAATATAGAAAGATAGGTAGATAAGTGTGTGTGGCCATTTGAGCGACTTATTTTCGTTCCTGATTCTTAATCTAGTATTTTTATAGATCGATGATATAAAAAAAATAATTAAATAATATTTCGACTCCACTCATTCCTTGTTCAAGCAGCGATCTCGAACATAAATTTTGAAAATTCAAAATTCGAATTGCTTTTATTGGCACATTGTAATTTAGACTTTAATACTTGCGTGTAAGACTAAATTTGTATTGAGCTCATAATTTTATTATTGCTTTTTGGGAATGCAACTTTAAATATTGCATTTAAGGTTGAATTTGCATTAATGTATATTTATTTCAAGTAGAATTCTTAGAATTACCTAAACACAATTGGCGTCAGTTTTAAAGATAAGTTTTGTATTGGATCCTAAATCTAGAGTATTTTTCATCGAAGATCATAGTAGTCGCTGCTTTGTTGCACTACTCTATTGTTCAGGTTGCATGCACAAGTGTAGACACATCCTCCTTTATATCGATATTGAAACAGAAACAAAGTTTTCGTCTGTCTAATATCCAGCCAATGTAGAACTTTAATATTACTGAATACAATCAAACTAGGCATTCGAAGTTCAATTCAAATAAACCCTGTATATTTATTCGATAGTTTCGTACTGGCTGCTATACTTAACATACGCCGAACTTTCCTGTATGAGAAAATTTAGCCAAGCACTACGCCGCTACCCCATTCAAGCTACTTTACAAAAAATCATTTGGCAAAGGTAATACCTATGAGTGCTAAAGAGATGTTCCTACCAATTGGGGCAAGAAAAAAACATTTGATACTTTCCATTTTTTTAGTTGCCAGCAAATTAACTTTAGAAAAATCAAAGTTTTTTTGCCACTAACAAGCTTGGCGTAATGCTTCGAAAAAGAAAGTCGGGACTAGACAGAAACATGTTTTTTTTTTGCTGGCAACACTGGCCAAGTGACATGTCAAATTTGTGCTCCGTATTTAAAAAAAATATTTAATTAGTATTTATGTGAAATTAGGGTGTAATTTTAAGTAAAAATACAACAAAACGGCATAAATACTCAGGATTATTGTTTTCCTGCCGAAGTAACTAGTTAAATAAGAGTTCTGCCCGGCTGTCGACCGGTAACCTATCAAACAGCTGACGACCGAACTACGGAATTATATGGGGAGTATTGTTCACTTAAGTTTTATAATTATAGCACACATTTTTCACTTTAACTTTCTAACACGCTCTCCTTTAGATTTAACGTAAAATTTTTGCTGATTTAGCACTCTGTAGTGCATGTAAATCGTTTCGTTGACAGCGTAAAAAACGAAACAAAAACATCATTCAAGTCCAGTTATTTAGTTCTATTAATTGATTCTTATCTTTCAATAACAAACTTGTACGATGTTTTGCATAATTAAACTATAAAACTGCAATAAATCGTAGATTCATATTTTGGGCACCATACCCACATTAAATAAAAATTAAAGCTGTAAGGCAATCAAAAGTAAAAAACACAATAATAGTTAGCTTTTAAAGCCAATTCAGCAGCCCACCTCGTTTTGCTACATATTTTTTTTATTATTAATAATAATATACTAACACTTATTTCTTTTGTTTTTTTATTTTCTGTCCTCCATTTTCAACTTCTCTATTTTTTTTTCTGTTCTTTTGGTTCTCACCGTTTCTTTAATTTCTATTTTAATTTTTGTCCGGAAACCATGCCTGTAATGACCCGTAAGGCTACTACTGAGGACTTAGGATTCAAACTAAGAGCAACTCTCCAAGAACTAAAAGAATCGCAACATCAATGTCAGGAAATGTTGCAGGAGAGAGATGAATGTGAGGTAGAAGTACAGAATGTCATTTGTAAAAACACAAGCCTTAAGCGGGAGCTAGTGGTGCTGAGTCAGCAATATCAAAATGTTGTTGATGAACGCGACCAACTGCGGGTAGTCACGGACGGTTTCCATAATTGCAGTGATCTATATGAGGAGGCTTTAGGTAAAGTTAGGGACCTAGAAGATGAATTGGCTCATGCTAATTTTCAAATTCTGAATTTGCAAAAAGAAAAGTCATGTACTCAGGTACAGGAAACGTGCCATTTATATAGTGAGTTAATAAAATCAAATTGTAAACCTCATTCCATTACTACTATTGACCTGACTAAAGATTCCTTATTAAATGAGACAAATAGGTATAAAGTTAAAAATATTCCACTCAAAAAAGAACGAGTTGACTTGCTTAATAAATTAAACAATTACCAGATTAAATTAGAGGACAGTATAAAAATTTATGAAATTGACACAGAGAGCTTAGAAAATGATATTAAGGTACTTGAAGACAAACTGGGCTCCCTTTACAATAAATATGTTAGATCCCAGTTACAAATCAAGGAACACATTTTGGCCGCAAATGAGTTGGTGATGTGTCAATGCAATTGTCAGATAGTCTTAAACCTGAAGACTGTCCAGCCTGAGGTAACCGAGAGCCCGGCCCAGGTTGCGAGGGTGTCTCAGGACGGTATCTTTGTCCAAGACCAAAACATACCTGATATTTCACAGGAAGTGTCTCAAGTAGACCAGCCTGAGACTGCTACCTTTGCATCTAGTAATAGTAATCATGGGTATCATTAGGTTATGTTTGCAGATGGTGTTGGAAGAGGTTTAGGTAAATTATTAAATAGCAATCAGAGTTATTCGACTTTTAATTATTGTATGCCTGCGTCATCTTACAAGCATATCATGGAATCTGTAACAAACAATGTATATAAATCAGACACCAATGTAACTGTATTTATAGGTAACAGTTTGTATGTAAAAAAGACGACATCACTGAGTGTGTAACAAAGTTACTGGTTACGCTTCCTAATTTATAGTTCATATTTTATTACATCACCATAGGGCGATCATTTTGGTCCTTCCAACTGGTTAAATTAAATTTGGGCCTATTTACAGACTAATTTTAAGTCCTAAAAGTCTAAATTTAAACAAAATGTTTGGGAAATTTCCATATTAATTGCAGATCATCACACAATTCTGACCTCTATTGCGTTGGGAATAAGGCTGGCTGCCTTGCGTGTAGTACTTTCTACCGGCAAATTAACCGTTAAAGTAAATCTTTAATTTCACTAATTGAAACTCTGAAAAATACATTTACTTGAATATCAACGTTGATTCATATCGCTAAACAAGTTTATTTAATAAATCAGTTAATTTTCGGCGTAATTACATATTTTTTTTATTCGTGTATAAAAATTGTGGGTAGTCTGTTAAAACATTCGTCAAATTGTCCTACGTGACTGTGGAATATTCCAGTTCTTGTTATCGTACGGTTAATTTTTATTTACGCATTGGAAACTTTTGTATATTTTTTCTAATCGAGATTTGCTGAATGAATAACATTGATTGTTATTTTACGATACACTACTACCGTTGGTTCGTTAAGTAAACTAAGCCTACTATACTGGTATTGCACGAGTAGGTATTCTTTATAATTCTAGACTCAACCGCATTTGATTAATTATTGCAATTAACCAGATTATCATTGCGTCGCTTGTTATTTTATTTTGTAAGGTAACTTGATCTTTTGATAGGAACATTCAGGTAAAATAACAGATTGTATAAACTTTACGCGCTTAGTTCTCCTCATAGGAAACAGCCGTATATTTATACATATCACCCCCGCACCTAACTTTGTAAACGTAGTACTTACTAGATAACTTACTTCGAACGGTCATCTGCTTATTTACTTGTTAGGAATTTTATTGTGTTTTACGAAGGTATTTCGTTACGAACACAATCGCATCGCTTACGGAAATAAGTACCATACTTATTTCTAAGTTTCACACTTAACTTATTGTTGGTTAAGAATCTGTTCATATTCTATGTATTGAGTAAGTTAATCTCATATAAATAGAAGTAGTACAAAAGGAATAAAAAATTATCGCATCGCATCCGACATAAATGTTAATTATCGGGTTGTAGGTATCTCTAAGCTAATCATAGATATAGGTAGATGGGTACGTTCATAAGGTATTTCGCGTGCTTAGTATTTTATTTGTATTAGACTTTGTTACTTGTACGCGGTTCAAACTTTGTATGCTGTATATTTTTTTTCACCTTACAATTTATTATTGTTAGGGTTCGCGTGTACGGATCGTTCCGTACTATTATTTACGTAAGTTGTAAAATCTTTCGTTGAGTTATAAGTTTGATTGGACCACTAATTTCACTTACGCGGGTTCCGTAAAAGATAAAAATTTGTTGTTTTTTTTGTTTCCATATTTTAACTTCTGTTCACCATGAAGGACAAGGTTAAACTTAGATTGTTGGAGAGTAAACGCGACTCGTATTTCGCGCGGGTTCAAAGGATTTTGGATTCAACAGAATCTTTAACAACAGAAAGATTACGTAATTCTTTTATTGCTCAGGCTAAACAAATTGACGGCCAATGTAGCGAATTCAATGAGATAATGGACGAGATAAATATTTTAAAATTGACATTGGATCCAAAGTGCGAAGTAGGCTATAGTGCCTTACATTCATTTGATGAGTTGGTTGGCGAGATAAAAATGACTTTAGCTTCATTAACTGAATCAAATGTTTCCAAGGAACCTAGCCCGATAGCGAGCCCTAATTCTCATCATATAAAGGTACCTAAGATTTAGCTGCCTGCCTTTGACGGTGATATTTAGAGCTTTCCGTTCTTTTATGAGACTTTCAAACGTATTATACATACGAACGCAGATTTATCAGATTCTGATCGCATTCATTATCTGTTGAGTTGTCTAAAGGGAAAGGCTAGGAATGTGGCAGTAGGTATTGTACAGTCAAGGGTCAAAAGTGCAGTCATACTCTCCCAAAATTGAAATGCTAGTTTTTGTAGAAGAAGTTAAATTATCCATAACTGATTAAATATTTTGTATAGAAATTAAAGTACATATTATTCCTATTAACCGCGAAAAGTTGAAATTCTGCTGCCTACAAAAAAACTGCCTTTTCTGTTTTGGTAGAGTGTGACTGCACTTTTGACCCTTATAGTACCTTCTGGCGATAATTACCGCGTTGTCTGGGATGCGCTTATCGCAAAGAACCTGGATACTTGCGCGCTCGCCACTAATTATCTAAATCAACTGTTCTCATTGAAGTCGTTCGGAACGACACCCGCTAATATTGATCAAGGTTTCGATAAATTAACTTTACGGTTGCTGGACTCAAACAATTAAAAATACATAACTTGGATGATTTTATATTTATTCATTGGGGTCTTAAGTTAATAGACTCAGATACAGCAAAACATTTTGAAATGTCGCTTCGTAATCAACAAGAGTTGGATTATGATTATTTCGTAAAGTTTGTTCGTGAACAAGTAAAAATCTTATATCGCTCCTCTTCTGCGGCAACTAAGCCCGCCCCCGCAGGTAGACCCAGCACCTCATCTAAGGTCCCGCAGGTGTTTGTGGCTACTGAATCTAAATGTTCGCTTTGTCGATCCACGAAAAAAAACTTGTATACGTGCAAAGCATTTCAAAAGTTTAGCGCGGATAATAGATTTAAGTTTGTAAAAGACAATAACAGATGTGTTAACTGCCTAAGTAGCCAACATACCGTCTCTAAGTGCCTATCTAAGTCAAAATGTAGGCAATGCAACGGTAAGCATAATTCCTTATTGCATTTTGAGCAATCGACGCAAGCCCCAGCGCTGGTGCCTGCTAGCGACCCAGCCTGCGTTTCTGTGGCCGACCCAGCTACTTTTGATCGTGTGGCGTTGTGTACACATTCTTCTGCTCAAGTCCAGGCCACACGTAGCACCGAAGTGCTGGCTACTGCCAAGGTGTTAGTGGCGGGTAGGAAGGGTAAGGGCGTGGTGGTTAGATGTCTTTTGGACCCTGGGTCGCAAAAGAATTATATGACATCGCGTTGCTGCCGTATGCTCGGTCTAACTATACATACGGACTCAATAACTACCGTTCGTGGTATTGGTGGCACATCGCAGGCCGTTCGCGGCTCGGTGAATCTTACGTTCAGCTCACGGTTTTGCTCGCAGCCTAGGTATAGAATTGACGCTTTAGTTTTGGATCAGATAACCGGGCAGCTTCCTCTGGGTGCTATAGATACTGCCGAATTGAAGCATATTGATCCTAAACTACTCGCTGATGACAGCTGGGTTGTGCCAGGTAATGTTGACATGTTACTTGGAGTCACGTTGTTCGCTAAGTTATTGCGACCCGGTCCCGTGACCAGCGCACCCGGTTGCCCCTTTGCATTGGAGACTATGCTCGGCTACATACTTCTAGGAGAAGCACCTATTATCGAACCTTCAACTGACACTCTGTCTTTCTTTGCGAGTTCTTTCGATAACTTCGATCTTCGTAAGTTTTGGGAGATTGAAGATGTTCCTGCTTCGTCCGTTGGGAGTGTGGATGATAAACACTTTGAAGAGTTTTATTGTAGCACAATTACCCGCTCTCCAAATGGCAAGTATGTTGCAGCTTTACCACTGAAAACAGACGCGTCAGCGTTAGGAAATTCTTTTGATATAGCTCGCAAGAGATTCTATAGCCTCGAACGTAAACTTAAATCGCTTCCTAACGTCAAGCTTCTTTATGATGACGTCATACGGGATTATCTACAGAACAATTATATTTCTTTGGTGCAGAATATTTTACCTGAATGTGGGTTGCCCAAACGAAATTGTAAGGAGCGAGAAATGGACTACTATATTCCTCACCATGCTGTTATTCGAGAGGATAAAGTGACCACTAAGCTACGCGTGGTCCTAGATGCTAGTGCAAGTACAGATAACGGTACCTCGCTCAATGATATCCTGTGCGCAGGTCCAGTCCTTCAGGCTGACCTTTTTAACATCTTGTTAAATTTTAGGCTTTTTAGTGTCGCTATTTCCGCAGATGTTAAATCTATGTACCTACGTATAGATATACGCCCACAAGATCGTTCGCTTCAACGTATCTTATATCGGTTTAATGAGGAAGAAGAACTTCAAATTTATCAGTTTTCATTGCTTCCCTTTGGATTAAAGTGTAGTCCTTTTATAGCGATTCGCACTATCCAACAGTTATGTCAGGATGAAGGAACGCAGTTACCTCTCGCCAAGTACATTTTGCAGCGAGATATTTACATGGATGACATAGTTAGCTCTATACCTAGCACTGCGCTGGCTATAGACTCGGCTCGTGAACTAATAAAAATATTCTCTATCGGTGATTTTCAGCTAACGAAGTGGTCTAGCAAGTAACGAAGTGGTCTAGTTTCGTCTCGAGTTATGCGCCGCATTCCTCTTATCAACTGTGATAAAGCGAGTATATAATCTTTTCACAGCTCGGCACGCCATTGAAGCAGTCGTAGCTTTCTCGGATTCAACTGTAACCTTGAGTTGGATTCATGCCGCACCGCATCGATGCCACACCTTCGTAGCCAATCGTATCGCTAAGATTCATGATAATCTTTCGGCAGATCACTTCTTCCATGTGAAAGGGTCTGAAAATCCTAGTGATTGCCTCTCTCGCGGTTTAACGCCTGTTCAATTAGTTCATAATGCGTTGTGGCTAAATGGACCGCCGTGGCTTAACCTTCCGCATGCTGAATGGCCGATAAAACCATTAGTTTCAGGCGAGTCGCAAGAGCTTCCCGAAATGAAGCCCGTGGCTTTACCTGTGTTCTCGCACGAATGCTCGGACAGAAGTCCTCCTTCCAACAACATTTAATACGCTCACTCTACTAGATTCTCGTCATGGTTGAAATATTTAAAAACCAATTGCTTGGTTTATAAGTTTATCAAACGACTCCCTAGAGGGCCCGTTACCGCGTCTGATCTAGAGTTCGCTGAATCTATTGTGTGGCGATCTGTGCAGAGGATCCATTTTGAAATTGATCTTGATCGCTTAGCCCGCAATGAGTTGTGCTCTAAGTCACTACAATGGCTAAGTCCCTTCCTCCACGAAGGACTTATCCACGTTGGAGGTCACCTAGCAAACTCTGAGCTAGATTTTGACTCACGTCATCAGATCCTTCTTCCGCGTCAAGATCATATAGTGGAACTATTAGTTTCCCACTATCATGTGAAAAATTTCCACACAGGACCAACCTTGCTCGTATCTATCTTACGACAGAAGTATTGAATCCTGTCCGCGCGACGTATTGCACGTCACATTAGCTTTAATTGTAACCTTTGCCTTCGAGCAAAGCCGCGACCTACCTTTCCTATAATGGCGGATTTGCCACGTTTTCGCGTTGAGTCGGCTCCTTAGGCTTTTTCTCAAACAGGTTGCGACTACGCGGGACCTTTCTTGATCACGTCGATACGTGCTAGAGGTCAAAAATCGAGGAAAGCGTATATCAGCCTTTTTACATGCCTGACAACTCGTGCTTTGCATCTTGAGATTGCCTCAGATCTTAGCACTGCGAGCTTTCTGTCCGCTTTTAAACCCTTCCTGGCGCGTAGAGGACCGGTTCAGTGTCTTTACACAGATAACAATAGAATATAGAATATCGCCCTTTGTGGCAAAGAGAACTTGCAGAGCATTGAATAACACTTAAAAACATGCCCTGTACTAAGGTTAGTAGTTAGTTAGGTGAGGCTGTCTGCTACTAGGTAGTAGCAGACAGCCTCATCAAAACACTCAACAAAAAAGGTTATTTCACTGTTGGATACGCAGATGATATAACAATAATAATAAACGGGACCCACGAAAACACTCTATGCAATCTCATGCGTCAAGCCCTAAAACTAGTAGAAGAATGGTGCAGCGAACAACAACTCTCAGTGAATCCCACAAAAAAGGAACTAATCCTCTTCACGAAAAAGAGGAAACCGATGACAATGCAACTACCAAGATTCTTTGGAACAACACTAAGCCTTTCAACCGAAACCAAGTACCTGGGAATTTATTTGGACAAACAATTGAATTGGGCGAAACACATGAACTATATCACGACAAAAGCCAGTATATCCCTGTGGCAATGTAAGAGACTGCTAGGCAGGAATTGGGGGATCAGCCCCATGGTCACCCACTGGCTATACACCACAGTCATCCGACCAATCATTACATACGGCTTGCTGGTCTGGTGGCCCAGGGCAGACCTCAGTACAGCCCAAAGAGATCTCGAAAAACTGCAGCGGTTTGCTTGTATTGCAATAACTAGCAGCATGAGAACTACACCAACGGCCGCCCTACAGGCAATGCTGGGGCTGCCACCTCTGCATCTTATTGTGCGGGAGGAGGAAGCCTTGGCCGCTTTTAGACTCCATCTATCAGGTACCCTAAATAAAGACTCCACACACAGCACACACGCATAAAGGAGGAAGCGATCAAGCGAAAACCTATGTTAGCGTCACTATGTGACAAAGCCCCAAAAATACACCACTTTTATAGGCACTACAAAATAATACTTACTGAAAAACGATGTGACTACTCAGGTCCGAAAGAGATGAGAGTATACACTGACGGATCGAAGACGGACTCCGGTACCGGAGTCGGAGTCTTCTCACACGACCTAAATATAAATATATCCAGACCGCTAGGAGGGTTCAACACCGTCTAAGGTGTCTAGGCGGAATGTGTGGGCATCATACTGGCGGTCCACGCCCTAGAAGCCAGGAGGGTTACGGACACTCACATACGTATACTCTCCGACAGTGCCTCAGTCCTCCAATCTTTACTGAAAAAATATATTACATCGAAATTAGTACTAGAATGTTACAACACACTAGAACAATTAACCGTATCTAGTCGTAACGCGGTGACACTGCAATGGATAAAGGGACACAGCGGATCGTTGGGCAACGACGCGGCTGACGAGCTTGCGAGATGCGGATCCAGCACGGCGGTCCATGGACCCGAACCTGTTGTACCCATCCCCTTCAACCAAATACGCAGGTGGCTACAGGAATTCACGCAGGCACAGGCGGAAAACTGGTGGACCTCGGCACCAGGCTGTAGGCAGTCCAAAGAAGCTCTGCCATCTTTGGACAGTAGGCTTACCAGACGTTTGCTACGCCTGGACAGGAATGGCCTGCGCCTGGTGACGGGGACCATCACGGGACACTGCTCACTTAACAAACATTTCCACACAATAGGCATAACGGACAGTCCTCTATGCAGGGCATGCATGGAGACTGAGGAAACCGTTATTCATGTTCTCTTTGAATGCACAGGGGTCACCCAGATCAGAACACTAACGCTCGGGTCGCCCAGATCTTACACAGACGTTCTAAGAAAGCCAGGAGCCCTAATTGGCTTCTGGAGGGAGGTGGGCTGGTTGGAATAATCCACCCAACGGCCGCCATGGCCCACGCACAATGGTCCACTTGAAGGACTAAGTGCGGAAACCAGACCCTTATAACATAGAACATCCCCTGTAGAGCTCCACATTTTGGTCGTTGTTGGGAAAGTGAAGTAAAGAGTGTCAAAACGCATCTCTGCAAGGTCATCGGTCAGCAAATTTTTAGTTTTGATGAGCTTAACACTATACTAAGTCAAATAGAAACTTGATTAAACTCGAGGCCTCTGTATGCGATCAGCTCGGATCCGTCAGAGCCCACTTCATTATCGCCAGCGCACTTCTTGCATACGAAACCTCTTTTATTTCTCCCCGCACGCGAAGTCAATGAAACTCGGTTACATCTTATTTTGCGTTATGAATTAACTGACAAAATGGTCCAGTCTTTTTGGAAGCGGTGGCGCCAAGAGTACCTGTACACCCTACAATCCAAACAGAAATGGAACACCCCTGCCAATCCAATACGGGTCGGTATGGTTGTCGTCTCCATGCAGGACAATGTGATGCCGCTGCATTGGCCGTTAGGAGTAATCACAGAAATATTTCCAGATAAAAACGGAGTTTGTAGAGTCGCATCGGTAGTAAAGTTGTGCCCTTTGCCAACGCAATAAGTTTCGTTACATTAATAATTAATTTTACCGTACACCAAAGTGCAGTATTAGATTTAATTACCGCGTAGAATAGTTAATTGAATATTCTTATTTATAATAGAGAGTCGCAACTTTAGAGTTCTCATAACCTTTGGTAGAGTTGTGATGATCTGCAACTTATTTTACTTCTCCATTGTGTTTCGAAAGTGGGAACTTTCAAACCGGGGAAAATGGTTACGCTTCCTAATTTATAGTTCATATTTTATTTCATCACCATAGGGCGATTGAGAGGCATTGGTATACTAGTACCAATTTATTAAATAAAAGGGTCACATATCGTTGTTTTGGGGATATGCCGCGTGATGGCGCTACAGTCATTACACCGCAGCCACCAATGGCCGCCGGCGATGGTGGCCAGTCTCTTGCAAACATGGGTTGAGTGCGTCCATCACGCATTCTCTCGCCCAAAACTCTTAATTGAACTTACATGGAAAGTGTTATCTGTATTACCTAGACCTACTGTGTTGTGTACCGCTGGCAATCATAGTGTACCTAGTCTGTGAGCTGAACTTCTCGAACGTGGCATCTGCATGGGAATCGCTGTTTCAAAGGTATGTGGCATAATTAGTAAATTGAACTTTATCCATTGCCTTTCGTCTTATCTGCGTACTTCTTTCCTTCAATTTAGCACTGCTGAATCAACAATTATAGCCTAGATTACTCTAATAATTTAGGTTCAATCGCGTGTGATTTTACTAGTAATCTTCTAGAGGTTATACGCACCAGTTACTAAAATTAAATTGTAATAAAATAATATTGTGTGCTTTTCCATATTTGGAAAAATTGTGTAGTAGACAAAATAATTATATTCACATGCTGAATAAACATGTTCATTTCCTTGTCAGCCATTACAGTGACAAATTAGATTTTTTTGACATCAAAATTTTTGTTGATAAATTAAAGTCGACAGGCAATACAGTGTATCTGCCTATTAGGGTAAGATGTCAAATAGCGAGGCTATTATCTTTTACTTTAAACTCAGACATAAATTGTGTGTCGAAGTCATGTACAGTAGTTGATATTAGTAGTAATACTAATTTACAGGTATCCAATAACATTAATAACATTAGCAATTCTACTATTAATATTTATAGTTTAAACTAGTTTGTAGGACAAGGGAGGGTACCAATAACCAAATAGTAAGGAGAACATCCACCAACAAGAAGGTACCTTCTTGCTCTCACATAGTTAATTTAAAAAAAGGGGCTAAGCAGAATTCTTTAAAATTATTCCATCAAAACATTCAAGGTTTTTCTGCAAAGCAATTGGAAATAGAACTGTTTTTAGAAAAGACAATGTTCGAAATTATTTGTTTTACTGAGCATTGGCTGAAAGATTATTCAATGCTTATTAATTATGAAAATTATACTGTGGGCAGCTGTTTTAACAGAAATGTTATGTTACGTGGAGGTTCTCTTATTTTAATCAAAAATGGTATTAAATCAAAACCTCGTAAAGATATTGTAGATCTATCAGTTGAACATAGTGTTGAACTGTCCTGTAATGAGCTGGATAAGCATATTATAGTGTGCGTTTACAGACCCCCCAATTATAAAAACTACTGTATATTTGAGTAAGTGATGGAAGATGTTTTGGCAAAACTTACAACTATACTCGGAATTTTAATTCGATTCCAGATTTGACAATTTCAGTGTTGCAACGTTATGGCAAGTACTAAATAGTGACGTTGCAAAATTATTCGATATGGAAATGGAATATTTCCGGATCGATTCTTCTCGTTTATAATTTTACTCTCGTAAACTAAGTATATCAGGAAATTAAATATTTCTGAACCGATAATTTAGTTTTGACGATTAATTAACGATCTGAGACTTTTCTTTTATAATTGTGTGTGAAATAAATAAAAAAATTTGATCATGAAGGAACATGACAAATAAAACAGATAGATTCACTCAAAGTTCACAAAAAACTATAAACGTAACAACAAACACAACGTAACAACACTTTAACAAAAACCCAACAAAATATCGATTCGCAATGAAATAAGATATTCGTGCAGTCACACTTGGAGAATGAAGCCGAATGACACGATAAACAAAATGGCGATAGCTGCATGAGCGCGCACGGGTTGCCAATACTGAAAACTATCGAGGCTCTTGTAGTATAAGTTTTGTTTTTAATATAAAAACAAAAATATTAACTTTTTCTAAAACAGAGCAGCGATTACTAATTAATAAATAATTATTATGAATAATTATGTATTTATTTAAATAAAAATCAATAATTTAGTCTTTAATTGGCACACTGATGGCACACACACTGATTGTTTATCGATTTTTGTGTTCATCACTACACTATTATATGTGGTATCATTATTTCACAAAATGACAGTAGCTAATGTCAAATCTGCAATCGAATTAAAATTCTGACTATAGTCATAATCTGTGGTGACTTTAATATAAATATTTTAGAAAATAATTCAGATAGCAGTAGACTATTAAATCTCTTCAAATCATTTAATTTGTCACATGTGTTTGAGGAACCAACCCGAACCCAACTAGAACCATTCATAGGCGACAGGTTCGCGCAGGTACTCTATTTGCAGTGAATTCATGCCGAACTAATTCTGGCCAGCGCGCACCTGTCCGCCGAATGGTTGACTCATTTAACAGTACCTTTGAAAACATCGACATCTTCAGTTGTCCAATGTGTAAATTCAAAAGCCTCACCCGATCTTCTTTATTTAATAAAACCCATATTAAATAAAATTCTACCCATATTAAATTTAATAATATGTGTTGGTGGGTTTGGTGATTTGCAGAAAGAGCTTTCTGAAAATCGTCAAACTTTCTAAGGTCATGCTTTATATTGTGTAATCTTTATACCTACATTTTAGTTTTTTTTTTTGCTTGCTTCATAAAAGAACAAATTTCTGCTCGTACAGCTACTAAAGCTCCTAGCGATACACTTCTTTTTTTTTCATTTAAACTTTTATGTCTACCTGTGGACAGCGTTGTGGGTTATATTATTACTAACATTGTCATTGTTAAATTAGTTGTAAGTACTTATGCATGTATAATAATATAGAATTCCTGCTTTTATCTCTCTGAACTAAATTAAACATTATTTATCCTACAGTCGGTCGGATATTCAAGTTAAATTGTTTTCAAACGTTCCAAACATAAAGGTTGATTCCAATTTGTAATTAATAAGTAAAATGTTCTAACGAGCCAAGAATTTAATTGGGCAGCAAGGAATATTATTTTAAATTGCAAAGCTCTAAACGCATTTTAAAAGCCAAACACAACTCTCCACTCAGCTTATGTATTTCTGTCATCATAACTCACATGAAAAAACAAAACGGTATTTTAAAATTAGAACGTTGTTCAAATCGAAAACCGACGCGTGCCAATAAACCCAAATAATACGTTAATAACGCGCTAACCATTACAGACCATTATTTATAAACAAAAAATAACCACAATGTATCTTTTATTGTATAACTCCAATACATTCTTGATCGATCGTTTACAAGAATCCGTTGTTAATTCATCTCTACTCTACGTCACGAGATCAAACGTCAATATCTTTGAACATTTGCATATCAACACACGGACTCGATCATAAAATGGCCGTTATCACATTTATGAATAAAACAGTGGGACAGACACTAATCTATGGTAATTATTAATTTAAAGACTACCCGCCACGATGTTTTGTAGACTATTTATCACAAATTTGATATTAAGTCGCTCTTAATTGCGGTAGTATATCGTAATCATCTAGTAATAGCCAGTGAAGAAATCGCCGATCGATAACCACTTGATATTGCTGGCTAATGGCCAGCTAATAACGTTAATAGATGTTATCTCTAACGTTAAAGCCCAGGTTATCGAGCCGCGAACATAATTTTATCAAAGTAATCACGTTTAACCCCACTAACATGATTAAAATCTAAAATCAAAATTTATTTATTCAATTAGGCCATTAAGCGGCACTTTCGAACGTCAAACAAAAAAATGAACCTACCCTAACTACCCTACCCTACCTACCCTACCCTACCTACCCAACCCTACCTACCCTACCCTACCTACCCTACCTACCCTACCCTACCTACCCTACCCTACCTACACTACCCTACCTACACTACCCTACCTACCCTACCCTACCTACCCTACGCTACCTACCCTACCCTAGCTACCCTACCCTACCTACCCCACCCTACCTACCCTTCCCTACCTACCCTAACTACCCTACCCTACCTACCCTACCCTACCTACCCTACCCTACCTACCCTACCCTACCTACCCTACCCTACCTACCCTACCCTACCCTACCTACCCTACCCTACCTACCCTACCCTACCTTCCCTATCCTACCTACCCTACCCTACCTACCCTACCCTACCTACCCTACCCTACCTACCCTACCAACCCTACCTACCCTACCTACCCTACCTACCCTACCTACCCTACCTACCCTACCTACCCTACCTACCCTACCTACCCTACCTACCCTACCTACCCTACCTACCCTACCTACCCTACCTACCCTACCTACCCTACCTACCCTACCTACCCTACCTACCCTACCTACCCTACCTACCCTACCTACCCTACCTACCCTACCTACCCTACCTACCCTACCTACCCTACCTACCCTACCTACCCTACCTACCCTACCTACCCTACCTACCCTACCTACCCTACCTACCCTACCTACCCTACCTACCCTACCTACCCTACCTACCCTACCTACCCTACCTACCCTACCTACCCTACCTACCTACCTAGGTAGGGTAGGTAGGGTAGGTAGGGTACGTTTGATCTCGTGACGTAGAATAGAGATGAATTAACAACGGATTCTTGTAAACGATCGATCAAGAATGTATTGGAGTTATACAATAAAAGATACACTGTGGTTATTTTTTGTTTATAAATAATGGTCTGTAATGGTTAGCGCGTTATTAACGTATTATTTGGCTCGCGTTTGACCACCATCTCGCCTGATGTTAAGCGATGATGTGGTCTACGGTGAAGCACGCTTGCCTAGAAGAAACCTATTCACTCTTGACTTAAAGACCCCTAGGCTGTAGCTATCAGAGAACAAAGACTCCGGAAGGGAATTCCACTCCTTAGCTGTGCGCACAATGAAAGTATTAGCAAAACGCTTTGTGCGTATGGGAGGGATGTCAACTATGCACCGATGGCGCATGGCCGTACGTCTTTAAGTAATTGAGATGTTACATTTTATTTGTCTTTGTTGTCGGGCACCAATTTATGTGATTTCAGTCCCGTCAGTCATTGACCGTAATTTTATGGAGAATTTTTAAAATTTCATCTCGTTGGCGACTGAATAAAAGTACTATGTATATGATTTGTAACGGTGATTTTGTATTGAAAAGCTCATGGTTATAATAGTTTCGGTTGTTCCGCCGTTTATTTTTATTTTTTTTTATTTTTATTTTATTTGTTAGGGACAAAAAACAGTTACATGCCAAGCTTAACTAGATATTCTTAAGTTAGTACAATACTTAGAAATACATTTATATATATATATTTCATATTTATGTTACTACACATGTAACCCACAACATTGTCCACGAATTCACAAAAAACAGGTAAAAGAAAACAAACAAATAGTGCGCATCGTAAAAAATAAGAAGAAGGAAGAAAATAAATATATATATACTAAGAATTCAGTAACTCTATTGCTCCCGCCTTGAAACGATGTTTGGAGAGAGTAAATATGTCAAGCTCCATGAAGTGAGAGTTGTACGCATCAACGAGGCGACGAAGAGGCACGCGCACCCCAGCGTTAGTCTTACACGAATTTGTGTAGAATAGCTGAGGCACACGTACCCCACGAAGCATGACAGATCTAGGTACTATATAATGTAGGCTATTAGTTAAGGGAATGCAGTCGAATCTATTATTGCATATACCATGCAGCATTAATACACCCAGAAGAAGTCGTCTAGATTCTAAACTAAGAACATTATATTGACTCAGTAATTGCTCATAAGATACTTTAGGACGATAACATTTATAATTCAAAGTACGTAAATACTTTTTCTGCACAATTTCTAGCCTATCCTTGTACTTATCATATAGAGGATCCCAAATTTGGACGGCGTATTCCAATTGCGACCGAATCAGGGTTTTATATAATATTAAGAATGTAGAGGGTCGCACAAAGTCACTTGAAATTCTCATCACGAGTCCATACATCTGAAAGGCTTTTTTTACTATATTGTCAATGTGCGTATCAAAATGAAGATTAGAATCCAGCGTAACACCCAAGTCACGGACAGATTGGACTTCATTAAGCCTTATATTATTTATTGAATAATTAAATTTGATCTGATTTTTATTTTTAGTAAAAGAGATTGTGTAACATTTAGGAAGGCTAAGATAGAGTTTATTTTTGAGGCAGTATTCATAAAATCTATCAAGGTCCTGTTGTAAATAATGGCAGTCGTTAATATTTTTACAGGAGATATAAATTTTCATATCATCTGCATACATCAAGAAATTTGAATTGATAAAACAATGTTTAATGTCATTAATAAACAATACAAATAGAAAAGGACCCAATACTGAACCCTGAGGAACCCCGGATTTAACAACTATGGAGTCAGATTCATGCCCATTAATGACGATTTTTTGAGTCCTATTGAAGATATATGACGCAAACCATCTGAGTAAATTGCCACGTATACCATTAAAGGCAATTTTTTCCATAAGCAATGTGTGATCCACCTTGTCAAAGGCCTTCTGAAAATCTGTGTAAACAGCGTCAACCTGTACCCGGCGGTCCATATTTTCAAAGAGATAGTTCACAAAGGTCATGAGGTTAGTAGTGGTAGAGCGACGTTTAACAAAACCATGTTGTTCGGGTATGATAAGATGACGGATATGAGGATATAGCGCACTGTGCACTAGTCGTTCAAAAACCTTTGACAAAGTGGAAAGAATAGAAATGGGCCGATAATTCTCCACATTATTTTTATCGCCACTCTTGTACACAGGGGTGATAGAGGCACGCTTCCAAAATGTAGGGAAGACCCCCTCCTTCAAACATTTATTAAAAATAATATGTAAGGCGGCAGACAAGTGGTCAGCTGTACTTATGAAGAAGGAGGGTGGTATGCCATCGGGTCCAGCTCCTTTAGAAGAATCCAGTGACTTTAATGCTGTACATATTGATTCCTTTGGCAAGTAAATGTCAGAGATACATGGCGAATTGTCTTCATAGCAATTGGACGGTTGCCATAGGTCTGGGTCAAAGGTAGAGGGTTCGTATACAGAACAAAAGAAATTTGAAAACAAATTGCATATTTCCTTGGGGTCATCAGAAGAAACATTTTTGTAAAACATATTAGCAGGGTACTTAGCTTTCCCTTTCTTGGAAGAGACATACGACCAAAAATGCTTAATAGATTTGGGAATACTGTCTTCAACTGATGTCATATATCTCTTATAACATTCAGCGGTCTTACTATGAAACAATTTACGATAATTTGAAAAATGCATATAATCAGAGTGATTACCATATTTCTTCCACTTAATCCATGCATGTTCTTTACTTTTAAATATTTTTATTAGAGAAGGTGGAAACCAGATCGGAAATTTTGAGTTTTTAGTATATGTTAATGGAATATGTGATCTGATAACTCTATATATAGTTTCATAAAAAGTATCAACAGCCATCTCGGAAGAATGTTGAGAGAGTGACTTTTCCCAATTTACATTGCTTAAGTCGCGTTTAATGTAATCATAGTTTGCTTTGTAAAAGTTATACCTGCGAACCAGATGGCATTTCATCGGTTTGAAACGTACATCTAGGTGAGTCAATATAGAAAAAGGGGGATGGAGGCTATCGGGATTCACCAAGATGTTGCAAGGCACCGTTTGAGGGTCCGCGTTAGAGATTATCAAGTCTAGCACGCGACCTAAACGATTTTTTGTGTAGTGAAATTGTAAACCATTTATTATATTTATAAAATTAAGCAATATACGTCCCGTAGAGTCCGCGCGACGCGCAGTGGCATGGTTGCCTTGCTGCGCCCAGTCAATCTCAGGCAAGTTATAGTCACCAAAGAAATGATATGAATTGCAATTGGGATTATTAGCTAAGCCTTGCAGCATGTCTAAGTATTGCTCATATAACTCTACACGCGACGCCGGAGGTATATATACGACACCAATAATATGACGTGTGTGCTGCTGCGCGGCAGGCAGCTGTACTAATACTTGTTCAATCTCAGAGTTAAATAATTGAGTTGTCAATATTGTCGCCCGCAATTCACGAAGCACAGCAATTAGAACACCACCTCCATCTTTTTTATTCGTCGCGACACGGTCACATCTAAAGACGACATATCGTTCATCAATAAATTCACTATCACAAATGTCAGGAATGAGCCAAGTTTCGGTCAGAACGATAACGTCATAAGAATTACTCAATATGTTCATATAGAGTGTTTGCAACTTTGTACGAGTACCTCTACAATTCTGGTAGTAAAACATTATGTTGTTAGTAGCCATAAATAACAGTAGTATAATAAATTTGTATTATGTAACGCTCACCACCCCGTAGATAATACTTAAACCCGTTGTCTACAGTAATTATATGATAAGTTACAGATAAGCCAGAATTACAAATTAGTTTAAGCCCTCCGCAATGTTTGTACTTCAAGGTACTTTTCAATATTATACTTAACTGTTTAAATGGTATAAAAAAATTCAATCGTATGAAGCATAGAAAGCCTAGAATAAAATGCAAGATTTTTTTAAATATAAGCATTGACAACCAATGGTGTAAGCTAGTGGGCAAGAGATAGGTGTAACATTTGAAACTTACATACATATTATTTAAACTTACAAACCTGTCAAATAAACATATATAAAAGGAAACAGGACAGAGCTTAATATAACTATAAAAATAAATTGTGTGAACATAGGTATAGCTATGAATCTGGGTTTTCAGGACACTTCTTTTTACTGATAACAATCCCCTTAAGATCTTCCTCAGAACGTATAGCAATTGATGATAATCCATCCCGCTCTCGCAACAGTACCGTCCCATTCCTGACCCAAACGTGTTTAAAACCGATTTCATTGGCAATCTTCTTAGCTTCTCGAAATAATGCTTTATTGTTTAGGGTTAAATGTTCATTAAAATAAACGTGTACCGAGGCACCAGCGATCCCCAATTGATCAGACTTTAGGCCCTTCTTCTGGCGACAGGCACTAAGAATGTTGTCACGTATAATACGTGTTCTGAATTTTATGACAATATTTTTAGGTTTGCGATCATGATGCTGAGCGTGTGGTACTCTGTGTATCGATATAATGTCATTATGAGACACTGGTAAATTAATAGCGCAGCTTATAGAATCCACGATGGCGAACAAATTTTCATTTCGCTTTTCTGGTAAATTACAGATTTCAATGTTACATGAACGTGCCTGCTGCTCCATTGCCTCAATCTTAGCCTCAAGTTTAGCCACAGCTTGTGCATTCACACTGCCAGTCATGTCATTCAAGCGTTTAACATTCTCCCTATGTGCACCTTCCAGACTTTCCAGACGAGACTTCATCTCCTCATAGCTCAAGTTGAAAAACTGAATTGATTTTTCAATTTCAGAATATGACTTCTGGATATTGAGATTTTGTTGTTTCATTTCAGAAACTTCCATAATTATTTTGTTGAGGACTACAAGCACGTGCTTTTGTGTGCATTATTACGTTTTCAATTGATTATAATTTTACATAAATTATTATTTTTCTAGAAAAAAATATATATTATAGCTCGGGAATAAAAATGAATAATATTAAAAGGTGCAGATTCTTATCTTGAGCACTAAACCGTGTTTCTCTTCTCTATGATACTTACTTAGGTACATCCTAGATCCTATTTATGATAATTTATACAAAACATAAACTTGCACTTAACGCGCGGCAATTTTGATCATAAACCCCGGTGTTGACTTGTTGAGTCTTTTCATAGTTATTTTTCCATACGTCCTACATAAAAACGAATTCCACTGCAACGCATTTCAAAACCCCACATCATTGACAAATAGTAGATATGCATCAAACTCATAGGGAAGCGCAATTTGTGACTTTCACATGCATTGCGATGAAGAACCGGTTCCTAGAACCATCTCTACGAAATATGATGGTCTCTGGAACTGCCAATCACTTTGTTACTATGGTAACCGCGAAGATCTATTCAGGAACGAACAAAGCGGCGTTTGTGTGGACCTATTTACATTTGTTAGTATTTTAAGAGACTTCAAAGCTTCGTTGAATAAATTAGTCGCTGCATTTAGTTTAAATGTCAATGGTACTAGAGAACAACATTTATCTCATTTCTTACTAAAATCATACTTTACTACTCCTAATAATTTTATTTGGAATCTACGCAGCATGTATTATTCTTCGACTTCTACGTCCTCTACTTATTAGTCGTCATTGCTGACCGTTCAATTATTTTCTTCTCTTCAACTTGACCGTTCCGTTCAGAGAACTAAACAAGCTTTTTTAACTGAATGAATGCATTCGAGATCCCGTTTGAATCATGTTCATGATATTATTAATGCATTACATATCTTGCGGTCGAGTCGTTAAATCGACTGGAATGTTTTATGATATTGCATTTTTAATAACTATTATCATTCGAGCAGAATAAGCTCTCATGCTCAACATTATTTTAATAAAGATAAGTGACAAATTAAGTAATATTTTGAATCATTACCATTTTTAAGTCATTCATATTATTAGATTTTCTAAAAAAAAACTATACAAATTCCTTCGTGCTTCACTTTCCATCCTGTGCAATTCAACAGTGACCGCTTTATGGCGTTGCTAAGTGGACGTATGTCGCTTTTTTCCGCAAAATGCAAAAACATATTCGATTTATTTCTCGTCAATTCAATTTGTCAAAATAAATTATCAGATATAATACAGCCAGATCATGTAGCCTGGTGGCTTTAATTGGAACTAACGAAATCATAAGGAATATTGTCAAACTCTGTATTATTTTTATTCTCTGGCACTACCGCTGTCACTAGCATCTACATTTTTATTGTTTATAAACGAATCATGTCGTTTAGTTTACTTACTAAGTCCATAACCAAAAAGTATTTAAACCTCTTTAAAAATAGTAATAATGTTATCTCAAAAACGGCTACACGTGACCTCCTCACCCCAGAGAGCTGGTGTATATCAAAAACCCAGTAAGTGCCTTGAAAGTATTGTATTCCATAGAAGAAAAAATATAACAAATCTTAAACGAGTACGTGCCTAGGTGGTACTAATGACTTCAAACAAATACTTGGACAATATAATGACTAGTAAGCGTAAAATTTGTTCGTAGAATTTATGGATAAAACTAAATGTTTCTGGATTGCTTGCTAATTAGGAGTTAAGAACGAATCAAATCCGGTTTTAATGTAATGTATGACCGGCTAAAGTAGGGTTTGACAAATTCTTTATTCAGATATCGGGGCCATTTATAATTAGCTCAATATAAAAGCTAACAGCGGCTTAATGATCTCAATCATGCAGATTACTCACAGTCTCACAAGTTATAAGTTCATAGACAACGTATTAGGACCACCTCGTTAATCTTAATTAGACACCGGGAGTACTATGTTCATTGTCGGTTGATTTAAGAGACAAATCTTTAAAAGGCGTTTCTTTTTGGGTCTATTCCATAGGAGCTAGTTTGTGGAAATATGCAACTTGGGTGACATTGGAATTTTTATATAAGTCATAACTAACTTCAAATTAAAATAAGAACTTGGCGTTACACAGGTTCTTGTCTAGACAAAAACAGTCTTAAAAAATATGCACAGGTAAATAATTCGTGTGTTCCTTTTTTGAATGCAAATCTCGTAAGGCACTCTTTTTAATGCCTTATCGTATGCACAAAATGGAAAGACGAATCGACATCAAAGTCAGCGTGATGATAAATTAAATCTAAGATAAAACGTTTATGCGCCATAAATTAAAAGGGCGCGAAAACACAAAAACCTTATTTTTATTATTACTGTTTCACGAGTATGTCCTTATTTTAAGTACCTACCAAATCACCCAAATATGGCTTATAAAAGAGTACCATCTGTAGTAGATGGTATAAAAGAAAAGCTGCATTTTTATTATTCCGTTAATCTCTTCAGTGGATATAGAGCTCTTAGCTTAGAATTCCTGCTTTTATCTCTCTGAACTAAATTAAACATTATTAATCCTACAGTCGGTCGGATATTCAAGTTAAATTGTTTTCAAACGTTCCAAACATAAAGGCTGATTCCAATTTGTAATTAATAAGTAAAATGTTCTAACGAGCCAAGAATTTAATTGGGCAGCAAGGAATATTATTTTAAATTGCAAAGCTCTAAACGCATTTTAAAAGCCAAACACTGCTCTCCACTCAGTTTATGTATTTCTGTCATCATAACCCACATGAAAAAACAAAACGGTATTTTAAAATTAGAACGTTGTTCAAATCGAAAACCGACGCGTGCCAATAAACCCAAATAATACGTTAATAACGCGCTAACCATTACAGACCATTATTTATAAACAAAAAATAACCACAGTGTATCTTTTATTGTATAACTCCAATACATTCTTGATCGATCGTTTACAAGAATCCGTTGTTAATTCATCTCTATTCTACGTCACGAGATCAAACGTACCTACCCTACCTACCCTACCTACCCTACCTACCCTACCTACCCTACCTACCCTACCTACCCTACCTACCCTACCTAGGTAGGTAGGTAGGGTAGGTAGGGTAGGTAGGGTAGGTAGGGTAGGTAGGGTAGGTAGGGTAGGTAGGGTAGGTAGGGTAGGTAGGGTAGGTAGGGTAGGTAGGGTAGGTAGGGTAGGTAGGGTAGGTAGGGTAGGTAGGGTAGGTAGGGTAGGTAGGGTAGGTAGGGTAGGTAGGGTAGGTAGGGTAGGTAGGGTAGGTAGGGTAGGTACGTTTGATCTCGTGACGTAGAATAGAGATGAATTAACAACGGATTCTTGTAAACGATCGATCAAGAATGTATTGGAGTTATACAATAAAAGATACACTGTGGTTATTTTTTGTTTATAAATAATGGTCTGTAATGGTTAGCGCGTTATTAACGTATTATTTGGGTTTATTGGCACGCGTCGGTTTTCGATTTGAACAACGTTCTAATTTTAAAATACCGTTTTGTTTTTTCATGTGGGTTATGATGACAGAAATACATAAACTGAGTGGAGAGCAGTGTTTGGCTTTTAAAATGCGTTTAGAGCTTTGCAATTTAAAATAATATTCCTTGCTGCCCAATTAAATTCTTGGCTCGTTAGAACATTTTACTTATTAATTACAAATTGGAATCAGCCTTTATGTTTGGAACGTTTGAAAACAATTTAACTTGAATATCCGACCGACTGTAGGATTAATAATGTTTAATTTAGTTCAGAGAGATAAAAGCAGGAATTCTAAGCTAAGAGCTCTATATCCACTGAAGAGATTAACGGAATAATAAAAATGCAGCTTTTCTTTTATACCATCTACTACAGATGGTACTCTTTTATAAGCCATATTTGGGTGATTTGGTAGGTACTTAAAATAAGGACATACTCGTGAAACAGTAATAATAAAAATAAGGTTTTTGTGTTTTCGCGCCCTTTTAATTTATGGCGCATAAACGTTTTATCTTAGATTTAATTTATCATCACGCTGACTTTGATGTCGATTCGTCTTTCCATTTTGTGCATACGATAAGGCATTAAAAAGAGTGCCTTACGAGATTTGCATTCAAAAAAGGAACACACGAATTATTTACCTGTGCATATTTTTTAAGACTGTTTTTGTCTAGACAAGAACCTGTGTAACGCCAAGTTCTTATTTTAATTTGAAGTTAGTTATGACTTATATAAAAATTCCAATGTCACCCAAGTTGCATATTTCCACAAACTAGCTCCTATGGAATAGACCCAAAAAGAAACGCCTTTTAAAGATTTGTCTCTTAAATCAACCGACAATGAACATAGTACTCCCGGTGTCTAATTAAGATTAACGAGGTGGTCCTAATACGTTGTCTATGAACTTATAACTTGTGAGACTGTGAGTAATCTGCATGATTGAGATCATTAAGCCGCTGTTAGCTTTTATATTGAGCTAATTATAAATGGCCCCGATATCTGAATAAAGAATTTGTCAAACCCTACTTTAGCCGGTCATACATTACATTAAAACCGGATTTGATTCGTTCTTAACTCCTAATTAGCAAGCAATCCAGAAACATTTAGTTTTATCCATAAATTCTACGAACAAATTTTACGCTTACTAGTCATTATATTGTCCAAGTATTTGTTTGAAGTCATTAGTACCACCTAGGCACGTACTCGTTTAAGATTTGTTATATTTTTTCTTCTATGGAATACAATACTTTCAAGGCACTTACTGGGTTTTTGATATACACCAGCTCTCTGGGGTGAGGAGGTCACGTGTAGCCGTTTTTGAGATAACATTATTACTATTTTTAAAGAGGTTTAAATACTTTTTGGTTATGGACTTAGTAAGTAAACTAAACGACATGATTCGTTTATAAACAATAAAAATGTAGATGCTAGTGACAGCGGTAGTGCCAGAGAATAAAAATAATACAGAGTTTGACAATATTCCTTATGATTTCGTTAGTTCCAATTAAAGCCACCAGGCTACATGATCTGGCTGTATTATATCTGATAATTTATTTTGACAAATTGAATTGACGAGAAATAAATCGAATATGTTTTTGCATTTTGCGGAAAAAAGCGACATACGTCCACTTAGCAACGCCATAAAGCGGTCACTGTTGAATTGCACAGGATGGAAAGTGAAGCACGAAGGAATTTGTATAGTTTTTTTTTAGAAAATCTAATAATATGAATGACTTAAAAATGGTAATGATTCAAAATATTACTTAATTTGTCACTTATCTTTATTAAAATAATGTTGAGCATGAGAGCTTATTCTGCTCGAATGATAATAGTTATTAAAAATGCAATATCATAAAACATTCCAGTCGATTTAACGACTCGACCGCAAGATATGTAATGCATTAATAATATCATGAACATGATTCAAACGGGATCTCGAATGCATTCATTCAGTTAAAAAAGCTTGTTTAGTTCTCTGAACGGAACGGTCAAGTTGAAGAGAAGAAAATAATTGAACGGTCAGCAATGACGACTAATAAGTAGAGGACGTAGAAGTCGAAGAATAATACATGCTGCGTAGATTCCAAATAAAATTATTAGGAGTAGTAAAGTATGATTTTAGTAAGAAATGAGATAAATGTTGTTCTCTAGTACCATTGACATTTAAACTAAATGCAGCGACTAATTTATTCAACGAAGCTTTGAAGTCTCTTAAAATACTAACAAATGTAAATAGGTCCACACAAACGCCGCTTTGTTCGTTCCTGAATAGATCTTCGCGGTTACCATAGTAACAAAGTGATTGGCAGTTCCAGAGACCATCATATTTCGTAGAGATGGTTCTAGGAACCGGTTCTTCATCGCAATGCATGTGAAAGTCACAAATTGCGCTTCCCTATGAGTTTGATGCATATCTACTATTTGTCAATGATGTGGGGTTTTGAAATGCGTTGCAGTGGAATTCGTTTTTATGTAGGACGTATGGAAAAATAACTATGAAAAGACTCAACAAGTCAACACCGGGGTTTATGATCAAAATTGCCGCGCGTTAAGTGCAAGTTTATGTTTTGTATAAATTATCATAAATAGGATCTAGGATGTACCTAAGTAAGTATCATAGAGAAGAGAAACACGGTTTAGTGCTCAAGATAAGAATCTGCACCTTTTAATATTATTCATTTTTATTCCCGAGCTATAATATATATTTTTTTCTAGAAAAATAATAATTTATGTAAAATTATAATCAATTGAAAACGTAATAATGCACACAAAAGCACGTGCTTGTAGCGCTAAACGGCGGAACAACCGAAACTATTATAACCATGAGCTTTTCAATACAAAATCACCTTTACAAATCATATACATAGTACTTTTATTCAGTCGCCAACGAGATGAAATTTTAAAAATTCTCCATAAAATTACGGTCAATGACTGACGGGACTGAAATCACATAAATTGGTGCCCGACAACAAAGACAAATAAAATGTAACATCTCAATTACTTAAAGACGTACGGCCATGCGCCATCGGTGCATGGTTGACATCCCTCCCATACGCACAAAGCGTTTTGCTAATACTTTCATTGTGCGCACAGCTAAGGAGTGGAATTCCCTTCCGGAGTCTTTGTTCTCTGATAGCTACAGCCTAGGGGTCTTTAAGTCAAGAGTGAATAGGTTTCTTCTAGGCAAGCGTGCTTCACCGTAGACCACATCATCGCTTAACATCAGGCGAGATGGTGGTCAAACGCGAGCCTATAGATTATAAAAATTTCAATATGAACTTATCGGTGCATAACATAAGGTCGTAATTTGTGTGTGTGGTTTATTATTATGAGCTTATTCCGCTGGAATCGGATGCGTCATCCGAGATCGAAATGTGTGGGTAACAAGGTATCAAGGACGGCAAGATTTATTTTTTATTGTTATGACCAGTCTTTTGGTATGCCAATAAAAAAAAGATTCTAATTGTGTTCCTTTTGATCTTGAGAATTACTTGATTACGATTGTATTGATTATAGAGATTCGGATTTGATAAATTATGTGAAAGTGTTTGATCGATTTTCCAAACTCAATTTGCAACGTTCTTGAGTACATTCCTAAATGTCTTTTTCCTCTCCCATTTTGCATTTACGTTCAAAGTAGGCTATCGGACGATCTCGCTACTGCAGTTGCATTTCGAACTTGTTACTTTGAACTTATTCCAAACCTCGAAGCGCAATAGTCTAATTTGATTGCAAGATAGACGTTACCTTTGAAACCATTGTTGTTGAATTCGAACGCAATTTCTCATACACTGTAATATTTTCAGTTTTGGTCAGTACCTTTACTTATTCTATATATATATGCACAAATGGTAGTATTCCGTGCTTTTGTCACGCTCCATCTTCCGGCCCAATGTTCGCTTTGACCGGTTTTTCATATCCTCTACAGAAATTCCTTTTGCTCCTTACATCCTCCACGACGTAGATGCAGCACCGCTTCCACTAGATATTATTATTTTTAATATTGGACTATATGCTTTCTTTTAAAATATTGAGAAGAAAATATGTTTTTAAAAGCTGCTTGAAGTAGAGCTTCTTGTGAAAGGGATGTTTAAACACATATTTATGTAGCAACGTGAATAGCTGTGTTTCAATTTAAAAGGTATGAAAGTATTTGAAGTTACTAGCACATTTGATATTTCAATATCGTACCTAAGTTTGTAAATGCACCGGATAATCTCTTGATTCTGCAGATATCAATAATTGACTGAGAATTATCACTTTATGCGGCTATTACTGCTTAGTCAGTCGTCCTATAGTGTACCTACTCAAAATCCTATGTACTAGTCAAGGTTCAAAAGTGCAGTCTTACTCTCCCAAAATTCAAATGGATAGTTGTTGTAGACGTTAAATTATCCACAACTGGTTTAATATGTTGTTTAGGAATTAAAGTATAGCTTATACCTACTAAACGTGAAATGTCGAAATTATTCTTCCTAAAAAAAAATGCCACTGCTGTTTTGATAGTGTGACTGCACTTTTGACCTTAAACTGAACCTTTAATTTAAGCTGTTTCAAATAAAATTATAACTACTTCTTCTCTTTTACAGAAATCGAGATGAGATTCACAAAATACCCTGAGTCGGTAATAGCCCCCCTCGGTGATAGAGACACGTTCGAATGTGAAGTCAATGTACCAGGAGAGCGGTTCATATGGAGGTGGAAGCCAGACAGGGATGGTGATACCTGGACAGAAGTGGAAGAGGGAGACGGCAGGATGATCATACCTGGACTGCCGGGACGTAGTACGAAGATGTAGATAGAAGTTAGGATGTATATGGAGACTACTTAGTATCAGGTGAGATATCTTACAATAACATAATCATATAATAGTTATTTCACACCGCATAGTTACTCATATAAGCCAGTAGGCTATGGATATAGACAATTCGATTAGAAGAGACTGAAGAGTTCTAGGCTCCTTCCAGCATTGAACACCCTTGGTACCTTAAGATGTGTTCTTTGACAACAAGTCAGTGGTATTTTGATCGAGTAAGAACGTAATTATCGCTGTAGAATATCGCATAGATAGGCTGTCTTTTTAATAAGAGGGGATACCATGCAATTAGTATGAGGAAGCAGATTCAAATAATTAAGTATCTGGAAACCGGAACTCTATTTCCACCGAAACCTGTGCCATTAAAAGGCAATATATCAAAGAAGATTTCCAATCGTCCCCATGTGGTGGTCGGTTACGGATGAGTACGCCTAGCTCCCTTGGGTGTCGTAAGAGGTGACTAAGGGATAAACCACGGGGAATAGCGGATAGTGGTCGTGGAAGACCTGCGCTAGATTATATTGGAATTAGTTTCATGATTATGGTAATTTGCGAGTAATTATTGGTATTGGATTCTTGAGTAGGAAGCTGTGAATCAATAAATATATTGAGATGGGTTGATGGCTATTTTCTTTTATTAAAAAACAATAATAAAGATCTCAATTATCAATCTAGCAGTTTCCCAAATAAGTTGGGGTCAGTTTTAAGTTTAACTGGATGCAACTGAATATAGTGTTCGCCAAACTTCTGGGCCGCCCTGAAGTTGGCTTGCCGATGAGCAAGGCACGAAACGGTGCTTATTTTGTATAAGATTTACTACTGCGCAGTCATTTTAGCCGACTACAGGGCGGCCAAGAAGTTTGGCGAGAACTTTACCAGTGTTTTATATGAAGCGACTGCCTCAATCAGCTCCACTATCCAGATCATCATTTAATCCGGTATAATCCGCTGCATAGAGACTTCCCCTTTCGTCTACAATATAGAACTATTCCGTGTATTCCCGGTGATTCCATAAAACAAAATAAAAATCTCTCCGTGGAGGCAGGGATTAGTAAAACAAAAGAATATCAATTAACAAATAGCACTCTGATTTGAAATGTTCTACTTCCAATTACTCACCTATTGCCGAACTAAAAAGTGAGTAGACAGTGAATCAACACTTTTTGATTAAAGCTTCCAATCGTACAAAATTGGCATACAAACATTTCTGCTCAAACATTCAGCTGTTATTGTATCGATATTGTTGATTTGCTGTTCTGAATATATTTATATATACATTTCTGTTTTCTTTTTCCGGTCCTAGGTTCGATGCCCAAGTCGTACAACGTGTAATAGGGTTTTTCATATGGAAATTCACTAGGTCTAGAAAGAAAATTGAATAGGCACAGGCATATAAGGACTAATATAACAAAAACACAATCAGGTCAGGAAATAACTAGACTAAAAGCTAATTATACCTATGAAATATCCTAATAGCGGCCTTCAAGCTTAATACGGAAGAAACAGCAATCAGCAATCATCGCGCGACAAAAGCAGAAAATGTATGACATAAAAGTCGGAATTACCTACAGTGTACTAGGAGTTATTTTTTTTTGCGTTGCATAATCATCCAATGACTTCTCCCGCTCTGGGTGAAGCAGGAGGAATCTCTAAAACTTTTGTATTAAAGAGCAATTATTGCGCAAAATTCGCTATCGCTTTGCTCTTGCAAGATACGTAATAAGTCTTCGGTATCTGGATTTGTGACCGTTTAATAAGGGTTCGTCAAAGAATGTCCCTTTAGCAAAATGTCTCCCTATTACAGTGGATTTAACATAACCAGTAGTGGACATTGGTACTTCTCTGCTATCACTTAAGGGGAGTACAGGTCCTATGACATCATGTAAAATATTTTTGATTTGTTCCAGTGCGTGGTATGGTACGGTGCCATCAGTCTGACGTCATTGCCTGTCCGTCTGTCGGTGGCCAGGCTGATCAACTCGCCCTATCAAATCAACGCTGAGGAACGGGTCATCTTCGCTCCCCTGAAGAATACTGTGGTACTTCATTGTAAGGAACCGAATTCTGAACCATCTGCTGTGCTGACGTGGTGAAAAGAAGGGTCAAAGGTAAGATTTTTAATCAAGCCTTAGGTACTATAATAGTTCGTCTTAATCAGTGAACCCATATATTCTAAGTCGTTTTCTCCACCTCACTCAACCACGACTCAACATCAACTCTACCACGGCTCAACCTTTTTTTTTTTTTTTTTTTTTTTTTTTTTTTTTTTTTTTTTTTTTTTTTTTTTTTCCTGGGGTGGAAAATCCTCATTGGATGTCCTCCGCCCTGGGGGGAGCGGAGGGGTCTGTCAGACTCATACTGACTAAAAACCACCCCGGTGTTCCGTCTCACACCTACACCGGGGGTCGCGGGAACAACGATACTTCCGCAACCCCCGGCTAGTGCCGGCCCGCCTCTGCGGGCCACGACCTCGGGTTGGGGGGGAGTGAGGTGTTTGACTCCCCCGCAACGTCTGAGAGGGGCGCGCGTGGAACACTACGCGCCGCCACCTCGGGTCCAGATGTTTGGGGGGCGACGGACGTCCCCGAGTCCGTCGCCCCTGGACCCATTTACGGGGGCCGGAAAAGGGCGTTGTCCGCCCTCCGCCGACGCCCGGCGCGTCTGCTGCGGATCGGGTTAGCGGATGAAATCTCCCTTTCCCTCTCCGCAGCCTCCTTCTGCGAGACCACTGTTTCGCAGAAGGATACCACCGCGTCCCAGGACTCTTCACTGCCGACCATTGACTCGACTACGGCCGGCAGCGACAGGTCACTGCCTACTTCTGAGATGAGGGCACGGCGCGGCTCCTCCCAAGCGGCACATTCTGCCAGCGTATGCCGTGCCGTGTCCTCCCGGCAGTCGACGCAGTGGTGACACCGGGCGTCCGGCTCCCTGTTTATGCGACACAGGTACTTCCCGAAGCAACCATGCCCCGAGAGCACCTGCGTCACCCGAAACGACAGGGAGCCGTGCCTCCTCCCGAGCCAGTGCTCGAGCACTGGCCGGACCGCCTCGATAGTGACGAGGCCGGCGGTAGGGCGTGCAAGCCTGTCCCGCCATTCCGCCACCAGGACCTCGCGGAGCTGAGACCGACGCAACTCCATATGTCGCTGCATCGGCTCTTCGCCCCGCGCCCGCGCTTCCTCGCGCCACCGATACAGTGACGCGAGTACCTTCGCCTCCAGGTCCCAGGGCGGGGATCCGGCCAGTGCACAAGCCGCCTCGTAGGAGATCGTGCGATACCCCCTGATGACTCTGACGGCCATCGCTCTCTGCGGCTTTCGCAGAACAGCGATGCTGCCGGCCGTCAGGTCAGTCGCCCAGATCGGGGCCCCATACAGGGCCATTGATCCTACGATCCCCACGTAGAGCCGCCTACAGGCAGCGCTCGGGCCCCCCAGATTGGGAAGCAGCGATGACAGCGCCCCAGCCGCGCCCAACAACTTGGGCGCCAGCCGCTGGAAATGGGGGCCGAAATCCCACCGGCTGTCGAGCACCAATCCCAGGTACTTCATGGTTGACTCGACAGCGATTCGAGCCCCCCCGACGACGATGTGGGCATCGGGCGGTGGCGCCCGCCGGGGACCATGAAAGACCATGGCCTCCGACTTGTTGAGGGCCACCTCCAGGCCAAGGCGCCGTATGCGGCTCACCACCTGTGAGACCGCAGCCGTCGCCAGCAACGCTGCCTCCCTGTACGAACTCCCCCGGGCGGTGACCAGCGTATCATCCGCGTAACACGTCAGGTCTACGCCCGGTTGGAGTTCGCCCCTCAGCACCCAGTCGTACCCGATGTTCCACAGGGGTGGGCCCAAGACTGAGCCCTGTGGAACACCGCACGACATGCCGTGCTGGTTTTCGACGCCATCACGTCCCACGTAGGTGACACACCTCTCCGCCAAATAAGCCCCGACGATGCGGCGGAGGTAGGCAGGCACTCGATGATACCGCAGTGCCTCCCGAACACAACTCCAGGGCAGGGTGTTGAAGGCGTTGGAAATGTCCAAGGACACGGCCAACATCACCCCACCCCGGGACACCGCTTCCTCCGCCAGGACTCTCACATGCGATATCGCATGGATGGTGGAGCGCCCATGCCGAAAGCCGAACTGGCATTCGTCCAGGTCCGGCCCCTCTCTGTACAAGTGGCTGACGAGGCGGGCAGCGATTATCCGCTCGAACAGCTTACCCACCTCGTCTAGCAGCACTATGGGCCGGTACGCGGACGGCGAGTCCGCAGGGCGCCCCGCCTTCCTGAGCAGGACCAGGCGACCAGATTTCCACAGAGTGGGAAACTGGCCCCGCTCAAGGCACGCTGTGAAGAGTCCTCTCAGCCAGGGCTCTAGCTCCTTCAGAGCGAGGGCAAGCACGTTGCCGTGAATTCCATCGGGCCCAGGAGCCACGTTCTTGGCCCGGAGCCGCATCACGGCCACCTCCATCTCTGCCTGTGTCACCTCTGGGACGCTGATGGCGTCCTCCTCTGTAGACTTTGCGGCCGTGGGCAAAGCCATCGGCGGCGGAATATGCTCCACTCTCGCCGGGAAGAGGGCTGCGACTACCTCCTCCAGCAGCTCGGGTTGGAGACTCTCCGTAACTGGAGGCGCGGCGGCTCGAAGTTTCCCTCGAACCGCTCGATAAGGGCGCCCCCAAGGATCCCCGTCTAGAGTCTCCAACATCTCCTCCCTGGCTCGCTTCTTCGCCTCGCCGATGGCCAGCCGCAGAGTCTTCGTCGCCGCGCGGTACACCTCATACAGCGCGGCTTCTTCGTCAGGGACCCGACGACGTCTCCTCCGGTATCGGGTGAACCACGGCTCAACCTTGACTCAACCTCGACTCAATCTCGATTCAAATAATCTACGTGACAAAAAATCAGCATGGCTTTTTTAATCTAGAATACACTAACATAGTCACCAAAAACGTTGATACTTTGGTCCGAGTTCGGAATTAAAAGAAGTAATACTCATCTGGCGTAATTACAGATACAATAGTAAAACAATTAAACAGAAAAGCCTTTTAAGGTCTAAGGGAGAACATGTCAAATCCTATCTTAAGGTTACACTAGTCGATAATTCTTCCATTCAAACGTAGTCTAGCGATTATTACACTGTTTCATTGTTTTCTTTGTTTGCCAACTATTCGCAAACCAGCATAAGAGCCTTCTGGAGTATCGGATTTCTTTTGAAATATTAGCTTTTGTTTCTATATAGAACTTCTATTATTTAAGTTTGTTATCCGCTGCTTTCAGTTAAAGATTTCATTTCAATCAAACACCCGATTTTGTTTGACAGGCTTCCTAATTAAAAATTAGGAAGCCTGTCAAACTTTGACGTTAAGGTTCAACTAGTCGACGGCTCGAACTATTTTGTGCGCGAGGTTAAAATGCATGCCATCTCATCCGACAACACGTGCGTATGAAGCAGATGCTGTGATGATCAGTAAAAAGCTAGTTCGCGTACGAATTAGCACTTTTGCAAATTTGTATCGAAATGGATGTTGATTTTGGACGAAAACGAGCCCGCGAAATTTTATAAACAGACCTGTGGGAGTTTAGATATCATGAAAAAACTACTAAATGTATATTTTCAAAATAAAATTATTTGCTTTGTTGAATTACTAATCTATCCCTGTATAGAGGCCGTTTTGCCATTTTCCTTCTTCTTATGGTATTTATTTCCGCCCAAAGATTCGTTAAAATTTGTGTTAAAATATGGAACTTTCGACGCCCATAACTTTCAAATATTTTATTTTTAACTTTTATGTTTCCATACAGGGCTAGATAATGATGAGACAAATTGATATAATTTATTTTTATTTTGAACGTAAATCGTGAAACAGTGTAATTATCGCTAGACTACGTTAGTGCGACTAGTGTGACCTTAAGATAGGATTTGACATGTTCTTAACCAGTGCGAGACCTTAAAAGGCTTTTCTGTTTAATTGTTTTACTATTGTATCTGTAATTACGCCAGATGAGTATTACTTCTTTTAATTCCGAAATCGGACCAAAGTATCAACGTTTTTGGTGACTATGTATTCTAGTGTATTCTAGATTAAAAAAGCCATCCCGATTTTTTGTCACGTAGATTTAAATAACCATGAACCGATACAATGATGATCTCACGCAAAAAAATAATTACGAATTCACCTACCGAAAGCAGTAATCACACGATTTAATCTATAAAATCCTTTTTTGCATTGCAAATCCATAGTTGTAATGCATGTACAATATCAGGCAAAGCAAAGTTTTCTTGTTCAGTATTCAGAATTTAATGTAGACTGCAATTTGTGGCCAGATTCGTACGAAGCGGATACAACATACCGTAATACTATGTGGCTCATTCTTAGTCCAATTATAGTGAAGGAACCTCTTCACTCGAATTAGTTACGACAACGGAAAAAATACTTCGATTATTATTGGCAATAAGTAACAAGCTATAAGTGTAAATTTGATTAAGAGAGACTGATTCAAGGTTGAATCGAGATTGAGTCGAGGTTGAGCCGTGGTTGAGTTGATGTTGAGTCGAGGTTGAGTGATGTGGAGAAAACGACTTAGAATATAGGAGAAAACTGATTAAGACGAACTATTATAGTACCTAAGGCTTGATTATAAATCTTACCTTTGACCCTTCTTTCCACCACGTCAGCACAGCAGATGGTTCAGAATTCGGTTCTTTACAATGAAGTACCAGGGTATTCTTCAGGGGAGCGATGATGACAACATATTTGCTTTACACGCAAAAGAAAGGTGATTGAGACGGGTTTTCGCATAAATAACGAGGAAATCGCTGTTGTACCAGAAGTTAGGGACTTAGGCGTGATTCTGGACTCTAAATTAAGTTTTATTCCTCAGTACAGCAGCATGTTAAAGAAGGGTGCAAAAATGTTGGGTTTCATAAAACGCAACACCAAAGACTTCAAGCATACTGCCTCTAAGATAACATTATTTAATGCCTTGGTGCGTAGTGTGCTTGAATTCGGCAGTGTTGTCTGGAACCCACACTATGCTGTACATTCTGATCGTATTGAGTCGCTCCAAAGGTCTTTCACAAGGCATCTTGCATTTGTTACCCCTGGTGTCAGCATGCGATGTTCGTACGAAGAGAGACTGTCTCGTTTCGGGCTACGTACTTTACAGCATCGCAGACGCATGTTGGACTTGCTGTTCCTCCAGAAGATTGTGCGGAGTCCCACATCGTGTGATGGACTTTTGGAGCGTATCGGGATATGCGTTCCTAAATTAAATGCCCGTCGAAAATGTAGGAACTTGTTTGGTACACCCCAACATAAATCGAATCTTGGGATGAATTCCCCTATGACAAGGCTTCCTTCCACATACAATGCTTGGTGTGAGTTACTTGACCTAGACATCTTTCATGACCGCCCCACTCAGCTCAGACGAAAGATCTTGGGAAAGGAAAGGAAAGATAGTTGTAACCTGTGTGATATGATATAATTTGATTTTAATACAATTATTTTTGTTCTCATTGTTTTAATTTAATTGATTTCTAATTGTTAATTCACGATTCTTATTTTCTATTTAAAAATTTGTATTGTAATTTTGCTTATTTTATAACAATTTTTTTTTCTGTGTTAAATTAAACTTTTGACATATGAATTTATTGAAAATGCTGTGCACATCTGTAATTGACATAGACACTAGAATAAGACCCCAGAAAATGTATTATGTCCATGTTTGTGTTTGTGTTGTTGATGTGCCTTAAATAAATAAATAAATAAATAAAATAAATGACCTGTTCCTCAGCTGTGATTTGATTGGGCGAGTTGATCAGCCTGGCCACCGACAGACGGGCAGGCAATGACGTCAGACTGATGGCACCGTACCATACCACGCACTGAAACAAATCAAAAATATTTTACATGATGTTGTGAGGCTGACTTACAGCGCACTTTCAGGTCTGTTCCGGGTAACGGTGGTAATGTCGCCAACTAGAATTGTTACTTTTCTTTTTATTTGTTATGTTATTTCGATAATTTTTCTTAGGTTTATACATTTTAAGGCTAACAGGTCGTTTTTAGATCAGAGTTTGGTAATGGCAAGTGTCGCTACTTCTAAATATAATATAATGTTGTGTGTGTTTTGCTACTACATTCTTTGTTTCATATCCATAAATATGTGTCTCGCGGCGCACCTCAGGCAATGACACATGAACCTGATGAAGTTTTTTAACACTGCACATTATATTTACATACATCTACATATCGTAATACCGCTATTTAATTTTATATGCCCACTACTTACAATACATGCATCATTGTTTACTACTTATAAAAGTTTTTTAGGTTTATTTCGATTTATTCCATATACTATTTACATACTATGCACATATTATATACATACAATATTATTTACAATTGAAACTAGGCAAATACTACTATTACTATATTATGAAATTATGATGGAAGTTATTGAATGTGCAGGCATAATTTTGAGATTGTATATAACTAGCTTATTCTATACCTATTATTGCGATGATGGCTAAGGGAGATAAGTTTTTTAAAGTTGGCTTTCTTAATGCAGGTTCGTTGGGTACGGGACATGACGACTTGTGTGGCGTACTCGACAGACATAGTTTCGACGTTATGGCCATTAACGAGACTTGGTTGCGACCAGGGGAGGAGGGTCGCGCGCCCGTGGTGCCGGGCTATCGTCTGCGTCACACGCCGCGGCCGGCGAGTGTGCGCTCGGGTCGCGGTGGGGGTGTGGGCTTCTACCTGCGGCGAGGACTGAACGCGCGTACTTGTGCTGCCGCGGTCGATCCCAGGTTCGAATCGGTTGAGCAAATGTTGCTTACGCTCTCAGTGAAAGGCAAAAAGATTGCCATTGGTACCGCGTACCGTCCACCATGGCTTGACCTTGTTCTTTTTCTGGATGCCATAACAGATTCCCTAAGCTCATTGGGGCGTTGTGACCACTATATCTTACTCGGTGATTTTAATGTTAACCTGCTGGACTCAAATGGAATAAAAACACATAAAATTAACGAGTTCCTAAATAGCCTCAGCCTTACTCAGTTGGTCATAACTCCTATTCACTTTACTGCTACCAGTGAGATTCTGATTGATTTACTGTGTACCGACTTGGAAGCCAGATATACGTCGATTGAATCCTTTGGTTCAATTAACGGCCACTCTGTCGTAGTGGCGGAATTTAAATTGAGACGAGACAAATTTTAACCATACGTCGTAAAATTTAGACCACTTAAAGATGTTTTGAAACGGATCTTTGGCTGCTGTGTCTTGAAAACATTTCATTGCTTGAACATGTAAATGACATGGTGAATTTTTTAAACCAGAACATCATTTGCCTGTTCGATATACACGCACCGGTAAAGACATGCACTATAAAGGAAAAATCGTATCCTTGGATTACCGACACGATTAAATTAATGATGCGTTTACGGGATGAGGCACTGACTTGTTACCGGAAGACCAAATTAAAGCAAAAGGTGAATACTACAAACAATTAAAATCCTTAGTGGTGAGTTCCCTGTACAGCGAGAGAATGGCGTACTATAAACATAACATCAATAATCAAATTAATAACCCAAAATTATTATGGAAAAATAAAATCCAATAAAAATAAATAAAATAATAATATTAATTATGTTAGGATCTGTAAAGTGCGACGGAAGGTCCTGTTTCGACTTAGTGTCCATCAAAGTGGATTTTAAATTTTTTCATAATAATTTTGGCTGCCCCGGGTTACGCCGTGGCGAGTGTGGCTCTCATGACTTATTATGATAATCATAGGCATGGCGAAGCAATCTTTTCAATTACTCCAGTGGAGCAGGCTGACATCGCCCGCATTGTCACCAACCTTACTAGTAAGGCCCAAGGCTGCGACAACATTACCCTGGACATGATTGCTTTGACTCTGCCGCACACATTGGGTGTTATAACAGATATTATAAACCGCTCCATAGTAACATCTACATTCCCCGAACAATGGAAGATTGCCTCTGTTAGGCCCTTACCCAAAACTTCAAATCCGACTTGTTTGAAAGGCCTACGACCCATTAGTATTTTACCGTGTCTGTCTCAGGTACTGGAGAAAGTCGTCAGCCACCAGTTAACACTCTTCTAGGAACGGAATCACATACTACCAGATTTACAATCAGGTTTCAGAAAGCAGCGCAGTACCTCTACTGCTTTACTGGACGTTACTGATAACGTGCTGTCTGCTCAGGATAAGGGGATGTGTACCTTGGTTGTTTTATTCATATTTGTGTACAATAGACAAGCCAGTCAACTATCTTCCCATTGACGAGAAATTCTGTAAGGTCAATCACAACATTAACCAATGTGTAGTAAGCAAATCTCAGTGCAGTGATATGTGGATTGAGTTGAACGATCCATCTAAATACCTATACTTTTGCTGCCACACATATCCGATCAGGATTATCTGTCAAGATCAAGTTACCTACAAGCAAATCAGTGTAGCTGGTATAATTAGTTTGAAGCCTAAGTGCATAATTAAAGGCAAAGACTTTGCTCTATACTCTCGTTCCCATTCGGGAAACATCATAAAAACTGACCCTGAAATAGAAACTCCACAGATAACGGAATTCCATCATTTAGTAAACATCTCCCTATCAGACTACACGGAATCCATAGATCCGCTAAACCAAACATCAGAAAGCATCGGCCAACAGATAAATCAATTGAAAACGGCTACAGCAAACACTTCAATCGAGATCGATCGAAATCACCTTAGCCTATCAACACATGACGTTCATCAATACGCCATTTGCTATGGCTTGTTGTGCGCGTCCATTGTAGCAGCAGCGGTGTTCCTGTGGCGCAGGAGGAAGACGGCTACCAGAAACCTCACGCAGACGGAACCTACAGTGAAATTTTCGCAAAACATCAATTTAAATTCTAGTGAAGTGAATCAAGTGAAACTGCCGCGAAAGCAGAGCATAGTGGCTGACCGTCAGCCCAGTGAAGTGAATGTGATAGCTAGCAACGCTAGCTTAAAGAATGTACATGACCAAGCAACGTCCCCTAGGCCACAAAGACGTAACTTTTACACTGGGGATGATATTGTTTAATTTTAATATTTTTATTAGCATAAGTTTTTGTAACATTTTCGCCCGGGAGCATGTACGGCGAACCGCACATCATAACTATAAATTTATAGCCAAATCAGCATTATACGCGTTTACGTCAAGCGACCCAAATACCAATTAACTTCAGTACGTGATCGGTTAGCATTAAGTGCCGTCGCGCGTGCTCCCTCGCTCTATTAAACATTTGTAACATTTTTCTTAACAATATACAGTTTTAAGTGAACATTTCTATCTCTCATTTACCATCCCAACAGACAACCTTTACACTACTCATATCTAAGCTGAGTTACTACGGGTTCGACCCTAGCGCTACGGAATGGTTCCGTTGCTACCTCAGTGATAGGAAGCAATTTGTAGATCTGCGTTTGGGGGACGGCACCACCCTTAGATCGGCACTTGGTTCTATAAAGAGGAGAGTCCCACAAGGCTCTATATTAGGGCCAATTATTTTTATCCTGTACTGCGCTGATATAATTCTGTGTCTTCAGAAATGCAGGTATCATATATACGCCGATGATGTTCGACTTTACGTATCATTTTACCCAGAGGAGTATGATGGTGCCATACAAGATTTGAACGATGACCTTCGCAGAATTGCTGCCTGGTCAGAAGATAATTGCCTGTCGCTAAACCCGAACAAAACCAAATTCATGGTACTTGGCTCAAAACGACAGCTAGCTAAGCTGCCCGCAACTTTCAAGATCGAATTAATGGGCAAACCAATTGACAGAGTCTATGAAGCGTGGAACCTAGGTCTTGTTATGGACAAGGACCTTCGTTTTGAAAAGCATGTCGCCGAGTCAGTGAGAAACTGTTTCTACCGCCTCAAAGTTTTATATAAAATGAGGCCGTACCTATCAGAAACACTTCTCACTTCTTTTTTCTTCACAAATTATTATACATACCAATACCTGTATAGTTTATAACACACTAACCTATATTTATTTACCTGTACATATTTAACACCGTAAAACTGATTCACATCCGTACACTTCAACGTAAGGTTCAGTTGAAAACCAGCGTCAGGCAACTCCAGTTGTCTGGCATTATGCTGAACTGGACCGAGGCACACTATGTATGTAAATTTTGTGTAATTAAGTTTTATTTGTACCTACATTGTGTGTATCTGTGTGTGCCAAATAAACTAGTTTTCTTTCTTTCTTTTTTCTTTATGTCATAGGACCTGTACTCCCCTTAAGTGATAGCAGAGGAGTACCAATGTCCACTACTGGTTATGTTAAATCCCCTGTAATAGGGAGACATTTTGCTAAAGGGATATTCTTTGACGAACCCTTATTAAACGGTCACAAATCCAGATACCGAAGACCTATTACGTATCTTGCAAGAGCAAACCGATAGCGATTTTTGCGCAATAATTGCTCTTTAATACAAAAGTTTTAGAGATTCCTCCTGCTTCACCCAGAGCGGGAGAAGTCATTGGATGATTATGCAACCCAAAAAAAAAAAAATCCTAGTACACTGTAGGTAATTCCGACTTTTATGAAATACATTTTTTTTATATTTATTGATTCACAGCTTCCTACTCAAGAGTCCAATATTTTTTGGCATTATTGAACTAATTTAAAAGGAGTTTGTCATACTCTTTCTTGGAATCATACACTTTACCCTGCCGAACTCACACAATAAGGCTGCTGATTAACTTTTTGAATTGGATGTTGTCTAGTCTGAAGAATTATTTAATATAGGATAGCTTTTCCCCGCAGTTTCGTTCCCGTGGCTTAACACCGAATCAAGCATTTTTTAAGAGATAAAAATTAGCATTAAACATAATCATCATCATCAGCCCTTTAATGTTCCCACTGCTGCGACACAGGCCATTTCTTTGTGTGAGAGGGGACGGGCCTTAATCCAACACGCGGGCCCGGGTCAGTATGGGTTTGTAGATGTCACATGTCTTCGAATTTTTGGTTCTAGGACATGCTGGTTTCCTCGCGATGTTTTCTTTCACCGTTTTTAGAGCATTTAAATTATTTACATAAAGTGCCTGGGTTGGCAGTGGTAACCGCCCCGACTTACGAGACGTAAGTCGGTGCCGTTACCAGTGGGCCACCAACCGTTATTGACGAAACGCAATCCGGCAGGCTTATTACATATGAAATAGCAATTAGCAATATTTGCGTAGAGATTGTACAATCAACGCGCGATTATCGCTTTACGTCAAAAAATTGAAAGGCTTATTTTTGCGAAATAATTGCTCTTCAGTCGCGAATCTGCATTATATTTGAGCTATAGCCACACCATAATAATTTTACGACAGCACTGCTAACAATAAAATCTGCTAACTGAAATGTGCATTTATCGCAAGGTGATCGCGATCATTTCGTATTACGTATGGTTTTTGACAGCAGAGCGACAGCGATCGGCGAGCAAATGTGGCTGTCAAATTGCGATTACTTTTACCCTTGTTGTTGTTCGATTGCCAATCGTTCGCTGATGGCTGTGTAGGTACAGAAGTTTTTGAGTATTTGGCGGCTTTTTTCGTGTGTTATTTTGTGGCTACTTTTATTATCCGCAAATTAGAATAATAATATAAAAGTAAATAATGAAATAACAAATTCCTAGTGAATATTGTAATGACAAATTGGTGTTGTTTTGTGTCTCTAATGTCGCAACTGGACTATTTGTTGAATCATTGAAACAGAAGTGATCACGGTAAAGTGGAGGATTTTTATATACTGTAGTGTTGGCTACCTCAGCGAAGCTTATATGTTTACCTACTAAATACTTACAAACATATTCGATTGTGATAAGTCCGCAATAAGTATCTTCTTTTATATTCATTATGTATATGGCAAGCACCGATGTCGACTATTGTGCCAATGTCTAAATTAATTTGGTAAAATCAATTTTACGTTTCATAGCTGAAATGCGAGATAATGTAGTCTATTAAGTGATGTCCTAATGCATTATCGATTCGATTTCTTATAACAATTGACAATTCGAAGAAATTGTAATCAATTCTACACATTGACATTTTAGTCATCCAGTTTTTCAAATTAATTATTATATTATGTTAATAAAATGAAAATATCCAATTTTCACTGCCATAATTATTTTACATAAATACTTTTAAATCTGCGAATATTAATTTACTGGAATATTGGAGCTAAATAGTAATCAAATTGACTATTGTTACAAAACAGCCTCCACGAAGTGTTGCTCTTTCTTAGGCTGATTAATTCATCACATGACACATTTTATAAATCATCAGACAGATAAAATACCCTCTGTTAAAAGTGACTGGCAAAAAAAATGACTTTACTTAAAGGCCTCAGTACCCAGGTCACTAAATTGATCGCGCAATAATTGTACAATTATTGCTACTTGCTGTTCCTTACGTAATAAGCCCGCCGGGCTCCCTAGATTATCGAATGTTAAATAAAAGAAAGTACGTAAAATTCAGTTTTATTCAGACTTTTTCAATTGTAATCACAGTTTTGAACTTCATGACCACTAGCGTCCGTAACAAATCATAATTAATTGTTAATATCTTTATGATATCGATAGGTACTTATTTTTAAACTTAAGAGTAACCATACTAGCCGAGTGGCCAGTCTGTCGGTTTTTTATCGGTTACATTTCGGGGAGTGTGTGATGGAACTGCACAATTTGATTTCGCCTAGCCCTTTCCATCACCGGACAACAAAACGTACACAATGCTCCACCGGTTCATGGTGGACATCTAACCCATACGTATAAAGCGTTTTTCGAATACTTTTACTGTGCGCACAGCTCAGGAGTGGAATTCTCTGCCGGTGTCTTTGTTTCCTTATAGCTACAACCTTGGGGTCTTTAAGTCAAGAGTGAATAGGTTACTTCTAGGCAAGCGTGGCCATATACCATCAGGCGAGATAGTGGTCAAACGTGAGCCTATCAATAAATAAAAAAATAAAACTAACAGGTAAACTATCAAGAGCCGTCATCCTAGCACAAAAATCGTCATGTGTGTCAGTTTTAGTTTTCACTAAATAATACTGTCGGGGCCGATACTGTGCCACCACTGCTGTCAGCTTTTATTTAGGTTATAGGTATAAAAGCTGATAGAGATACATACATACATACATACATAAACTCACGCCTTTTTCCCATGGGGGTGGAACAGAACGCCAGCTGCTACGATCCTGACATACTTCTTTTGCTTCACTCACATTCATGCTTCTAGTCATACACACACGCCGGTTATGAGTACTGCGCACCTGGCCCTTTTGAAGAACATCACCTATAACATCTATGTATGTCTTTCTAGGGCGTCTCCTCCCGGCGTTTCCATTCACGTCTGCCTTGTAAATACATTTCGTTAGTCGCCTTTCATTCATCCTCTCAACATGGCCAAACCATCTTAACAGAGAGATAGAGATATTCAGTGATATTATAGAATTATATTAGTGATATATATGATAATTACTTCTGGGCTTGAGCTAGAGGAGCTCGTGGCTATATAATAACAGCTGCACTGATCGATCATCAAAGTTAAGCAACGATTGCCGAAGTCGGTTCGGGATGGGTGACCATTTCGTTTAAACAAGTTTTATAAGCTTCTACTTACGAGTTTATTTACATTGAAAAGTTACATAATACCTTGACAAAGTGGCATAATTTAATAAGCCTTTAATGTGCCCGCTGTTGGGACTCACGCCTACTCTGAAAGGGCGTTTACAGATCGATTCAAACTTAATGGTGGCTCTGAAGTGCGCCCTTTGCTGCGCCTCTCTGTCACATGAATTAGTTACTGCATATCGATTTGCCTCGTGTTCCGAGCCGCTATAAAGTTTGCATCTACCTGCATCCACCAAGCAGTCCCATAGTAGAGCGGAATGGAGTTAGTTCACTGTCCACATATCAGACGCAATAGTTAAACAATCAAGTGAATAATATATGATTCATTGGAAAGGGAAGAGGTTAATATAGGCTCTGAGGTTCTTGGTTTCTAGCTTCCTTTGGATGGGGACTGTGGGATACAGGCAATTCTTTTATTGTTTAACTAGCTTCTGTAAGCGGCTCCACCCGCGTAAAATTGGGAATTAGTCCCAAGGGAACCGTACATTGTGCCGGGATAAAAAGTAGCCTATGTGCTATTTCAGACTATAATCTATCTCTGTGCCAAATTTCATCCAGATCCGTTTATCTATTTATTCTGACGTGATTGAGTAGCAAACATCCAGCCATCCATTCATCAATCCATCCAAACTTCCGCAGTCAACATTAGAAGATTTCATTAAAACTAGGTTTAACCACTAACATTTCTAACAGGTTGTTTTCATTCCAGGGTAAGAGAAAGCAGTTGGAAACTCCATATGGCGTGCTTGTCATACATAACGCGACATCAGTGGTACATACAGCTGCAGGGCTACCAATGAGCTCAGCGGAGACGCTCCAGAAAGAGCTCAGAAGACGCACTTGAAGGTCCAGCGAGAAGGGAATCAGTAAGTTGGGTTAGTACTACTGGGTATTGTTATAGGTTATGTCATTTATAAAGGTATTGAAATAACTGAAAACTGCTTAAAGATTCATGTACATATCAGAGTTGATGCGAACATCAGCGTCAGCATCCGCGGATTATCAGCATCAATTTCAATATCAGCATCAGTATTGATAGATATAGACTATAATGCTGAAGTTCGAGTCGTGACATGACTACAGAGGGAGCAAGGTTTATGGCACGTGTTCTTTTCGATTGCGAGTTTTGGTCGATTGATCAATCGTGAGGTCGGCCGCACCGATCGCGATTGTAAACAAACACAAACTTTTCTTATCATTACTATTAATTACGTTATGATTCTTATCCTTACATAGTATAAAACAATGTCGCTTCACGATGTCTGACCCTATGTATGCTTAGGTCTTTAAAATTACGCAACGGATTTTGATGCGATTTATTTAATAGATAGAGTGATTCAAGAGGAAAGTTTATTTGTATAATACACGCGGGCGAAGCCGCTGGCAGAAGCTAGTTATATATAAAATATAAACGTCGTTGCGGATGAAAGTTCAATTATATATTTTTTCGTAAACTGTTGTGAAATTCGATATATAATGGCGCCTCCGTCGAAAAGTGAAATACGTACATATTATAAATTAGTAAATCAAAAAACCGCAAACTGTAACATAAGTAAAAAGGATTATTCAAGCAAAGGGCGTACAGGACCTACCAATACTTCACTTAGAAATGACTTGAAGAGCAAACATCTTGATATATTTGAAATGTTTTTACCAGTGAAACCGAAAAGCAACAAGCTGCTCCCCAGTTAACAAAAATAAAGAAAAGCAAATAAATTTATTTCTTTGTAAAATAATAAAAATCATCATCAGCATCCGCTGATGTCAATGACAAAATATCAGTATCATTATCAGTGGATGTGAAAAAATGTGCATCAGCAATATGCACCAATGGTACATCAATATGAACAACTTTTACTCTAAGACAGAAAAAAATTGCTGTTCCATTCCTTTTATTGTTATGTGAAATGTTTGGAGCACATGATTTTCTTTTTTGGCTATTTCAGCTTCAGGGTTGGTCTCACAGTAAAAATTGTCGCTAATGATGACTACAATGACCTTTGAAAATATTTTCATTTATTATAATGGAACATCGACTAAAAAAGTTCAGCTTTGTAGAGTGTCAATATCATCAACAAAATGGCAGTCACCTTTTGAAACCCGATGTCCCATATTAACTCTCGGGTACTGGAACTACTCTGTTGCGACCGCAAGTCCTTCAGTAGTATTCAAGTGTAACTGAAAACCAAGCAAACCACAACATGTCGAGAGAAGTCCCGACCCCAGATCCCATGTCCAGATAGTTGGGGCTTCCAAACTTTGCCTTCCGTAAAGTGTGAATTTGGATTTTGGATTTTCGTGAAACAAGAAGGTTAGTTACCGGAACCTTGTTAAGGTTTATGAAGATATTTAATTTTACTAAACTCTGTTGATTAATAGTAGGCCGTACTTCATTTGTACAAAACACTATAAGCTGGCCTCTTGAAATAAATCAATTAAAACTCCGTCATATATTTCAGATTTAGGTTGAAGTATTACCAGGTTACCATCGACTACTAAAAATTTTAGACTAAAAATGTAAAAAATAAAATGATACCTTTGCACACACGCAAAACTCCCACGCGTTCAGAACTGTTATTATTCAACAGTTTCAAGGTGTTTGGTTTATTTCTGCTCTAATTCATCATCATCATCATCTCTCTCGGTCCACCTAGTGGACGGCCTTCCTACTTCCTACGCAGCGTGTTTCGGTTGTCGGTCGCGATATATATCCCTCTCTATTGTCCTAAAAAATACTCATGTTTTTATCATTTCCAGATTCATCGAATCAGAAGACTACGTAGGAGTAATAGAAGATGAAGATGTACTGACAATGCCAGTCAAACCCAACGGGGCCCTCCGTCTATGGTGTGGAGCGGTCAGCACTCCTCCTCCGAAGATAAAGTGGAGCTTGGAGGGAGAGCTGAAAGCGTTTGCTAACCAGCATATGTTGACGGTGTCGCCTTTTACTCCTGATGATGAGGTTAGTTCTCGTATTCTTGTGAAGATTGTTACACAGGCTTCCTTACTAGATCGGTGAGGTTTAATTTTTGTACAGATGTGCTGCAGTATGTGTATGCGCTCAGTAAAGAATCAGTACCGAAACGACTTAGGCGCCTTCTTGACTAAGTTGGTTCGGTACAGAAACGAAAACCCACTGTCCCGGTGCGGAAGGCGCCTTGGTCAGTCTGTCTTGGGGATAAATAGTACATTATTGCAAAGGCCGGGAAAGAGGCAATTGCAGGTCGAGTATGAGTTTTTGTCTAATACCAGACAGGCAATTGCAATAGTGCTTGTCTCAAAAGAATGCAGGGAAATAAAACATACGTTTTATATTAAACATCTAATTTAATTATTTTTGTTTATTGTTTATTTAACCATTAATGTACACACACATAATAAAGAGACAAGAAGAAGAAGGAACAGAAAATAGGTACAAAGGTACGCTTATTTCAAAGAAATCTCTTCCAGCATACCTGCGAGAGGAGAGTTGAAAATAAGATATTTAGATACCGTGTGTAGAGGGGCAATAAAAAGAAAAACATATCAAACAATTTACTATAAAATAGAATAAAATATAACTAATTAATACATACTCTCATAAACATACATATTAATAAATTAAATATTACAATAGTAAATAATATAATAAATAAATAATAGGTTATGATTATTTTTAACTATGACGGAATGGAAAGATAGTGCTATTTCACTCTCTTTTTAAAAACAGCAAGAGTTTTGCAGTCCCTAATGTCAGGCGAAGACAAAGACAAAGATATTTTATTTCAACTAGGCCACCAAGCGGCACTTTTGAACGTTAATACATAAAAAAATAAAAGGAATAAAAATTGATTCTACCGTGCATTCGGAAAGTAGCTTGTTATGGAGAAGAACGCACAAGAAACTTACTCAAACTTACCATACTTACTCTTTTAAAAAACAAAATGTTTTTTTACAATATTTAGGTACATAAGTTCACATTAATAAATTCATATGTGTGAGGACAATGCACCCAGAATCACTACATACTATACTACGTACAGGTACAAAGTATTAAAAGTACCTACACATGTACCGTGCAGTTACACAATAGGTACTAGAAAAACACTAGCATCCGAAGCAGTTAAGTTAAGACCAATCCCAACTGACGGCGCCCGTTCACGAACATGACGCATGAATCGGCACCACCCAGCTCAACCATCATGAAGGGAACCGAATGATCCAACACACACGCCACCATCAGAGAGACATTTGAGAGAGCATGACACACTCAACTGCCAGGGCACACATAAGTCAAAGAACGACACAATGTTACAGCAAATGGTAGATCTACAGTTGGGTACATAGTACTCACACACGTGCTGCGCAGTTATACAATACTAAAATAAATTGAGTGTATATAATACAAATATATTCATACAGTCTTCAGCAGGTCCAACAATACTTCAAAAACAATAATGTTCTGCATATCACTTGTTTTTGCGCCCTAGTGTTTGTGGAGCAAGACTAGCATTGAGCCAAGCATTTTTATCAGTGATGTAATCCCCCAACTTATAATATGCCTGCCTGCATAGTGAGCGTTTTATACAAGTTTTAAATTTCGTCTCATTCAGTTCTAGAATGTGGGGAGGAATTTTATTGTAACATTTTGTACAGTACCCCATGAAAGATGAGGCTACTTTAGCCAGTCTGAAACCTGGTTGAACTAATTGGTCCCTATTTCTAGTAATGTAATTATGTCTATCGCCGTTTTTACTAAAAAGATGTAAATTCTTTCTGACGTACATGATGTTTTCATAAATATATTGACAAGGAACCGTCATGATGTTAATTCCCTTAAAAAACGGAACGGCGGTAAAGAGTTCCACAACCGCACCGCGTGCACAGTAAAGGTGTAGGAGTAAAAGTCGGTAGTGTGGGAAGGGGTTTCTAGGAGATGCTTAAGATGCGACCTGCACAGTGCATCGGAAGGACGGGAGTAGGAGAAGCGTTCGCGGAGGTAGGAAGGCGTTTTAGGGTTGTGAAGGATGTTAAATAGCAGACACAAAATCCGAGAGTTCCTGCGAAGTCGAATAGGCAGCCACTTGAGCATCTTGCGAAAGCCTGAATGTTTCAGGCTTTCGTAAGATGCTCAAGTCATTCTTTTTAAGATTGAAAATAAAACAAATACATATATTTTGCAAACGCTCAAGTTTCTTTAAGAGCTCCTCGGTGGCATCCAAATAACGGGCGTCGGCGTAGTCGATGATGGGCTGAATAAGAGTTTGGGCAACCAATCCGAAATAATCTCATCAAGGTGAACCCGCTGCGAGCGCCCCCCGAGATAGGAGTCAAACCAATCAATAGAGGAAGAGGAGAAGTTGAAAGATTTAAGGATCCCAAGAAGGATATCGAAGTCAACAGAGTTGAAAGCGCTGCTGAAGTCGAGAAGCACAAGTAACGTAAGACATTTTTGGTCTATAGCCCGGCGGATGTCATCAGTGACTTTTAAAAGAGCTGTGACAGTACTGTGACCGGGCCGGAACCCAGATTGAAAAGGACTAAGAAGATCATTACTAGAGAGAAATAGAGACAGTTGCTGATGGACAATGTGCTCAAGAACTTTGGAAAGATAAGGAAGGATGGAAGTAGGTCTGAAATCGGTCAGTGTGACAGGGTTGGGGATTTTAGGTAATGGAATAATATGGGCTAGCTTCCAAGCATCAGAAACAGTGCAAGAAAACAAGGAGAAGTTAAAAATGTGGGTTAAAATGGGAAGTAATGTGGAGAGGATAGGAGAAATCATTCTTGAGCAAAGGCCGTCATTACCAACAGCGGAGGAGGAGATAGCACAAATAGATTTTTTGACATCACTTTGGGTGAAAGTCTTAAATCAAAAGACGAACACCGCGGCACTGGCAAGACGGAAAGTAGCAACTTTAAAGCATTAATATAGCTGATTTGACGTGTGGAGCCAACGTAACGGGTGGAAGTGAAAAATGTTTGTTTAGAGCACACACGTCAATGCCTTTGCTAGAAGCGACAGCGTTACCAATGCCGACAGTTTTCAGAAATTGCTAGACTTCAGAGGAGTTCCGGTTGTCAAGAGAATTATGGAAGTAGCGTCTCTTTGCATCTCTACACATACGACTACAGCGATTGCGCATCTCTCTATATGAACTCAGGTTGTGCTCGGATGGACGGCGCTTTAACTTCCTTTTGGATCGGTCTCTAATTGCCATCGCATCTTTAATAGCAGGAGTGAGCCAGGGAGCCGGCATAAATTTTACTCTGACTCTACGGATAGGAGCATGACGATCGTAAAGGCTAAGTATTTGAGAGTTGAAAATATGAACCATATCGTTGATACTGGAACTCTCCAAAACATCCGACCAATCGATATCACCAGCATCCCGCAGGAGTGCCTCAAGATCTATGCCCTTGTAGTTCCGAAGGAAAATTAATGAAGGCTTGCGCTTAGGAGGACGAATCTTGTAAGACAAGAATATTAAATCGTGGTAGGAAAAACTAGCAGTGAGCTGACCGTGAACTGATACATTAATCGCCTTAGAGACAATCATGAGGTAGGGAAATGATGAGTAGCAGAGAGAGGTATAACACTGAAGTTAAAAGAAGATACAAGAGATTGAAGTTTGCGAGTACGAGAGTTATTTTTAAGGAGACAAGTGTTAAAATCACCCATCAAGACTACGTGGTTATAAGTAGGACATAAATCGTTTAAGAGGGATTCGAAAGAGCCAAAGTAATCAATACTGAGGTTAGGACTATACATCACTCCAAGAAGCATCTTAGTGTGATGTAAAGAGATTTCTAAAAACAGATGCTCCACTGACCCCGAGTAGGAAGATGATGATGTACTGATAACTTTATAAGGAATACCAGCTCGCAAATAGATAGCAACACCACTACTGCCCTTCCCCGCTCTATCATTACAATTAAGAACAAAGCCAGGGAGGGCATAGTGTACAGACAAAAGCGAAGGTTTCAGAAAGGACTCAGAGATCAGTAAAGCATCCAGATGTGCACAATTAATGCATGCCCGAAGATCAGAGTAATGGCTAGGAACACTCTGAGCATTGATGTGAGCTATGTTGAGGTTATTCGGGAAAGGTAAAAACAAAGAGGAAATCTGATCACCAAGAGTCAGGGGAGAGGAAGAACGACTCGCCGCACTAAGGAAGCTACTAGAGGAGGAAGAACAAGAAAAAAAGTCATTATCAAAATCACCATCGATCATACTTTGCAAATAGTTATAATAAACTGGATACAATAAAACTATAAATAAATAAAATAAAAATAACAATAATCAAATAAAATATATTAAATGCGCTCAACTAACAAACCCACCTGTACGCTGTATTTGGAAGAGATTTTAACATAATTTTAAAGGTAAAAGGTGAAGTCATAAAATTGAGAATTCAAAGGAAAAAAAAAACTTAGCAATCGAGAATATCACAATAAACGGGTACAGACTACCAAAATTGCACAGTGCATCGAAACGTAAAATGAGAAATTGACAGACGTCAAATGTTATCATGTCATTTTTAGAAAAGTAAACAGGATTCTCGCCACGGGTTTCTGGGAAAGCACGTGTAGTTCCGAGTACTTGTAGTTTTGTTTTTAATCTTTGCTACTTTTGCACTTGTTTTTGTGTAAAAGTGTGTTGTCCTTGTGTTTGTTAACAGGTAGGTACTGTGATTGTCCCCTTCTATATTAGTTTTCAATATGGATAGGAATAAACTGCCTGATCCTGATCCGCCTGACATCCCAGCCTCCTTACCTCTTTTTCCTTCCTCGCCGAATCCTCTATCGCAGTTCGCAGATGTAGTCTGCAGCGTTTCCGAAATGGAAACCTCACAAACATCACGTAAACGTCCTGGTAATGCTGAAATTTCTACGCCGACATCCAACAAACAACCTAAGAGCCAAATTGGCCGTGTAAAATACTCGGCTGTGGATAAGGGACCATTAATTGTACATGTCTCTCGAGTAGAAGCCCAGGCTAATTCTGGTATCACTCTGCATCCCGTGAACTTCGGTTTTTTTTTAATAATAAATAAAATAGCCAACATCATTCGTGGCGGCGTTATTAAAGTCGGAAGAAACAAAGTGTCCGTTGAGTTTGCATCCCCTCAGGATGCAAACGCTTTTTTGGTCAATGCTCTGCTTTCTAAGCACAGTTATACAGCTGCAATTCCGACCTTTAATATTACCCAGATGGGCGTAGTGACAGGAGTTCCTTCGGATTTAAGCGAAGAAGAGGCCCTAATATATTTGGCTGTACACTCAGGTTTTGGCCAAATATTAAAAGTACCAAGAATCAACCGTAAGGTTCAGAATGAAGGAATAGTAGAGTGGAAGCCTACAGAGACTTGCGTACTCACATTTGACGGTCAGGCCTTACCAAAACGAGTGTTTTGCTGCTACACATCCCTCCCTGTTGAGCAATACATCTACCCCACTATCCAATGCCGTAAGTGCTGTCGATTTGGGCATGTTGCAAATGTGTGTAGGTCGAATCCACGCTGCAGTAAATGTGGCCACGATCACCCCGGTGATGGTTGCAGCATTTCTGAGGGCGAGGCCTTCTGTGTGCTTTGCTCGGGAAACCACTTCGCTAACAGCAAGTCTTGCCCCGAGCATGGTAGGCAGAAAGCCATCAAAACAGTCATGGCAGAGAAATCAATCTCATATGTTGAGGCAAGCAAAACAATTCCATCAGCTTCCCGCAACTATGCTAATGGCACTAAATCGCAGTCCTATCGAAAAACTGTCACTCTCAAGCCTACCCATGCCCCACTTTCTCAATCTTATAATAAAGCTGCTCATCAGCAAATAGTAAATGTACCTCAATCCTCACAGTCTAATGGCTGTGCTCTTAACGATAATGTCCCCATCAATAATACTGTTTCAGTCATTGAACTTTTAATTAAACTTTTAACTTCACTTATTTCTTCTAGTAACTCTCAAATACCGTCCAACGTTGCCGATCAACTTATATCTCTCTTATTATCTTTTAAAAATGTCATCCCACCAAATATTTCTCCAGTGGAATGTGAGGAGCGTGTGGCATAAAAAGCACGACCTCATATTCCTCCTGAATAAATACAAGCCATTGGCTTGTTCCATAGCTGAGACTTGGCTCACCTCAAGTCTCAGCTTCCGTATGCCACATTTTAATATCCTTAGGTGTGATAGATCCGATGGGTACGGAGGGTCGGCTCTCTTCGTGAATAATCGGGTCCCACTTACTCCCTTTTCTTTGCCTTTACTTGAGGGCAATTTGAGTATTGTAGCAGGAAGGGTTGAGGGCATCACAGTGTTTTCTATCTATATTGCACACCCTCACCCTGATTTCATAGCTGTTTTAAGAAACATTTTTACCAATGTGCAAGGCCCATTGATGGTCATGGGTGACTTTAATTGCCACCATTACAGATGGGGATCTGAACGCTGTGATGCCTTCGGTGTAGCTCTGGTTGAGTTGTTGGATGATCTAGACCTCTGCATTCTGAATAATGGCTGTCCAACTCGTCGTTCCCCTCCCGGTCAACAAAAGAGTTGTGTAGACCTTACATTTTGTTCTGTTGAATTGGCTGCATCAACTCACTGGGAATGTACAACCTTGTCGCATGGTAGTGACCATTACCCTATTGTTATATCCCTAATTAATAGAACTTATTTAGAAAAAACTTCTCCTCCACTTTTGAAATATAATCTGTCCAAACCAGATTGGACTAAGTTTGCATCATTATTGGAGGATAAAATTGATTCTCTTCCAAATTTAAATTCTTTTTTACCAGATCCTTCTGGTCACCACCATGCCAAAAGTTGCTATGAGGGTTTCGTCACAGCTGTTACCTCAAGTGCAGATTCACCTTTTCCGCTGAGACAGCGCTGAACAGTGCCAGAAATAAAATCCCTTCACCTCCATGGTGGGATCCAGAATTCACCTCAGCAGTTAAAACAAGGAATGAGGCCGAGAGGCAATACAATGCAGATATGAGTACCTGTAATCTCTTGGCATATCTTCATTGTAATGCCAGCGTTAGACGTCTTCTTCGCAAGAAGAAACGTGCTGGCTGGGTTAAATTTTGTATCTCCTTGTCCCCCTCCACTCCAATCTCAGCAGTCTGGAAAAGCATCATTAGATTTAGGCGAGGCTGTTCTCCTTCTATCACTTCACCAGTAACTAGGGAAACAGCTGAACTTTTCTTTGACAAAATAGCGCCACCATATGTTCCCCTCTTTTCTGAATGTGTGAATGTCCCCTTATCCAATTCAGCAGCGGATCCTTTTGATGCGCCATTTACCTTGGAAGAACTGAACGTAGTACTCCGTCATGTCCGGGACTCAGCGCCTGGTATTGACGGTGTGCCATATTCTTTTATTTCTCAATCTGGCGACAAGGCGAAAACTTACTTTTTGAACATAATTAACTTCTGCTATAGTCATGGCTGGGTACCAGATCAGTGGAAGCTACAGATCATCATTCCATTATTGAAACCTGGCAAACATGCAAATGATCCGAATGGCCTAAGGCCAATAGCTTTATCTTCAGTCCTAGCCAAGTTACTGGTACACCTTATAAAAAATCGTCTCGAGTCGTTAGTCGAATCGAGAGATTTACTGCCGAATTTCCAATTTGGTTTTAGGAAAGGGCTTAGTACTATGGATAGTGTTGGCATCCTGGTCACAGACATCCGTTTAGCTCTCTCCAGAAACCAATCTGTTGTTGCCGCTTTCCTTGACATCTCCTCCGCATACGACAACGTACTTCTTCCCGTACTCAGGTAAAAATTGCAACAGCTGAGTCTACCGGCAAAGATGATACAGTGTATATGTGAACTTTTTTGTCTCGGTCATTGGTTCTGAGGGTTCAAGGAGAGGAGTTCGATAAGAGGCAGGCGTGGAGGGGACTCCCTCAAGGCTTTGTTCTCAGTCCTCAGCTGTACAATTTGTACACAGCCGATATTAGGTCTTGCTTAAACAACAATTGTCAGATCCTGCAATACGCCGATGACATTGCTCTATACGTGACAGATTCCTCGATCATTGACGCGGCTTCTTCTCTATGCCTCTCTTTGCACTCTCTGAGCCAGTGGCTTTTAATCCATGGTCTTTCCGTCTCCGCACCGAAAAGCTCGGCACTAATTTTCTCTCGCAAAAGGCAGTTCCCTCAGATATCAGTGAGCATTTTAGGTCATAATATCCCAATAGTCGATAAAATTAAATTTTTAGGCGTTTTCTTAGACTCTAAATTAACTGGCAAGCCTCACATAAACAACCTCATTAAAAAATGTGAAAGAATTGTTTCAATTTTAAAAGTCTTAGCGGGTGTCTGGTGGGGTGCTCATCCCTACACCATGAAGTTAGTGTATAACGCCTTAGTTCGTAGTGTTTTGGACTATGGAACGTATCACTTGATCCCTTGTAACAAAGGTGCTTTGGCGGGGCTAGATAGGGTTCAATCCAAGTGGAGGAGATAGGGTTCAAACGGGGGAGGACTTCATGCAACCAGAGATGATCCGAAGGGGATCATCTCTGGTTGCATGAAGTCCTCCCCCGTTTACGCATTGCAGGTTGAATGTGCCGAACCTCCCCTTGCCTTAAGATGGCAATACCTTGCCACCCGTTTTGTATCTAGGCTAATATCTAGGTCGTCCCATCCCCTTATAGTTAGATTGCAGGCGCTAGAAACCTTATGCAGAAGCTCCAGCTATTGGAGAAATAAAAAAATCCCATTAATTTTAAAAGCTTTTCGCAGTGTTCAAAATTTAGATTGTCCGATTCTCCAGCATTCTAGATTACCCCTTTTTGACTTCGCTTACGAAGTGTTATTTTTTACCCCCAAAATTATCTACAATATTGGTATATCCAAAAGATCCCCATCAGCTAATTCGACCTTCAATGCAGTGGTGGGTGAGAGATGGAATGATATTCAACTGTTCTTCACTGATGCTTCGAAATTAAATAGCCTTAACAACACTGGAGCTGCGGTATATTACCAAAGCTCTAGAATTGTATTACAGTTCAAGTGTCCTAAAGAGTCTTCTGTATTCACAGGCGAGTGTGTGGCTATATTGGAAGCTTGTCTTTTTGTAGAGTCACACACTAACATTGAGAAAGCCGTTATCTTTACAGATTCTCTTAGTTGTTTGCAGGCCCTGGAACAAAGTCCTTTTAAAAGCAAATTACATAGCCCTCTTATCTTAAAGATCAAAAAATCTTTACTAACTTGTGCTACTAGTCAAAGAGAGGTTCAACTAGTTTGGATACCTAGTCATTGTGGCATCAAGGGTAATGAATGTGTTGACATTTTGGATAAAGATGCCTGTTCATCTGTAACGGCTGATATCTCACATAACACTCACCTGAGTTATGACTTGTTGTCCCTTCCCAAATTGAGTCTTCAGGAATCATGGCAGGCACATTGGGATATGTCTAGCAGGAAGAAAGGCAAATTTTTCCATGCTGTCCAACCGGTCATAAATCCAAAACCATGGTTCTTTGGTTTCAGTAAGGTTTCTAAAACTGCCATATCCGTCCTCTGTAGAATCCGACTAGGTTTTTGCTGCACCCCCGTCTTTCTCCATAAAACCCGTATACGCGACTCCTCTCTTTGCGAGTGCGGATTAGGCGAGGGTACCCTGGATCACATCTTTTTTGAATGTCCGAATAACCACCCTTCACTTGATCTATATCGCCGCCTCCCTAAACTTAAGGCGACGTCCTGCGTGAGCGATCTAGACGCGAACGCGAAGCGGCGCGGCGCGGCGCGAAAACAACAAACATTCGAAACCTATTGAAGTGGCCTACGTGACCAAACGCACGTGGGGTGCGGTGCGGAGCGGCGCGAAATGAGGCGAACGCGATCAGTTGGCTTGATATTTTCGCGCGAAGTGGACGCGTCGGCCATATTTTTTTTCAAGCAAAAATTGTAATGTCGGAGGTAGAACTTCTTATTAATGCTATCCAAGAACGTCGTAAGTCATTCTTCTACAGAAATAGGTTCCTGAAAATTTGTTGTAGTAAATTGCAGAACAGGTTTAATGGCTTGTACAATATAGTCAAACGTTGTAGGTAACATTCGACAGTATTCCTTGAACAACAGGGGTTGAGTACGTAAATCCTGGTACAAATTATGAAATTCCCCATGAGTATGCCTTTCTTAGTACACAGTATTAGTTCCACTTCTCTGCTTTATACACTTCTTCAATATTTCATATTTAAGATATGAATTTTCCAACAACATTAGCTTCCGTCCGTCCATGACAAATGTTTAATGATGACTGAACTGAACGGCGGCGGAGGGCGCGGAGGGGACGGTTCGCGCGCACGTAGGACAGAATAGCCGCATCGCTCCGCATCGTATTAAATTCGCATCGGATCGTTTCGCAATCGCGCTTTGAACCGCTCACCTAGGACGCCGGGTAAGATTCCTCTTCCAATAAATTTTCCCTCTCTTCTGACTTTTCCCTCCCCTGAACTCCTTGTGGCGCTGATGATTTTCATCCGCCACAATAATATAAAACTATGAGCCTTTCATAATTCTAAACTACCGTCTATTTGTATGTGGTATACAAAGTATCTTTAGTGTGTTAACAATTATATTATTTATGTATTTCTATTTTTTGTTTGTTTCAGTCCCGTACTAACCCAACAAGTGTCAACTGTATTAAGCGAAGAATTTAGTTTTTGTCTACAGTTCCTGGTTTTTTTTTTTTTCATTACTAATAAACACTTGCTCTTCCATTTAACTTTAGACATTGGCAGAATAGTCGACATCGGCTTTGCTTGCCATATAAAAATATAGAATAGAATAGAAAAGTAAACAATTAAAATAAAATCATCTACCGGCAGACAATATTAAAAGTTACAACAACTTTGCTGGAGCGTTGTAATGTTCCAAATTCAAAAAATGCTCCAGCAATGGATGAAGTTAAATGTCAAAAATGTAGGGGAATGTCAAACGTTACCGAAACTTCACGTGATCTAGCCGAATTACATTTTGGCATTTCGGACCTCTAGATAAAGCCTCAGGACCAGAAGTTTGTGCGTTCCAGATAAATGTATCTCGCTTACATGTAAAGAAATACCCTTAATTTTTAATAATTTTTTAATTTGGTCCTAGATCCAAAAGTTCGAAGACATGTGAGACCCACCAACCCGTATTGGACTGGCGTGGTGGATTATGTCCCATTCCCTCACTCACAGAGAGGAGGCCTGTCGCAGCAGCGGGAAAGTTACAAGGCTGATGATGATCCACCATGCGAAGATCGTAACTCCACCTAGCCTGAGGACGTCCTACCTTAAGTTACCCTTAAAAATAATGTATCTTCATCAGACACGGACTTATACATCGAGCACGTGCAGAAACGGCACGCCGGCATCGTGCCGTGCTTCGCGTGCCACTCGCTTAGCTGCGCGTCCGGCGCTGGCATGCTCACTGTCGTCCCTTTGCAGATAAACGACCTGGTAAGATGCCACCTTAGAGTCTTGAACACCATTAAAACAAAGAACTTTGTTATTTTTCCCGGTACTTATTTGATAACCAGCCTAGTCAGAGCTCTTGATTCTTTAGTGGGTTTTGTGAGTGTGTAGTTAAATTCTGCCAATGAGTCTTACCGGTCACAGGTGGTGCGCAATGCCGCCGCAATTGTTTTTATCTTCAAAAATAAAATAAAACCAATAATAAACAATATCTTGACCCATTTTTTTTTTGTCCGAATCCCCTTTTTCTTTACATCATTCACGACAATCCTATTCTGATGTAATCATTAACACCTATTGTTTTTTTACTCAGGATTATCCAAGAGAAGCACCAAAGACAAGGTATTCCGTTCAACCTCCCAAAAGGCACATTAGGAAGAATCCTAGAAAACAAAAAGGTATGATGAGAAATCAATTAAAATTACCAAATAATTCTTTATTAATAATGATCCAATTTGTTACGGTAAGGTTTTTGTTCCAGCATTGATGATTCCTCCATCGAAGCCTAACGTCACCAGATTGAATGATGAAAGCGTCATGGTTTCATGGTCACATAACAACCAAGGATTAACCATACGGTTCTTCAAGGTAAGCAAAGGTCATACACATTTATGTAAATCTAAGTATTGAAATAGCTTGTTTTGACAGCCTTAACTTGTGTCTACCATTTAGCTAGATTTTTGGTTGTTCTTAAACTTCTTAGAAATAAACTTATCCTTTGCATTCTGACGAGTTCTTGGCATGATTTCCACTTCACCATATCATGTTCTACTTATTTCGAGTATCATTTATGTCCCCCACGAGAAAAGAACAGCTTTTCAACTTAGAGAGCACACTGCACTAACAAGATACACGGCCCGATTCATAATTATTTTCTTGAAAACTCGTATTTTCTTGTACAAAATGCTCAAAGAGGACTGGAGTAATGGTTGCAGTCGTTGCTTTTGGTCCGTCGCCCGTGCCTTCAAGGAAATGCGGACAAAAGTTAGCATTTTTTACGAGCTGCTAGTTTTTGTGGTCGGTCCGTATCCCGAGAGTACTCATTGGAATTAACTATGGCAAATTGGCATTCGTTTTAATTTTGTTTTTCGAGAAACAAAGGATTTAATAAAAGCACTTTGTGAAGATAGCCGAGCTTCATTTCAATCTGTGTTATTTTTTACGAATTTCTTGAGAAGGGGAGGAGCTTAATAGTGCTTCTTGAGGTTTATAATATTACGAGTTTGCTGGGAGCAAGAAAATACTTGAATTTCTTTTGTGTTTTATTTTGAGCGGTGCATGTCAGATACATGCACCCCTACCATTTAGCGAGTGGAGAGTGTAAGCAGCATGATATTTTTGAAAAAGGCTTTTTCATTTTTCTGGATCAATGTTATTTAACCGGAGCATGTACCACCTGTCTATCTGAATGGAGTACCTTTAGAACGTGTCGCTCAGTTTAAGTTTCTAGGGCACTTTGTGGCAGAGACCCTGACAGATGATGCGGATGTAGAGCGAGAACGAAGAGCGCTGTCGGTGCGTGCTAACATGTTGGTTCATAGATTCTCAAGGTGTTCAGTAGACGTAAAGGTGACACTGTTCATAGCCTACTGCCAAAACTTTAATCCAGCGCTTTATGGTTCAACTACACCCAGCGGGCCTACAGAGCTCTTCGTGTACAATACAATAACGCCTTTAGGATTCTGGTGAGGCTCCCCTGATCTGCAGCGCGTCGGGGATGTTTGCTGACGCTAGAATCGATGACTTTTATGCCATGATGCGCAAGAAAACTGCTTCTCTGATGCGTCGGATTCGGGGGAGCGACAACGGAATCCTAAGGATGTTTTCTGAGAGGACTCTGAGATGCTGGGGAGAGTCATCCAGCTTTACGTGACGAGATGACACTATTACAATAAGTTAACTAATATAGTTTTAAGACCTTTGTTACTAACAACTATGGACATGTAATTAGTCTACAATAAATGGATTTTATTTTTTATTTATTTATTTAACGCGGTTTGCAGTAGGATTTACCTGGAAGAAATCGTCATGTAACGTATAAGCGTTATGTCTCGAGACATTAGATTCTGTCCAGCTTTGTTCGGATATTATCGTCAAGCATTGGCGGCCCTGCTTGTGTGGGAAGATAATTCATGCAGTTGTTGATCAAAATATTATATCAGCTTTTTTATTAACTATACTTTAACATCTTTTTTCTTGTGGTCCCAAAATACTACTCAAAATAATTATTGTATTTATAAGTCCTACGAACCTTTGTTTATATCGTGTCGACGGTAACAAATAACAAAAAGACATCAGCATTTCTGCGAAATTCACTTTTGTCCGTGAATGCTTTGTACAATTCCAGTTGATTGTTTCAGCACGGGCTGTCGACCTTTTTAAACTACTAAGAATGCACTTATTTGTGCCTACAACCTTAATTTTGTTAATCAACATTTCATAATAATACATTATTAAGAAACATGTAAGAAAATAAACAGATTTGCTTAGAAATTTATTTTGTGCGAAGTAGATAAATTATACATCCACCGTATTTCGAATAATATATTTGTACATATATTATATCAGTTACCTTAACTTCGCTGTTTTCTTCTAAATGCCATATGAATAAACCATTGAAGAAGAAGTTATTACATTTTCGCGTTATAAAGTTCTCCTGGAAACTAATGATTTTGTAGATAGCCGTTTGTTCTTTGCTGTCGCCGATATCTATACTAATATTATAAAGAGGAAAGATTTGTATTTTTGTATGTAACGAATAAACTTAAAAACTACTGAACCTATTTCAAAAATTCTATCATTGTTGGGAAGCTACACTATCCCCGGGTGGCATAGGCTACTTTTTATCCCTGTATCACCACGGGAACGGGAACTACGCGGGTGAAACCGCGAGGAGCCCGCTAGTGTTAGATATATGTGACATTTGTCTCATGATCAAAATATAGTACACGAACTTATTTTTTTTATTTTTGTACTAACAAGTAAATAATATACGGAGTTGCAAAAAAAATATATATGTGACATTTGTCTCATGATCAAAATATAGTACACGAACTTATTTTTTTTATTTTTGTACTGACAAGTAAATAATATACGGAGTTGCAAAAAAGGCGTGTCGAATTTCGTGACGAGGATCCTTCAATCGAATACGTTTTTATTCACAGATTTTGAAAAGAACTTTAAACAAAGTTAATTAACTTCATAGAACTTTGTCTTCTTAAAGGTACAATACAGAAAGGTGAGCAACAACAGCAACGTTCAGTGGAACAACGCGAACCAAGAAATCTCAGCTTACATACATTCCTACCATATCGACGGACTCACCCCAGGGAAATATTACAAGTAAGTACCATCGTCGATGGTGCAACATTGCATACTCAACTATTCCTTGATGATGTAGCAGACGTGGTTTGGGAGGTACAAATATTCTAGATAGGAATTTGAGTCCAAAGTTTAATTTGAGACCGTTTTATGATTAAACTTGATCATCCGCGCTAAATTACCAGCATTGTTTAACATCTCGCTAGACAATATTGCTCTGATTAAAAAGGTTTTTTAAATCACACTATCACATCACAACAATATTATAAAGGCGAAAGTTTATGAGTGTGTGTGTGTTTGTATTTTTGTTTCTTTTTCACGCTCAAACGGCTGGACGGATCTGGAAGAAATTTGGCACAGAGATTGACTATAGTCAGAAATAGCTCATAGGATATTTTTATTTCGGTATAATGTTCCCTTGGGATGATAAAACATATTTCACGCGGGCCAAGCCGCTGGCAGAAGCTAGTAATGTTATAATTGAGACTTTGACCGTCAATGTCTTCTCAACCGGTTTATCACTAAGTGGTTTAGCAAAACTAAAAACGAAATAATAACCAGAGAAAATGTGGCCCTTACCTTGGTCTTCTAATAATTTACATTCGGTTCCTACTAATCAAAATACAACGAGCTCAGGGCCAAATAACAACAGCCGCAAAGATCAATATTTGAGGTTTAAAAAAGCTTGCCGAGGTTGATCTGTAGTGGGGTCCATTCCATACCGACATTTTTTCGTGCCTCGGGAAAAGCACGTTAAGCCGTTGGCCCTGGCGGTCTTACAACTTTGACTTTGTCGTTACTGGAAGTTCAGTAAATCTGAATCCAGTCTTGCCAAGGGGTTTCCACCGTAACCCAGTTACTGGGTTGTAGAGATTAGATAAACAGTCGCTCTATTTATTTATTTATTAAAACTTCATGCAACATAAAAGTACTTAGGCGGACTAGATGCCTGAGGGATTATCTACCAGTCAGCCAAGGGCGGTGAAGAGATAGCATGGCAGGTAAATAAAAATTATAATATTTAATTATTTAGGTTTGTAAGGGAGGAACTTAAAGTCGTTTTTTTTAATATAATATTTTTATTTAATCAACGTATGTACCATTGCTGTCTATGCACTTATGCCATCTCATAGGTAGTTCATTGATCCCTTTACTAAAAAAACCATTCGGACGGCAATCAATAAAATCTTTGAAGGCGCTTTGGACTGCCCCATCCGAGTTGATTTTTTTCCCTTGCAAGAAGTTATCAAAATTTCAAAAAAAATGGTAATCTGTTAGGCGGATATTTTAGACATTCAAATTGAAGCTCCTCTAATTTGGTAGCCGTTTTTGTGCAGTGTGTGGTCTAGCGTTGTCCTGAAGCAGCAGTGGCCTAGAGCGAATGACCAGCCTCGGCTGTTTAGCAGCTAGCTTTTCCATCATGGTTTTCAGTTGCTGACAATAGATATCCGCCGTAATCGTCTGGCCGGATTTTAGAAAGCTTTAGTGAACGACACCGGCACTAGTCCACCAAACGCTTACAGGTATTTTTTTTGAGTAAATTTTCGCGGGCAGGATTTGGCTGGTATGCTAGGGTTCAACCATTGCAATGAGCTTTTCCGATTATTGTACAGGATCCACTTTTCATCACAGGTAATGATTCGATTTAAAATACCTTCAAAACAGTTTTATCACTAACCCCATAGCCTGCAGCTAACTCGGACGTGGTGTGCGATGAATCCGCTTCCACAATAGCCTTCAATTCTTCATTATCAACTTTGGTCTCCGGCCGTCCACGGGGCTTGTTCTGCAGGCCGAAATTTTCAGAACGAAAACTTTGGAACCAAAAACGCACTGTGTTTTCTTTTTACACCGTCGCCATACACATAAACACATCAACACGGTCTAGGGATATTTAAAAAAAAGTGAATTACTATCAATGTGTTAATTATTTATATGACATGTATATATTTAAAAGATACGTTGTTTAATATTCTACCATTTTTTAATAATGGTTAAGGTACTTCGATTAAAATTTCAGGATTGAATGGAAAAAAAATGAAGCATAGACGGAAACCGTATATGAATTAACTTTTAATTTATGATTAAAAACTGAAAAAAATAGAAAAATCATTTAATTTTTGTTTATAAACTTGAAGTTAGTAGTCTGAGAAAGCGCCCATGATGTTCATAACACATCGGCAACGATTCGGCATGCTCAGAACAAGGTAGTCAATGTCTTGCTGCGGAATATTGTCCCATGTCCTACTGAGGTGCGCAAAAAGTTGATCTTCTGTAGCCAGATTTTCAGGAACTTCCTTCAGAGCTCTTCTTTGCAGCATATCCCACGCATGCTCAATGGGATTTAGATCTAGCAATTGAGCAGGCCAGTCTAAGGCCCTAACATTGTGTGTATGTAACCAAGCTGCTACCGTTCTCGCCATGTGTGCCTGGGCATTGTCGTGCATGAGCAGGAAATCTTGCCCCATTTGTGTTCTGTGGAGCAAGATTACGGGCCCCAGCACCTGTTGGACGTATCGTTCTGCCGTCATATTGCCCCGCACCCAAACGAGATCCGTCCGTCCTCCAAGACGAATTCCTGCCCAAACCATAATTGTTCCTCCTTGGTATGGGTGAACTTCCTGAGGGTTCTGAAGACGGCTCCATCGTCCAGGAACTCGCCAAACACGCGTCCTTCGTGAATCTGGATGGAAGCCGAACCTGGATTCATCCGTGAACAGCATATTGGACCATTGCTCACGGCCCCAGTCCACGTGGTTCCGAACCCATTCTAATCGTCGTCCACGGTTGCCTCTCCGTAAAGGTGGGACCCGGAGTGGTCTACGAGAGTGTAGATTGCTTTCATGCAGTCGCCTTCTTACAGTTTGGTCACTCACAAGCACTTGGTGTTCCACTCGCAGCCTTTGGACCAATTGAGTCGCCGTTGCATTTGGTTGAGCTCGCGCAGTAATTTGCAAAAATCGGTCTTGTCTGGGGGTAGTCATGCGACTTGGCCCCCGGTGCCTCTCCGCTACTTCACCTGTGGCACGATAGCGTGTCCACAATCTTGAAATTACATTGTGGTGAGTCCCTATGGCCTCAGCAACATTACGCTGAACAGATCCAGCTTCCAGCATTCCCACAGCTCGTAAAATCTCCGCCCTCGTCAAATGTTGGCGTTGCATGGCTACAATACCTCAATTTTAACTTTATTTTTCGTTTGAAAATGAAAAAAAACTGTAACTAAACGTAATTCGTATTGTTTTCTAAATTTCGCACAAATGAAAATTCCCTCTCCTACACATCAAGACATTTTTATGCCACCGAAACAAAAGAATTTTCAAAAATTTGAATTTGGAATTAGTCTGAGCTAAATTACAAACAAATCGGTGTATAAAAGATTCCAATGCGGCTAGTACTTTTTGAGTTATTTAATTGAGTATGAAATATCCCTAGACCGTGTTGATGTGTGTAATTAGTCCTTCGAGCCGTTTCTGCAGCACTGGTGCCACGATGGAACTCGTTCTCGTAAATAACGCGATATTTCAAGTTTTCCATTTTGTAAACTGACTGGCACAAAGAAAAACCAAAAGAGGAAAAAACAAATGATTTAGGGTTTTCCAAACACAAAAGCATGAGTAAATAGCTGTATAAATTTAAAATTGGAATTGCAAACCAAAGAGTAGATATTCGAGATCAAAGTGGCCAAGTACGACAAAACGCCAATTTCATAGGTAAGGACCTAATAGTTTATTGTATACCAAGATTACATACGGAAACCTTAAAATAACAACAAATATACAACAGGCGGACTTATCACATTCTGCGATCTCTTCCAGGCAACCCAGAATGGAGAGAGATAGCCTGGTCACGACATGGGGTTGCACTTGATGCAATTTTAAAATTAAATAATAAGTTACAAACATAGGAAGTATTGTTTGTAACTTATTATTTAAGTATACTAAATATAAAATACTAAAATAAATACATAAATACATACATAGGCAAGAAAACAAAACAGCTACAACACGAATAAGATCACTGTACAAGAATATTATAAATGCAAAATGAGTACAAAAGAACATAGTTAAAATTATTAACTACTAACTTACTTAACTCTATCTTAAATAATAGAACTAATCTGCACCCGGTTATACTGAAGCCGACCCCAACATAGATGGCAAAAGTCTAGGTAGATTGAGTGGTCTCTTATATTCAAAAAAAAAACTCCGATTCCGCATCACTGCAGTGTATTCGAACCAGGACAACAAGATGGGCAGAAGCAGCGCACGATTCCACCTGCAGCGCGGAGGGTTCAAGGCGCGCACTGCCCATGTCGCCCACCACCATACAGCTTGAGTGGACGGTGAGTGACTCAGAATCGCAATCCACAGCAGTTCTGACGGGTTGGAAATCAGAATTTTGTGAACGTCAAACGTTCCCAAAGGCAGCACCTAGAACCAGAACACCCGCGCATATCCACTATCCAGTGTTTTAGTTGAGAAGAGAGATGGCCCTCTAGAAACTTTCTGATGGGTTATGAGATGTCAGCCCTACTGGCAGGCTAGGACGTATTAACAAAGCTTTTAAGCAGAAAGACGTGATCAATCCCTTAAATTATGGCATTTCAACCATCGCCAATTCTGCCTGCTGTATTATGCGGGGTGAGTCCGATTGCCAGAAGCTCGTGGCGAAGTTCTTGACGCTGTTTGTTCCTATGGTGCCCAAACAACAGCTTAGACCTCAAAGTCATCGGTTTTTGGCCGTATCTTCCGCACGTACGGTGTCCCGAGCTATTTCGCCTCTAGTTCGGGCGCTCACGATGCTAAGGTTTTGTGAGAAAATGGATGAAAGATAGAATAGTAAATAATTATATACCCTTTGTAGTTTTTTTACTTCTGTAAGTTTTTTCTTTTTTTGTTATTTGTATTTTAATATTTTTTTTCTATGTTTTGTTATTACGTGATTTTTTTAAAATTATTTTGTGTTTAGATATGTCTTATTCTCGTTAGTCTCTTTTTAGTTTGTTTTGTATAACTCCTTAGGTATGACCTATAAAGTTTTACATGTATACTAAAAATAAATAAATTGCTGAAATCGAATGGCGCTTGTCCTTGTGTTAAGCGCCTCTCTAGACAAGTGGGATTCGATGCCAGCGAAGGCAATAGTGGATATGTCAAAATGTAAGAGATTGATTACGTGATTCTTCGATAACACTTGTCAATCTCATACAATGTTGCCTTTTTGACAATCGCTATCGTCACGCTTTCGATGATAGAATGGCACTTGTCGAGGGCCTAGTCATCGGATCTATTCGAAGGAGGGCTACCGACGCTATGCCTTCCGGTATGTAGTCCACTATTCAGGCTATGCAATATCAGTTCTTCTATACTAATATTATAAAGAGATAAAGTTTGTGAGGTTGTAGGAGGTAATCTCTGGATCTACTGAACCGATAATTTGGCTTGGCGATAGTTTGTAGGACATAGGATAATTTGTATTACCTTGGGATGATAAAACACTAATTACGCGGGCGAAACACGCACCACCTTGCGGGGACGCAGCGAACCAGGGGGGTCCATTCTCTATGTCGAATCGACGATATACCTTCAAAGTTCAAGGGCTATTTCAAGTGTGGCTAGAGTAAAAATAATAATTGTGGACCTAATGCATGAGACTAAAAAAATACGTTTTATGAGATTTTAGGGCTCTAATCGTACTACTAATGCCAATAATGACGTTGACGTGCGTGCGTGGTTCGTAACTTTGCTGCCGCTTTTGCCCTTCTGAATAACCTAATGATAAACGTGGTGGCCTACTACTACACTTAAGATTAAAAGTTCGAGTCCCAGGTAAGGATGTTTAACCGACTCTTCAAAAAGGAGGAGGTTCTATGTCCTATATTATGTTTTTTTTTGTTTATGTTCAGCGATATCTCCGTCAATTGTGAACCGATATTGAAAATTATTTGGTGTTTGAAAGAGTATGGTTCACTTCTCTCTATCTGATGAAGAACTTCGGAGATATACAATAAAACTCTTCAAAAAATGACGGAGAATCTCTTGGGATTGCTGCAATCGCATGTTTGTTTATTGTTTATACCATTTCATAACATAACATCACGCCAGTACACCTAAAGGGGTGCGCAGATGTGTATAATAGTTCACTTTGGTATGCCCTCATTTCACCGGTTATGTACAAGTTTCATGATATTCGGGTAATCTATTCTGGCATTATAGATACCTTCCTAAAGAACTTGCCTATTAGGTACAACTAAAAATTAAAAAATAAATAAACTTATTTTTCAAAAGATACTACCGACTTCCAAATAAAAACACTCCAAAGTGAAAAATTATTTTCTTTTTGGAAGTTGGGGTCCATAACAAAAAAAAATGGTACCTACCAAAGACATAGACGGTAGTATATTTTTTTTTTATGTTTCTTTTCGGTGTGGTGTTCTGGAGTGCTACTAGATAACGCGCAGCAAATCTATCCTTACTTTTTTTGTATGAAGGCGATATTCTTCTCCCTAGAGTTAACAGTCGTGGACGTTAATGTCGTATTGGCCCAGTGGCTAAGTACTCGCCTCTCGTGCTTGTGGTCGTGGGTTCGAATCCGGGCAAGTACCAATGTGACTTTTTCAATTCATATGTACTTTCTAAGTTTATCTTGGACATCGCTTACAACGGTGAAGGAAAACATCGTGAGGAAACCTGGACTTATAGTGAGTTTATTATAAGATTGTGCTCCATTGGTGTAATTGATGCAAGGCGTTCCAGTACGAGGATAAACTAATAAATAAACAAACAGTATTATGTGCAGCGACCGCTCGATCTAGATAGGTAGACGACGACGACGCTCGCGCGCGCATGTCTCTGTGTAAAATATATTTAAAAAAAATACTAGTTGTCTGCAAAAGTAAATAAAATTAAGTCAAAAGATAGAATAGTGACTAATGAAGTAGTGACAGTGTTATTTATTATTTATTTATTTATTATATACTTTAATGTACACCACTTAAATAATTACAGAACAAAAAATCTGTGTTATCTACAAGTTTCATAAACAAACTGTGAAGATAATAACAAAATACATAAAACCATAATAACATGAAAAATACAAGCAAAAACAATAAATAGAAATCATGTGAAGTGACACTTATAACAGTAACAATTAATCGAAAGTGCAAAAGATATGTATTATTATATATAACAAAATATTAAACAGATAAAAAATCTAAATCGTCCTCAAAAGGCGAACTAAAATAAACAAACCAGAAACATCATAGTTGTTAACCAAAGTATAAGCAGTTTCCAATCCACAAACAAACAAAAAAGTGCATAAATAGTGTAAAAACCTACAACTTACAAAACAAAAACAAAGTGAGCAAAGTGTTTGACAGTGAAAAATTCCACTCGTATGAGTCATCTCAACCGTTTTTTGCTTCGTTCAAATATTGGAACACAATGCTATGCTAAATTTCGACGTGTTTACTTAAGTTCATTTGGCTCGGCGGTATAGAAAGCGACACTTCACCTTTTATCGATCGGTCGCCGGTTCGTACCCCAGCCCAGATTCCGGCTCTTTTTGTGAATTCTAAAATTGTACATTATTTCTCAAAATCGAGATCAGTTTGAAAAACTAATCCTTCGATAGTTTCACACCGGAGGGCGCAGCTTGGAATTAATGATGGATTCCAGCAGCAACAACATTACCTACCGCAAACCTTGTAGATCAAGCTCGTTAACTGACCTAACTAAAAATATGACTACTAACAGCGATAAAACGATACTTGATACAACAATGATGAGCATTCCTGATAGTTTCCATGACATAATTGACGACGTACGCGAGTTAAGTGAAAAAATCAAAGCACTTAAAAACCAGTTTAGTCCAATAGCCAGAAAAATATGCCCTTCGATAATTCAAAAGTTTTTTATGTTTGCTGGGTGGATACCTTACATGAATTCATTGCTATGTACAAAAACACTAACAGTTTAGAGTTATGCAATAGGTATGACGTAGGTATTGCCTATTATTTCGTGTTATAGCAATAATATAAAATTTAAATTTAAATAATTTGCTGTTTCTTTGTTAGTACTATCTAAACTTTATGTAAGTGAAAATGCTAACTGATAGGTACTGTGGCATAATGAAAAACTTAAAATAGCTCGTAACTCTTTCAATAAAAGATTTAAGTTTTCAAATTATTTCCTATATGCATAGAAGGATAATAGTTATACCTTACAACAAAAGTTCTAACAACTAAGTATTATGCTGCGCAGGAAATTGTATTTTTACTTTGCGATATGCGAAATATTGAATTTAACTTTATAATTTTGCGCCTACATATTCGAAATAATAAACTCTGCCACCATACAAAAGTTTAAACACTTACGTGCTAAGCCTTTAGTTTAACAAATAAAAAACAATTTGGGTACGATCAGTATTAAATTCTTTGAACTATAGAATTAACGGGCTCAAGTAGAACAGTTGACAATCGACATCTGAGGTTTTGAGCTACGCCACTGTCATCGATAGCTATGGGCCACACATAAATTGCAGCGAAAAGTATATGAAAATTAAATATACAAGACCGACCACACAGGTCCACATCATAAACGGACTCTGCCGAATACTTCCGAAGATTTTTAGAAAAACATTACCGCGCAAAATCTTATTTCAAACTGGCGTCTAGTATCTGACAGACCGTTAACTGTTATTTTACCTATGAATGCAACCTTAGTGCTATGACAATAAATATCACTAAAATAGGTAATCTGGCATGTGTTAAACAAGCCTTTGCCGTGTGAATTAAATAAATATCAAAATTATGTCTTTTACTTTACGACTGCACCATATAAGAACGCAGTAGGTGACATTTTTTTAAATGGTTTTATACCCTGATAATCATATTTTTTTATGAGATTTACTAATCTGCGATGGACTGTGTGATTTTAACCTGGGGAATTTAAAATATAAATAGAGTTTTGGTGCTTTAATTAATCAATTATATCATTATTCACAATAGGAAATTCTATTCAAATTGTAAAAAAACCCTAAATACCAAATATAGGTATTGAATAGTATTGTTTAGAGATATGTAAAATATTCAATAGATTTATAACACTATTAATATAATTTGTGTTAATTATTACGTACTTCCCTAAGCCTTGTTTAGTATTCGCTTAATTATTATTTTTTCGTTTAGTTACCTAACACAAGATTTGTCATATGCTAATTCAAATCATATTTTTTGCGCTATCTTGGAATAATGTAGTTTGAGGCATTTACTAGGTTTTGATGTAAAGCAGCCGTGTGGTAAGGTCACGTGTTGCCGATTTTTCTGTTTAATAGAATTTAAAAACAAATAGACAGGGCGCAGAAAACACGATTAAGTAAAATGTATCTACCTTTAAAATAAAAAATGCTCTTAGTGTTGATAAGCGTACCACAAGGGAACGGCTGAAACGATTTGTTGTTTTTTTACACGACTGCAAGTGTTAAGTTTTGCGCACGTATCTGTATGTATGTATGTAAAACCACTAAATAGAAAGTTTACAGATGGACGATAAATATATCGTTTCGTCTAAACATAACCGTGCACCTTTTGTCGACGTTTTATAAGTGTCCATGTAGGCCTATGTGAAATAAAAATGTTTCATTTTGTTTTTTTTTTTATTTCATACATCATAATATCATGCTTACAGTGTTAGACTTCGTTGATAACACTGCCTTTATTGTATTTGTTTTTATGACCAGCGATGCAGTCAATTTAGTTATGTTACAGTTGCACTGGTTATAAGATGTGTATACTTCTATAGTCACATCTGTTTGGTAAAGGGATTTGTTTGGACTTTTCCCTTATATGTTGGGGTGGGCTTCCACTGTTTTCAGTCGAACCAGATGCATCTGAATACCAGTGTTTTATATAAAGTGACTGCCTACCCTGCCAAACCAGATTATACGGTAATCCTACTGGATAATACTTTACCCTTTTGTTAGGGTGGCCGTAGACTTTCAGGTTTCTGACGCCCCGTAACGTCTGTCAAAGATTCACGATACAGAGAAATTTATTATTTTTGTCATCTCAAGACACTTTCAGCACGGCAGGTACGATCATTCCGTGTTCTGTGAATATTTCCATGTTATTCTTTTAATAGGAACGAAGAAGGTAGAAATCGTATTCGACCTCAACATAAAAAAAAAATCAAATTGATATAAAATTAGATTTTATCAACGAGGTTTAAATACTACAGGAACAGTGTAGTGATTTGTGAGAAGTGACAGTAATTAAAAGTTTTCGCGCCTCATTCAATACGTTCGGAGTGGAGTGTCACCGCGTCGCGCCGCTCGAATGATCGTACTTACACCGCACCCCGCAATACCCAAACTAAAGGCTTAGCACGTAAATGTTTAAACTTTTGTATAGGGGTTGAGTTTATTATTACGAATACGCACGCGCAAAATTATAAACTTAAATTCAATATTTCGCGTATCGCAAAGAAAAATACAATTACCTGTGCAGCATGATACTTAGTTATTAGAACTTTGGTTGAAAGGTATAAATACTCCCTTTATGCATATAAGAAATAATTTGAAAACTTAAATCTTTTATTGAAACAGTTACGAACCATTTTCAGTTTTCCATTGTTCTACAGTAACCATCTGTCAGCATTTTCACTAATATAAAGTTTAGATAGTAATAATAAAGAAACAAAAAAATATTTAAATTTGAATATAATATTATTGTTAAGACACGAAATAAAAGGAAATACCTACGTCATACCTATTGCATAACTCTAAACTGTTAGCATTTTAATACATAGCAATGAATTCAAATACGTTATCCACCCAGCGAAAATAAAAAACTTTAGAATTATCAAAGGTTATGTGAAATATAATTATATCCCTACTGGACTAGTTATTAAGCGCGCATAAAGAAATAGAAGATGTAAATGCGGAGAACTTTCGTCTCAATTCAGATCTACAGAATATGATCAAGACCGTTAACACATTTAAGAAAATATGCTCGACTCCTGAGAAAAACAGTGCGACGCCGACTCTTAAAAACAAATCCTTGCAACGAATAAGCTCACCAAAGTACTTAATCAAGGAACATGAACAACAACCACATGGTATTGAGGGCGTGGCTAAGAAACAAAATAAAGAGACACAAACTTATACACCAAATAAAATTAAAGATACTATGACTATCCCAATACCACCATCAAATGTAGTATCCAAGCCTACGCAAAATAATAAACAACCCTTTAAGAATAATATTAGAGAGGATACCAAAAACAGGAAACTCTGCGTACTCAGTAACTACACACAACGAGGCATGCTACGAGCTATTGAAGAAAATTTTGCAAGGGTTTTCAATTATTGTAGTTACACTTCACCAAATTCAAATATTAAAATGTTATTAGCGTGTATAGAATCAAAGTTGGAACATTTTACAAGGAATGATTACTGTATAATTATGTTAGGGGAGACTGACATTAAAGCTAATGATGACCTTATTGACCTAGTAAAATTAATAAGAGAATGTTTAATGAATGTAACACACACTAACATAATAATATGCGCACCTACATATATATGTGGGGCACTCATTTATAATTATAAGGTTGAAATATTTAATAACCTACTCTGTATGGACATTCAAAATAATAAGTATGCATATTTTTTTGACTCCAACTATGGATTAACACTTTACAAGTTTTCAAATATATCGGGCAAATTGAACACAGATGGAATGCAATCCATATTTAGGGACATTATGATTAGAATTAAAATTGACATAGAATTATTTTCTGATGACTTGACCAGTGACACAAATGGGCAAAAGGCACAGTTTTTTCTTTTATAAAAATATACGTATTCACCACCAAAATATAGCAGGTCTCATAAACAAATCTGACATCTTGACGGTACATTTAGAGGAATTAGCACAAAATAATAAACACATAGACGTTATCTGTATAACAGAACACTTTATGACGACCGACCAGGAAAACACACTTGACATACCCAACTTCCGCCTAGCAGCCTGTTATTCTAGAGACGTAAAGAGGGGAGGGGCATGTATACTAACTAGAATTGGACATGAATATACAACACTTAAAACTAACTACTCTATTAAAGGTATTATAGAATGTAGTGCTATAGAACTACAAAAAATCGTTCTATGCGGCGATTTTAACATACACTTACTCAAACGAAACCGCCATGCTCTAGACTTTGAATGTTTTTTAGAAAGCCACAATTTAAAAGTAGAAATAAGACATCCTACCAGGCTTAGCAGTAAGTCTTGTATTGACAACTTTGCACACAATATGCCTAGATGCAAAAGTGAAATAATTGAATTTGGGATGTCTGATCACACAGCTCAACTGCTACAATGCCCCGTCAAAAAAACCTGTGTGATGTGTGAAAATAATAACGAAATCGCTAAATAAAAAAACTAAATAGATATCCAAAGGTCTAAGAAACAGTAGGAAAATCAAAAGAAAAATGTTATGGCAGTATAGAATACATTCAACAAAAAGAAATAAAAATATATTTAAGCAATACGCAGCTAGATTTAAAAAATTATATCGCTAACTCAGAAATCACAAAACAATTACTATATAAATACATCACAAAACAAATCAAAAGCGACATGGTCAATTATAAACAAGTCTAAATTCAACTTTCCCAAAGAGCCTATTACAGAAATACTTAAAGATGACATCAAGATTACAGATCCTACATCTATTGTGAATAATTTCAACAACTTCTTCATTGACCAAGCTTCAGAATCAGACCAGACAAATAACTTAAGAAATGACAGTCAAAGCAAAACCAGACCCTCAAATCATGGAATCAAAACTTAAATTAATTCAATCTTTCTTACTCCCACAACACCTATAGAGTTAGACAGAGAAATAAAGCAGCTGAAAAATACCCATAGCGTTAGCAACGATGGTATCTGCACCAAAGTCATAAAATATGTATCCCCGGATATTTCAGCTCATCTGTGCTGCATAATTAACTTATGCATTTCTAACGGCATATACCCAGACAAACTTAAAACATCTATGGTCATTCCGCTACATAAAAAAGATGACAAACGAAAAATGGGGAACTATAGACCCATAGCGTTGATACCGATTTTTTCAAAATTATTTGAAAATGTTGTATATAGCCGTCTATACAGTTATTTAGAAAAATATAATATTTTGGTAGACGAACAGAAAGGCTTCCGCAAGGGGAAATCAATAAATATGGCAATTTTTGACCTACTAAAAACTATTTTGGGTGACATTGACAACAAAATACCAACATGTGCAATCTTTATGGATATGAGTAAAGCCTTTGACCGAGTTTACCATAGGATACTAATACAAAAATTAAACATGTATGGCATAAGAGGTAAAGCGCTAGATCTCTATTCTCTATTCTCTATTTTTAAAGCTCAAAAGAAATGCTTGCGATCATTTACCAAATTACAATCGATTGATAGTTGTAAACCATTATTTAAGGAACTTAGTTTGCTCACCCTACCGTCTATGTACGTATATGAAATGGGAGTGTTTGTTCGCTGCCTACCTGCATTTATTTGAAAAACTGCGTTCTCGCCGTTACCAGAATACCATTCATGTTACTTCTTATAAAACCGCATTTTTCGGCAAAAGTGTGCTAGGTATGGCCCCAAAAATATATAATAGTATACCAGCAGCTATTAGAAATAAAGAGTGCCTGGGATCATTTAAGAGGTCTTTGTTTAAATTCCTTGTAGATAGATGTTACTACTCCATCACTGAGTTTACTACTGATAAACAGAGGTATGACGATTCTGACTTGCCAATTAAACACTTTTGATTTTATTTATTGATTATGAGTGAATGTGTTTATTTATCTAAAATTGTAATGACTTTACCTAATCGACATATTTTAAATTGTTTTATTTTTTAATGTGATCTATTGACATGCCACCTTAATTGTATTATTGTATTTATTATTGTTTGCTTATGTTAATTTTGTACGCCAGATTTTGGCAAAACATAGTGCACATATTTTAACAATATACGAACTGTAACCATACCTATGTTTTACAAAATAAATGATTGATTGATTGATTGATCATCTATTCATACCTGCAGAACAGAAAACAAGTAGTTGAAATAACACAAATATGTCAGAAAACACGAACTGAGATTAAACATAGGTCAAACTAGAAAACTGTAAAAACGGGAGTACCACAAGGAAGTGTTCTAGGCCGTTTATTGTTCTTGATATCAATGATCTTCCTAACCATATCAATCAACCAATGGTACTATTTGCAGATGATAGCACAGTCATAATAAAAAGCGACAAAGAAAATGATTATAAGCACGTAGTCAACCAAACATTAAATAGGATAATTCAATGGTTAACCGAAAATAATCTCAAAATAAATATGAACAAAACGAAAATGATACACTTTTACCAGAGAACCAAATTGACAAATATAAACATTAGTTACGAAGGCGAAATAGTACATCCTGTGACAGATACAAAGTTTCTGGGAATTAATATTGACGATAGGCTGACATGAAAAACACATGTAGAAAATGTCTGCAAAAGAATTAATAAGTCCTCATTTGCTCTGTATAAACTCTCAAAAATTGTTAATAAAGAAGCCTTATTAGCTGCTTATCATGGACTTGTGGCACCTGTTCTAAGATATGGTATTATATCTTGGGGCAACTTAGTCGATAAGGAATCTGTATTTAAAGATCAAAAGAAATGCATTACAGCAATGTGTAATGTGAACAAAACTACCAGCTGTCAACCCTATTTTAAAAGCTTGAAAATTCTGACAATGCCTTCGTTATACATATATGAACTAAATGTGTTTGTGAAATCAAACCCTAATTATTATAAGACTGCTTTCAAAAGCTACTATAGACAATTACGTGATAAAAAAAGATTAGATGTTGAAATACCCTATGGGAAAACAGCACTAATCAATAAAAGTATTCTTGTTATGTCATCATTGATTTACAACAAATTGCTGACAATGTCAAAGAGTTACCTATACATCAATTTAAGTCGAAGCTGCACAAATTCCTAGTGCATAAATGTTATTATTGTGTCAATGACTACTTACAGGATAAACATATATATAGAGACCTATAGTAAAAGTAATTTATTGACATTGAATAATATGACATTAAAAATAATGTGACATGCATTAATTTGACATCTTTTTAATTTATTTGATTGATAGGTTTATGACATGTAATTTAATTCATCTTACAATCTTTTATTTTATTTTATTTTTCTTTTGACATTTTTAGTATTTTGAATTTATTTTATTTTTGATTGTTTTATTTTTTGAGTGTGATTATTTTTGTAATGTTATTTTAATAATTATTTAAATAGATTATCGCTAATATAAATATTTGCACACCTTATTAGGTAATGATATAGTGTACTTTATATCTATTTGTAACATCTGTTTGATGCCTGTATTAAGCAAATAAACAATTTATTTATTTATTTATTTGGAAACTCAACAGCTTATTACTAATTTACATGAATAGATATTCACCTCACTGTCAATGAACAGCCCAGTGCAGTTGTATCAACGTTACTAGCATCTTAGTAATTAGTAAACACACACACACTGCACAGTGACAGCAAGATGATGACAATTATCACTTAAGCCAATAACAGAGTTTCACGGCATGTGTAAAGCTAGGTTAGTTTATTTTAATTAGCTACAAACAAGTGCAGCTATTAGTGATCATGTGAGATTGAAGACTCATTGATCACATTCGATCAGGGTTTAAAGTATGTAAACATGATTATAGGGCTACATTTATTAGACAAAGGGAAAAACAAACAAAATGTTAGCGAAATCTATCATCATGAATATCATGCTTAGTCGAAATATATCACACATGATTATGCGTGATATATTTCGACCAAGCAAGGATGTAAGGATTCTTAATCCTAAGAGTTATGAGAGTTATGGCACAATCAGTTCACTAAACAATCAATTTACCAAACAATATCTGCTTGACTTGTCTCCGGTATGATTGTTTGGATAAATTAAATATATCGACATTTTCAAAACTCTCAGAGTAGATTCTCTCAGATTTGATTTGTAGAAAGGTAAGTAAGGTAGGTAGGTCTAGGAAAGTAGGTTAGGTACACGTAGGTAGGTAAGTACGATAGTATAGGCAGTTAACGGGAGCGAAGCCGCATGCACAGCTAGTTTATTATATTTTTTTATGTATACTTACCCTTTTTGACTTCTTTGATGAATCTTCTCATTTTCTCCAGTGGACAAGTGGTGGAGAGGTAGAAGCGTAAGGTTTCTACATGTACTACCGCGCCGTGTCATCAGCCGGTGCTTAAGAGTAGGTAACGACGTCGGGAAAGCCTCGGGTGCTCCTGCTGACACACCTCTCACCTGATACCAGCTATGACATCAAGCTGCAAGCTTACACTGCACAGGCTGCTTCTGAGTTTAGTGCTATTAAGGTAAATGTGGGAACAATCTCTAAAATTTAGGTAAAGAAGAACGATTCCGACAGCCAAAAGATCTGTGACGAAGGGTGGTCTGGGTTGTTGTGGTTTTCGCTGTTTTGCTAAAACCTGTGGGACTTGGGATCAACTTTAGTCAGAAGAAAGCAGATGAAGTTGTCTGGAGGTGGTAGGGAAACTTGGTGGCGTCACACTCAGGGTGAATAAATGGAAATAAAGTGGCTGAGCTAACTACAACCGAAAGATGCTGAACAAAGTACAGATGGTGAAAGCTTTTCCTATGCTCGTTTACTGAGAGCCTAACTAATGTTGGTGATCAGTAAACTGAAGAAAATATCAATGTTGACATGAGATTCATTTCATCGTTTTCTAGAAACCGATAGGGCAAAAAGTTACTTCACCATCATCTTCATCAGCCTTTTAATGTTCCCATTGTAGGCACACAGGCCTCTTCACTGTGAGAGGGAATGGGCCGTAATCTACCACGCCGGCGCAGTGCGGGTTTGGTGGATGTCACATGTCTTTGAATGTTTGGTTCTAGGACATGCCGGTTGCCTAAGAATTTACTTATCACATTTGTTTTTGAATTTATTTCTTTATCAGACAGCAAAAACCCTCCGGGCCGCAGCAGGCCCCAGCAACACAAGCGTAGCTCCCCTACCATCCACCCCTAACACTCGTAGCACCCCGGGCGCGCTGGTCACAGCGGGCGGGGCGCTGGGAGCTACAGCCCTGGTAATAGTGCTGGCAGTAAGCCTTACTGCTGTATAGGAGGGCGAGGAGACCTACTACTGATAGTGAGTATGAGTTTTCTTTCAACTACGTAGTATTGTTATCATTAATCACTACAAAACCGATCAAAAAGGACGTATTTTTTGCTTAGGACCAAAACAGTGCAGAAATGTTACGTCAAATCTCATTGTTGCACAGTTTTTTTATTAATGCACTGTTTTTTATTTAGCTATAAATTTACCAGAGGTTTAATGTCTCCCATTAAACTTAATATAAAATGTATGCATTCGATTAAAAAGATACTGGCTGAAAAAAATCGATTTGATGGAAAAAAAAAACAAATGGCGCGCATTTTGTACCATTGTAAAACTTTGATACTTCATAGTTAGCAAGAAAAGTTTAAAAAATGGAAATAGACAGCGACAGCGATAATTATGAATTTAACTCCAGAAAGTATAAATACAGCTGCAAATTAAATTGTCAATAACCTTTTGCAGCAAAAGTCGCGGGCTAAATATTTTTCGTTAACTTGAGTTTTTATTGTGAGTTGGTATGTTTTATCACGGTAGGTAGATTGGTAGTTGAAAGAAAAGTAGATTACGCACCTCGTTAAAGTGAGTATTTAATGCAACCGTGTTAATTTGTCAAACCGCGTTTGCGCCCACGCATGCGCTCGAGCACCAACATAACACTCATGCATTAATAACTCACTTTGCGCTCGATGCAACAATCTACTATTGTTACACTAAAGGCCTGTTTTACAATATCTATTTATTTAATACTTCATGCACAAAAACGTTCAGAGGTGGAGCTAAATGCCTTAGGCATTTTTTACCAGTTAATCATTGGGTGATGCAGATACAAATAGTGGTAGGTGCAATATCTGGTTAGCCAAAGTAGTCAACAGTTATAAATGGAAATATATTTGTATTAAACTGTCTGCTTAATCGTAGGTGGTGGAATAGGCCCTTAAAATCAATATTTATTGTGACTTCAGCAAGGCATTTGAAAGTATCCATTGATTTTGATTTTACCACTTACGAGATGTTTCGCCGCAAAAAAAAATAACAATGCAAGTTAAATGGTTCATTCAGTATTGTTATAGTATTAGGCAGTTCTAAAAGAAACCGAACCGTGTGCTAACAGCTTAAAGAACAGGTGGCTTGGTTTAGCCCCCGTACCATGACGTGTCAAAACTATAATGATTCAACGGTAAAAAAGGGACAGATGTAAACAAGTTATCTGTCCTTTACGCACACTGGAAATAACCTTGCTCTAAGAGGTTATGGTCACCTCCCTGATAGCGAAAAGCTAACCTCGTCAATCCCACCGCACTATTCCCAAACCACTGCAACTCCTGAAAGCCAGAATCAACAGTGGCGACCACCAGAAAAGCGCCGAGGCAATGAAGCTCGACGAAGTCCCGGAGAATGAATTTAACTGTCTTGGATCCCGCAACGAAATTAATCAGAAAAGAAAATGGAGGAGTAAGAAAAATACAAATTTCCACTTCCCTCCATATCAAGCAGGTGACAGAACAAACAAGACCAATAGGCACAAAGGGTCGTTAACAACTGGGATAAGCCCAGTTGCCTAGCACCACGGATAAAAATTAGCATTAATATTAATGGGTCCTAACATTGTGAGCTGTTATATTTGATTCCAATAATAGGTATGCCAAAAGCGCTTGAACGCACGGAAATTTGTTCTAGTTTCCACAAGGTCCGTATAGTAGACAGCTCCTGATACAGCCTGTACATTATTCAACATAGTATTGCGTTCATTCTGCCAAAGAATACACTCCCATAAGATATGATGTGCAGATTGTACATATTCACAGTCAGATGTAGAACACTGACATAATGGCGAGGCAACAAGCTTGAAGGAAAATAATTTACTTTTAAAGTTACCATGCCCTGTGAGAAATTGGGCAACACAGTGATCCACCTCCAGCCACGTCCTGGCCAGCCGCACGCGAACGGATGGAAAGAATTGGTGGAGGTGTCGGCCCTTGATGGAATTATTCCACCTACATTGCCATTCGGATAAAAGTTCCTCCCAGACGTCAATATGTGGTTTAAATAATCTAGAGATTTTGGCACGGTCACTACGCGTTAAAAAGTCCGCGTCCATGGTCTCTTTTGCGTAATAGTACATTGCAGCACGTCGCTGCACTTCAAGGTCGACCGGAAGTACGCCAGCAAGTACCGGTAAGGCCTCAGTACTAACCGTCCTGTATGCTTTGCATAAGAATATCAAAGCCAAACGCTGACTCTGAAGGAATTTACGTCGTACCGCCCCTATTGTGGCCCTATCAGCCCAAACAGGCGCCCCATAGCAGATACAACCCAAGTAATTAGCCCTCGTCAGTCTTATATCGGGATACCGCCGTCAGGACGATCTAAACACCAGCCAATTTGTTTGCTTACGCCGTAAGCACTTGAGGAAAGCTGTCCCATCGATCTGTGAGCGTACCAAGATTTTTTGTGCACAATTACCTCTTCAGACTACTCTATCTGTATTCTTCTTCATTCGTGTGAGGATGAGGCCACCTTTGGTGTCAGAGTATCTGCATTAAACCCACCTAATTACTATCACAAATACATCAAAATTTAATTAAACGTCAAAACTTCTGAAGATCATCCGACCATGAAATGTCGAGAGCACTTTACTTAAAATAGAATCACATCATAACAACATTGATGTTATAATACCGTCTTCAAAGCAGAGCTGTCATAATACATTGAATGATTTATTACAGAGGAAAAGGGATCGGTGCCAGAGAGCGGTGGGGCCAACGGGTACATCCCTGCCAACGCTAAAGTGCCAATCACTATTACGGCCAACCATATGCATTCTGAGGTAAGACTGCCAATTGAGAGGAATTAATTTGAAGGAATATGTCTTTCTATAAGTTTGTGAGAATCATAACTTACCCGACTGCCAATTGAAGGGAATTACTTTAAAGAAATATTATTCTTCGAGAATACCTGCTAAGTTACCTGACTACAAGTTTTTGACTTAGTTAAATTTTAAATGGTTTCAAAAAAAGGGATAAATCTAGGTAAAAAATCAAAAAAATATTGTTGCCCTAGGTAAGTCCTTCTCTGTAAGCGCGGAGAATGATAGTGAATTTGCTAAAGGAATAATTATCATCCTTCGAGAATATTAACTTACCTGACTGCAAGTTTTTGATATGGTAAAATTTTAATGATTACAAAAAAAGGGATTCATCTAAGTAAAAAATCTAAAAAATATTGTTGCTCTAGGTAAGTCCTTCTCTGTAAGTGCGGGGAATGATAGTGAATATGCTTATTTTAATATGCTTATTGAGTAATTTCAGAGATGTTAATTAAATCATCTATACTATTAATCTATACCAATAATCTATACTAATAATCCATACTAATAATCTATACTAATAATCTATACTAATAATCAATAAGAGGAAAGATTTGTGTTTTATATGTAACGAATAAACTTAAAAGCTACTGAAACGGCTACTTTTATCCATGTATGCCCACGGGAACGGGAACTAAGCGGGCGAAACCGCGAGGCGTCCGCTACTTATCAATAAGTAGAAAATGTGTTTCAATGTTGGTAACATTTTTATATTTTATACTCTTTTCTTTCTTTAGGGAGACGCCGCAGGGATAGAAATGTAATTTTTACACAATAACAACACCGGCAACAACGACGATACAATACCACATTCAAGGAAGAACGGTCCAGCACCGCGACAGTACGTGTGAATAAATAAATAAATAAAAACGTGTGATTATAGACTCAATTACTTAACAAATAAGGTTCTTAATCTAAACAGTAAAGTTTTGCCCACTGACCTGTATCATACATTGTACGCTGGACTTCATATTATCGATGACAAAATGAAGACATTTGATTATCGCCATTTTGGCGCTGATAGCAACGTGAATTAACGTGAGAGTCGCATGGAACTAATATTAGAGATGGGACACAGCTTTCGGTAAAAAACTTTTATGGGTTTTATCGATCGTGAGAATAATTTAATACGTAAGAGAAAAAAAAAACAGTTATTTTTATTATGATTATTTTTTAAGTAATAGAATAATTGCTGTAAAGGTTACTAAAAAAAATTTTCAGTCAGATTGCAAGCTTTTATAGCTTGCAATCTGACTGAAAATATTTGGTTTAGTGGATAGCGTGCTAGTAAAGTTATAGCGCATTACTGTCAGATCAGTGAGATTTAAATATGGGGTTAGGCTAACAACTTATCCTAAAAACTATCACATTTGAGCAAGTATCTCCTCGCTCAAGTACACTAGTTGTACGCCCATCGGATTCGTGAAGGGAACATAATTTATATAATAATAATAATAAATGAGATGGATAATCATTTACGACGGACGTATTTCTCGCTCTCATCGCTGAGATCTTGTCTCTGTAGTGTTAAGGTGCAAATAAGAGTGACATCGCATTCCAGCAAGGTGAAGACTTATATTTATTTATTTAAACTTCATGCACAAAGGTACAATGGCGGACTTAATGCCTTAGGCATTCTCTACCAGTCAACCAAGGGTGGTGAAGAGATAACATGGCAGGTGCATTGTTTTAATCGTGGCAACAATTTAACAACAAAATATTTTTTTAATTGCTTAATATACACATATTATATATGTCGGGCTGTGGGTGATCATGATGATGATTCCAGAATTTAGTATTACACATCGCTTTTGAACATATTATTACTGATTATTAGGCATTCATATACCTAACATTCATCACCAATACCAATATGAGATATTTAGTTCAAACATACTACGAGAAGTAAATACTGTAAATGAGTGATACGCCTTGCCAAGACTACTATTTTGATATTAATGTAAATTAAAAATATCACTGATACTGGTATATTAGTTACAATATTATAATATTTCCAGTCAAATATATTAGTATTACCTAATTTTTAGAAATATCGGTAGTATCCTATCTCTAAATGTGTCAATTTTAGTTCCTGATACGCTCGAGCGGGGCGCTTTGAATCAGCACAAAAATCAACTGTCATTTCATATAGTATGTTTAGTCCAGCGTACTTGTATAATAGAGGTCAGTGGTGTTGCCCCAGTATGACTGCTACCATTTTGGTAGAAAACGAACTTTTTGAGGAAGAAATGTGATATCATTTTATCGCCATATCGAAGTGTACGGACTTATGACAGTACAAAATTATATTTATAATATTTACTCGTACTTAGTGTAGGCATTTGTGATTATTTAGAATCAAATGGAGGGCGCTGAAGTTTCTGATGTGACTGTGGGTTGAAGTATTTTTTTTCTTTGATTTATTTATAAGACAAGATTTACGTTTACATTATTTATTAACGTGTTGAGAACAACTGTGTAGATCTTAAGCCAGCAGTAAGTTTGTATTATTTTAGTAGGCAACATTAAGCGCGATGCGCTTCAGCCTGTTGTTTTAGTTAGGAATCTTCCCAGTGTTGCAGAAAACGCAAAAAAAAAAATGGTAGTAAAGGAATTGTACTTAAGATTTGTTATGAATTTTGTTAGAAACAAAATTTTATATTGACTATTTTCAGTAATTTTCTGTTTCATTATATATTAATTCTTATACATTTTTATTTTATTATTATATTTTATTTCTAAGGTTGTGACGGACGGACAGGCATTTCTATAATAATGACTATGACTATATTTGTTTTATTTAATTTTATACTTAACATCACACCTATTCACCTATTGAAACACATCTTTAATGCGTGGGAAGAGTCGCAGGATGCCATAGGTATCTTCTGCGACCTGTCGAAGGCGTTTGATTGCGTTAATCATGAAACATTACTTCTGAAACTTGAGCATTACGGGCTAGGTCAATCAGCGTTAAGTTTGCTTGAATCTTATTTAAGTGATAGACAGCAATTAGTTCAAATAAACGGTGTGAATTCGTCGGGGTTAAACGTGAAAATGGGGGTACCCCAGGGCTCAATATTAGGTCCTTTCTTATTTTTAATATACATAAACGATTTACCCCGTTTATTGGAAAACAAACTAAACATGGTGTTATTTGCTGATGACACATCTTTAATTTTTAAAATAAATAGACGTACTTGTCAGGTTGACGACGTAAATAACGCGCTACGGCAGGTTCAGGATTGGTTCACTGCAAATAATTTAGTTTTAAATGGTAAAAAAACCAAGTGCGTAAAATTTTCCTTGCCGAATGTAAAAAGTACTGATTGTGACATTATCTTAAACAAGGAGAAGCTAGAATTCGTCGATAAAACGGTTTTCCTGGGGATCACGCTAGACTCAACGTTACAATGGGGTCCTCATTTAATATCACTTGCAGGGCGGCTAAGTTCGGCAGCTTATGCTGTTAAAAAGATTCGTCAATTTAGTGATGTAGATACCGCGAGGCTGGTCTATTTTAGTTACTTTCATAGTATAATGTCTTACGGTATTTTACTATGGGGCAGGGCTGCAGACATTGAGTCAATTTTTATTCTGCAAAAACGAGCCATCAGAGCGATATACAATCTTCGCCGGCGCGATTCTCTAAGGTAACTGTTTAAGGGCATTAACATCATGACGGTTCCTTGTCAATATATTTATGAAAATATGATGTGGGGCGCACGGTTGGCGCAGTGGTTGAGCGATTGACTGCTGCGCTGCGTGTCGCGGGTTCGATTCCCGCACGGAACAAATATTTGTATGACCTACAGATAGTTGTTCCGGCTCTGGGTGTTGTGTATGTCAGTTTATATGTTTGTAAACGCACCCACGATACAGGAAGAAATTCCTAGTGTGGGGCAACGATTTTTTTAATAAAAAAAAAAAAAAAAAAAAAAATGTACGTGAGAAAAAATTTACATCTTTTTAGTAAAAACGGAGATAGACATAATTACATTACTAGAAATAGGGACCAATTAGTTCAACCAGGTTTCAGACTGGCTAAAGTAGCCTCTTCTTTCATGGGGTACTGTACAAAATGTTACAATAAAATTCCTCCCCACATTCTAGAACTGAATGAGACGAAATTTAAAACTTGTATAAAACGCACACTATGCAGGCAGGCATATTATAAGTTGGGGGATTACATCACTGATAAAAATGCTTGGCTCAATGCTAGTCTTGCTCCACAACCACTAGGGCGCAAAAACAAGTGATATGCAGAACATTATTGTTTTGTAGAATTGTTGGACCTGCTGAAGACTGTATGAATATATTTGTATTATATAGACTCAATTCCTTTTAGTATAGTATAACTGCGCTGCACGTGTGTGAGTACTATGTACCCAACTGTAAATCTACCATTTGCTGTACCTTGGTGTCGTTCGTTGACTTATGTTTGCCCTGGCAGTTGAGTGTGTCATGCTCTCTCAAATGTCTCTCTGATGGTGGCGTGTGTGTTGGATCATTCGGTTCCCTTCATGATGGTTGAGCTGGGTGGTGCCGATTCATGCGTCATGTTCGTGAACGGGCGCCGTCAGTTGGGATTGGTCTTAACTTAACTGCTTCGGATGCTAATGTTTTTCTAGCGCTTATTATGTGACTGCACAGTACATGTGTGAGTACTTTTAATACTTTGTACCTGTACGTAGTATAGTATGTAGTGATTCTGGGTGCATTGTCCTCACACATATAAATTTATTAATGTATGTACTTATGTACCTAAATATTGTAAAAAAAAACTTATATTTTTTTTAAAAGAGTAAGTATGGAGTTTCTTGTGCGTTCTTCTCCATAACAAGCTACTTTCCGAATGCACGGTAGAATCAATTTTTATTCCTTGTAAATTTTAATGTAACTAACGTTCAAAAGTGCCGCTTTGTGGCCTAGTTGAAATAAAATATCTTTTGTCTTTGTCTTTGTCTTTGTCTTTGTCTTTGTCTTTGTCTTTGTCTTTGTCTTTGTCTTTGTCTTTGTCTTTGTCTTTGTCTTTGTCTTTGTCTTTGTCTTTGTCTTTGTCTTTGTCTTTGTCTTTGTCTTTGTCTTTGTCTTTGTCTTTGTCTTTGTCTTTGTCTTTGTCTTTGTCTTTGTCTTTGTCTTTGTCTTTGTCTTTGTCTTTGTCTTTGTCTTTGTCTTTGTCTTTGTCTTTGTCTTTGTCTTTGTCTTTGTCTTTGTCTTTGTCTTTGTCTTTGTCTTTGTCTTTGTCTTTGTCTTTGTCTTTGCCTTTGTCTTTGTCTTTGTCTTTGTCTTTGTCTTTGTCTTTGTATTTGTCTTTGTCTTTGTCTTTGTCTTTGTCTTTGTCTTTGTCTTTGTCTTTGTCTTTGTCTTTGTCTTTATCTTTGTCTTTGTCTTTGTCTTTGTCTTTGTCTTTGTCTTTGTCTTTGTCTTTGTCTTTGTCTTTGTCTTTGTCTTTGTCTTTGTCTTTGTCTTTGTCTTTGTCTTTGTTTGTCACAGTAATAAAAGGTGAATGTTTTTACGGTTTTAGAGATTTATTTTCTCAAAAGATTTACAAAAAATCACTTACAGAGAAAATACAATATTATAACTTAACAATAAATAAAGCCGACTGGCGTTATGGGTTTAAGTCGTCACAATCTAAGAAGTCCGTTGACGTTCACCATTCCACATGCCGCGAAAACTTTCTACGTAAGAAATAGAAAATCCAATTCACAATCCCAATGCATTATATGTTACCCATACAATATAACAATGAGTATTTCAATTATTATTATGTATTTTTATAGCTGTCAAAACGGGCCTTTCATTTTTTGACAAATTTAGTAGGTACCCACTATGGCAAAAAACATTGGTATTTTGTAAAAGTTTTAGTAAAAGGGGTAGTTGTAGTAAAATGTTGTGTGATGCATCGCCAGTGCGGGTAGGTGTGCATGAGCTGAGGGAAACAATACAACACATGTTTATTAAGGCCCATGACACAGTGATTGTTTCACTACGTATGAACTTAGGTATGATAATTAACTACATAGAATTTATTTATTATGATTACTTGACTTTGTTTATGTATTAATCTATTATATGTTTATACAAATATATAATAGTAGTTAATAGGTGGTGTCAATTACGTATGTAACAATATTTATTTTACTATTATTTGTAAATGTATTTATTTATTTCAACATAATTTTATGTAGTTTAAAATATAGTGTATGTATGTATATATTTTGATTATATGTATATATGTGTGCTAGTTAGTGTGTAAGGCTTTTATATGATATAAGTACTATAATAATATACTTACGTGTATTACATTCATATATGACTTATTATTTAACAAGATATAGGTGTTTCGAATTGCATGCGTGTTACAATGTATATTAGTAATTAGTACCACTTAACTTAAAATTAAGCTCTTATTAATGAAAAAACCTTTAAAATGTGGTTTTTTAATATTTTTTTAAATTTTAAGAGAGATTTTGCTTCTTTTATATTTGTAGGTAATTCATTGTAATGTTGGGCTCCATCATATAGAATACTCTTTTTTCCGTAGTTCGTTCTATGCTTTCTTAGACACAGGTTATTGGCCTGCCTTGTCATGAGTTTATGGTAATCTATCTTTTTTGTGAATGTAATTTGTGTGTGGATATCTTTAGTAAGGATTTTTCTAATAAAAATGCATGTATTATATTTATGTATTTGGGCCAGATTGAATAGTTTTGTTTCTTTATAAATTTTGTTAGTTGGTGTTAGATAATCGTATAGAAATAATGTTTTAATAATTCTATTTTGTGCAACTTGTAGTTTTTGCAAGTTTGATTTAGTTGCTGAACCCCATACCTCTACAAAATAATCTATACGAGGCTTGACCAAGGAGTTATATATCGTGTATCGAACATGTCTCGGGAGACATTTCACTATACCTTTAAGCGCGCCTGTTAGTGAATTTATTTTATTGCGGATTTTTCGATTTGCGGTGTCCAGGTAAGTGGACTGTCAAGAACAAGGCCTAAATATTTTTCATTGTTAACTTTATCTATTTTGTCACCGTTAATAGTAAGAGGATTATAATTTTCAATTTTTTGTTTTTAGCTGAGAAAATATTGTATTTAGTTTTCGAGGCATTAATAGTTAGTAAATTTGACTGTAACCAGATGTGTAACAGATGTAAATCATGCTGAGCTTGGTTCATTACTGTTTCCAATGAGTGACCAGAATAAAACAGGCCAGTATCGTCGGCATATAAAGTAATATCCCCCTTTAGTCCAATCTCATATATGTTATTGACATAAATAAGGAATAACAAGGGTCCTAAAATTGAACCCTGAGGAATGCCACAAGTAATCAATTGAGGACCACTTTGGTGGGTATTAATTTTGACAACTTGAGATCTGTCTGTAAGGTATAATTTGAAAATCTCATATACTTTACCAGTTACACCTATGTCTTTTAGTTTCGATAGTAGTATTTCGTGGCTAACAGTGTCGAATGCCTTTTTTAAATCAATGAAAACTCCTAATGTAATTTTTTTCTGATCAATGTTATGTCTAATATTGGTTACTAAGTCAACAGTCGCGGAAACAGTGTTCGATTTGGGGCGGAAGCCGTATTGTTTTTTGTATAGGTAATCAATACTAGACAGGAATTCATACAATTGTTTATGGAGAATTTTTTCAAATATTTTCGACATCACTGGTAGTACCGATATAGGTCGATAGTTATTAGGGTCCAGTTTGCTGCCTGATTTAAATATTGGGCTAACCTTTGCAATTTTAAGGCCGTTAGGGAAATAGCCTTCGTTTAAGCATTCATTAATACAGTTTGTCAAACTTGCCGCTATGTTGTCCTTAACACATTTTATGGATTTCGTACTAATGCCATCTAAACCGGAGCTAGTGTTAGAATTTAAGTTTTTTATTATTTTCAATACCTCGTCTGCTGTGGTTGGTTTTAATGTTGACAATCCAGGGTTGTTTTTAGGTTTATTATATGTTAATGTCTGAGTTAAGTTGTTATGGTGTTTTGGTGGTATTTTATTTGCAAGTTCAGTACCTATTGTAGCAAAAAAATCGTTAAAGTATTCGCAAATTTCTTAAGTATCTGAGACTTGACCATTGGAGGTATTGATTTTTAAATGCCCAAGGTCTGCCATTTCTGTTTTATTATTTGATAGTCTATTAATAAGTTGCCACATTTTCAAAGGATATTTCTGACAGTTCGCAAAAGCCTTATAGTAGTACTAGCACTCCGCCCGCGACTTCGTTCGCGTGATTTTGTTTGTCCTATAAATGATTTTCTTATATGCAGTTAGTGAAGGCGACCAAAAATAAGCTATTAATAAAACAATAAAAAACTGGGTATCGTAGATATACAGGGTTTATTGGTTTGGGACGATTCTTTATTTGACTTAAAGAATAATAAATTTTAGGTTACCGCCACAAAGTAGGTAAAATCCTCCCCTAAAAACTTATCAACCCCTTTTTGTCCAGTTGAGGGTCCAGTTTTGAACAACCTAAATATGCTATTCACTCTTTTCTTCTCTTTTTTATTTATCGTTTACGTTAATCAGATTGCGCAGTGAGATTCCTTAAAAAAAACTTTAACACCCCTAACCCTATCTGGGAGAGAGTTTTAAAAATGTTTTATGCAAATTATGAGTATCAATCTTATCCCCAAGGAATTGGATTTTACATACAAACAAATTTTTACCCTTTTCACCTCCCTAAAAGAACGGCCGCGAAATCGCGACTTAGTGCTCTCCTAGAAGCCTACGTCAAAAACGAAACCCAGTGCAGTAAGATTTTTAGCTAGTGTTAGTTTCGAAAAACTTATAATGACAACCTTTATTGTTACCTTAGGTTGGTATTTGTGCCAAGTTTAAAATTTATTAACCCAAATAATAAGATTCTTCAAAAACACTTTAACACCTCCCAAAACGTATTTGGGAGTAGATAAGTAAAACTAATAATGACAACCTTTATTTATCACTTAGGATGGGTATTTATGTCAATTTACAAATTTATTAACCCAAGAAATAAAATATTTCAAAAATACTTTAACACCCCTAAATCATCTTTTGGGGGTAGGTTCAAAAAACTTATAAAACCTTTATTGTTTATTTAGGTTAGTATTTATGTTAAGTTTCATGTTTATTGACCCAAGAAATCAGTTTCTTCCATAAAAAGTTCAACACCCTACTAAATCATCATTTGGGGAAGTTTCGAAAAACTAATAATGATAACCTTTATTGTTTACTTAGGATGGGATTTATGTCAACTTACAAATGTATTAACCAACCCAAGAAATAAGATTCTTCAAAAACAATGTAATACCCCCTAAATCGTCTTTTGGGGGTAGTTGCAAACAACTAATAACGACAACCTTTATTGTTTATTGATGTTGGTTTTAACGTCAAGTTTCATGTTTATTAACAAAAGAAATAAGATTCTACTAAAAAAATTACATCCCCTAAATCATCTTTTGGGGGTAGTTTCGAGAAACTAACAATGAAAGCCTTTCTTGTTTATTTATGTCAAGTTTCATGTTTATTAACTGAAGTAATAAGATTATTCAGATAAGATATATTTATGTGTCAATAAAGCTTTAACACCCCTTAATCGTCTTTTGGGATAGTTTTAAATAATAATAACCTTTATTAATCATTTAGGTTAGTATTTGTGGCAAGTTTCATGTTTATTGACCTAAGAAATCAGCTTTTTCCATAAAAACTTCAACACCCCCTTAATCAAATTTGGGGGTTGTTTCAAAAGACTAATAATGATAACCTTTATTGTTTATTGAGGTTGATATTTATGTCAAATTTTATGTTTATTAACCCAAGAAATAAGATTTTTCAAAAACACTTTAACACCCCCATTAATCATCTATTGGGGGTAGTTTCGAAAAACTAATAATGAAAACCTTTATTGTTTATTTAGTTTGGTATTTATGTCAAGTTTCATGTTTATTGACCCAAGAAATCAGATTCTTCCATACAAACTTCAACATCCCCTAAATCATCATTTGGGGGTAGTTTCGAAAACTAATATTGTTAATCTTTATCATTTACTTAGAATACTATTTGTGCTAAGTTTCAAGAATTTTGGCCGAAGGAATTAGATTTTTCATACAAACTTTCAACCCCCTTTTCACCCTCTTAGGGGTGGAGTTTGACAATGAAAGCCTTTATTGTTTATTTAGATTGGTATTCATGTCAAGTTTCAAGTTTATTAACCCAAGATATAAGATTCTTAAAAAAAAAATAACATCCCCTAAATCGTCTTTTAGGGGTAGTTTCAAAAAATAATTGCTACCTTTATTATTCATTTAGGTTAATATTTGTGGCAAGTTTCAAGTTTATTGACCCAAGAAATCAGATTTTTCCATACAAACTTCAACATCCCCTAAATCATCATTTGGGGGTAGTTTCGAAAATCTAATAATGTCAATCCTTATCATTTACTTAGAATACTATTTGTGCTAAGTTTCAAGAATTTTGGCAGAAGGAATTAGATTTTTCATACAAACTTTCAACCACCTTTTTACCCCCTTAGGGGTGGAATTTCCAAAAATCCTTTCTTAGTGCACACTTACGTCACTTGAGGAACCTTTCTGCCAAATTTCATGCTTCTAGGCGTAGCAGTTTTGGCTGTGCGTTGATTGATCAGTCAGTCAGTCAGTGAGTCAGTCAGTCACCTTTCGCTTTTATATATATAGATAGATTTTTAGCTAATTGGATATTTACAGAGGTGTGTGAGGTATAAGAATTCCTTAAGCAGGTGTTCGTCTCTGGGTGTTTGTTTTAAACTGTGCCACAGTTGGTTCCTTTTGTTTATTAATGTTATGAGGTCCTTATTTATCCACTCTTTACAAGGGGGATTCAACATTTTTGTTTTCCTTATTTTGTTTTCTGCAATTGTTTGTAACAGCTGAGATTCCAATTCTTCATATTTATTAAATAGTTTTGTGTCAAATATTTCTTTGATATCGTTCTGTAAGTTAATATAGTTTATTGACTCATATTGAACTCTTTTGAAAATGGAAATAGAATTAATATTTTTTTGTTTTACGTGACTCATTTTAAGTACCTGCCTACCTAAACTATTAAAGCACTGAATTTCTTCCCAACTCAAACAACTCTTTTAAATTTCTTTTCAATCAAGATTTCACTAACTTTCTTCAAAAACATTCAAACACACACCTTGTAGTTATAACTACGCACTATTATTATAAAGACTGGTATTATAACTTTATAACGAATATATTTTATGGACGTGTACTGCCTTTGGAAATATTACAACAAAGTTATCTTTTTGAAGTGAAACTAAAAAAAAAAGATATGCCAATGATATTAATACTGTATTTGCATTTATATCTGACTATTGAATTAATCGAGTACTAGGGTCATATAATGACGTGTTAATGAACATTGTTCTAGTGTGAGAGATACACGGAGCTATATAGGATAAATAGCACTATCCCTTTTTCACACTGGATCACTATGGCATTGTCACGTCTGAGTACGATGGCTCCAGAGAAGTACGTACCGTAAAATGGGGTGAATAGGAACGCAGGGCCTTGGTGAATGGGCACAAAACTTTAAAGGGAATTTTCACGTTATTTAATAGTACATTATTGCAAAGGCCGGGCAATAGGCAATTGCAGTACGGTGAGGACTACATTAATACGAGACAGGCAATTGCCATTTCCGCCGAGGCATATATAGCTCCTGCAATGGATTTGATCAACAATGCTTTGTAATGTTCCAAATTCAAAAAACGCTCCTGCTATGGATTTGATTTTGTTTGTCCGTAAATTCGATACATCGCGTGTACTTTTTTCGAAAATAATGACAATATTGCTATGCATGTTTGAGAAAAAATTGTTAGCAGCATTTTAGTAGGTAACTACTCCCTACTCCAATACTAGGTGTTTCCTTTATATCCCACAGCTCTAGGGTATGAATGAGACCATATCAAAGAACTGACTGGCATATTAATTATTTCACCATGATCATATTTTTTTCCATCTCACTTCTTGGCCATGTCTACAAGTTCTTTTCAAGAGTCATCACGAATCGTCTCGCACGCAGGTTTGACGATTTCCAGCCTCCCGTACAAGCCGGATTTCGAAAAGGCTTTAGCACTGTAGACCACATACATACGCTGCGGCAGGTTATACAGAAGACCGAAGAGTATAACCTGCCTCTCTGTTTAGCGTTTGTGGACTACGAGAAAGCCTTCGATTCGATAGAGACTTGGGCTGTACTGCAGTCTCTCCTACGGTGCCAGATCGACTACTGGTACATTGAGGTGTTGAAGTGTTTGTACAAAAACGCCACCATGTCAGTCCATCTTCAGAATCAGACCTCGAAACCAATCCTTCTCCAGCGCGGCGTGAGACAGGGAGACGTCATTTCTCCGAAACTGTTCACTGCTGCGCTGGAGGATGTCTTCAAGGTTCTGGATTGCAGGGGGCTTGGCATCAACATTAATGGCGAGTATATTACTCACCTTCGGTTTGCCGACGACATAGTAGTCATGGCTGAGACCATGGAGAGCCTCAGTAAAATGCTCGATGACCTCAGTAGAGCTTCCGAAAGAGTGGGTCTTAAAATGAACATGGACAAAACCAAGATCATGGTGTATGCCCATGTAACACCCACTCCTATCAAGGTCGGAGACTCTACTCTCGAAGTTGTAGACAATTATGTCTACCTGGGACAAACGGTCCAGTTGGGTAGGTCCAATTTCGAGAAAGAGGTCAACCGTCGAATCCGACTCGGCTGGGCGGCGTTCGGGAAGTTGCGTGGTATCTTCTCGTCCAATTTACCACAGTGTCTCAAGACAAAAGTCTATGACCAGTGTGTGTTGCCAGTGATCACCTATGGGACCGAGACGTGGTCGCTCACAATGGGCCTTATCAGAAAGCTCAAGTCACCCAAAGGGCAATGGAGAGGGCTATGCTCGGAATTTCCTTGCGTGATCACGTCAGAAATGATGATATCCGCAGGAGGACCAAAGTTACCGACATAGCCCGAAGAATTGCCAAACTTAAGTGGCAGTGGGCAGGGCACATTGCTCGCAGAACGGATGGCCGATGGGGCCGAAAAGTTCTGGAATGGCGACCGCGAACCGGAAGACGATAGATATGTTGGAAGTCCTCCTACTAGGTGGAGTGATGACCTGGTTAAGGTTGCGGGAAGGCGCTGGATGCGAGACGCACGGGATCGGTCAATGTGGCGACGCTTGGGGGAGGCCTATGTCCAGCAGTGGATGTCTTTCGGCTGAAATGATGATGATGATGATCATATTTTTTTTTGCATTTTTCATACATTGATGCAATTTTTTATTGCATTTGCAACACCTAGAATATTAAATAATTATAAAAAACGATGCTTTGTTTGATACCATATAGTGGTACCAAGATAAAATCATAATCGTAATCAAACTTTTGTTTCCATTCACCCCTGCGTTTCTGTTCACCCCGTTTTGCCGGTACTGTAAATATTGCACTCCAAAAACATGAACCGCATATTATGTTTCATATTAAAACGAAAAACAATGCATTCGCTCATTATTGCTCGCAAATAAGACTGAAAACATTTAGAGTTGACTCAACTTTTTGGGTGAACCGCGATATTTCGTAGAATGTAAACCTAAAATTTTAAAAATATACGTAGAATTAAGACTCAAATTGAAATATGGAATCGTTTCAAAAGGACTCTAGGTTTAGCAAAAATAAAAAATAATGAGTACAGTCACCGCTGTATATAAAAACAAGGTAAATTAAGTTTTGGTAATTGATTACGCTTCCTTATTTATAGTTCATATTTTGTTACATCACCATAGGGCGATTAAGAGGCATTGGTTTAATAGTTCTAATTTATTAAATAAGTGTCACATATCGTTGGTTTGGTGATATCCCGCGCGGTGGCGCCCCAGTCATTACGCTGCCTCCACGACGGCCAGCCGCCGGCGGTCGTCGAGTTGTAACCACGGGTTCTAACCATCTAACCAAGTTCTAACCACGGGTTGGGTGCGCGCACGTCCGTCATCACGCATCATCTCGCCCAAACCTCTTAATTGAACCTACATGGAAAGTGTTATCTGTATTACCTAGACCTACTGTGTTGTGTACCGTTGGCCAGCATAGTGTACCTAGTCTGTGAGCTGAACTTCCCGAACGTGACATCCATCTGCATCTGCATGGTAATCGCTGTTTCAAAGGTATGTGGCATAATTAGTAAATTGAACTTTATCCATTGCCTTTCGTCTCATTTGCGTATCTTTCTCCTTAAATTTAGCACTGCAGGATCAGCAATTATAGCCTAGATTACTCTAATAATTTAGGTTCAAGCGCGTGTGATTTTACTAGTAATCTTCTAGAGGGTATACGCACCAGTAATTTTAATGGGCGGCTAATTTTCATTTCTGTTGAGCTGTGTTTACTGAGTCTTGTTGATAAGATGTGAAAACGCGGTTGTATTAGTACCCGACTGCGCGACGCAAAAGAGGGTAATATTTTTTACATATCTCTTGCTCTGTAAGTACACCCTTACACCCCTGAATGCCGGGGTGTATGACTATCATTACAGCATAGGTTTTGGAATTTGAAAAAAGAACTGTCATACTCATACTGCACGAAGAATATTTTTAAAAAGTTAATATTCTTTTTCTCGGTATCCATTAATTACTCGAATCGGAATCTAGACAATTTATTTTATAAAGATTTTATTTTAAATATGGAACTATTTGTTTCCACATCGTATGTTAGATGGAATCGATTTAAAAATCAAACTGGCCAGCAAGATTTGAAGCGCTTGCGTGCGTGAAAAAAATAAAGGCAGTCTACTAGTAGGCGCGAAAGCATCGCGAAAATAATTAATTTTCTTGTTTGAGTTCTTTTTCAAAAGTTTTAAACATGTCTAGTGACGAAGACATAGATCTAACGCCCGATTTTATTAAAGAAAGGGCAAAAACAGTTGTCGAAAATATATTACCGCCGAACTCGAAAGAAAGATATGTAAAGGCATACGACGAATTTATGAAATGGCGGTCAGAAAAAAAAGTGAAATCTCTTTCTGAAAGTGTTTTTATATCATATTTTGATGAATTATCTAAGAGGCTACAACCTTCCAGTTTATGGTGCTTTTATTCCATGCTAAAATCTACAATGATGACAAAACATGACGTGAAATTGAAAGATTTTTCTAAACTTACTGCTTTCTTGAAAAGGCAGTCTGACGGCTTTAAAAGCAAGAAATCGAAGGTATTTACTGCAGAAGAAGTACAGAAATTCTTAAATGAAGCTCCGAATGAAATTTATTTAGCAATAAAGGTACCTACGTATTTACTTGCCCTTTTTAATAAGTTACCAAAATATTTCACAAAAATACTATGCGAATTTGGTGCCTTTAATACAACTTATGTCTTTTTTACAGGTTGTTCTAATTTTTGGGATATCGGGAGCCTGCAGAACCGTGGAATTGACAAACTTGACAATAGAAAATGTAGAAAAACATAACAAATTACTACTCATAAAACTGCCTAACACGAAAACTAAAATTGACCGGTCATTTGTTGTGCATGAAGAATTTGCAAATTATGTTGAAAAATATCAAGCTCTTCGGCCTGAAAACGTGGATACAAATCGTTTTTTTCTTAATTACAGTAAAGGAAAATGCCACAGACAAGTAATAGGAAAAAACTAATTTACAGGCATGCCAAAGCAAATAGCCACATATTTAAAACTGAGCAACGTAGAGTTATACACCGGGCATTGCTTTCGCAGAACATCAGCGACTCTATTGGCTGATTCGGGAGCCAACCTCACTCTGTTAAAAAGGCACGGCGGCTGGAAGTCCAGCAAAGTGGCCGAAGGTTATATCGAAGATTCGATGGCAAACAAAAGCAAAATTACTTCTAAAATAACAGAAAATATAAACTTGAAATCACCACGTCAAAGCACATCATCTGAGCCATTTTTTAATGAAGAAAATAGTACCAGTCAACTGCCGCCATTTACGATGCAAGAACCTCAAGTCACTCAAACTCAAGTCTTATCATCACAAACTCATATTCAAACTATAAATATTCCTAAAAAGAACGTGACCATATCTCTTACAAATTGTAATAATTTTACTATTAATTTTAATTAAATACACATTTTTTTCTTCTTAATAAATGTTCATTGAAACCTGTTGTCTTGTTGTTTACTTACCTCACAATCGATATGTAAAGCAGAGTATTTATCTCGGGCGTAAGCATCAATTGCATACTCGGGTTAATTAGCGCCTTCGCTTCGCTCAGGCGCCAAAAACCTCGTATGCAATTGATGTCATACAGCCCTTGGTTAATAATCTACTATTATTACGTTTGTTTTGAACTAGTGGCGAAAGAGACTTTCGCATTTATATTTGTATTTTTTTTTAGAAACCTAAGTAAAGTTGTTAATACCCACTACAAAAATCTAAAATAATTGGTAAATAAAGTCGTCTTAATTCACATTGTTATTAACTTATTTGATGAGGCTTCCATTAAAAACCTCGAACTTTGTGTCAAAAAATTCTCAGGAAGTTCAGAACTCGATAATTAATGAGTCGTTTCGACCTTCACAAACGTTATTATGTGCTGGTAGACGATAGGCGAGATTTTATGTAATATTTTTCATCGTTTATAAAATAAAACCTTAAATAATCTTCAAGTGGTCTCAAGCAACAATGATGCCACTTAACCCGCTCGTGAAACTGCGTAGAAAGTATAATATTTAAATTAAAAAGCTTAAATAAGGCGCTGAACTTCATAAATCTTGCTGGCTTAGTAAAAAATACAATTTATCTACATGTAACGCTCAGTGTGCACGGCTACGGTCAGGTTAGCCGCAGGTAGAGGGACTACGCTGGCAGATGGTCGCCAGATGTGTAAAACGCACCCCGCCTCGCGCCCACGCGGGCCCCGGGCCCGCACACCCGCTGACCAGTACTTCAGTAGAGATTCGATTCGAGTCGCGCATGCTAGATAGATCGAGTATTCCACGGTCCTAGCTCGTTCCCGTCATAACTATCGTCGTAACTTTAAGTTTAGTTGTACGAAGTAGTGTGTTGTTCTGTGGTTAGCTCGTAAGAACATTTGTGTACAAAGTGTTGTGTATTAAAAGTGTTTTATCGTGGCATGAACTGTAATCGTTTTATTACGACACCTAGTCCGCCCTTATAGTGACGCCCAACTTGCGGCCACATGCTGTTAAAAAACACGTGCCGTTAAAAACCGCGTGACATTAAAGACCACGTGGTGTTGTAAACAGTTAAGTGTAACAGCGTGTGAACGAACCAACCCTAAGGTTTATCATGCCACGAACGACGCGAGCAACCCGCGCAGTCGTCAACAGCAAGGCGATGGAACAGAATAACGACAGTTATTCAGACGAGGACTGCGAATCGATGGTGGAGTCGCGCGCCCATGCGGGCGCCGCTGCCACCCACGCGCACGCGACCGACGCGTCCGAGGAGATGCGCGCCCAAGGGGGCGCCGCCCTCGATCACACGCTTGGCGGGGCCCACATTGGCGCTCCTGCTGCAGCGGACCACACGCTCGGCGGGGCCCATATCGGCGCGCCTGCCGCAGCGCTCAACACTGAACGGCTCCTGTCCACCATGATGGAGTCGTTCGCCAGAATGCAGGCGGAGACTAACCGCACCTTAGTGGAAAGCCTAAGATCACTACATCATGGCAACCAGTGGAACCACGTGGCGGCGGCATCGCCCACGGCGAACGTGCCCGCGACATCCGGCGGCGGTAACTTCGCGAAGTGTACCGCGAGATTCGACGGGCAGTCACGCGACACCGAGGTACTGGAGGCCTTCATCGATGCAGTGGAAGTCTACAAGGAGTGTGCCGACGTGACCGATGAGCACGCGCTACGCGGCCTCTCCATGTTGCTGAGCGGCGACGCAGCGGTGTGGTGGCGAGGCGCGCGGACCGGCGTCGCCACGTGGGCGGACGCTCTCGCGCGCCTGCGCGCCGCCTACGGCGTACAAAGGCCTGCATACCGGGTGCTGCGCGAGATATTCGCGGAAGAACAAAGTGAGAGTGAACGTGCAGAAGTGTTTATTTCTAAGGTACGCTCTTTATTAGTTAAATTACCATATGTTGTTCCTAGTGTTATGATAGTAGATATAGTGTACGGCCTTTTACACCGTAGAATACGTAAACGTTTGTCGCGAGATAGTGTTAGTAACATTGATCATTTGTTAGAGCGAGCGAGAACCGTGGAAGACTCGATCGTAGAGCTAAGTAGCAACGCGATCGTCGCCGCGGATAAGCCGAACCTACCTAGAGTCGTTGACCGCAGTACTTCTAGCCCGAGCGCAACCTTAGGTTCCAGTCCCACCTCTAACTCTGATAAACGAAATCGCATTCGATGCTCGTACTGCAAAGTATTCGGTCACCCGACTAACGAATGTCGAAAGGCTAGGAAAGTCGGCAGTGATAGCACTGATAACGCGGATACTAGCGATATTAAAAGTGCGGTAAATGCAAGTACGAGCAACGGTAAAAGTATAATACGTTGTTACGGATGCGGCCGGCCAGGGGTAGTTAAGTCTAAGTGTGAGACTTGTTCAAATAAAGCCGCACCTGCCAAACTATCCGACTTCAATGTCGTAAAAGGCGACTGTTGCACAATGACGTCATCGCACCCGTTGGTAACAATAGGGGTAGTAGGTAAAGAAGGGGTAGCGATCGTCGACACCGGGGCCACGCATAGTGTTGCTAGCCCATCACTACACGCGTTGTTAGTGAACAACAATGTTAGGTTCGATGAAACGGAACGGTACGTTGGACTCGCCGATGGCTCCTGTCATAGGAAAATGGTAAAGACGGCTACTGTACCTGTCACCCTAGGTGGTCGGAGAGTCGACACGGAGTTTATGGTATTCTCCGGTGACGACACCAGGACACTATTAGGTCGCGATTTCATCGCAAACGCAGGTATGGTAATCGACATAGGCCAGGAGTCATGGCATTTCGCAGATAGTCCAGGAGACCGGTTCCCGTTTAAGCACTCTTACACATTAAACAGCGCAGCCGTGATGCACATAGATGTTAATAACGTGTCGTCGCAGCAAGGAAAAGGTAAGATTTTATCGCTGGAGCACAGAGCCGCACTCAGTGAGGTTTCACAACACAGAGTCGCTCAGTTCGCTTCGGTCGGACCTCCTACAAACTTCGCCGTTTATAAGGTAAGTAAAACACAAGAACCTTTGGCTTCTCCTCCTTCTAGATTATCCCCGCCTATAAGAGAGGCACTTGAGAATGAGCTGCTGGTATCCACACCGATTTTGCGCCAGGCTGATGCGACGTTACCCTTCGTCCTCAGTACTGATAACGGTGGGTACGCTCTCAGGGCAGACTCACTCCAGGGGGAGGGAACCTATGAGCGCCGATTCAGATGGGGCAGTCGACTCTTGACCGCAGCTGACCTACGCGAGAATCCAAACAAAGACTCGGAGGTAAGTAAGTTTATTAAAGTTCAGGAGTCCGACGATCCCTCTAGGGGGAGGGTATGGACAAGCAGAGGATACGGGCCCGTCGAAGATGTCCCATACAGCTACTGTCCTGAGAATGGGGACCACGACGCGGCCAGTCTAGTGCTTCCAAAAGGAGAACGTGCCAAAGTATTGGCCGATCACCATGATGCACCCACCGCTGGTCACATGGGCGCGGAACGTACGCTGCAACGTATAGCTGGTAAGTATTACTGGCCAGGAATGCGTTCCTACGTTACGCAATGTAAAAAATGTGTTAGTCGTAAAAGGTATAAGGCAGACACAAGGATTCAATCGGTGCCCCAAGATGCCCGCGACGTCTACGAGAACGTCCAGGCAGCACATAAAAGGTATGCCGATGATCGTTGTCAGCCTGTTCCCGACTATAAGGTTAGTGAACTGGTTCTGCTGAGAGCTAGCGACACCGGACGAGGGCAGACACCGAACTTTATTCCTCGCCGCGACGGACCATACAAGGTCCGCGCTGTGGTCAACCCTACTACATACATCCAAGAGTGCCTCAACGATGGCACGGTGCTAGGCAAGTATCACGCTTCCGTGCTGACACCCTTCGTTGGTCGCATCCAATCTCCAGTACAAGAGAAGCGTAGGAGGGGAAGGCTTCGTAGAAGCTAACCCAAACGCGAGGACGTTCGTTAGGGTTAGAGGGGGAGACTGTAACGCTCAGTGTGCACGGCTACGGTCAGGTTAGCCGCAGGTAGAGGGACTACGCTGGCAGATGGTCGCCAGATGTGTAAAACGCACCCCGCCTCGCGCCCACGCGGGCCCCGGGCCCGCACACCCGCTGACCAGTACTTCAGTAGAGATTCGATTCGAGTCGCGCATGCTAGATAGATCGAGTATTCCACGGTCCTAGCTCGTTCCCGTCATAACTATCGTCGTAACTTTAAGTTTAGTTGTACGAAGTAGTGTGTTGTTCTGTGGTTAGCTCGTAAGAACATTTGTGTACAAAGTGTTGTGTATTAAAAGTGTTTTATCGTGGCATGAACTGTAATCGTTTTATTACGACACCTAGTCCGCCCTTATATACATTAATTTGGAACGAAGTTTGTGGGATTCGGCGCCTTCTTAAGTGTAACGAGAACGACTAACTGATTTATTATTGTACCTTTTACTATGATAGAATATTTGTAAAAAATATTAACAATGCAATCCATTACAGTAATTTAAATTGTTTTGTTTGGTTTCTTTTGTCTGCCTGACGTACTTATAGTTATAATTTACCTGGGTATGACCACAACAAACAGCTAAGAGCGAGTCGGACTCGCGCACCAAGGGTTCCGTTCTAAAAGCTACATTCACCAAAATAATAAGGTAAAATACTTCTATAGTTCATAAACAATGAAAGCACTGAATATTGCTCTAACGAAAAGATTTTTTTTCCGAGTATCTACATTTTGTTGCTCGACTTTTACTCTTAAACTTGTAAAGCCTACTTGGCTGTGATAGTTTTCCTTTTAATTTCGTTATATATACTACCGCCATGATTTTTTTCACATATCCAAAAGCAACTGTTTAGCTGGCAGGAGTCCCTCACAGCCATTTAAAGCTTAATTTTACGCAAACAGATCCCTGAATCGAAAAAGTGGTTTTCACAGACCCGTCATATTTTTGAACGGTGTAGCCGTTCAAAAATATGACGGCCATGGGATAGACGAGAAAAAAATTCCACTTTACATGTACAGGAGGTAAGCACTTTTTTTTTTATTTTTCCACTTTGTCGGCGTGATTTATATGTATTTCCTTTCTACTAAGAGTCTCTGAGCGACATACGGCCAGACGGACATGGCGAAACTATAAAGGTTCCTTGTTGACTACGGAACCCTAGAAACAACCCTGCAATTACAACACAGGTCTTCTCTCATTATTATCTTTTTGAAATTTCTGGCAATATTATCAAAATACTGTTTGAATTAATTAAATAAAAATAATAAAATTCATCACAAAAATCTAACTTTCTCATCAACAACACTAGTTAGTAACAACATTTAATGCCCCACATAATTTATTACCACAGAAAATGCGTGAAAAGTAAGAAACATTACATTTCCATATTCAAATACTGTACTTACATGCGATAAAGATTTTCCATTAAAAAGGTATTATTCACCGAAAAATTGTGGCTTTTCCCACGTCATGATTTTTAAAACACCGTTGATTTATGTTAAACGTATTCATAGCAATTAGCCCTGGTAGCTAATTTCCATTAGCCAGACTCTTGTTGTTCGGTAAAATTGTTCCTCGCCACAGACTAAAATAAACAGTAGACCGAGTATGATATTGCTACGTTTTGCTAGAAATGTGGCCTTATGTAAAGTTGAATGGGTGGCGGCAAAGTCCTGATACAACATTGTTTTTTTATATTTTTCAAAAACCGGATACCCAATAGTTCGCAACACCCTAAGGCCTATATTTATAAGTGTTTTGAATTAACCTTTCTCCACTCCATCGACTCAGTCACCATGACAACGAACTACATGACGAACAGATTGATGAACTGCGAATTTTATAGAGTCGAGTGGAGGCAATGATTTTGAATATAGATGTAAGGTATGTCAGTGCATTATCACCATTCGAGCATTTTCACTTTCGAAGTATATGATACTAGGATGTAGTGGTAAATAAGATTTATTAAGAAGACCGCCAAGGCTTACATTAATTTCGTAATACACACATTAATTTGAATTCTGTTAACAGAATGTATTAATTAATTAGTTAACTAAGCAAAGACTTTCGTTACACAGGAATGTAATATTAATTTTGTTACCACCTTCATAATTAAATACCGAAAATACAAGAAAACACAAATATGTTTTCCTTTCAAGTTGTAAATGTAGGTACTCGTAGGTACTAGTACCTACTTACTTTTTGGTCGGGGTTGTATAATTTTTTATTCAATAAAACACCACTACCATTAGCAACATACAGAAATGCTATTCAATTTCCCGGTTCAATGCTCGCCTATACGTTATAAAAGTAATTATTTTTTCCAATAGCATGATTAGTTCCCATTGGGCTACTGGAAAATTTTTGACCGCGTTACGGTCAATTAGTCGCAAGTCGCAACACGTAGCACCCACTTCGGTAATTAAAGCGAGAGAACCGAACACCAATATAAGGGAAATAATTAATTTTGCAAAGAAAATAATTGCTTTGTTAGCGGCCTGCTTCTGTTTCGTATTTAAAAAAGAAACTGACGCTTGAATGGAGTTAATTAACACACGCGAGGGTACGCCTCAGTACGGCAACTTCGCTCTGAATTTTGCATAAATATACTTAGGAAAGCAAAATTTATTGCTATTCGAAAATTGCCATCATTATGTGAATATAGGGGTTTAACTAAAATGAATTGCTTCGAAGTGTCGCATTTTGAACGCAAAATACATAAATAAAATAAAATTAATGGGTGACATTTAAATGTACCTCTGCTTAGCCGTCGTGGGAATTTATCTGTTGATGTGCTGATTTGATCTTAAAGCAGGTACAATAGATTAATTGCGTATGGAGATCCCACTTTGTACGCCTACGATTGATAAAGAATATTATATTAATTCATTTTCAGTGTAGGCATTGACATCTATTTAAAACATTCCAACAATCTTAATACAATCGCTCAAATTTTCTAAAGTTTTTATTACATGAAGCAGTATTTTACTTCGTAATTCGTTTCAATTAACCCCGTGGCTATTGTCTTACAGCGTTACAATTTGAAGGTTTAATGTTAATGATTTATTTCAGTTGTAACTTCTGTACATTATTTATTTATCTTCAAAGAAGTTAAGCGTTATTAAATGCTTAGAGCTTCCGTATTTTTCTCGCTCTAACATTATTAATAAGCATTGTTTCGAATGAAATGGATCTTGTTTAAGTGAGGAGTCAGAAGTACTCTTGAGGGTGATTGACTCAAGCACTGCTTGACGGCTAACAATATTACAAAAGCCGTGTTTTTATAAAGGCAAAAAGAACAAGGATTAATTATAATTATGGTTATATTACTTAAAGCACAAATTTTAACAATGCTTGTGGGAAATGTAAATCAATGTAAGTAGACATTAGTTTCGATTTAATTGATAAAGTTTGGGCATAATCGCTGGAGCTGAGGTATTGTTAGATCATATCGAGACTCATGTTATCGCGTTTAGGAACAGCGATTGTGTTTCAACAGAGATTAGTTAATACGTATTATGTAGGTTTCCCAAATGAGTCGTTTAAGGGTTACGTTTATTAGTTTATGTTGTAGGTTCATGATTAAAAGCTTCGATCATCGGGTTAAAAGTAATGTAACATTGTCAAGGTTATTCACAACCTTAGGGTTATGTTGGGTATCAACACAGTGTTGTGAAGTTGTGGGTGATTGGTTTCATCCAATTAACACCCTCAGCCTTCAGCAATTACACAAGAGAAATTCAACTTTCAGCCACTTAATTCGTCATCATCATTTACACAAGAGATATTCGACTTTCAGCCACTTAATTCGGGTCCGTGGCTTAGGCCCCCAGTGGTCGATGCACCTGTGGCCGAAGCCCCCGATTCGATAAATTGATTTCAAAGCAATTTTTTATCAAATGTACTGTCAGGCACAAAAAAAGTTGTACAAAAATAATAAATGTATATTGATTGTAAGTATATGTATACCTAATATTAAATCATAATAATAATTATAACAAAGAAATGCTTTTGTATTGGTTGTATCTTTTCAAATATGAAAGTCTTAGTTATTTTTACTTATTTATTTATATATCTGAATAAGAAATCTAGTATAAAAATATAAATCACAGTTTTCATCCCCTATAATCAAGAGAGTCATGTAACTTAATTATAATAATCAGTCTCAAATGTTATAAAAAACGATAGTGATTTTAAATAGTCAGTCTTAAAAATTACTGCAGAGCAACTAACTTTTTACATAGTGAAATGTTCTTTTTATCTTTGTAACAATAATAATTATACATAATCAACTATGAAACCTTAAACAAATGAGAATAATTTTAACTCATTATAACAGTTAGTTTCAATAGCATTAACAAAACAAAATAGTCAGGCTTAAAAAACAAACGTACTCGTAGAGAGTTAAGTTTCAGCGAACAAGATAATTATTAAAAAAGATTTATTTAATTAAAATATAATGTTTACTTCAGTACTAGAACTACAAGACTAAAATTAAGATTACAATTATTCTATAAACTAAATTTATTGCTAAATCAGTAAAACTGCAATCGTGCAGTTTACGCAATGCTTCACGCGTGGATCCGGTGCATGATCAGCAGTGACGCACGCTAGGCGATTGCCTAACTCCTCCCTCCTCAAGATAGAAGCGCGTCCCGCAGCTTCCAGCAGTGTCCTCAGTGCCAGCTCCTTGTACCGGTTGACTCGTGCGTCGTTTTCGCTGCCACAGCTTCCAGGTGATGCCAGCTACCAGGATGAGGTAAAGTCCTAGTGTTGACCAGCTTGGAGTTGCCATCATCGTCTGCCAATCAGTGGTAGTTTCTTCTATGCTTTCAGCCCGATCCATGAGCTCGTGAATGCTGTCCAGTGATATGTCTTCAAGTTGTAGGTTATAGTGGATATTCTCCTCCAGGATGTTAGTTTTGCTGGAAAGTGGTATGATTTCGTCGGCTGTATTGGTTTTTGTCTTCAATGTTCGGTTGAATATTTCTATTTGGCAATCGCTTGTAATGCTGGCGATATGTATGCCTGTTATCCTTTTGTAGTCGGATTTCCTTCCGCAACGAGTTCTTAGGATTTGCTCGTCCTTTAGGATGATAAGCCTTTTGTTTTCGTGTAGTTTCTGGACCTTCCCATGCTTCAGCTCCATTCTGGCTCTTGCGCAGTTCTTGTTCTCATGTTTTATAAGAGCTATTATACAGTCTTCGGATTTCTCCATGGGCTGGGTGTTCAATGATGTGCAGATTTGGACATCTTGCGTGATCTTCTTGCAGTCTTCTTCTAGGTATGAGTACTCGTTGGTTCCCAGTGCAAGGTATTTGGATTTAGGGGTAATGGTAAGGTTTTGTTTGTCAGGTATAGAGTATAGATGGATAAGGTCACAAGAGTTTGGGTCGGTGGAAGGGATCTCCAGTATAAACGTCGACGTGTTGTCTGTACTATAAGCTTTTACGCTAATAGACTTCTCTATACTATGAATATTATTTATGCTGATATTATCGACGGGTCTGAATTGATTAAATTTTTGAATAGTTAACGTTTCTTTAATAAGACTATGGGGGGATATTATACTAGGATGCATTACTTCTAACTGTGCGAAAGTCATGGCGTCTTCTAAAATAATTAGCTTATCTAAAAGTAATTGCAAAGTAAACTGTATTTGAAAGTACAAATTTAAGAAGTGCAATCTGCCTAATACTAAGTTATTACTAATTGTGGCATTTTTCAACAATGCAGCAATTTTTTTTTGGTTTATATCTAAGAGATCAACCTGTTTACTGAATTCTTCAACTGCGTGTTTTGCTATAAATAATGTTTGATTTTGAGATGAATCAATACTATGGACCGAATTGCGTAAGTTAGATATTTCAATTTCAAATTTAATAGCATCTTTATAATCTAAGTTGCCTGTAATAGTTTTGACTATGGAACCTAAACCGTTGATTAATCCACGTCTCAATCTATGCCGCGGTGCAATAAATACTATTTTCTTACCTATTAAATTTAAACTATTTTCTATCTGATCTTTATAAGCTTTATTTAACTCTTCATTATTTTCAGCAGCTTTAGTACTGGCATATAATGACATAAGCTTGAGAGTCGTTTCATGTAAATAGGATACATTATAAACACAAGCCAAACTAAAGGTATCTACCTGCTTTAAGATCTGGCCCTGTTTTAGCAATAGAATGCCATTAGCATTATCTACGGGATTGAGGGTTAGATTGGCGGTTGCATGGAGCACGCAGACTCTTGTGACAAGGATCCTGGAACAAGATGTGGTCTTCGTAAAAGCTTGAAATGGACTCGAATAGATTTAGAGTTTGGATGACTACCTATAATTTCTGCTACATTATTAGGATGAAAATGAATGATTTTGTACGGACCTTTGAATACTGGCTTCGTCTTGTCGCTCCTCGTAGTTTTGGCAACCTGTTTATAGACTGTTTCACCTACCTTGAATGTTATCGCTTCGGCTGCTTGGTTTCGCTTTTCTATTATGTGCTCTTTATTTTTGGACACGTGGGCTGCTATGCATTCCTGTACTGCCTCTGCATTTTTACGGTGATTGAAGACATAATTTTGATAGAATTCCTTAGGATAGTATAGCTCTAAAGGATTCCTGGATGCTGTATGACCAAACAAAAGCTCACGTGGTGTATAGCCTGTAGTAGAGTGAATAGCATTGTTATAAGCAATAATAGCATATTTCATGAGTAATTGCATCGGGTCGTCTTTATTTGTCATTCTCTGAATTCTTATTATTTCGGCAATAGTTGAATGGAATCGTTCTATGGGTGAATTTGAATTTGGGTTATAAGGTGTCGTAAAGTGAATATTGATATCATGTAAAGCGCATATCTCTTTTATCACGTCGTTGTCAAATTTAGAATCGGAGTCTGTGGTAATTTTCAAAGGTAATCCTAAAACAGAGAACACTTGAAACAGAGCATCTGCTATATGTACACTACTAGAGGCGTTTAAAGGTACTGCCTGGGCTAATTTAGAGAAGTTGTCAATAATTGTCAAAAATGTTACTCCTCCAGTGGAATAAAGGTCCATAAATAAGTGTTGAAACGGTTTCGTGGGTGTGTCTGTTATAGCTAATGAGGGTCTCAAGGGATTTCTTTCATATTTTGCTTTTAAACACAAGTCACACTGATTAATGAATCTTTGGATTGATAACAACATATTAGGCCAGTGATAGTTTCTATGCAATTGCTTGTATGTCTCCTGGATACCTCGATGCGATGATTTACCTTCGTGATATCGCTTAATAAGTTCTTGTTGTTCTGTTTTGTTTTCAACAAGTGTAACTCGGGATGTACATCTTATTAATTTAGGTCCTCTGTCATTAAAAATAGTAGTGTAAACTCTTGAAAAAGCTAAATACAAGTTTTCATCGTAAAAATAACAGTGGAAAATGCGGTCTGCTAACAATAGTAATTCTTTTAGGAATTTTACAATTTCTGATTCGGTATTATTTACCGGGATAAAAACGTCCTTAATGACCATCCTAGAATTAGTTAATCTGTTTTCGACGCTGTATGTAGAACATGGGGTAGAACTAATATAGAATTGTTTTAATTGTTTATCTATCGCGTCTGATAAGATAGGGATACCATTATTTTCATTATCAGGTTGTGTATGGTTTGTAGAGACTAATTGGTCAGGATCAACGGTTACGATACTCATTGAATCTGTTCCTTTGTCAGTTTGAGGGGGGTTAGTACTTCCTACTTCTATCTCGGTGTTATGTTGATCGGGGTTATTATTATCTAACTCTGCCTGTCTACGGGCATTATCAAATATTCTGTTTATTAAATTATCATCCTCATTATCGTCGAAATTAACCGCCAAAGATTCTAAACTATTATGGAAGATTTTTGCCATGCATCTGCATTAGTGTTTTGTTTACCCTTTTTATAAACTACCTTATAGTCGTATTCTGCTAACTTTAACTTCCAACGGGTTAATTTGGAATTAGGGTCTTTTAAACTCATTAACCATGTGAGTGGTCTATCGTCTGTATAAATTGTAAATTTTCGTCCATACAAATATGGTCTAAAATATGTTATTGCCCAAACTATACCTAACAGCTCTTACTCTATAGTAGAGTAACGAGTCTCGGTGTCAGATAATGTTCTTGATGCATAGGCTTCCGGTTTATCTGAACCAACATTGCCTTGGGACAAGACTGCACCTAGTGCGAAGTCGGATGCATCTGTTGTCAGGATGAAAGGTTTTTCAAAGTCAGGGTATTAGAGGATTGGGGCATTTGTTAAAATTTGTTTGCATTTGTTTACTGCGTCTAAAAATTCGTCAGTATGTTCGACTTTTGCGTTCTTTTTAAGACATACTGTTAAAGGTTTTGTAAGTTTCGCAAAGTCCTTTATAAACTTTCGGTAATAACCTACTAGTCCTAAGAAAGCCTTTATGTCTTTTTGTGTTTGGGGTATAGGAAAATTAAGGACTGCTTTGATCTTATCTTTGTTGGGGTTCAGTCCTTGGTCAGTTAATTCATGTCCTAGAAAATTGACGTGTTTCTGAAGAAATTCAGACTTGTCTAACTGAACCTTCAGATTATGCGTTTTGAATCGTTCAAATACTAATTTAAGTTTTTCGTTATGGTGTTGGAGTGACGTAGCTGCGATTATGACGTCATCCAAGTAGGTAAATACGTTATCGATGCCTCTGAGTATATGGTCCATAAGACGCTGAAAAGTACTTAGGACGTTCTTTAACCCGAAGGGCATCCTTAAAAACTCGTAATGACCTCTTTTAGTGGTAAATGCTGTTTTCTCTACGTCTTTTGGGTGCATTTCCAGTTGGTGGTAGCCACTTGCTAAATCGAGGGTGGTAAAGTATTGTACGCGCCCTAGTCTATCAAGGATATCGTTAATGTTCGGTAAGGGGTATCTGTCCTCTATAATTCTGTCATTAAGACAACTTTAACTTTTCCATACGCATCTGGCTTTTTCGGGACGATGTGGACTGGGCATGACCAGGGTGAAATACTTTCCCTAATGATTCCCTGATTTAATAAGTTATCTACTTGTTTTTGTATCTCAATACGCTGTTTGGGGGCCTGTCTGTAACTTCTTACAAAAATCGGGGTATCGTCATTTAATCTCAGTTCGTGCTTAACTGTGTGAGTAAAAGATAAGGGTATTTTCTCGGAATAAAATATGTCACGATATTGATGACAGATTTTGATAATTTCGCGTTGTTCTTCTTCGTTCATATGGCTAGTACAAATTTTCTTAAAATTTTCGCAAAGTTCTTTGTCTATGTCAATGTTAGTCTCAATTGCGTTAAGTTCATGCGATTGATTATTCTCTGCTCACTGTGGTGGTAGTGCCACTAGAGGTAAGACACAATCGTTACTAACTGTTTGCTGTGTATCAGTACAATTAATTACGGCTGTCTTGAAAATCCCGTTTTTTACTGTTACTATCGCGGCTGGTGACCTAAGTCCCTTAGACCAATAAAAGTCATCGCAAATATAGTTACCGTCCATATAGTTGGTTTTTACTACAGTAAACTTCTCTCAATTAGGTTCGATGTTAACTCTCTTCACCGGATAATCAAAATAAATTGGTATTTCGGTATTAAACGTTCGTAGCACCTTATTTTTGAAATCTATACTACAACCTAACTTTTTCAATAAGTCCATACCAATGAGACCTTTATATTTTGGGTCGAAGTCGAACATCAAGAATTTATGATACGAGTAAGTATCTGTGTTAAACAGCGGTGGTAAAGGTAAAATTGCAACGTATTTTCGACGAGTAACAGCGTGTGCTTTTTTAACCTCGAATGGTTCATATTCTACACAATTTTCGAAACTGGTACCGGCTATTACACCAGGTGATATCATACATCGTGAAGCTCCAGTATCGAGTAAGAATTTACCTTGGAATTCTGGAAGCTCTATATAAGGAAGGTGGTCTTTACGTTGGTGTTTGAGATCGATGGTATTCGTCAGCCGAGGTTCAATTGGTCCTCGTCCTAGAGAAAATCCTGGTGATTTGGTGCATCTTCAGGTATGTTCGACGTATACTCGTACTCTTGGTATCTATGTTGCAAGTTATGACTACAGCACTCACCGTTATAATAGGGGTCATAGCCGTCTGGGTAATACTGCTCTTGAATGTGTTAAGTGAAAAACATTTCTTCAGGAACAAAGTATGGTTTTTCAGGCTGATTTACTGACCTCATAGTCACGTCAGACACCCTTTGTGGTGGATTTACCTGTTGACGTGGTACGTTCGGCTGCGATCTAAAATTGCCTGAGTTCCTGAATGTGCCTGAACAACTAGGCCTTACATTACCTGACGCGGGGCCGTTTTTTCGAGTAGGCATGCCTTGACCTCGCTGCTGCCTCGGTTCTGAGTTCCAGCTATTTCGGGGCGGGAAATGACTATGGGGTACCTTTTGGTTAGGCTTAGGTATTTCTTTCTGTTTGGGTTGTATGGCTAGTAAACTAAAGCTATTATTCATTCTATTAAATGCTAATCGCGCCTCCTCTTGTCTCGCCCTTACTATAGCTGCTTCGAGAGTCATAGGTTTCGCTATCCGCACGCCAATAGATACATAGAACTCTAGATGGTTTACATATTGATCTATTACCATGTTTTCATAGTAAGATTTATCAGTATGTTTGCCTACAACATTCAATGTTTCCAATATATCCCGCAAACGTTGGCCAGACAAATGACTCAGTGTCCTCATTTTTATTTCGACACAAACGTGACAACTCTTGCATCATTTGGATTTCGTTACGCGGTTCACCTAATCTGCGCGTCAGCGCAATTTTAATTGCTTGCCATGTATCTACTGTCCCTTCGGAGGCTATTGCGCTAATTGCAGCACCACTTAACTTACTTTTAATTAAGCTAATAAGAGCGGGGTTTGCCCTAACTGGTGGTTCCAGTAATAATTTTACGCTTTCTACTTCCTTAATAAAGTAATTTAATGTTTTGGGGTTACTGTCATACTTCGGTAACAGCTCGGAAACGAACTTAAAGGTTGCTAACTCGATGCTTGCCATGGCCATTGCTATCTAGTTATGAACCCCTAAAAATAAACTTTAATTGAGGCTATTAGCTACTAATCTGCTGACTACCTATGTAAGGAGATAGCGTGAAATGTTAAACGTGTTATTTGAGTCGCGATTTTAGTGAACAAATAAACACGTATGATTAAATAATATATTAGCTTGCTAAACGAATTAGAAACGTTTTCCTAGCTGGTGATAATACGTCTATAGCGATTTTAGTTTAAACACAAACACACATATAACGTTTAAACTGTAACGACAGGAAATATAGCATGGAAACTGGGAAGTCTACTTACACTCACCCCAATATCCTCTGCATCTCCAGCCGGGCCTTGTAGTTCAGCAGGACTCCCAATTCTCCGGGTCTCCCGCAGGTTGCTCGCCGTCGTAGATGTAGATACAATAATGTGATCACGATGATAACGATAGAAATCGTTCACTCAGGCCAAAGAGTTCTATTTGAAACTGAGTGTCGCGATCCTACCGACTGCGCCAGTTAAGTTTCAGCGAACAAGATAATTATTAAAAAATATTTATTTAATTAAAATATAATGTTTACTTCAGTACTAGAACTACAAGACTAAAATTAAGATTACAATTATTCTATAAACTAAACTTATTGCTAAATCAGTAAAACTGCAATCGTGCAGTTTACGCAATGCTTCACGCGTGGATCCGGTGCATGATCAGCAGTGACGCATGCTAGGCGATTGCCTAACTAGAGTAACAATTTTTTTTACATGTGAAATGTTTTAAAATTTTCTAAGCATAAAAGTGTAAAAACTTTTGTTCATAATAAATATGCTTTTAATGGAGAAAAAGTGTAAGGATAAGGTTAAGTGGCGATCTATTCTCTCTGCTACTAGATAGATAACTTTTGGTTAGCAAGAAAAAATGTTTATTATGGTGAAACACTTTTCTCATTTACTGTACTAAGTGAAAAAGCACAAAAATATATAAATATTAAATTCATCGAATCGGGGGCGTCGGCCACAGGTGCCTCAACCACTAGACGCCACGCCATAAGCCACGGACCCCTTAATTCATCATCATCATTTACACAAGAGATATTCGACTTACAGCAACTTAATTCATCAACAACATTTCAGCCGAAAGACTTCCGCTGTTGAACAAAGGACACCCAATTATTTGCCACAAATTCTATAAAAAGTAACTCAAAGTCCAGAGACTTGGTTAACTTAATTAAATACATCAAGATTATAGCCTAACAATGAACAGGCCGCACCGTCAAACGAAATATTATGGTCGGCAAGTCGTCAAGCAATTTGCTAATTCGTCTGTACACTATTATTTACGCGCGAGGAAAGTTTCTCATCATAAATTAAGTGCGGACCAAGTTGTAGGTCGTAAATCTAAGTGCTCCGCCCCCCGGCGGCATGCTTGTCTCTTGTGACAAACCCGCACCCAAAAGTTTTCGATGACTACGGTAACTATGGATTACGGGTTTTGATTAGTGCCTCCTCTCTGTGAGAGAGGGAATGGGCCATAATCCACCACGACGGCCCTTACTTAACTTATAGTATTGAGAAAATTGGCGTCGCATCCGCGCAAAACGGCCATCGCTCAGGATAAAGCTGAGATTCGTGTGGTGAGGTCTGCCTCCAATTTTCAATGAGACAGCCGGCGTTGACTGGATGACGTAGAGCGGAGAAGCATAAAAATCTGTTAAAAATAAACAAAAAATGTAAGGTTATGAGGTTATGGAGCTGGTGAAGCCTGTGCGAATCAGCTGACTGAAAAACACATGGTGAGTTGATGCGGCGACGCCCCCCGGCCGGCCTTTTGTCAGCCGAAAGATATATGCCCATTCCTCAATGGGCATATATCTTTCGGCTGAAACGGTTATGAATAATACGTGGTAGATAACTTCTGCCTATAGAAACATTCTGGTTTGAGGTTTGCCGATTTTCATTGCCAATCTAGAAAACAAAAGAAAAATAATTAAAAAAAAATATCGTTTAATCGGCGAGAAGTTTCGATAGCCTAAGGAGAGATATACAGAAGATTTATCAAAAAGTCTGATGAAGGATGTCATACAACAATGTTGGTTACCGGCCGCTTGACCCTGGGGCAGAAACCCTACCTACATTTACAAGATATTAATGTATTCAAGGTCTACACGACATTATAATGTCATTGTTATCCTTTAATCCATCGAATAATTTAGAATAATACCCATCAAGTGCCATGTAACGAAAAAAATAAGTTTACTGTTTTATCCTTGAACATCAGAAGGCATGCTCGCCCGAGGCAGTTACCCTGACTGTGGTGAACTAAACAAAACAGGCTTGTTATAAAGTCAAGAACTCTGCGAATTCCGTTTCTTATGCTTACGCAACTATTCAGTTATTTATAGGACTACTGTTCATGTTCATAAATGTAGCGTTTTGTATCACTCGCTTAAGGTTATACTAGTCGATATTTCTCGTCTGTTTGACGATGTACGTAAAGAATAAAAAAATGATATCAATTTGTCTCATCACTATCTAGTCCTGTATGGAAACAAAAAAGAAAATATTTGAAAGTTATGAGCGTCGAATGTTCCATATTTCAACACTAATTTTACCGCTTCTTTGGGCGGAAATAAATACCATAAGAAGAAGGAAAATTGCAAAACTGCCTCCATACAGAGATAGATTAGTAATTCAACAATGCAAATAATTTTATTTTGAAAATATACGTTTATTCGTTTTATCATGAAATCTAGACTCCCAAAGGTCTGATTATAAAATTTCGCGCGCTAGTTTTCGTCCTAAATCATCATCTATTTCGATACAAAATTTCAAAAGTGCTAATTTGTACGCGAACTAGCTTCTTCCTGCTCATCACAGCATCTATCTCTTTCGCACGGGTTGTCGGATGAGATAGCATGCATTTTAACCTCGCGCACAAAATGGTCGACTAGGGGAACCTTAAAACTGGAGGCGCTATGGTGTTTACTAAGTTTCATTTGCTAAGGAATTTCATAAGCGCTCGAGTCGAGAGTAAATGGTTAATATCATGATAGTTAAAGAGCAATATTTTTTATAAATAATAAGCCGAGAGTGGTATATCCTATCGGCGAAAATAGCGGCATTTTCTACAAACTTTCATTTTCATATTTAACGCATCAGGGTACAGCTTGGCCATAAAGAGTAGAAAAAAATTGAGGTCGCCACTATAGTTTATATGGCATAATTTATACTATATCATAAATTAATTTGATACTTGAAGTATTTTAAAGATAAATCAGAATGGGCAAAATCGTTAAATCAGATGCTAAATTTAGAAATTTTACTAACTGGTAAATATAAAAGCCTAGGAGACTAAAAACAAATATAATATAGTAACAATATATTTTCTAATCCCTATTAAATATTCTACACTTGACATGTCCGATCGAAGCTCTTGATCATCTTAGTAGTATCTTCGTAGTTTGACTGATGTTTGACATTTCTTTCGAGTTGCCATGTGTAGAAAAAATTAGTTCGTATTTGTTTTATTTCTACTCTTTATGATCAAGCTATAGGTAATGTTTTTTTGATAGTCTTTCTTAATTTTCGTTTTATAATGAAATATTGTGTTGAAAAATGCTTGCTGTTAGTCCATCTGGTTTAGGCTGTGCGTTGATTTTATATTATGTCAACGAATTTGTACCAAAATGTTTGATCACCGCCTCGTGTTTTTGAAAACTTACCTATGAATACAAAGCCGTTCTTACTTCCAAAACAAAGTGGTGGAAAGGAGTTTGAAACAGAGAAAATATGGCCACCTAAAGCACAGTTAAGTGTCCCTTGACCTTAGGGACTTGTTCGAAATTCAATCATTAAGCTCTGAAATTATGTTATAGAATTTTCTTTACTTGTTAACACGGACTTGTATTATTTAGTTTGAACATTTGTGGTAATGGAACAATTTCACTATCCCTCGTCCTAGAGTTAATCAATAATATGGACCCTAATCTTATTACAATCTAGCTTTGTATATGGATTAATACCTACGTAATTAAATTATAACCTAAACGTTATTACGAATGTGTCCAATAGCAGTTTTCTTATTATCTCTATTAAGGCGAATACACTTCGTTCTTAAAAATGTGGAAAACCATAAAGATTTTGCGTGTCATGCTTGCCCTTCGCAATGCCATGTTTATCTTCTTTGTATCGTTCCAATTTTAGAATATGTAGGTAGGTACTATCGAAAAAAGTATAAATGGTACACCGAAAGCTACAACGGTTACGCACGGGTAGTACGTAACCGTTGTAGCTTTAGGTGTCTGTGTTCCGAGTACAAAATGTTCTGAATTATGACAGATTGTGACGGATAGAGTTCAGATGTAGTGCGTAAGCTTCCCTACTATGAATACTACGGCTACATCGGAACCCAAATTTCACGGACACGGATCGGATGTAGGGCATAACCGTCCTAAGGCTGAAGATTTCATTCTATCAGTGATGGCGATGTTCGAAATGGCAAAATGAAAGGGATTGATCGCATGACATTTCGATAGCGCGTGACAATCCCTTACCCCGGCTCCACACGTTGGTCCCAGTGCTCGTACCAACGTTGGTCGGTTAATTGGTGAGGCGTACACACGTTGGCTATTAAATTAGTTCTGTCTCGTCAGAGCCAATATGAAGATGTCCGATTCGGAAATTGCTATATGCACTTTTACGGCACTGAGTTCATTTTATAATTTATATTTGTTACTGAATAAAAAGGAAAAAACACGTCAAAGAGGATGCTGGATGACGACACATCATAAAATACGGAACCAGTGAGAACGCACTCGATGCGTGTCGACTGAGCAAATCACAAACGTGTGGACGGATCGCGAACGTTGGCACAGATTCCTTTGATAAAACCGTCACCAACGCTTGCCCCAACGTTGGCGCCAACGCAATTTTCTAGATCCACACGCTGGACGAGTGTCGTTGGGACCTACGTTAGGGCCAACGTGTGGAGCCGGCGGCGGCGTTACATTTTAGACTTTTATCCAATCGCTGTAGCGAACCTTTCGTTGCTAGAATGTCACTTGTTTAGAGCCTCTAAGCTCTAATTCATTCAACTGTTACCGGACGTTAATATAGCAAAACAAGTAATAGAAAAAAACCTTTAAACAAAAAAAATACCGACGTCTAAAGCAAAACACTACAAAGCAAAAAATACTGTTTTCCGCAGTTGGTGTGACTTGGTTCCTATTATTTTTCGTTTTTTGAAACCGACTTCGGAAAATGATGTTATTTTTTGCTTTGAAGTGTTTTGCTATCGAAGATGGTTTAATTTTTTTGTTAATAGGTTTTTAATTTTACTTTATTTAGATATGGTATCTCATATTACCATGTAAATCATTTATAGCCAGAGTACATCTCATTTCGAACCCAATAAGCACAAAGACGAGTAGAATACATTGCTTTATTAAAGAGTCCTTCTGGCTTCGTCATCGGATCAGTTCGATAGTACAATTGTCATCAGTACCATTTATTTACGAGTATATGTATTTGTTTCATTTAATAATTCGAGATATCTTGTACCCATGAAATACTTATTAAGGAGTGGCCATCTGTGGTTTTCTTCACCAGTTCCACTACACCAAGTGATACTTTCTGGGTGAAAATGGTAGCCATGTTCATAAAAATACCTAAATCGCTATATCTCTGCCTATAATATTTGAGGAGTTCCCTCTATTTCCATGGGAGCCCATAATCAGATTCTGACTTGGTGATAATGGGACCTTGAGCATTATCATCATCTTGTCCCATGTTACATAGAGTCGGCGCAACACGTTTTCTTCTTCCATACCATCCTGTCTACTGTCACGCTATCACTGACTCCCTTTTCTTTCATATAACTCCTCTCACAGTCCATCCATCTTTTCTTTGGCAGTCCTCTCACTCTCCATCCATCCAAATTTATTTTCATATCTCTTTTAGTTGAATGCGTATCATCCCTCCTCATCACATGACCATACCAGGACAAACGGTTTCCTTTCAACTTTTATGTCACTGGCGCTACTTTCAAACTTTCTCTAATATACTCATTTCTCATTTTATCTATTCTCGTCACGCCGCACATCCATCTCAACATTCTCATCCCTGCTACATGCAATCTATTTTCATCCATATTTTTCACAGCCCAACATTCTGATCCATACAGTATATCACGGACTTGTAGATTTTCTCCTTTAACTTGAGGTGGACAATCCGTGGGTCGCCAGTTGTTCCAGTAACCTGTCGCCATTTCATCCTATTACCACCTTGAGAATACACAATTTAACAAAAAAAAACATTATTATTTACCGATACCTGAAGTTCAATTCAAGTACTAAATAAACGCTCAAATTGAAGTGACAATCTCATCTCGGCGACAGTCAATGGCAAACGGTTGCCAAAATGCAGGGAATTTAGAGGTCTTGTCAAATTGAGCAACCGTTTTTATCAATAAAATGATAATGTTTAATGAATAATAAATAAAGTTATCATCAACCGACTTCAAAAAGAGGAGGTTCTCAATTCGTCGGAATCTTTTTTTTTAAATGTATTTTCCCCGATTACCCAAAAACGCCTGGACCGATTTCAATAATTCTTCTTTTGTTTGAAAGGGTATAGTTGGTCCCATAATCATCAGGTCAGGATCTGATGATGGAATCCTAGAGCAATCGAGGGAACTCCTCAAATATTATAGGCAATCATATAGCGATTTTGGTATTTTCATCAACAATGCAATCATTTGCACTCAGAAAGTATCATTTGGTGAAGTGGAACTGATGAAGAAGACCACTGGATGACCAATGGAACTCCTAAATGCTAAATTTGTCACGGGCATAAGATATCTCGAATAGTTAAACGACTATAATGAAGCAAATACTTATAAATAAATAGTACTGATGATAATGGCACTAACGAACTGATCTGATGATGAAGCCGGAAGGTAGGCACTGAAAATCTAATATAAAACAATTTATCCTAGTCGTGTTTGGGCTTATTGGAATCGCTATGAGATGTAATTTGGCTATAAATGATAATCATGTTAATTGGAGGTACCTACCAAAACTGAAAAGAGAAAAATAAAAACTTATTAAACCGACTTCCAGAACAAAAAACTACAAAACAAAAAAATAATTTATTTTCCGAAGTCGGTGTGGAAAAACGGGAAACAATGGGTAGGTACAAAAGACACCGACTTCGGAAAAGAAATTTTGTTTTGCTTTGTAGTTTTTTGTTCTGGAGTCGGTTTGATTTTTTGTTAAAAAGTGTTTTTTCTATACAAAAGCTGTCAAACTGCCATTTTTGTTCCCCGAATAAAACTTATCTTACGTTACCTGAAAATAAGGTTATGAGGCCTAATGACGCTTTAAAAAGACGAACTTTCCTAAGGGGGTTCACATAAGGGGGATCACAGACCTATGGGTCATATTTATATGATGAGTAGTGACCCGCCCCGGCTTCGCCCGTGATAAATTGTATACAAAAACCTTTTTCGTTTCTCTCTTTCTTATTGCTGAAAACTGCATGATTCAGTTGCAACTGCAAGACTCCATTCAGCAGCTTTTGAATTTATCGCAAACAGCCGCGGCGGTGGTCTTTGTTTTATAATGTATTGATGTAATATAAACATATGAATCATTTCGTCTTTGATAATTTTATCTTATTCATATAGGATCCTATTTATGATTTTGTATTATCCTGTATGATTATGTATTATCTTAGATATATGATAGTGTAACCAGCATAAAACACGTCGTGCTATATTTATGACCGTGTAAGCTAAAGTACCTATACTTTTCTCATCCATTCAGTCCAGGTTGTTTCATGAATTTAAGAGCTATGAATGTCACCCTTATATCTACATATGGCAGCTATAAAAAAGCCAGGTGTTATAAAAAGTAATGGACTGTTAAAACCATCTGTTACTCCTATTTTTCGCGTGAAATTGCATCGAGCTACTGACACAATGACATGAGATTGAAGTTATTGGCGAATTCGATTGCAAATTGACAATTGATAAATTAATAATAGTTGCGGACAGCTGAATTGACGCCCCGATAATTAGTTACACGGTTTTAATAATGCAAACGGACACTGTTTGCTGATTCATCATCATAATTCACAGGTAGATCATTCAGGACAAAGGTAGGTCTCTCTATTATTCCCCACGTTCTTCTATGAACCTCATTCAGGCTCAACACTTGTCATTCAAATCCTTAGACGCCACTCAGTCACTTCCTTACTCTACCTGCCATCACCACGCCTTCCCAGTTGTCTTACCGAATTAAAAGCTATTTTACAAAAAAATACAACGACTTCCAGAAAAACCATACAAAGTTAAAATAATATCTATTTCGGAAGTCGGTGTTCCTTTTTTTATTTGTTCGTTTTTAATTTTCACTTTTCATTTGTGGTACCTAATGCACAAAGTCATGCAAAAATAGATTACCTGAATATCATAAAACTTGAACATAACCGTTAAATCAGAGTGTACCAGCGTGAACTATACATATCTGCGTACTCCTTTAGAGCGTACCGGCGTGATGTTATATTATGAAATGGCGTAAACGATAAACAGGCATGCGGTTGCAGTAATCCCGAGAAAATTCCATTGTTTATTGAAGAGTTATTTTGTATATCTCCTAAGTTGTTCCTCAGATATTCACCAAATTTAAATGGGACCACATGAGAAGCCCCAGCATTCAAATATAAAAAAAAGAATCATCAAAATCGGTTCACCTAGGACAAGTTTTGAGGTAAAATAGAAAAGATTGTACACAAATGGAGTGGCCGTTTTAGTCCCAAGATTCATTTTCCGATGAAGAGGACCTACGTACTTCTTCGGATCTTGACCATCAGGTGATCATCAGCCTTTTAATGTGCCCACTACTGAGACACAGACCTACTCTCTGTGAGAGGGAATGAGCCGTAATCCACCACGCGGGCCCAGTGCAGGTTGGTGGATAGCATGTCTTCGATTTTTTACTGATTATGTTAAATTAAAATCAATATCTACCCACATTAGGATTCTTGACGGTGTCGGATGTGTGTTATGTAAAAAAAAAAAACACTTTTCAGTTGTATACATATTCAGCAAGTTCTATAGTAAGGTACCTATAATGCACAAAGTTTTGCAAGAATAGATTACCCGAATAAAATAAAACTTGAACATAACTGATGAAATGTGAGTGTACCAGGGCGAACTGTACATATCTGCGCACCCCTTTAGAGCATATACCAGCGTGGTGTTATATAAACTGACATGCGATTGCAGCAATCCCGTGAGAATTGCCGTTGTTATTGAAGAGTTCTGTTGTTTATCTCCGAAGTTGTTCTTCAGATTTTCACCAAATTTAAAGAAGCACCAGCATTCAAATAAAAAAAATATTATTAAAATCGGTTCAACTAGGAAAAGTTTTATGGTAAAAAAAGCATTCAAAAGAATACAGGCGAATTGAGAACTGCCTCCTTTATGAAGTCGGTTAAAATACAAATGATTTTACTAAAATGAAGTGGCCGCTTTAGTTCCATAATTCGTTTTCCGATTAAGAAGATCATCGTACGTCATACCTCGACGTTTAGGGCCTTTTAATTTTACCACGACTGGCACACAGGCCTCCTCTCTCTGAAAGGAAATGAGCCGTAATCCACCACGCGGGTCTAGTGTGGGTTGGTTGGTGGACGTCGCATGTCTTTTGGTTCTAAGACATACCGGTTTCCTCACGATGTTTTCGTTCACCGTTCTGAGTTTTGACGTTTAGGTTCCTACCGATTTTGTTAAAGTAAAATCAATATCTATACACATTATGATTCTGTTTCAAACTTATTTATTATTGGCATTGCAGAAATGATTTACCAAGCTCGTTTAGCAGCTTCAACATGAAATAAAATCTTTTAATCAAACCGCATACTTTATTCGATTTAGGTATTGTTTCTATTTATTTAATTTACAAAGGAAATAAGTATTAAATATTATGTAAATGTACACTACCCCTTCGCAACTGGTAGCATAATGGTAATATATTGATGGAAACTTCTCAGACAGAATATTATTGACTAAGATTATGGAATAACATTATTTTGTGTTATTCTGAGCTAGGAAAAATATAAAGGTTTCAGTGTTTCTTTGAACATAGATTAGAAAGGCAGCATATACAGATTTCTTTCATGTGTCTGTAAAAAGGTTTGGGTATTAAAGTGATTAGATTTAGACAATGCCTACATGTACCTATTTTTATGTTCTGTGTGTTTTAAGTGTGTGTAGGTACTGAAGTTAAAAAGATATATAACTTGAATAAAAATACGAAAGCAATTGACTGTTGTACTTTTTGCATAACTACCTTTGGGACTGCATGCATCACATAAGTCCTCACTAACACAAATTATCGTCTTAAGCAATATCCATAAGTCTTACAATAATGACTATGTTAAAGTTGAGCTCTATAATTCTTTCAATAAAACTTAAATTTAGGAAAATACTTTCCGAGATATACGGTAAAAGTTTAGAGAGGAAAATTAAACAGGCACCCCTTAAACTGTAGGATCCTGTCTAAGTAAAGAATGTTCCCTTGATAGCTTTTTGAAACTCCCCTATTCAGGGGCTAATTTATTATATTTTTAATTTGAATAAAAATGTGGTCAGGCTTATGTGTAGCAAGAAGCAACATCACTTTTTTTGTACGGGCTGGCTTAACAAGGACCGTAACTGAAATGATTTTCATTTTGATTTAAAGCTTTGTTGTCATAGCTGAATAAATAAAAGTAAAACTGAATTTGAAACGAAACTAGATTTGGTTAGAGATTAGTCAGACAACTGTCAGTTTTCAACCGAGATTCATGTTAGCATCGTTCTAGAAATATTAGCTTGTATTTGAACATGATTTAGTATTGGTTTATTTTTAACCGACTTCAAAAAAAGGAGGAGGTTCTCAATTCGTCGGTATTTTTTTTATGTATGTTCCCCGATTACTCAAAGACGCCTGGACCGATTTTAAAAATTCTTCTTTTGTTTGAAAGAGTATACTTCCTAGTTGGTCCCATACTCATCAGGTCAGGATTTGATGATGCAATCCTAGAGAAATCGAGGGAACTCCTCAAATATTATAGGCAAACATACATATAGCGATTTTGGTATTTTCATCAACAATGCAATCATTTGCACTCAGAAAGTATCATTCGGTGAAGTGGAACTGATGAAGAAGACCACAGATGGCCACTGGAACTCCTAAATGCTAAATATGTCACGGGCATAAGATATAAAGAAAGAAAGAAAGAAAGAAAGAAAACTAGTTTATTTGGCACACACAGATACACACAATGTAGGTACAAATAAAACTTAATTTTACAACATTTACATACACAGTGTGCCCCGCGGCTGCGCCAAAAAGGTCCAGTTCAGCAAAATGCCAGACAACTGGGAGTTGCCTGACGCTGGTTTTCAACTGAACCTTACGTTGAAGTGTACGGATGTGAATCAGTTTTACGGTGTTAAATATGTACAGGTAAATAAATATAAGTTAGTGTGTTATAAACTATACAGGTAAAGGTATGTATAATAATTTGGTGCGAAACATTATGCCATGAGCAGCAGAGCGAGATAGACGGATTGCAAGTAACTTTTAATATTAGAAGTTGTTTTTATATTCGGGTAGTTTGAAAAATATTGCGATCAATATGTACATCATTTTTAAAATTTTGTCAGAGCGGCGAAACAAAGTGAAATAAGGACGTTGGCAGAAGGATAGAAAGTAAGTGTCTGATAGAAGCCAAGTGTGTGTAATCCATCAATAATATTAACCATTTAGAATTTAAAATATTAAGCAACATATTCATTTTTACCCACAGGCCTCCCAACCTCGAGCGAAAGCAGGTGTCAAGGATGGATGACACACCAGCCCGCGGCTTAGGGTACGAGGCAGCTATGTGAAGTGTATGTGTGTGCTTTGTGAAGCAGCGGTTTATACGAAACGATAACCACCCGCGTATTTTAGCTATGTATAAACTCTTTTATAATTTATGCAACTTATACTACCGCACCCACACACGCACATAAGAAAAACCGGGCACTATCAACTGAGAACAGAATCGACATCATATAAGTGAAAGGTTCAAGTTTATCAAATCTAGTTTCCGTTGCGCGTCCGTTAAATACTGCCGTAAACGTCTTCTAAATGTACTTATTGTGTTTATTGTTCTAATAGGCGGCGGTAGATTATTCCATACTTTGGATGCTGCGTAACGGAAACTTCCTCTGAATGCTGCTGTACTGTGGGGCTGCGATGATAGTTGTTGCGAACATTGCCTTCTTCCACATTCTCGTCTACCAGCGATCCAGTCCAACCTGTTGTACAGGTAGTCTGGCTTTTGAAGCTTAATGACACCGAACAAAAGGCAGGCTAGGTGTAATTTGCGTCTTGATTTCATTTTAAGGGTAAAATGTTTGTTGAGGAATGGCGTTACGTGACTTCTGGGAGGAATGTTATAGCAAAACCGAGCACAAGCATTTTGGACCCTCTGAATGAGCTGGTCTGTACGAGCCAGTAGGCGCGGGCCGTACACCGTGTCTGCATAGTTTAGCCTGGACAAAACCAGACTTTCCACCAGTTGTTCCCGAAGTGTTTCTGATAGGTACGGCCTCATTTTATATAAAACTTTGAGGCGGTAGAAACAGTTTCTCACTGACTCGGCGACATGCTTTTCAAAACGAAGGTCCTTGTCCATAACAAGACCTAGGTTCCGCGCTTCATAGACTCTGTCAATTGGTTTGCCCATTAATTCGATCTTGAAAGTTGCGGGCAGCTTAGCTAGCTGTCGTTTTGAGCCAAGTACCATGAATTTGGTTTTCTTTGGGTTTAGCGACAGGCAATTATCTTCTGACCAGGCAGCAATTCTGCGAAGGTCATCGTTCAAATCTTGTATGGCACCATCATACTCCTCTGGGTAAAATGATACGTAAAGTTGAACATCATCGGCGTATATATGATACCTGCATTTCTGAAGACACTTAATGATATCAGCGCAGTACAGGATAAAAATAATTGGCCCTAATATAGAGCCTTGTGGGACTCCCCTCTTTATAGAACCAAGTTCCGATCTAAGGGTGGTGCCGTCCCCCAAACGCAGATCTACAAATTGCTTCCTATCACTGAGGTAGCTACGGAACCATTCCGTAGCGCTAGGGTCGAAACCGTAGTAACTCAGCTTAGATATGAGTAGTGGTATATTTATTGCGTCAAAAGCTCGGGAAAAATCGAGCAAAACAAGCAAGGTACACATCCCCTTATCCTGGGCAGACAGCACGTTATCAGTAACGTCCAGTAAAGCAGTAGAGGTACTGCGCTGCTTTCTGAAACCTGATTGTAAATCAGGTAGTATGTGATTCTGTTCCAAGAAGAGTGTTAACTGCTGGCTGACGACTTTCTCCAGTACCTTAGACAGACACGGTAAAATACTAATGGGTCGTAGGTCTTTCAAACAAGTCGGATTTGACGTTTTGGGTAAGGGCCTAACAGAGGCAATCTTCCATTGTTCGGGGAATGTAGATGTTACTATGGAGCGGTTTATAATGTCCGTTATAACACCCAACGTGTGCGGCAGAGTCAAAGCAATCATGTCCAGGGTAATGTTGTCGCAGCCTTGGGCATTACTTGTAAGGTTGGTGATAATGCGGGCGATGTCAGCCTGCTCCACTGGAGTGATTGAAAAGATTGCTTCGCCATGCCTATGATTATCATAATAAGTCATGAGAGCCACACTCGCCACGGCGTTACCCGGGACAGTCAAGAAGTTATTATTAATTATGTTAGGATCTGTAAAGTGCGACGGAAGGTCCTGTTTCGACTTAGTGTCCATCAAAGTGGATTTTAGATTTTTCCATAATAATTTTGGGTTTTTAATTTGATTATTGATGTTATGTTTATAGTACGCCATTCTCTCGCTGTACAGGGAACTCACCACTAAGGATTTTAATTGTCTGTAGTATTCGCCTTTTGCTTTTAATTTGGTCTTCCGGTAACAAGTCAGTGCCTTATCCCGTAAACGCATCATTAATTTAATTGTGTCGGTAATCCAAGGATACGATTTTTCCTTTATAGTGCATGTCTTTACCGGTGCGTGTATATCGAACAGGCAAATGATGTTCTGGTTTAAAAAATTCACCATGTCATTTACATGTTCAAGCGACGAAATGTTTTCAAGACACAGCATCCAAAGATCCGTTTCAAAACTGTCAATGCAAATATCTTTAAGTGGTCTAAATTTCACGACATATGGTTTAAATTTGTCTCGTCTCAATTTAAATTCCGCCACTACGACAGAGTGGCCGTTAATTGAACCAAAGGATTCAATCGACGTATATCTGGCTTCCAAGTCGGTACACAGTAAATCAATCAGAGTCTCACTGGTAGCAGTAAAGTGAGTAGGAGTTGTGACCAACTGAGTAAGGCTGAGGCTACTTAGAAACTCGTTAATTTTATGTGTTTTTATTCCATTTGAGTCCAGCAGGTTAACATTAAAATCACCGAGTAAGATATAGTGGTCACAACGCCCCAATGAGCTTAGGGAATCTGTTATGGCATCTAGAAAAAGAACAAGGTCAAGCCATGGTGGACGGTACGCGGTACCAATGGCAATCTTTTTGCCGTTCACTGAGAGCGTAAGCCACATTTGCTCAACCGATTCGAACCTGGGATCGACCGCGGCAGCACAAGTACGCGCGTTCAGTCCCCGCCGCAGGTAGAAGCCCACACCCCCACCACGACCCGAGCGCACACTCGCCGGCCGCGGCGTGTGGCGCAGACGATAGCCCGGCACCACGGGCGCGCGCCCCTCCTCCCCCGGTCGCAACCAAGTCTCGTTAATGGCCATAACGTCGAAACTATGTCTGTCGAGTACGCCACACAAGTCGTCATGTCCCGTACCCAATGATCCAGCATTAAGAAAGCCAACCTTAAAAAACTTATCTGCCTTAGCCATCATCGCAATAATAGGTATAGAATAAGCTAGTTATATGCAATCTCAAAATTATTCCTGCACATTCAATAACTTCCATCATAATTTCATAATATAGTAATAGTAGTATTTGCCTAGTTTCAATTGTAAATAATATTGTATGTATATAATATGTGCATAGTATGTAAATAGTATATGGAATAAATCGAAACAAACCTGAAAAACTTTTATAAGTAGTAAACAATGATGAATTTATTGTAAATAGTGTGTATATAAAATTATATAGTGGTATTACGATATGTAGATGTATGTAAATATAATGTGCAGTGTTAAAAAACTGGTTCGTGTGTACCTTCCTGAGGTGCGCCGCGAGACACATATTTATGGATATGAAACAAAGAATGTAGTAGCAAAACATTATAATTAATTTAGAAGTAGCGACACTTGCCATTACCAAACTCTGATCTAAAAACGACTTGTTAGCCTTAAAATGTATAAACCTAAGAAAAATTATCGGAATAACATAACAAATAAAAAGAAAAGTAACAATTCTAGTTGGCGACATTACCACCGTTACCCGGAACAGACCTGAAAGTACGCTGTAAGTCAGCCTCACAACGAATGTGGCAAATCGCGTCCCCAGGTCTACACCGGGCAAGAATACGACCGCGCTTCGACCACACAAATTGCCAACCGAGGCGACTGCCGGCCTCAAGGGCGCTCCGAAACAACTCACGGTTAATTTTTGTTAGGCGCTCGTTTATGTAGAAGCGCTTCGCTGGTCCAGGCAAACCGAGGTCGGCAGTAGTCATGCCGCGTCGCACTCGAGCCCCCTCCAGCAGGCCATCCCGAAGGTCGCGACGCGCGAGACGCACGACTAAGATGCGCGGGCGAATCTCCACCGGCGCCGTCGCCTGCGTCGCGTTGATACGCCTACCTCCGAAACGCTCGGCGCTCACTATATCGCGCACCTCAACGCCGACGCCAATCTTCGCAGCCACCAACATGAACGTGTGGATGGGATTTTCGCTATTAATCTCTGGTATGTTCGAAATTTGGAGGTCATTGGCTAACAATTCCTGGTCACGGTCATTAATATCGCTTCTCAGTTGTGCGATTTGCTCATCCACCTCCGACGCCTGTGATGCCTGGGGCTGAGCCAGTTTTTCCTCCATTACAGCCACCCTTTCCTCCAAACGATTCATTCTGTCATTAGTGCCATTTAGAGATGACCTGAGATCTGACAGATCATCACGTAGCTGCTGGAATTCATTCTTAATAATCTTTAAAAAATCTTCCTTGAAAAAACTGAGCTCCGCCCTGAGGATGTCCAGGTTCAGCTCCGGTGCCGCGTCAAGCGCAGCGTCATTTATAGGGCTGGCGTCGCTTAGCATAACTGGGCCTTTGCCTTGTGCAGCTGGTCGCCCCCTTACTGACGTGTCGGCCCGGCTTTCAATCACAGTGGTTTTATTGCACTCGGGGCAGTGCCAGGGCGTAGCCACTTGGCCAGTATTCGGTAGACCCACGCAAGCTCGATGGTACCAACACCCACACTTGCTACATTTTGCGCCCTCTGCCGATGATAAGAATTTGCCACAGGAACCGCACTTAGCCATTGTAAACAGAGTTTGTTTACGTCTTAGCGCAATCGATGCGTTCAAAAAAGTTCAACAGTTAGGCAACAGATGGCGCTGTATCAAAGAACTCGTTTATGGCAGTTTTACGGTGTGTATGGTGCGGATAGCCACTATGGGTTAGTAGTCACTGTTTTAACATAGGGGTGCGCACACACTGGAGTAAAGGGTTTAGGTCACACTCTTACAACGTAATATATTGTCAATTTTCTTTTGGGTTTCGGGTACCCAAACACCTACTTAGAATTGAAATATAGATTTAAGAGTTTTATTATGTTTTACACAGCACACAAACACTAGATAACACTGCGTCTTGTAAGTTGCACTTAGACATTGAGTTTCACAATAAATGTACCTAAAACTATCAGTTATTTTTTATTTATTTGAGAAAAGTACACAGAGAGCTTATGGCTGATTGACATCCGGACACGTACCCTATCTATAATATATCTAGAATAGTTAACCGACTATTATGAAGCAAATACTTATAAATAAGTGGTACTGATGAAAATGGCACCATCAAACTGATCTGATGATGAATCCGGAAGATAGGCACTAGAACTCTTATATAAAACAATGTATCCTAGTCGTGTTTGGGCTTATTGGAATCACCATGAAATGTACTTTGGCTATAAATGATAATCATGTTAATTGGAGGTACCTACCAAAATTAAAAAGAGAAAAATAAAAACTTTTTAACAAAAAATCAAACCGACTTCCAGAAAAAAAACTACAAAGCAAAAAATAAATTTATTTTCCGAAGTCGGTGTCGAAAAACGGGAAACAATGGGTAAGTACAAAAGATTTTTATAAAATCCAGTGTTTTAAAATCTCTCCGCAATTATACTTATCCTGACGTTTGAAGCCTGACTGGCGGAAACGACCTGTCATATTCGCGCCAATTACGGAGCCACCATGTCTGCAGAAATAATCCGCCAATGGTTTACGAGCGTTGCTATGACGTCACTACTCTGTGGTATGTCGGCGACGCGGGAAACTGCAGCTGTTGGAGTTTGGTGTCATGGAAATATCCTTTGGCAAAACAAATTCCAGATGGATGGGCTTCTGATATGTTTCATAGCAGAACCGTTCTTAACCTATTTGGACTTAAAAAAAAAATAAGTTTAAAAAATAGAATCACGAATGAAGGTCAACCGAAATATTTTCAAACCCGAATATAAAGAATACTATGCACTCTGCATTAAAAACGGATCAGAGTAGCGATACTTTATTCTATGTTAGACGCACCCTGTGCAGTCAGACCTGCTTCCACATCGCAAAATGGCTGATAGGTATTTCCTAAATTATGGAGAAGGACCAGGATCATTGCACTGCCAAAACCAGGTAAGCCCACCGACGATCCCAAAAGCTATCGGCCTATTTCTCTGTTATGTCATACATACAAGCTGTTTGAAAGACTCCTACTTAACCGCCTCACAGTAGACATTGAGTCTATTCTAATACCTGAGCAGGCAGGCTTTAGACCTGGCAAGTCTTGCTCCAGCCAGGTCCTCCGACTGACAGAGTTTATAGAGAATGGGTACTATGCTAACAGAATCTCTGGTGTCGTATTCGTTGACCTCTCGGTAGCTTACGACACCATTAACATCAAGAGACTGCTCGGCAAAGTAAGCAAACTTACCAACGATCAGGGTTTTGTGCGTATATTGAGCGAACTCTTGCACAACCGCCGCTTCCAGGTGTGCTTTCAGTCCACCAAGAGCAGATGACGATGGCAAAAAAACGGACTTCCCAATTCAAATATACTCGTATGAAAAATCGCATCTACCTCTCACTCACAACCAGATGGTCTTCGCAGCGATTTTTTATAGTTTTTGAATTTTTGATCCAAAAAAATATAAATACTCCAATTAGAGAGACTTCGAACAAAAATGTAGACATTTCTCGATGGTGATATTTTTATCAAAATTATTTTTAATAACATTGCTACAATAAATAAATTATCTACCAAGTTTTATTTTATTTACTATAACAAAGCAAAAAATACGTTAATATTTAGGAAAACACAAGTCCTGCAATAATCTGTATCAGTAGAAATTGAGCACAGTTCCATGTATTTTCCATGTTCTCGCTGTATATGAAGCGTGTCTATGTGTGCGTCCGATTTCAACCATCGCATAGAGTCAACCTTCTGTCCACTTACTTTGTGCCCCCATTGCCCCGTAAAGTCAATATGTGCGTGGACATCGTCTGTAACGGGCCCAATCAGTCAAAAAAGTGACGCAAAACCGAAATTAAGAAAATGTACAGCCATTTATCGAGCGGTTAAAGAAAATTAAGGTGTTCGTTTTTTAATTTCTTTTCAACAACAGGTTTTAATGTTTCTTAAGTTTTAACGCTTCTGGCTGTTTAATGGTTTAACTTGAGAATTAGCAACTATTTTATTACGTCAGGTTTAAAGTAGCTATACTGTTAATGAAGGAAAATGCTTATGTGCCTGTAATTTCACGTATACCTGTGAACTGATAATTTAAATTAGAACAGGCATGGTGTCTTCATTAGCGACATAAATCCTACTACTATTATAAATGCGAAAGTTTGTGAGGATGGATGGAAAACTACTGAATGGATTTTGATGGAACTTTGCTACAATTTATAAAGATAGAAATACCGTGGAGGTACTAATTCCACGCGGGCGGAGCCGCGGGCGTCGCTGGAGGTATAAGTAGGTAAGGCTTTCGCAAAAGTGTCATTCTTTGACCACGTCCCATGTAACGATCCAACATATTTTTGGCAGAAAACCTGAAAAAAATCTTGCCAAGGGGTATCGTTGCCGCGCCCAAAAATCTTTACTCAGTTGTTGGGTGGTAGAGTTCAGATAGGCAGTAGCTCCATGTAATAAAATTATTTGGGGTAACTCACGAACCTATAACTCAAAAGCGACTTTGATGAATGGAACGAATTATTTACCATCAACAAAAATCAATTTGCTCAGTAAACGGTTAGTCGACTCTTCAGCTTTTTCTCAGCCAGAGAATCAGCATTGCCATCCAACGTGGCAGTACTGCCAGCGTTCTGGGCACTTTTCACGTTGACAGCGATTTGGACGATTTATTTGACCCCCAATGCAGATCCCTGCCCTTTTTATGCACGTCCGTAATTTTTGATTTAAGTACATATATAAGTAGTTATTGTTATTTAAAAATTTAATACTATGTGAATTATGAAAATAAATATATTACTTCTCTGCTAAGTCGTTTTCCAAATAATTATATTCGGGTCTGTTCGTCGTCCAATATAACCGGATACAACCGTATACAACTGGGTACGATTGCTGTGACCTACATAACCCAATGACTGGGTATATCGATACCCCTTCGCAGAACTGGTGTCACATTTCAGGATTCTTCTTTATTCATATATTTACAACTATTATCCATAATGCAAATACATATAAACATTTACCGTCAACACTGTAGATATTAAACACCAAAATGATATAAACGTCAACCCAGCTTAAGAGGGAGAATGCAAACAGTATAACTCAGCTGCCAAAATATTAAACTTCTAGGCTTTGTTCCAAGACGTACGATCAACACATGTAAACATAGCGCAGTAATGTGCCATACAGGCAACAGCTGCCAGCCTTGATTAAGACAAAAATATGCAGCAACGGTACAAAACATGTATGCCCCGCATGAACAAACCCCATTTCACCATAGTTCCCGTTTATATGTCCATTTTGAATTTTATTAACATTTCGTCCTATACACGTGGCGGAGATGACTAGCGTTAACGAAATGGTGGCGAGAGGTTAGTTTAGGTAATTTTAGGAAAGCAAACTTATTAGATTGAAATTTTGGTCGGGTTTGAAGGTGCACGTTATGTAAAACAGAATGCCTGTGGAATGTAATAAGCAGATTGAGTTATGAGCTAAATTTTAGCAATGTAAGAGGAATTATATAAAACAAGGCTGATTGCATGAACTATTAATTGAATGGCTTTGTTTCGGTCGAGCGTTGAGCATTGATCTGGGATTGAAATAAAGCAAGGAACGATGACAATGCAATAATGTAAATAGTTTGTCCCATTATCCTTACCAGGATCTTCATTATCTTCCAGGAGTATTAGCAATTGAACTAAAAAGTTAAAAATAAATAATAGTTTTAAAAAACACTGTAGGTATGCACTACGCATGTGCACCCAAGGACAATCACCGGCTGGTGCAGGACTATTGCAAAATATACACATTGGGCTATGGTTTTGGAAGGTTTTGTAAATCGATTACCTAATCTATAGAATAGATACCTGAACACTATCTACACGTCTATAATTAAAGTTTATGCAACGGTCATATAATAGGAGTTATTAAAAGACGAGTGTGGGAATAGTATCACACGAGTGTTTCATTACCTAATTATATGCCGATGCATACTTTATTTTATCTTCACTCATACAGTGGAAATAAAACAAAAATGGAAACGGATAGATATGTGGTATGGCGGGCAATTTAGATTCTCATTGCATTGACAATGACACTATTTTTCTACATCAAGTAAATACCATAGGCACACATAAATTAAAATGGAAAAGTCTGCTTTAAAGTTTTGAAAATATAACGAAAATATTGCACTGTAATGGTATTTTTTTAAATTTTATCTATCTAGGAAAAAAAAGTACGTATACAATATTTTTTGAATTCATATTTGGAAAACTACGTTATGAATGTAGTAGACAAAATCTATTAATTTCATTGCTATAATTTCAGAACATCATCTTCTTCAAAGATTGCATCAAATCAAATCGACAGTGTTCACCCCCTTTATAAGCCTACGTGTTTGACTGAACCAGCCTTTGCAGGGATGATTTAACACAATATGGTCCACCTACATGCCAGGAGACTATTGTTTGTAAGGACTTGCTGTATCTCTACGCCCTGTCTATAATTTAATAATAGCGAAGGCCCATATTTCAGCTGAAATATGAACTATGAGAGATTGAAACGGTGGCGGTGACTAGCATAGATTTACTGATCTCTAAGATACAGGCAACTGTCGAGTTTGAAAATCAGGATTAAACAGTTTTCATATTTTGCCTTGGCATTATGAATAAATAAATAGTTATTATAAAGCCTGAATTCAATCGGTCGGATAGCCGTTTGGGTTTTTTTTTAAACCTGGGTTAAGAATTGCACGATTACGCGTTAAAACTAAATGGGTGTAATGTGGTCAAAGTGAACTGTAAACGACCAACATTTTTTCTATTGGCTAAGGAACTCTACTTTCAGCTAATATGAATGTGAATGTCTGTATGCGTGTAACTCAATCACGCCTCAAAGGTTGAATTTCAGCCGTTGGAAAATAATAGTTAAATATAAAAGCTATTCTATTAGGTTAGGGTCTGTTAACTCATAAAACAGATATCGTAGTTTCAAGTTAAAAACGCAAATTAATTCAACTTATAATAAGCACCACAATACGTAGAAAGCACCGGTGATTTGCGAACGAAAAGAAACATAAGCAGTATTAACTGTCTTTCATCTAAACAAGTTAATACTTTGAGCAAGTTGAACTTAAGTGACTGGAAGGCCGTTGCTTAAGTGCGTTCGTAAACGCTGCCACCGCAATCCCTTTAAGTTTTTATTTGATTGATGATTGATTGATTGTTAAACATATTTACTACGTATATATTTGCGATTCCAATTTATCATTCCCTACTGTGTAGAATTGTTTATTTTATTTCGTTACTAACAGAAATTACCAAAAGAGCAAATTCAAATTCGCTCCGTTGTAGCGTAGCGTAAAAATGGTTCACAAAGGGGTCAGTCTACGCTACCTTTATAATAGTGTACACTTAGCATAAAAGAGGTCTAGTCCATGGTACCTATGTTACGGTCTATGGTTTGAGAAAAATAAAATAGACAGACAGATGTCATGTCAGATGAAAATGTCACAATAGAAAAATATTGCAAGAATTACAAATTATCAATATAATTTAAGTTTCAGATATTAAAACAATCAGATATAACTAAAAGTATGCTTTTCAGATGATAAAAATAGAAAGAAAACATAAAAATTAATTACAAAAATTGATAAAATATCAAAAGATATGAAGGTATGGTTTGTATAGTGTTATGAATTGTAAATAGAGTTAAAAAATGTGGATCTGTAAATCACCACATTTCCCCGATGACCCCAGAAAAGTTTTCAACTGGAAGAAAATTTTGAGGTTTAAATAAATCCTTGCTCTATCACACAACTTCTTTCATACTTTCGTCAAACACTCTCATTCAATCACACGTAGGGGATATGGTTCACATTCGATGGCGCATACTCCACAAGGAAATATTTAGAAAGATTACGAAGGCTTATTTTTTTAATTAGGTGTCGTAACCCGCACCTGTTTGAAAACCCGTTAAGAATATAAGTCTAAGAGGAAAGAGGGAAGAGGGTAAAGGGAAGAGGTAAGAGGGAAGAGGGAAGAGGGAAGAGGGAAGAGGGAAGAGGGAAGAGGGAAGAAGTAAGAGGGAAGAGGTAAGAGGGACCTAAGTCTAAGAGGGAAGAGGTAAGAGGGACCTAAGTCTAAGAGGGAAGAGGGATTTCTAGCTTGAAAGGGAAATATTTACAAGAGGGAAGAGGGAACTAAGAGGGAAGAGGAAATGAAGTTTAAGAGGGAACTAGTTTGAGAGGGAACTAGTTTGAGAGGGAACTAGTTTGAGAGGGAACTAGTTTGAAAGGGAACTAGTTTGAGAGGAAACTAGTTTGAGAGGAAACTAGTTTGAGAGGAAACCAGTTTGAGAGGGAACTAGTTTGAGAGGAAAATATTTTACATATTTACAAGACTCCACGCATTTGGCTTATTTTTACAGAGTTACGGGACCGCTCTGTGCACATAAGGCTTTCAGAGTTGTGCACCCAGCTCTAAAAGAAAAATAAAAACAAAAAGGGATAAAAAAAAATTGCCTAGTAGTTTCGGTATTAAAAAGAGAAGAATTAAAAAAAAAAAAAAAGGTGCTAACAAAAGTGACAAAGGAAAAATGATGATGACATAAAGGCCTGAATAAGAAACCAAAAGTTAGCTTACTAGTAATACTTGTGCAAGTATGTTTTTTGAATTTTGAGAGAAATTAAAAATCGAGCCCACGTTAAAAAAAAATAGTGTATAAGAAAGTAGAGTGTGGGTGATGGGGTGAGTTCTTAAAATTGGGTGCACAAACAACGTTGCGCCCAATCATTTAAAAGTTGGGCGCCAAACTGTAGCGTAACGTAAGCTCCGGAGAGCTAACGTTAGCCAAGTTAGTAAAAATAAAAGGTTATATAAATTAAAACTATAAAAAAGATATAGATAATAAAATCTAGGGTTCAGATTCGCACGACGTGGGCAGCTAACCGAGCAGCAGGTCAGACAGGAAGACGTGGTAGGCACTGGGTAGGCAGATGAACTGGCACCAAGACGGACAAGCAGGCAATCGGATAGGCAGGCTGTAGAGTAGGCAACAGGACGGATAGGCAGGCACATGCGGATAGATGGTCGAAAGCACAGGCAGCAAGGGGTGTGGAGTCCGGGCTGTGGCTTCATACGCCGATCAAACGAGCCCTTTAAGATGAAGCGGTGACCGACGAGGTTAATGAACCAGTAAAAATGCTCATATTTAAATTCCACATTGAATACATTATATTTATTGCACTCAAAGATTAGATAACATTCACAGCCGTATATGTTATAGTTTAAGGAATTTTCAGATACAATAGTACACTTGGTAGTATTAAGAAATCAACCATCTTTCGGTGTTTAGTCCAGATCCGAAACTAATAATTGACGCCCGTTTTTCAGCGTTCTGTGTCAAATCGTCGACATTTTAAATTCAAATTTCAATTAAGAAATAAAGACCAGAACGAATAAAAACGGTTCACAAAGGGGTCAGTCTACGCTACCCTTATAATAGTGTACACCTAGCATAAAAGAGGTCTAGTCCATGGTACCTATGTTACGATCTATGGTTTAAGAAAAATAAAATAGACAGACAGATGTCATGTCAGATGAAAATGTCACAGTAGAAAAATATTGCAAGAATTACAAATTATCAATATAATTTAAGTTTCAGATATTAAAACAATCAGATATAACTAAAAGTATGCTTTTCAGATGATAACAATAGAATGAAAACAAAAAAATTAATTACAAAAGTTGATAAAATATCAAAAGATATGAAGGTATGGTTTGTATAGTGTTATGAATTGTAAAAAGAGTTAAAAAATGTGGATCTGTAAATCAGAACACCACACCGTAGAATTTAATAACACAAGTCATTTAAATATTTAACGAAAAGAAAGCGAAGGATTATTCAGGAAATGCTCGATATAATCCATTCTGTATAAAATTGGTTTACAAATTGTTTGTGCACAGGCCGAACGCATTGGTACTCTCGAGCTTGAGTCACGGATAATCCAACGACCTTGTTTAATATCGTACGTAAATTCGGGAAAGTGCCGAGGTTTCCCACTCGAATCAGAACTCGAAGGATTATTCTGAACTTTTGAAATAGATAATTTCTTAGCAGCTATAATTTTCTTTCGAATGCACGATTCTTCATTTGGATTTTTTCTGTTTTCTTCTTTAGAATTCTTATAAGCCGATTTCGATGCGTACAACTTAGTTTTTCTCATACACGCCTGTCTTTTTTTTTAGGAATGAGAGGTTATTGCGAGTATTACATAAAATCTCAAGGAAAACCATTATTTGTAATTAAATTTTAATCATGCGTCCTTTTCAGGCTTTTCATGTCTTTTATCCGTTTTTTGCAGATTTTGTTTTATAAAGTGTATTCACTTTAATTAAAAGTTCTGTTTTCGATTAAAATAATATTCAGGCGCCGCCGAAAAAGGTTCGTTATAAATGCATGTTTTAAATCTGCCATGTGAAAATATTATTTCTGTTTCAGCGCCGCATTGCCACTCGGTATCGGGAAATTACAGTTTTTTGCCGATGCATGCCATTTTCATCTGTTGTAATAAAAAATACGTCTGAATTAAAGTTTTTGATGTTAATTCGTGGCATTTCATTTACTGGGAAGAGTTTAATTTGTGCTTTATAATGATCTTCTTTTGTTCAATTTGTCTGAATTAAACGAACACTAACACACGAACATTTTTGTATACTTTTTCATCCATGATATATCAGAAATTCAGAATAACAAATTTATTAAACGTACCAAGTTATTTAACTCCATAACTAAATACAAAGGCTTCAACCTCATTACTTATTCTTACACATATATTCAAATACCCGATTCATTCTCAAAGTTATACTTGAACACAGCAATACAAATAAATCTTCATTGTACAATGTAAACCTGTGTTGGAACTCGAAATTCATCCGTTGGACGTTTGTATGTATTTGTGTGTATGTATATGTGTGCTGTAAATATACCGAAGCCTTGCAGTACATGTGCTTGTGAGAACAGAAGCCTTTATTCGCATAATATCAGATTCTCAAAATAGCAGATTCTTAAAATATTAGATTCGCTAAATATTATGTTCTCAAAATAGCTGAATTTGTATATTTGACTCGAGAAGTGCATTTTATATTTATACTTAATGAACTTTATGTGATTCGTTCGACAAAAATATTCAGTCAACTTATCATGACTCGGCTATGAGCAATCACATAAAATCTCTTTGCTATGAGTACCAATTTTTCTGGCAAGTTTTTATTTGTTTGAGATTGTCTGTCACTGTCACTGTAATTTCTTAAAATCATTGATTTCAAGTTCAACATATTTTTAATAAATTATTGTATGATTTTAAAATGGAGTAATGATCCTCTGAGGAGCCTAGCTCTACTATTAAATTCATTAAAAATCAAAAAAACAAACCTGCCCTTCTACATTCCGGCTTCGAGTATATTTTTTTATGAAAAAGGTCAAGGTTAATTTTAGCCAAGGTCTAAAATTATTAATGACAATGTCAATTTTAGACCGTCACCTTTTTCAATTTCTTTTTTTACATTCCTTTTTGTGTAAATATTTTAAAATAAATAGAAACGGCAAAACAAGGTCTTGACTTCATTTATTTTGAGTACTTGATTGTACTGTGGCTATTTTGAGAATATAATATTTAGCGAATCTAATATTTTGAGAATCTGCTATTTTGAGAATCTGATATAATGCGAATAAAGGAACAGAAGTGTAGCTTAGCAGATCTGAAACGGTGAAAAGTTTAAATTACGTTTGACTTAGTGAAACGAACTTGGTTTTTCAGTAGTGTTCGTTGCGAGACGCACTAACTTAATAAGTCTTGTTTGGGTTACGTTTACTATGAATAAACTAACTATTTATGTATTAATTATTTAAAGACTTTTCTGTTAGTCATCGGGTTCTAACATAAGCCAGTAATTTTCCAGACAGTTATGTAGGGCTAAGATGACATGACATAATCGATGGACATGTTAAATGCCGAAAACTGATAGACGCAAAGGCAGGTCTTCGCCGAGTAGAGGTACAGAATAACCTTATGAAATGAAAACGGTAAGGAACTTATATCGTTGAAAATAAAGGTCACCTACGATGCTACGAAAATCGAAACATTTTCGTAGCTGATTGCTACGACGCGCTACGGCGTAGGCGCACATTTTGATTTAATTTTATTCTACATTCTATTTCTGCTGAAATGGAACCGGAGCATTGAAAAGATTTTTACAGGTTATGTCATTCTGTGTAGTTTAAACTAATAATTTATAATGAGGTAAATTTTTTTCTCAAAATTGGTATGTAATGTTGCCGAAGCATCTCTAAAAAGTATCCAGAAAGTGAACTCTACCGGAGACTTATTCACAACTGTCCAGTAAGAAGCGAGATTTTAAATTTGGAATATCCTACTGTCTAGTAAGTAAGTATGTAATTTACTTACTGGACGTTGGTCATCCTCTTTAGATCTGCTTAGAAAAATAAAACATAGTACCAGACACAGATTAAAGTTTAGCCATTACAACATGGTTAGGAGGGAGGCTCCAAATATATATATATATCTCTCTTTTTGATATGACATTTTATGAGATAGATATATTTTTGGAGCCTTAAACAGCCATTTTATAGTCCTTGACACTTAAGGCGATATATACGCCCCATTGATAACGCAGTACTGGCCGTGCGCCCGCTCGATGGCAAAATATCAATATTGAACCTCCTTTTGAACAGTTTTGTTTGCAAAATATTATTTGATTTACATATGCTATGTTAGGTATAAAGAAATTCCAGCCATCAATTTTACTGTGTAAAAATATTTTTAAACATCTAAGTCGTTTTGGAGGAGTTTCCAAAAGTTGCGAAAAAATATCGTGTTGTTAATTATTTTTTTAAATCAAAACTATTAGTCACACGAAAAATCCTGGTGTTCAAAATTATGTACATGAATCAATAGTATTTTTTTTTTTTCAACCCTTTTAACCTAGCCGTTTGTTAGCGACGAGACACGATTAGCATAAGAGATCGATCATATGATTAAGTTGTAAAAAATAAAGAGTAATTTTAAGCGTATATGTCATTTAAGTGTAGTTCTTATCTTTAAATTGTTATTGTATAATTATAAAGTTGACATCTAAGTGTAGGCTAGGAATAATGACTTGCTGTATTCAGCGCTATATTAGCATAGAAATAATAATAGTTTTACCATAAGATCGTTTTCTAAGCGACCCGCCTCCAACGTACTCGTTTTCAGGTAGCAAGATTTTGACCCGGCACCGGCCAATCGCGTGCCGGAACGAGAGGCCCTAAAAATACGCGGCTTTGACTTCTAGTTACTTAAGATGCCACCAGGGTATTTTTAGTATATTGGGTGTTTTTAGTGTTTAAGTTAAGGTTTATTGTTGAAATGTATTATAATTAGATAGATTAAGTGTTTCAACATGTATTAGTCATAAGTTCAACATTGTAAGGGATGTTTTACCGCAGAAAAGAGCCAAAGAAAGTTACCCATACCACGCTGCAAGACTTTCGCGCTAACAAGTGTGAGCGCCCTTATTGGTCAACGCTCGCAAGCTCATATTCCCGCGCGGATCGGCGTGTTGTGGTTGGTTAGGTCAGTAGAGACCACGCGTCCCGGCGTAAGCGTGGGGATGCGTCTGTTTTTTTTATAGAGGCTAAAATCTGCGCTCATTCATTCCGTATCAGCAGCGTCACAAGTGTAGTACATTCTAAGAAAATAAACAACGTATTCAATCCAACAAGGCTTTCTTTTGTGCCTATAACGCCGCTCAAGTACTCCCGCCAGCGAACCCTATCACGTCAATAAGTCAACAGTAACATCCAGACAAACAGTCATCAACACCGTTACTAAGGAGTATGCTTTAGAAAGTTACCATTTTACGGCACTAAAGCGTATGTAGGCCCTTAACGCGACGCAGAAAAAGTATGCACTTTGCGTTTTGTACTTAGTAATGTTGTATAAGTATAGTGTGGGATTGTATGTTTTTATTTAGTAAAGTTTAGTTTTAGTTTAGTGTCATGTTATGTTATGAAATAAACATGTAGTACATGCAGTAAACAATAAACAGACATGCGATTGCAGCTATCTCGAGTGATTTGCCGTCATATATTGAAGATTATTCATCAGATATTGATGAAATTATAATATACTAAAATAAAGATCACATAACAAGCACCAGTTTTTAAATAAAAAAAGAATCCCCGAAATCGGCTCACCCAGTAAAAATTTCTGAGGACACATAAAAAAATAAAAGCCTCCGTTTTGTTCGATAATTATATGTTTTTTATTAACGAATCAGTTTTTTGAAATTTTCTAAATGGTTTCGGATTTCACATAAATCAGAGATCCACTAGTTTATAGGTATTAATCATTATATTACAGCCTTTTATTAAATCAACTTTCTAAACTTAATCTGGTCTAGAAATTTGATTTTGCAGATCTGTTTTCCAGTCGCCGGTAGGATACGCCTCCTCCAACCTTTTCCATTTCTTTCTTTCTTTAAGCCACTCTATTCCATATCACTCCTGTCTCTTGTCTGATGTCGTCTCACATTTGCCGTGGTCTACCTCTTATCTTTCTCTGGGGTACCACCATGTCACAGTTTTACTCCATTTGTTCTGCCCTCTTATGATATGCCCTGCCCATTGTGCCATTTGAGCCTTCTGATTTACTATGTTATATCTATGTATTTATTACCTTAACCATTATCAACATATTGTTCTTGTTGTGTGTATATGTCGTATCCTCTTCAAGTTGTAATTTTCCCTCGGCTTAAGCTACAACAGTTGTCTTTCAATCAAGTTGAATGCTTGACAGTTGCGGTTGCCGCCCGCTTTGTGATGCACCTTGTAAGTCATGTCCAACTAGACAGACGGTGGAATTATATTGTGTGTTAGTACTTCATTATGATGCAGGATGAGGGATCAGTGGTGGCCCGGTGGTAACGGCCGCGACTTACACGTTGTAGGAAAACAGTGAAGTAAAACATCTTGAGGAAACTGGCATGTCCTGGAACCAAAAATTTGAAGACATGTTACTTCCACCAACCCGCACTGATTGATTGTGGATACTGGATTACGGCTGATGATGACTTCATTATGCTTGTACAGGATTAAATTAATTAGTAAAACTCCGCAGATGTGAAGTCTGAAATCTTTATTGCATCCATAACATCAATCCAGCAGATTATTTTAACTTTCACGCGGTCTTCAGACCACCTTAAGGCCTTTCAACGCAGCGTCTTCAGTACTTTTCACCTTTGTTTTATTACTTCTGTTCTACCGGCCTCCTACCCTCAGCTTCATGTATCGCGAGCGGATGGCGGCCGGCTCGCGCTAAGTATATGCACCATACCACTGATGTGTTTACGTGCTGTAATCCTTTTATATTAATCCCCGTTTTGCTAATACTTACGAGCACCTGTTATTTAACAGATAATTCGCTAGCGGTTCACTTGTGTTTCATTTTGCGCTACGTGCTATAGTTTGGTCGCAGTTCTATTTTAGTTAGACCTGACGCTTTTGTGTGTTGTGTTAACGTAATAGACAAATACGGAGAGTGCTGTATAAATACGACTGGTTTTACAAGGTTTGGTTTAATATTGTCAGACTTCCAAATATCCAGATAAATAGCAATATTTCGACATAAGATAAAAATAACGAGGTCTTTAGAAATAACCTTGACTCTTAATTTTATATTTGAGATCAAAATTGCCACAAGAACTTCCACAACTCAAGACTTTCAAAGCCAAGATAAGGCAGTTAGCCGCACTTTTCTTAGAACATAAAACTTTATAGCACAACTTTAATCAATCAATTAACTGCGTACTCGGCCGTTTGATAAGCAGAGAGGTTGCGAATTGAGGAAGTTTAATTTACCTTATAACTCGAATATTTAACACTCATTGCAATCTCGGATATCCAACATATTTAAAGCTATTATTTATGCTAGCCTTCGAAATTTTCCGGTTCTGATAAGTGCCAAGTTGGAGCCGGTACTTACCGTTTAGTTAATTAAAAGTCAGTTAAGTACAAAAACAGTCCAAATGAAGGTAAACTGGGAAAGGCTACGGTTAGACAAATTGTGTTCGGTGTAAAGTTGGCAACTAGATGACTAGTTGAAGGCTTGTAATAAATTGGACGACAGGTTTTTTGACGATCTTCGAAGTATTACGGAATCAACAAGTTTTGAAGCTGTAGAGTTCTTTTGAGTAGTGAATCATGATAATAATTTCAGCCGAAAGACGTCCACTTCTAAACAAATGTCTCCCTGAGCCTAGGCCGGTGCGTCTCACATCCAGCGGATTACCACAACCCTAACCAGTTCATAGGTCCACCTGGTGGGAATAGTGAATATTCAACACAAATGTCCAAATACCTGCCGCCTAACATGTTTATGTATTGATGACACAAGGATGCGTATCACTGTAATAGACATCGGCATGATTCAGGGGAGTCAATTGTTCGATATTAACTCTAAAGACCAAAAGTCGAAAGCTGAACAGACATAGGTCGGGCAAATGACAAATACAGTACATTAACAAACAGACATGAATTTGGAGCCAATTTTATAAATATGTCAAGTGAAAAAAGTAAGAGGTATAGATATATATTTTATGTTAAACTATTTCAACACGTTTTATTATGTTTTTGTGATAGGTTAAAGTTTGACCACTATCTCGCTCGATGTTAAGCGACCTCATCGTCGATGGTGTAACACGCTTCATCATCATCATCATATCAGCCGAAAGACGACCACTGCTGGACATAGGCCACCCCCAAGCATCGCCACTTTAACCGGTCCCGCGCGTCTCGCAACCAGCGTATCCCTGCAACCTTCACCAGGTCATCGGTACACCTGGTGGGAGGCCTTCCAACGTAACGTCTTCCGGTTCGCGGTCGCCACTCCAGAACCTTTCTGCCCCATCGGCCATCCGTTCTGCGTGCAATGTGCCCTGCCCACTGCCACTTAAGTTTGGCAATTCTTCGGGCTATGTCGGTAACTCTGGTTCTCTTGCGGATCCGAGCATAGCCCTCTCCATTGCCCTTTGAGTGACTGTAAGATTTCTGATGAGGCCCATTGTAAGCGACCACGTCTCAGAGCCATATGTCATCACTGGCAGCACACACTGGACATAGACTTTCATCTTGAGACACTGTGGTAAGTTGGACGGGAAGATACCGCGCAACTTCCCGAACGCTGCCCAGCCGAGTCGGATTCGACGGTTGACCTCTTTCTCGAAGTTGGCCCTACCCAACTGGATCGTTTGTCCCAGGTAGACATAGTCGCACACAACTTCGAGTGTAGAGTCTCCGACCTTAGTAGGAGTGGGTGTAACATGGGCATTCAGCATCACCTTGGTTTTGTCCATATTCAACCTAAGACCCGCTCTTTCGGAAGCTCTACTGAGGTCATCGAGCATTGTACTGAGGTCCTTCATGGTTTCAGCCATAACCACTATATCGTCGGCAAACCGAAGGTGAGTGATGTACTCGCCATTGACGTTGATGCCTAGCCCTCTCCAGTCCAGAACCTTGAAGATGTCCTCCAGTGCAGCGGTAAACAGCTTCGGAGATATGACGTCTCCCTGTCTCACAACTCACTGCAAATGTACGGGTTCCGAGGTCTGATCCTGAAGTCGAATTGACATGGTGGCGTTTTTGTATAAACACTTCAACACCTCGATGTACCGGTAGTCAATTTGGCACCGTTGAAGAGACTGCAGTACAGCCCAAGTCTCGATTGAATCGAAGGCTTTCTCGTAGTCCACAAACGCTAATCAGAGTGGCAGGTTGTACTCTTCGGTCTTCTATATAACCTGCCGCAGCGTATGTATGTGGTTTACGGTGCTGAAGCCTTTACGGAATCCGGCTTGTTTGGGAGGCTGGAAATCGTCAAACCTGCGTGAGAGACGATTCGTGATGACTCTTGAAAACAGCTTGTAGACATGGCTAAGAAGTGTGAAGATGGGCCTATAGTTCTTCAGTAAGGCATTGTCACCCTTCTTGAAAAAGAGTACCACCACACCCCTGCACCATGCTTGTGGCGTCCTCCCCTCGAGTATGACGGAATCAAACAGCTTCTGAAGGGCCTTAAGGACCGGTTTATCACCCGCTTTTAGGAGTTCGGCCGTGATTCTGTCATCACCCGGCGCTTTGTTGTTCTTAAGCTGTTTCAGAACCATCCTAATCTCATACAGGCTGACGTCAGGAATGTCTTCGGTATAGTGTCGGGTCAATCTAGCTCTAGGGTCATTCGCTAGATTCGCGACGGGTTTACTGGTTGACGTGTACAACTAGCCGAACCCATCGCTGTATTCATCCACGGAGCTCCCTAGGCACTCGAAACGATTCTGGAGTTCGAGTTGAAAGGTCTCGGGGTTTAGGACCTAGATTTGTGCTGGACGGAGCGTGGACTTCATCAGTCAAGACCTTTCAAGCTTGAAATTAATGTTTAATGTGCCTCTTACCATGCGGTGATCGCTCCCGGTTTTCACCGAGTTGATCACAGAGACATCATTGAACATTTGCTTCTTGGTTGAAAGATGAAGTCGATCTCGTTTTAGTTGCACCATCGGGGCTTTGCCAGGTCCATTTCGTGTGCTCACGCTTTCTGAAGAAGGAGTTCATCATGTAAAGGCCCTCCTTCTCCATAAAACTGGCTAGTAGGTGACCCCGGTGGTTCCGACGTCCAACTCCAAATTGCCCCACTTGCAGCTCATCCTCGTCTCGTTTGCCCAGTTTCGCGTTGAAGTCCCCCATGACAACGGTGAAGTAAGTTTTGGAACCATATATGGCTCTAGAGATATCCTCATACATGGCCTCTCCCTCGTCGTCGGGGTGTGCCGAGGTCGGGGCGTAGACCTGTATGACCTTCAGCGAATATCTTGCGGATATTCTGAGTATAAGGTACGCCACCCTGGTCGAAAGAAAGAAAGAAAGAAAGAAAATACATTTATTTGTCACAAGCCACTAGAGCACACAATATAAAAAAGATAAACACAAAGAAAACTTAAAACTTTACAGCAGTAAAAAGAGAAAAAAAAAAAAACAATATGGATATGACATTGTGTGTCCCACGGCTGCGCCAAATAGGACCAGTTCAGCAAAATGTCGCACAACTAGTGCCCGACGCTGGTTTTCAACTGGACCTGTGACTGTGACATGACGGACGTAAAGCAGTTCTATAGTGACATTATGTGTATGACACACACACTCTCGATCTTCACCACGTTGTTCACAAGGGACTTGTGGACGATAAAGCCGACACCACCTTGGGACTGTCGGTCACCCTCTCGGAAATAGAGCAGGTTACCAGATTTGAGGATTATCGAGTCCTTCCCCTCTCTTCGGACTTCAGACAAACCTATAATGCTCCATCGTAACCTACACAATTCTTCCTCGAGTTCGGCTGTCTTCTCGTCGGTCCGGAGTGTTCGCGTATTATATGTTCCCAGGTCCAGTCGTCGGTGTTTATTGGGGTAGCCGGGTCCACTCCGAAGATTCTTTGCACCCCTTGCCACGCCATCGCCTCGACCGCTACCGTAGCCGAGGGTAGACGGGCTGCCGGGCACTCGGGGCCGTTGTATTGTTGTGCTATTCATATTGGTTTTGGTGGGTTTGCCATAATCGCCACGCTTGGTAGGCGGGTTGGCGATCGCAGTTTGCTGGTAAAGTGCACAGAGAGCGCTGCTGCCCATTCTCTGGTGTGTCCCTTAGTCGCCTCTTACGACACCCACGGGAAGATATCGGATGGTGAAATTCTTTACGTCCGTCACCATACGGTACAACATACACACCATACGGTAACACGCTTGCCTAGAAGTAACCTATTCACTCTTGACTTAAAGACACCTAGGTTGTAGCTAACAGGAAACAAAGACTCTGGTAGAGAATTCCAGTCCTTAGCTGTACGCACAATGAAAGTATTCGAAAAACGATTTGTGCGTATGGGTGTGATTTCCACCATGTACCGTGTATATACTCGAACCATGTAGGTTTGTTTCTTTTTCAGGAAATAAAATGATTGTTGCTATAAAAAATAGATAGTGATGAGGAATGAAAGTGAAGTGAATTGCGCGTCCAACACATGTCATTCAAATCCTTAGACGCCAATCAGTCACTTCCTTACTCTACCTGCAATCACCACGCCTTCCCAGTTGTCTTACGGAATAAAACTTTATTACAAAAAAATACAACCGCCTTCAAAAAGAACACTACAAAGTGAAAAATAACATAATTTACGATAGTCGGTGTTACTGTTTTTATTTCTTCGTTTTTTGACAGTGTCAGTTCGGTGTTTTGTGAAAACGTTTTCATTTTTTATTTTTTAGTTGTGGTACCTACATAATGTGCAAGATTTATAGTAATAACTATAATACAAAAAGTTATGCAAAAATAAATTACCCGAAAATAAAACATAAACATAACCGATGAAATGAGAGGTTATCAGGGTGTACTGTACATATCTGCGTACCCCTTTAGAGCGTACCAGCGTGATGTTATATTATTAAATGGCATAAACTATAAACGGACATGCGATTGTAGCAATACCGAGAGAATTGCAGTTGTTATTGAAGAGTTCTGTTGTATATCTCCGAAGTTGTTTATCAGATCTTCACCAAATTCAAAGGAAGCACCACCATTCAAATAAAAAAATAATCATCAAAATCAGTGCACCTAGGAAAAGTTTGGAAGTAACAAACATTTAAAAACAATACAGTCAAATTGAGAACCTCCTCCTTTATGAAGTTGGCTAAAAATACAAATGATTGTATTCAAATGGAGTGACCGCTTTAGCTCCATAATTCGTTTTCCGATTAAGAGGATCATCTTACGTCTTCGGATCTCGACGTTTAGGGTTAATCTTCCCACTACTGGGACACAGGCCTTCTCTCTCTGAGAGGCAATGAGCCGTCCGGGTTCCGCGGGTTCCTCACGATGTTTTCGTTCACCGTTCTGAGTTTTGACGTTTAGGTACCTACTGATTATGTAAAAGTAAAATCAATATCTATCCACAATATTATTCTGTTTCAAACTTATTTATTATTTGCATTTCAGAAATAATTTAGAAAGCTCGTTTAGCAGCTGCGACATAAAATAAAAATCTTTTAATCAAACCGCAGAACTTTATTCGATTTAGCTATTGTGTCAATTTATTTAATTTAAAAAGGAAACGAATATTAAATTAGAAAGGCAGCATATACAGATTTCTTTCATGTGTCCGTAAAAAGATTTGGGTACCAAAGTGATTGTATTGAGACAATGCCTAGATGTATCTATTTTCATGTTATACCGCTACTTAAGTAGGCATTGAAGTTAAAAAGATATAAATTGAATAAATTTCGAAAGCAATTGACTGTTGTACTTTTTGCATAACTACGTTTGGGACTCTGCATATACCACATAAGTCCTCACTAACACAAATTATCGTCTTAAGTGATGACTATGTTAAAGTTGAGCTCTATAATTCTTTCAACAAAAACTAAATTTAGGAAAATACTTTCCGAGATATACGGTAAAAGTATTGAGAGGAAAATTAAACAGGCACCCCTTAAATTGAAGGATCCTGTCTAAGTAAAGACTGTTCCCTTGATAGCTTTTTGAAACTCCCCTATTCAGGGGCTAATTTATTATATTTTAATTTAAATAAAAATGTGGTTAGGCTTTTGTATAGCAAGAAGTGACATCACTATTTTTGTACGGGCTGGTTTAACTAGGACCGTAATTGAAATGATTTTCATTTTAATTTACAGCTTTGTTGTCACAGCTGAATAAATATAAATAAAACTGAATTTGGAATAAAACTAGATTTGGGTAGAGACATCTGTCAGTTTTCAACCGAAATTCTTGTGTCTTGAATATCGTTCTAAAAACACTGGATTTGAACAAAATTTATTATTAGTTTATTTTAAAATCCAGCGTTTTAAAATATCTCCGCAATTATACTTATCCTGAAATTTGAAGCCCGACTGGCGGAAACAAGCTGTCATATTCGCGCCAATTACGGAGCCACCATGCAGAAATTATCCGCCAATGCTGTACGAGCGTTGCTATGACGCGACGATCCTTTGGCAAAACAAATTCCAAATGAATGGGCTTCTGATATGTTTCATAGCAGAACCGTTCTTAACCTAAGTATTTGGGTATAAGAAGAAAACACAAGTTTTAAAAATGGAAACATGAATTAAGCTCATCCGAAAAAAATTCAGACTCGAATATAAGGGATACTATGGACCCTATATTAAAATAGAATCAGAATGGCGATACTTTATTCTATGTCGGTCGCACCCAATGCACTCAGAGCTGCTTCCATATCGCAAAGTGGCTGATAGGTATTTAAATCACGGCATGAGTTATAATCCCCGGCACATAAGTTGGCAAGAGTCGTTAGACGCACGGAAGTAGTTTTTTAGGTATCTTTGTTAGTGAAGAGGGGCGCGGGGAACGTTTGGGACCGTTCCGAGCGCTCGATTGGTTGGTTAGTTGACACAAGGATCGATTGACCAATCGTGTCGCGTTTACGTTCCGTTTGCTCTATATGGTGGTTGGTCAGTTCGTCGAATATGCGCGAACTCCCACTACGCCAAAACCTTGCCAACTTAAGTGCCGGTCACTATATTATACCTAGATGAAACGAGAAAAAAAAGGGAGACGCAGGAAGGAGACACCTGTCAACTCTCATGAGGAAATAATTTGCGACTACGCTTTAGGATACCGAAGAGCGTGTCAGCGAGGCCTCGTTCTTTGATATCAGCCACACAGAACTGGGCAATGGAAAGGTAAAAACATTTCTACCTTTGCAGGCACAAAGCTAGTTGCACTGTATACAGTGCACGATACAATACCTCCGGGACTGTTGCTTTTAGCAGTCTGTGTGCAAAGCTGTTTGGCATTCGGTAACTCGGTATTTGCTAAATGATATATGGAGTGTCCAGGAGCCCGACAGTCAGTTATTCACATTTGCTTGTAAGTTGAACATCAAACGAAGTGCTAGTTGGAATAAAGCTCAAGTAATCTATAAGTAAAAGGGATATATAATAAGCAAACGGGACTTAGAGTGAAACTATATTTTCAGTTTGATATTTTTTATAAAACCTAGTGTTTTAGTACGGTTCTTTTAGTTTCTTTGCGTGCAACGCAAGCCGATATTTTAATTGAAAGTTTAGACTTTGTTGGGACGGCTTTAGCTAAGTTTTATTTAACAACACGGCTTTTATGAACGCATTTGCCGCATACCCAAGTTATTTCACCAGGTGTAAAGTGTTTCTGTGCTAGAATATTGTCAAAAGTGCCTGTGGTTGTGGTTTAGAACAAGCTAATTGTCCTGCGCAGTAATTCGGTGCGGTTTGCTGATTAGCTTACGCCTTTTCACTCACTGGTCGTTGGGCCAAATACTGTGAGCTTGCTGTGGCATAGATATATAAACTGTTGCTGCAGTATCTCTACTATAGATAGTTCAAATCATCTTTGAGCACGGCTCTATGTGTGGGTAAGCATGTGTGGGTGGTTGTTTGCACTTCCGCGTCACTGCCACACAAATTAAAGCTGTGAATTTACAAGCGTACGCACAGTGCGCGGCGCAATGATGAGTTGAACTAATATAAATGAAAACACACAGTTATAGGTTTTCTACATTCAGAAATCTGTGTCAATAAATTGAAGTATTGCTAGTCTGCGAAATGGTAGAAGGGTGCGGATATGGGACAGTATTGCAGAGTAAGAATCAAATCTTCCTCTAATAACCGACGACGCCGTCATAGTATAAATATGGACGAACAGTACAGTAAACATGCGCATCGACGAGACCCCTAAGCGGCTCGCACTACTGACAGCACCGCGGACTCTGCTTAGGAGTCTCGTCGGTGCGCATGTTTGTGTGAGTGTGCCGTTTCGAGCGTTTGTAGGTGATTTCCATACCTACTGTTTATATATTTATAATGCGACGCCGTGGAAGTGATGAAGTATTGGGCCAGTAAATAAGGACTGTACCATCGGCACAAATTAGGAGACAATATAAAACATTTTTGTGACGACAGTTCATAAGATACACACAAATAAAATAAAATGAAAAGTGAGACTATTTAAAAATACCCTAGTGTGTGCCTTACGGCTTCGCTTCTATTTCAGAAATGTTGCCAGATAGGTTCTTTCTGGCTCTGTTCTTCCAATAAACCGAAGCACACAGTTGCTTAACCATAATAAAGCTTCTCAGTCTGCACAAAAATCTCTCCGACATGATTGATCTTTAAGTTTAATAAGGCTTCACTTTTATAATCCACAATAATATTTTTAAGAAAATCGAATGGAAACCGGGTAGGAAGGTATTTTGTAGTAAACCGGGCAGAGAGCTCAGTGAAGCACTTTTTGATTTTAAGAGTTTCGTTCAATAAGAGTGTGAGGGTAATACTCTCGTATGACGTCACGTCTCGGGGTGACGTCTCGGACACTTTGCGGAGCATATCGCCTGTTCGTACTCTTAGAATTATTAATAATAAACACGGGTTATTAAGTAATAAAACTTTATTTACAAATTAAACTCAGTGTGACTTACGTGCTAGTTTGTTATCAGGGATGAGCTAAGTGATTTCGCAGTGCAAATCCGTGAAAACTAGAAACTTCAAATTCATTTCGCATATATTTTAAAATAAGTGCAGTCACTTCAACAGTTTTGTTGTACGTGGTACCCCCAAAAGGTGTATTTTTTTTCAAATTTGGGTATTGGGTCAATATCCATTTGTGGAGTTAGTGCCATCTAGCGGCGCCGAAGGAACTAGTGCGGGGAACGTGCGCGCCATCTACCTACTTTCGGCCGAATCACATTCAGGCCACTATTACCGGGCCTCCTGTTGCGGTGCCTGAGGTGATTTCTCGGGCAGGGAGTGAGCAAGGAACCGATGGGGAACCTTCTCCTGACACTCAGTTGACCCTGCGGGAAGAAATCAGGCTCTTCAGGTCTGAGCTGCGAGAAGTGAGGGACGAAATGCGGGAGTTTCGTCGTGAGATGGCCGGCCTGCACTCTTCGGTGGGCGCCTGCACTGAGCGAGTTGACAGCCTGGAAGCTCGAATAGAGGCTCTTGAGAGCAAGCCTGGTGAGGCTCCGCCTGACGCTAGGGTCAACCAGCTCGAGCAGAGTGTGGCGCGGCTTCAACTGGAGCTCAACGACCGCGAACAGGATCTGCTTAGGTCCGACCTTGAGGTGGCGAACATCCCGGAGATCCCTGGGGAGAACGTGGTTCACACTGTGGGACTGATCGCTGCAAAGCTGGGGATGACACTGGAGGCGCGCGACATAGTTTTCGCGCAGCGTGTGGGCCTGCGGGTCGAACGCGAGGTGCGCGCGGATGCCGCGGGGGCGGCGAGCCCGGCGGGAGTGGCGGCGACGGCGGAGCGCGGGCGACGCATCGTGGTGCGCCTGGCGCGCCGTGCACTGCGCGACGAGCTGCTGCAGGGTGCGCGTGTCCGTCGGGGTGCCACGACGGCAGACCTCGGTCTCCCCGCGCCCCCGCGGCGATTCTACATGAACGAGAGGCTGACCAGAACGAACAAGCAGTTGTTCTACCGTGTGCGTGAGGCTGGCGGTCGTCATGGGTGGAGATATTCCTGGACGAAGAACGGCCGCATTCTGGCTAAGCAGGGTGACGGCAAGCCTACCCATTGCATCCGCACGGAGGAGGACTTGGCTCGTGTTTTTGGCCGGGGGATGTCTGCCGAGAAAGTTGTTTAGCCCGCTGGGCTCCTGCAAGCTTTATTCTGTTAAAATAATTATTAGATCTACGGTTTTATTATCTATGTTAGGTGTTCTTATGTTTTTGAGTTTACCCTGTGCGCGGCCAGCACTGTTTCTCTCTCAGCATATTATGGTCGTTTCTTTCTGTGGCCCTGCTGCCCGAGCACTAAATGGATATCATACACATTACATATTAAAACGTCGGCTTGTCACATTACATTAGTACATTGTGATACAAGGGTGGAAAGTAGGTTATTGCAAACGAGCTGTCATTAACAAGCCCGAGCCGAAGGCGAGGGTTTTTAATGACACGAGTTTGCAATAACCTACACACCCGTGTATCACACGACGTTTTTCAATACAGTTGTGGGAAATAGTAAAAACAATTCAAATAATTAAATTTTATTTTTCCATAAAATAAAATTAACGTAAGTCGCCATATATCTTTCTCGAGATTTTGGAGGCAAAATTTCATCTTGCGCAGTGTTGGCCTCAGATAAAATATCGGGTGGAGTTAATTCCATTTCATCACTTGTACTTGAACTCATATTAAAAAAAAAGATATAATTTATCACACAAAAAAAAATATACCATTCCTCCTCTAAAAAGCTTATTTTATTTTATACTGAAAACAGTTCACTGCAAAAAGCACTTTTAATCACTGTTTTGGTGTTTGAATTTAGAACACCAATATAATATTCAAACTCCATCTCAATGCTATACAACCTCCTTGCGCATAAAATATTCGATACAAACTTAGATAGAGATAGAGTTATACAAACTTAGATAGAGATAGAGATACAGTTAGAGATAGAGATAGAGTTAGAGATCGAGATAGAGTTAGAGATAGAGACAGAGTTAGAGATAGAGTTAGAGATAGAGCTATACAAACTTAGATAGAGATGGAGTTAGAGATAGAGAAAGAGATAGAGATAGAGACAGAGACAGAGACAGAGATAGAGTTAGAGATAGGGTTAGAGATAGAGTTAGAGATAGAGTTAGAGATAGAGACAGAGATAGAGACAGAGTTAGAGATAGAGTTAGAGATAGAGTTAGAATTCCAATATTTTTTTGACAACGAAAACAGGCTATACAGCCTATTCGATTTTTGACTAATGTTTATGTGAAAATAATGAAATTAAAACTGTTAATTCAATATATTAAACAACCATTTAATAAACTTTTGAGAATTTTATGCTAAGACGTACGGACTCATTCATTTTGGCCTCGAATAAAATCCCATTTTATTTTAAGTATGAAAACTCCTTGCTACTAAACTTTTTTAAATTGACTAAAACATTTAAAACTCAACTGCAAAACTAATGATCGAGCTCGTAAACAAAAGTCACGACCGCGTAATAGAAAGATGCCTATGCGAAAGATTTAATTTTCGAATCATAATTATAGCCTCTGAAAGTACGCCATGTTTAACAACTGTATTGAAAAATACTTATCTACATAGTTCTTTTAAATTTGTTATTTATTACACTAATTTGCATTATTACATTTCAAACACATACACCTATTTACTAACCATGCACATCCAAGATCATAAATTGTCATCATGATTAAGTCTAAGTATTTAAAAGTTGGATTATTTAACGCGGGTTCGCTAGGTACGCGCCATGATGAGTTTATTGTGGCTATGGCAAACTGTGCGGTGGACATCATGGCGATAAACGAGACTTGGCTTAGGCAGGGGGAAGAGGGTCGAGCGCCGACTGTACCGGGCTACCGGCTGAGACACGTGCCGCGCCCGTCTGCGGTACGCGGCGGGCGCGGGGGCGGCGTGGGTTTCTATGTGAGCGCGGAGGGCGCGCGTGCCTTGTGCCGCACCCGACCGCGCCGCGGGTCGAGCAGATGTGGCTCCGGCTGAACGTCAACTCGCACTCGGTCATCGTCGGTACTGCATATAGGCCGCCATGGCTGGATGTTAACATCTTCCTTGATGCGATCACCGACTCTCTTTTCTCCTTTGCTGGCGCTGACAAGATTGTTTTGTTGGGTGACTTCAATATAAACATGTTAAACCCTTCGGACAACAAAGCTAAGTTACTGAACAACTTCTTAACATGCTGTAAATTGCAACAAATAGTTACTGAACCGACACATTTCACTGATCATAGTGAATCACTTATTGACGTCGTGTGCACCGACGCCCGTATACGTGAGGTCTCCGTATCTCACGTGCCTGAGCTCGGTCAACACGCGGTTGTGTCGGTTGAGCTAAACTTCAGGGTGGAGAAGCCTTCCCCACACTGGGTCACCTACAGACCTCTCAGGGATATATTAATTGACCAGTTTAACGAGGACCTGAACAAGATGGACTGGGAATATATTGAAAGATTAGAGGATGTGAACAGCATGGTTGAAACATTTAATAATTTTATTTTGAACTTGTTTGATTTACATGCACCACTTAAAAAAGTCTTAATAAAAGATAAGTCTTGCCCGTGGATAACTTCAACTATCAAACAAATGATGAAATTGCGGGACAAGAGCCACATAAAGTCAAAAGCCACTAAATCCTTGCGTCATGTGAACTCATATAAAGAGCTCAAATATATTGTTAGGGCTGCTATTGAGAGTGAGAAACGTGCATATTTAAAATCATACATAAATAATAACATTAAACAACCTAAAAAATTATGGAAGCACATCAAATCTACCATAGCCACTAGTATCTCTAATAAACCTGACCATGGATTACCACATTTTTGTAACAACCCAGAAAAAAATAATGAACATTTTTTGGATGTGCCTGGCACCGGTAGGGTTTCTTCTGCTGACTTGAAGTACTTTGAGCACCACAGATTCAGTAACGGTCACTTCCAGCTTGAGCCCGTTAATGAGGATATGGTGCTTAAGCTGTTGCATAGTCTCAAGTCCAATGCACAGGGTTGTGACCATATCTCTCTGGAGATGCTGATGATGACCATTCCTCGGACCCTTGCAGCTATAACGGCCATCATTAACCGTTCCATCACCACCTCATCTTTCCCGGATCTGTGGAAATTGGCAATAGTTAGACCCATCCCTAAAGTTTCTAATCCTACCAGCGTGAAAGAACTTCGCCCGATTAGCTTATTGCCATGCCTCTCCAAGGTCCTGGAGAAGGTTGTCTCTAACCAGCTTCGGTCTTACCTTGAGGAACATAGCATTTTGCCGCTTGTTCAATCGGGTTTTCGCAAGGGGCACAGCACAGTCACAGCTCTTCTTGATGTGGTTGGGAATATTCTTGAAGCTAGAGATGCTGGTCTTACTAGATTTTTCGCGCGCTTTTGACTCTATTAATACCTCGCTCCTCCTATCGAAGTTGTCTTACTACGGATGTCAGCCTGAGACAGTAAAGTGGTTTGAGAGTTACTTGACTCACCGTTCTCAGTTTGTCCAAGTGACGAGCGACAGTGATGGAGCCGTTAAATCCTCTGGTCCTAAGCGTGTGAATAGGGGTGTACGGCAGGGATCGATCCTGGGTCCGCTACTCTTCATTCTTTACAGTGCTGACATCATTAACTGCCTGCTCAACACCAAGTTCCACTTATATGCTGATGATTTGCAGATGTATCTCTCTTTTCATCCCCAGCAGTCTGCTGACACTGTAAAAAGAATGAATGAGGATTTGGATAGGATCTCAGCCTGGTCTATGAGAAACTCCTTAGTTTTGAACCCAGCCAAATCTAAATTTATATTAATGGGATCTAGAGATTTTTTGAGCAAAATGGCTAGTGGGAGTTTAGACTTGAAGATTGACGGCTGCCCCATTGAAAGGGTACGGGAAGCCCGTAATCTCGGGGTAGTATTTGATGAGTATCTGCACTTTGAGACCCACATTATGGAGGCTGTGCGCAACTGCTTTTACAGGCTTAAGCTCCTGTACCGTGTGCGTTCCTACATAAGTGTGGATATGCGTATCTTACTCTGTGAATCACTAGTTCTATCCAAGCTTAACTACGCTGACACTGTGTATGGGGCGTGCATTCTGGGCAGGAGCGAAAGGTTGATTCTGTTATGGGGCGTTAAAACTGCGGGTGGGCTGTGATACTCATATATTCAACAATACATGACTGCGTGGTAATCTCTTTAAAAGTACATATAAAAATCACTATATGTTTCACAGGCGAATACACTATATGATGTGTCGACGTGGTTGACACACCAGTCTTCAATTTAAAAACCTGACACATGCATTTGATTGTAAATAAGAATAAACTTAATACATTCTGTATATTCAGAACTTAATGAGTTTTGCTAACTAAAACCTCATTCCAACACACCCCCTCAATCAAATGCACATGCTAAAACAGTTACATCTACACCAACACCTTGCATAACCTAAAGTTTCAAAAACATTTCTATTAGCACCCTGTATATAATAAATTTCAGCAACCTGTATATTATAAACTTCAACAAAATTTTAGAAACACCAAACTGCCTTTAAATAATATCATAAACCTACACTCATTAACATTAATATAAGACCCCACTTCAACAATATTCTAAAAACAACAACACTTCAACTATCCTATAATATCTCCCACTCAATTAATCTAAACATCAATCTATCATCAGTATCAATAAAAACTAATCATCATATTTTATTATTCCTACTACTCGAAAACATAACATCCAATATTAAATATCTCACAACCTATCTGACTAAAAACAAAAACATTTAATTAATTAAAAACTCATCATCATAATTAATTATACTACTACTCGATAACACCCCTTCATCCAATATTTAACTACCATAAAAAAATCTACCTAACTAACAAACATTCCATTAATATTTAAAACTCCAACTCGACTTCAACATACGTCCATCCATACATAATATTTTCAAACATAACAATACAACATAAACAAACAAAATAACTATACCTACTAACATGCAAAGAGTTAACAAAATAAAGTTCCGATATAAAAACTTAAGGTTCCGACATACTGAAAAACAATGTAAAAATTTAAGAACAAGTTACGTATATTCGAGTTACTTATTGATTAAAAAAGATTCATTTACTATTAATATCACCAACAAGTTATTGCCACACCCCCTTAAATGAATTATAATTTGACACCCCCTTAATTCTTTTAAAATTCTGCTATAAACAGAAAAATTAAATTTAACCAACACTTTCATTAATTAACATGAACTTATCAGGACTCCTTAAGTTTACATCACAAATCTATAGATTAGATTAGATAGACACACCCTATAAAAACTTACATACTACATAATCTATAGATTAGATAGACACACCCTATAAAAACTTACATACTACATAATATTAAACCCATATATCAACCGAAAAACAATCATTAGTTCACTTTAGCCCGCACTTAAACACTACAACTAAGACACAAGTTTTCGCTGACAGCGTTCAAATTTCACAGGTGGTAAACATTTTGTGAGTATATCAGCTATTTGTGAACCCGTTGGACAATATTTAACCGATATATTATTTGCATCAATTGCATCTTTCAGATAATAATATTTCACATCTATGTGTTTACTCCTTTTATTCATAATGCCCTTTTTCATTAGCCAAATTGCTGATTGGTTGTCCACTCTCATCTCAAGGTCTATTTTTTCATTCGTAATTTCATTTATTAGGTCTCTTATGAACAGAAGTTCCTTGCAACATTCTGCTGCAGCTATAAATTCAGCTTCTGTACTCGACAATGCTACTACTGACTGTTTTCTTGAGCTCCATGCCACTGGTCCACCGTTCAACCAAATCACGAAACCCGACGTACTGCGTCTAGTGTCTGGATCCCCCGCGAAATCCGAATCACAATATCCTCTGAGCACTTTATCACCTTCACCAAAGTGAATACCTTTATCCTTCGAACCTTTCAAAAATCTTAAAATTGTTTTTGCGTTATTATGATCATTTAAATTTGGAGAATTTTTATGCCTCGAACAATAACCCACATGAAAACTAATATCTGGTCTAGTTTTATTTGACAAATATAACAATGACCCTATCATCTCTCTGTACAATTCATGAGATTTAATATCAATTTTAATTGATGGATGTTGTTCTATTAAAATAGTTGGACTTTTACACTCTCTAGCTTCATTCATGTTAAATTTCTTCACAATCTTCTCAACATACGTTTTCTGAAAATTTTTTACTCCATTTTCTTCTTGTTTTATATCCAAACCGATGTAATTGGACACTTCTTCACAAATTCTCAATTCGAAAGCTTTTCTTAAAGTATTTATTGCATGTAGAAGATCTTCTTCTCTTTCTCCAATGACCAATCCATCGTCGACGTATATGGCAAGAATTATTCTTCTTTCTCCATCCATTACGAAAATACACTGGTCTAATTTCAATTGTCTGAAACCCATTTTAATTAAAAATTCTGTGAATTTAATATTCCACATTAGTGGAGCTTGTTTAAGACCATATAAACTTTTATTTAATTTACAAACTTTGCCCTCTTTATTACTATAGCCTTTGGGGACTTTCAAATAAATACACTCCCTTAATTCCCCATGCAAAAAGGCTGTTTTAATATCAAATTGTTTCATCTTCAATTTTTTACTTCCAACAATTGAAAACAAAATTCTTAAAGAGTTTGTGTTCACAACTGGACTATACATTTCATCATAATCTATTTTATACTTTTGTTGGAAACCTCTTGCAACTAATCTTGCCTTATATCTTCCATCTGATTTAATTGTAAAAATCCACTTGCTCGACACTAATTTTGAACCTTCTGCTTCTTTCTTTTCTACAAATGTCCACGTATTATTCTCTTCTAAAGATTTGATTTCCTCTTCTATTGCTTTTTTCCACTTCTCTTTTTCTCTTGATTCTATAGCCTCTTCATATGTTAACATAGATACTTCAGTATCATAGTCCATTACAAAATCCTTGTAACGTTCTGGTAGTTTTCTCTGTCTTTCTGGTTGAATCCTTCTAATTACATTATTTTCCACGGCTCGATCTTCATTATTCTCCACTACTTCATTTTCAATATTCTCCACTGCTCGATCTTCATCTTCCTCAACTTCTTCAATATCAAAAAATTCTTCATTTCCTTCATCATTTTGTAAATTATTATCAAAACTTAAACGCCTATCAAAATTATCATTATTAATTTCAATATTGATTCTTTCTTCATTTATCCTTTCAGATTCACTTATTTCGTTTTCATTTATTACATCTTCATTTCTTACAACATCATTTGTTTCATCATTATATCTGACCAAATTTTCTCCTTCTCGATTGCTATCTATAATGATGCTTCTTCTTGCATCTTCCTCTGCTCGACATTTTTCATTACCACGCGTCTCTCTTACATCATCTATTCGTACGTATTCGTTTTAAAATTTTTGTTCCGAGAAAATATAGATACTCCAAATATAGAGACTTCGAACAAAAATGTAGACATTTTTCGATGGTGATGTTTTTATCAAATGTATTTTTAGTAACATTGCTGCAAAAAATAAATTACCTAGCAAGTTTAATTTTTGTTCAATATAAAAATATACGAAAATTCGTTAGCAAGTTAGCAAAAAATACGTTAATATTTAGGAAACACAAGTCATGAAATAATCTGTACCAGTAGAAATTGAGCACAGTTCCATGTTCTTTTAATTAAACATGTCGGCGCCGCACTGCTTACCTAATATTGTGTTCTCCGTAATCCTTGAGATGAGTAAGGGTACATGTGAGGTTTTCTGCTAAGAATATGTCACCCTCCTTCTTGCTATGTGGTTAGATTATCATTATCCTTATGTGTTTTTCCTGAATAGAATGTTACCTTCGTTTCATAATATGAAAGATATTATGAACCTTCAAAAACCGGCTCGACCTTGGAAAAAGAAACAAACAACATTTTTAATAAATGTGTTCTTTGTTCCAAAAGGATATGCATTCTACAACAACACTCGTATCTTTTTGGTGCAACATAAACTATCCATTTTAACAATAATAATTAAAAAAACCAAGACCGGCGCTTACTGAGCTATCCTGAAATAATTCGGACATGGTCGAAAACGTCCCAGCTTTGCCTAAATTGCCTTAATTAAGTGCATTCCTTCTAGCGTCGGTTTCACATATTTATTTATGCGCTATTCAGAACCCCGGCCATAAAATAGATAGGGTACAAAAGGCCTACCTACCTATGCAAAGAGGAAAATCAATCCCATAGAAACATGCGGTATTGACAGTCGCGAGTGAGCTTGCCTCCCTGTACGCGGAAGGCAGTAGCTCCATTTAAATTACTGGGTATTCAGCTGCATGCGGAGAGACTGTGAGCCGATCCAACATCATCATCAGCTTTTTTAATGAGCCCACTGCTGGGACACAGGCCTCCTCTCTGTGAGAGGGAATGGGCCGTAATCCACCGCGCGGACTCAGTGCGGGTTGGTGGATGTCACATGTATTCGAATTTTTGTTTCTAGGAAATGCCGGTTTCCCTTACCGTTTTGAGAGCAGTGGTGGTGAACTAAATTACACAAAGTAAAGCGCCTGTCTTTGTTTGAACCCACGACCTACAAATTATAAGTCGCGGCCGATACCAACAAGCCAGCCCTGCACTCTTTTGTCCTGAAAGAATGTTACCTTCGTTTCATAATATGAAAGATATTATGAACTATCAAAGACTGGCTCGACCTTGGAAAAAACTAATAACATTTTTAATAAATGTATTCTTTGTTCCAAAAGGATACGCATTCCACAACAACACTCGTATCCTTATGGTGCATAATAAACATTCCATTCAAACAATAATAATTAAACAAACCCAGACCGGCCCTCAAATAGCTATCCTGAAATAATTCGGACATGGTTGAAAACGTCCCAGCTTAGCCTAAATTGCCTTAATTAAGTGCATACCTACTAGCGTCGGTTTCACATATTTCTTTATGATCTATTCAGAACCCCGGCCACAAAATAGATAGGGTACAAAAGGCCTACCTACCTATGCAAAGAGGAAAATCAATCCCATGGAAACATGCGCTAATGACAGTCGCTAGTGCGCTTGCTACGTGAAACATGTCTATGTGTGCGTCCGATTTCAGTCATCGCATAGAGTCAACCTTCTGTCTACTTACTTTGTGCCCCCATTGCCCCGTAAAGTCAATATGTGCGAGGAACATCGTCCGTAATGGCTCTAATCAGTCAAAAAAGGGACGCAAAACCGAAATTAAGAAACTTTTTAGTCATTTATCGAGCGATTAAAGAAAATTAAGGAGTTCGTTTTTTAATGTTTCTTAAGTTTTAACGCTTCCAGCTGTTTAACTTGAGAACTGGCAACTTTTTTATTACGTCAGGTTTAAAATACTGTTACTGAAGGAAAATGCTTATGTGCCCGCAATTTCACGAATAACTGTGAACAGATAATTTAAACTAGAACAGGCATCGTATCTTTATTGGCGACATAAATCCTACTACTATTATAAATGCGAAAGTTTTTGAGGATGGATAGAAAACTACTGAAAGGATTTGGTAGAACTTTGCTACAATTTATAAAGATAGAAGTTCTAGATAATATTACCGTAGTAGTACTAATTCCACGCGGGCGGGGCCGCTGGCGTAAGCTAGTCTATATCTATACATTATATATAATAATATTATAAAGAGGAATATTTTGTATTTTTGTATATAACGAATAAACTTAAAAACCGGACCGATTTCAAAAATTCTTTCACCGTTAGGAAGCTACACTATCCCCGGGTGACAGGCTACTTTTTATTCCTGTATTTTCACGGGAACGGGAACAACACGGGTGAAATCGTGAGGCGTCCGCTAGTTAGATATAAGGGCTTTAGTTGGTCAATCAAAAAGTCTTTAAATGCTAACGATTGTCATAAGACCAAAGTTTTTGGGATTGACCTCGTCTCATGTCATGATCTAATACATTTTTGGCAGAAAACATGAAACAAATCTTGCCAAGGGGTATCGTGCTATAGATAGTTTAACTCATCTTTGCGCGTGGACGGCGACTGCTGCGTCACTGCCACACAAATGCATATTGTATGCACAAGCGCATGCACACAAGGTGCCGAGCGCAAAGATGAGTTGAACTATCTATACTCAGTTGCTGGGTTGTAGAGTTCAGATAGGCAGTAGCCCCATGTTAATTGCTGGGTATTAAGCTGCATGCGAAGAGACTGTGAGCCGATTCCAACATCATCATCACCAGCCTTTTTAATGTTTCCACTGCTGGGACACAGGCCTCCTCTCTGTGAGAGAAAATGGGGCGTAATCCACCGCGTGGGCCCGCGCCGTGGATTACGGTGCGGATTCGTGAATGTCACATGTATTCGAATTTTTCGTTTCTAGGACATGCTGGTTTCCTCATGATGTTTTCTTTCGCCATTTAGAGAGCAGTGGTGGTGAAATAATTTACACAAAGTAAAGCGCCTGCCTGGGTTTGAACCCACGACCATTAACTTATAAGTCGCAGCTGATACCACCAAGCCAGCACTGCACTCCAACGTAGTTGGGGGAAAAACTTTGCTGTTTAATTGTTAGGCCCTCTTAATTCTCTAGAAAGAAAAGTAAACGTATTTAAAATGTCGCGATTTAAACTCATCATCGGACCCTACTATCATCATCTCGTTACCTCGAAATAGATACATATGGCTGTTGTATAAAGTTACCAACACACAATAATCAACAACAACAGACCTTCAACCCTGAAGAGATAAATGAATAGCGGCAAACCGACCATGTTACGAGTATATTAGAAGGTCATGATTATTCATACTAATATTTATTTATTTATATATACTTTATTGTACACCAAGATAAGACAATACAAAAGAAACATTAAAAATTAAAACAAACATACAATAGGCGGCCTTATCGCGCTCTGCGATCTCTTCCAGGCAACCTTGAATGGATAGAGATAGCCTGGACACGTAATAATTGTTTAAACAAGATCGGCTTGTGTAAACTAGCATCACTCGCTGTTTATCTTACAAGATATGTATGTATAAGTTTTCTATTAAGTTGGGTATTACGTAATTAAGGGTTCACGTTTTGATATTTTTGCCCTGTCATCTTCAGACTACAAATTCCGTGATGAGCCCGCTCTTGATCTTAATCCCGCTTGATAGAAAGCGGTGGATGAGGTATTCGATGGCACAGGAGATACCAGAAAATGCCAGTTCACTCATGCTTTGAAGACATGTGTGGTAATGAACTCAAATTCTGTCAGAGTGTACCACATATTGGCTGTGCGCCTAATAAATGTACAGTCATTATTTGGCCAAAAGGCTCAATGTTTCTGTTTTGATTTTTAATATTGTTACATTCTGTTGACAGCTGATGAGGATTTAATTTGACCACTTCCTTTCCTTTTGGGATATCCGGTTAAATTTATATTAAACTTTAATTTGATCAAATGGTTTATAATTTTTTAAAAACGATGGGATTTCCAGTTGACATTTTATAAGGATTTTATTTGACTGTTTCCTTTTTATTTCTTTAAAATCCATCAGGTTTTGTTTAAATAAGAATTTACTTTGAATGGAATAGAATGGATGTGCCGTTCTTTTTATTTTTTTTTAAATATTTATCTACCGTTGGAGTAAATATTGTAGGATTTATTTTGATAACTTCGTATTTGATGTTTCCCGCTTAATTGTGATGTTTCGCGCCTAAACTTTATGTTGACCCGCTTAACTTTAATAATTTTTACATCCGCTGTCAACTTTAAGCTTGTTATTATCTGTGTATAAAAACCGATGTAATTGTGGGGAAAGACCACTGTTTCACTACCCATGTATTAAACACCCTATATTGAACTAAAGTATTTCTTCATTCGCCATTTACTCTAACTGTGAACTATTACTGTCTATCACATTTCTATCACTATCACAGTTAGAGTAAATGTCACATAATATTGGTTTGCACCAACAAACCAATATTATGTGTGAACTCAACGACGATGGCGACCACGCACCAGCATATAAATAGACACAACGACATGCTTTATTTCCCCGGTAATATACCGATATACAAAAAAAGCTTGTCCAAGTTGCCGATCAATAATCTATTATAGCTATTGTGATTGATTCATCCTAATAGCAACACACAATAACAGTGAACAATTGACGCAACACAAGATGAGACTAAAGGTAAAAATATTATTTGGAGGAACTCACGAACCTATACCACAATAGCTACTTTGATGAATTGTACAAATTATTTACCCCCAAAAAATAATAATCTGCTTAGTCTTTTTCCAAATATATTGGGTGATGGGATCAAATCTAACCGAATGCAACTGGATACCAGTATTCTACATAGAGCGACTGCCTTTCTGACCTATACAACCTAGTAACTGGATAACACGTTACCCCTCCGCAGAACTGGCATCTTATTTTAGGCTCCTGACAACCCCTAATGACTAAAATCTAGTAGCCATCATTTATACGTACAAACAATCATTTACCGTCAACACTGTAGATATTAAACACCAAAATGAAACAAACGTCGACCCAGCTTATGAGGGAGAATGCAAACAGTATAACTCAGCTGCCAAAATATTAAACTCCTAGGCTTTGTTCCAAGACGTACGATCAAGACATGTAGACATAGCCCAGTAATGTGCCATACAGGCAACAGCTGCCAGCCTTGATTAAGACATAAATATGCAGCAACGGTACAAAACATGTATGCCCCGCATGAACAAACCCCATTCCGCCATAGTGCCCGTTTATATGTCCATTTTGAATTTTATTAATATTTCGTCCTATACACGTGGCGGAGATGACTAGCGTTAACAAAATGGTGACAAAAGGTTAGTTTAGGTAATTTTAGGAAAGCAAACTTAATAGATTGAAATTTTGGTCGGGTTTGAAGGTGCATCACGTTATGTAAAACGGAATGCCTGTGGAATGTAATAAGCAGATAGAGTTGCGAAGTAAATTGTAGCAATGTTAGAGAAATTATATAAAACAAGGCCGATTGCATGAACTATTAATTGAATGGCTTTGTTGCATTGATCTGGGATTGTAATAAAGCATAAAGGAATTTCAATGTTTTTTTATTTCGGAAAATAATCATTTAATATTTATTATGCCTGTTATTCCGAAGGGTTAGAGAAGGCGTTTCGCCAGTTATATTTTCCGGATTGTTGCCAGAATCATTATTTACAAAGAGTCTAGGTGACAAAATACAGGACTCTATTTTGTCACCTAGACTCTTTGTAAATAAATAGTTCTGATTCTGATGCGGGTAAAATCTAGGCTCAGATCTGCTACTAAGAAATTCCTGATAGAAAAACCCCATAAAACTTTGCGTGACTTTGAAACCAAACCCAAAAATTTAATGCTTGCACATATAAAAGAGGTCCATTATAAAGAGCAATTTTATCTGTTTTGTGGTTTGGACCACTAGACCGACGATGCAGTAGGCAATTAATGTGATTTAATTAAGACAAAGAAACTTTACAGTGCACACAACACAACCAACATTATAATGTTTACACTATCATACTTTAATGAAATTATGAATTTGCGAATCATACATATTAATGTCATTGTTATAATATTCATAAGCGAAGTCTTGCCCACACCGCTGTCGCCGAGGATGATCACCTTCAGCAGAACCTTTTTTCTCGATGACATTTTACACAGAAATTTATAAAAACGTGGCAAATTACAAAATAATCACACTCTTTGTCTGCACTTTTGACATAAAACGAAATTGATTAGATATATTCAGAACATCATATTCGTTAAAGGATGCATTCACAGAAATAAATCTAACTAGATGACGCGATTGTATGAACTTAGCGTTCCAAAACACGGAGTAAAGTTACGACCAATGATCGTAAGCTGAGCTTTTCATTTAGCATTATCGGCACCGGACATCCACCGAAATCTAGAAAAATGCTAACTTGAGCTGTAAAGAATGTATAGAAAAAGTTGGCCGAGGCATTGGAATTTTTTTTCTTTCATTGGTAAAGTAAATTTGTTTTTACCTTGTTTGTGAAAAAGTGGCACGCTTGGTTTTCATACAGATACAGCGACTTGCGTTATCTAGTTCGATTTATGTCTATGGTGTGATCAAATCAAATTGACAGTGTTCGCCCCCGTTATAGGCCTTCGTGTTTGACTGAACCAGCCTTTGCAGAGGTGTTCTAACACAATGTGGCCCACCTACATGCCAGGAGACTATTGTTTGTAAGGACTAGCTGTACCTTCACGCCCTGTCTAGAATTTAATAATAGCGAAGGCCCATATTTCAGCTGAAATATGAACTTTGAGAGGTTGAAACGGTGGCTGCGACTTGCATAGATTTACTGGTTTCTAAGATACGGCAACTGCCTAGTTTGGAAATTAGATTTAAATAGTTTTTATATTTTGCTTTGGCATTATGAATAAATAAATAGTTAGTTAATGTTTAGTCCTGAATTCAATTTAATCGGTCTAGTAGTCGTTTGGGTCTTTTTTTATACGAGTTCCCAAAAAGGAGGAGGTTCTCAATTCGGATGTTTGGTGTTTGTTTCATTTTTGCCGTTAGCAAATACTAGTTAAAAATTAAAGCTATTCTATTTCTTATACGGTAAAGGTCTATTAAATCTTACAACAGATATCGTAGCTTTAAGTTAAAAAAGCAAATTAATTTAACTTATAGTAAGCACCACAATACATTGAAAGCACCGGTGATTTGAGAACGAATAGAAACATAACTTTGCCCACTAGTTTATAGGTATTAATCATTATATTACAGCCTTTTTATTTAGATCAACTTTCAAAACTTAATCTAGTCTAGAAATTTGATTTTGCAGATCTGTTTTCCAGTCGCCGGTAGGATAGGCCTTTTTTTTTTCGTTTGTAAATGCTCTAGCATACTGCGCTACCACGGGGAGATAGCGCAGTTATGTGGGACTTTAACCCACTAAAACTCCACGGGGTCCTCCTGTGCCGCTTATGACGGGAACACGGGAACGCGTAAGCATACATCCACGAACTCGCCGCGGCTGTCCGTCTCCGGACCCTCCTCTGGGGTTTTACCCCCATCACTGGCGCACCAGAACATTGTACGCCGTGACCACCCCAGGGACCAAACCAGCACATGGGTGCCAGACGACCCCGTGCGTGGCACCTAGGTCCCCCTGTGACGGGTCAGGACAGTGACCGCGCCACCTACCAGTTTTCGGCCGCAGGGGATAGGGAGAACGGCCAATGCTATACCAGCACTCCTCTCCCGCTGCGGCCTCCAACCCTCAGCCGCAATGCCTACAATACCACATCGCGGCCCGCCTCAGTTGCGATGGCGCCCACATGGCACCTACAGAAGTAGCCGACGACGTAGCGGCCAAGAATTGCCGCTACGTCGTCGGCTTATCGGCAAAAGCCCTGACGAGCGGCCCCTCCTCGGGGTCCTCTTCGCTTCACCGTTGTTGTCCAAGCCACGGCTACTGAGCCCCCCCGCCTCGACAATGCGGGAATTCGCTTCCACCGGGGGAGAGGAGGGAGGATAGGCCTCCTCCAACCTTTTCCATTTCTTTCTTTATTTAAGCCACTCTATTCCACATCACTCCTGTCACTTGTCTGATGTCGTCTCACCTTTTCCGAGGTCTACCTCTTATCTTTCTCTGGGTACCATCATGTCACAGTTTTACTCCATTTGTCCTGCCCTCCTACGATATGCCCTGCCCATTGTGCCATTTGAGCCTTCTGATTTTCTATGTTATATCTGTGTATTTATTACCTTAACCATTATCAACGTATTGTTCTTGTTGTGTGTGTATATGTCGAGCTCTTCAAGTAGTAATTTCCCCTCGGCTTAAGCTACAACAGTTGTGTGTCAATCAAGTCGAATGCTTGACAGTTGTGGTTTCCGCCCGCTTTGTGATGCACTTTGTAAGTCATGTCCACCTAGACAGACGGTGGAATTATATTATGTGTTAGTACTTCATTATGATGCAGGATGAGGGACCAGTGGTGGCCCGGTGGTAAAGGCCGCGACTTACACGTTGTAAGTCGTGGTTTCGAACAAAGGCAGGAGCTGTGCTTTGTGTAAATCATTTCATCACTCTCAAAACTCAAAACAGTGAAGGAAAACATCGTGAGGAAACTGGCATGTCCTGAAACCAAAAATTCGAAGATATGTTACTTCCACTAACCCGCACTGCTTGATTGTGGATACTGGATTAGGGCCTCATCCAGAGAAGGCCTGTATACCAGCAGAGGGCACATTAAAAGGCTGATGATGATTTCATTATGCTTGTACAGGATTAAATTAATTAGTAAAACTCCGCAGATGTGAAGTCTGAAATCTTTATTGCATCCATAACATCAATCCAGCAGATTATATTAACTTTCACGCGGTCTTCAGTCCACCTTAAAGCCTTTCAACGCAGCGTCTTCAGTACTTTTCACCTTTGTTTTAAAACTTCTGTTCTACCTGCCTCCTACCCTCAGCTTCATGTATCGCGGGCGGGAGGCGGCCGGCTCGCGCTAAGTATACGCTTGGGATTCTTGGCACCAACCACTGATGTGTTTACGTACTGTAACCCTTTTATATTAATCACAATTTTGCTAATACTTACGAGCACCTGTTATTTTACAGGGAATTCGGGGCTAGCGGTTCACTTGTGTTTCATTTTTCGCTACGTGCTATAGTTTGGTCGCAGTTCTATTTTAGTTAGACCTGACGCTTTTGTGTGTTGTGTTAACGTGATAGAAAAATACGGAGAGCGCTGTATAAACACGACTGGTTTTACAAAGTTAGGTTTAATATTGTCACACTTCCAAATATCCAGATAAATAGCAATATTTCGACATAAGATAAAAAATAACGAGGTCTTTAGAAATAACCTTGACTCTTAATTTTATATCTGAGATCAAAATTTCTACAAGAACTTCCACAACTCAATACTTTCAAAGCCAAGATAAGGCAGTTAGCCGCACTTTTCTTAGAACATAAAATGTAATCGGCGCTAACACAAACCGAGATTAAAATACGCACAACTTTAATCAATCTGTTAACTGCGTACTCGGCCGTTTGATAAGCAGATAGGTTGCGAATTGAGGAAGTTTAATTTACCTTACAACTCGAACATTTAAACACTCATTGCAATCTCGGATATCCAACATATTTAAAGCTATTATTTACGCTTGCCTTCGAAAGTTTCTGGTTCTGACAAGTGCCAAGCTGGAGCCGGTACTTACCATTTAGTTAATTAAAAGTCAGTTAAGTACAAAAACAGTCCAAATGAAGGTAAACTGGAAAAGGCTACGGTTAGACAAATTGTGTTCGGTGTTAAGTTAGCAAATAGTTGACTGGCTGACGGCTTGTAATAAATTGGACGAGAATTTTTTTGACGATCTTTGAAGTATTACTGAATAAACAAGTTTTGAAGCTGTAGAGTTCTGTTGAGTAGTAAATCATGATAATAATTTCAGCCGAAAGACGTCCACTTCTGAACAAATGTCTCCCTGATGTGCAGCCACATCGGCCGGTGCGTTTGCCGAATGATATTTCCATGACACCGAACTCCAACAGCTTCATTTTTTTACCACAGAGTAGTCGCGTCATAGCAACGCTCGTACAGCATTGGCGGATAATTTCTGCATGGTGGCTCCGTAATTGGCGCGAATATGACAGCTTGTTTCCGCCAGTCGGGCTTCAAACTTCAGGATAAGTATAATTGCGGATTGTAGCGGATTCCCACAACCCTAACCAGTTCATAGGTCCACCTGGTGGGAATAGTGAATATTCAACACAAATGTCCAAATACCTGCCGCCTTACATGTTTTTGTATTGATGGCACAAGGATGCGTATCACTGTAATAGACATCGGCATGATTCAGAGGAGTCCATTGTTCGATATTAACTATAGAGACTAAAAGTCGAAAGCTGAGCAGACATTGGTCGAACAAATGACAGATACAGTACATTAACAAAAAATCATGAATTTGTAGCCAATTCTATAAATATGTTAAGTGAAAAACGCTTAGACGCCACTCAGTCACTTCCGTACTCTAGCTGCTATCACCACGCCTTCTCAGTTGGCTAGTTAGCTATTTTAACAAAAAAATTCAACCGCCTCCCAAAAATAACACTACAAAGTGAAAAATAACATCAATTTCGATATTCGGTGTTCCTGTTTTTATTTCTTCGTTTTTTAACGGTGTCAGTGTTTTGTAAATACGTTTTTATTTTTTAGTTGTGGTACCTACATAATGTGCAAGATCTATAGTAATACATATAATGCAAAAAGTTATGCAAAAATAAATTACCCGCAAATAAAACATGTACATAACCGATGAAATGAGAGGGTACCAGGGTGAACTGTACATATCTGCGTACTCCTTTAGAGCGTACCAGCGTGATGTTATATTATGAAATGGCATAAAATATAAACAAACTTGCGATTGCAGCAATCCCGAGAGAATTGCCGTTGTCATTGAAGAGTTTTGTTGTATATCTCCGAAGTTGTTCATCAGATCTTCACCAAATTCAAAGGAAGCACCACCATTCAAATAAAAAAAATAATCATCAAAATCAGTGCACCTAGGAAAAGTTTGGAGGTAACAAACATAAAAAAAAAATACAGTTGAATTGAGAACCTCCTCCTTTTAGAAGTCGGCTAAAAATACAAATTATTGTATTCAAATGGAGTGACCGCTTTAGCTTGTGGTATTCTGCTAAACAGAACCACATATTTTTAAGTCTATTTACAATTCATAACAAACCATACCTTCATATCTGTTGATATTGTATCAACTTTTGTAATTCATTTTTATATTTTTTTCTATTGTTATCATCTGAAAAGCATACTTTTAATTATCTCTGATTGTTTTAATATCAACAACTTAAATTATATTGCTAATTTGTGAAATTTAGGAATATTTTCTACTGTGACATTTTCATCTGACATGACATCTGTCTGTCTATTTTATTTTTCTTAAACCATAGACCGTAACATAGGTACCATTGACTAGACCAGCTTTAAGCTAGGTGTACATTATTATAAGCGTAGCGTAGACTGACCCCTTTGTGAAACGTTTTTATTCGTTCCGGCCTTTATTTCTTAATTGAAATTTGAATTTAAAATGGAGACGATATGACACAGAACTATGAAAAACGGGCGTCAGTTTTTAGTTTGGAATCGGGACTGAACGCGGAAAGTCGATTGACTTTTGAGTATTATAATACCAAGTGTATTTTATATTATGAAAACTCTTAAAACTGTGAATTTCCAATTTGTGTAAGTGGATTACTTTCTGAAGTGCTCAATTTAAATATATATTGTAAAAACCGAAAAGAGAACATTAATTGCTTGAATCTTACCCTCGACGATCATCTCTTTGACATCAAAGGCCTCACTGTTTGGCGTATTAAGTCATAGCCGGCCTCCACATCCCTTACTGCCTACGTAATTACCCGTATGCCTGTCTATCCGTCCTGCTAACCATTATACTGCCTATCTGCCTGATTGCCTGCCTTCATCATCACCACCCGTGGTGCCTGCTCACCTGCCTACCTGCCCGATTGCCTGTTTGTCCGAAGTGGTGCCTGCTCATCTGCCTAGCTCTGGCATTCCACGTCGTCCTGTCCCGTCCTGCTGCCTGGTTAGCTGCCTACCTGTAGCAACCCTTGTCGAGTGAAGCCGGCGTCTTAGATTTATACCTTATATCCTTTTTCTAATTTTAATTACCTTTTATTCTTATCTTTATTTTTAACGTGGCTTACGTTAAGCTCACCGGAGCTTCAAGTAACACTTCAAGCTCCACAATTCGTTTGCCGATAAACAGGATCTTCTTAGGTCTTCGGATCTCGACGTTTAGGGTTAATCTTCCCACTACTGGGAAACAGGCCTTCTCTCTCTGAGAGGGAATGAGCCGTCCGGGTTCCGCGGGATGGTGAATGTCGCATGTCTTCGAATTTTTGGTTCTAAGACATACGACATTAACCAACCCACATCGGACCCGCGGTTTCCTCACGATGTTTTCGTTCACCGTTTTGAGTTTATTCGTTTAGGTACCTACTGATTATGTAAAAGTAAAATCAATATCTATCCACATTATGATTTTGTTTCAAACTTATTTATTATTTGCATTTCAGAAATAATTTACAAAACTTGATTAGCAGCTGCGACACAAAATAAAAATCTTTTAATCAAACCGCAGAACTTTATTAGATTTAGGTATTGTTTCAATTTATTTAATTTATAAAGAAAACGAATATTAAATATTATGTAAATGTATACCACCCCTTCCCAACTGGTATCCGATGAAAACTTCTGAGACAGAATATTATTGAATACATTATTTTGTGTTAATCTGAGCTAGGAAAAAATAGAAAGGTTTCAGTGTTTCTTTGAACATAGATTAGAAGGGCAGCATATACCGATTTCTTTCATGTTTCCGTTAAAAAGTTTGGGTACTAAACTGATTAGATTTACACAATGACTACATGTACCTATTTTCATGTTCTGTTGCTACTTAAGTAGGTACTGGAGTTAAAAAGATATAACTTGAATAAAAATTCGAAAGCAATTGACTGTTGTACTTTTTGCAGAACTACGTTTGAGACTGCATATACCACATAAGTCCTCACTAACACAAATTATCGTCTTAAGCAATATCCATAAGTCTTACAATAATGACTATGTTAAAGTTGAGCTCTATAATTCTTTCAATAAAATTTAAATTTAGGAAAATATTTTCCGAGATATACGGTAAAAGTTTTGAGAGGAAACTTAAGACTTACGACTTACGATCCTGTCTAAGTAAAGACTGTTCCCTTGATAGCTTTTTGAAACTCCTCTATTCAGGGACTAATTTATTATATTTTTAATTTAAATAAAATGTGGTTAGGCTTTTGTGTAGCAAGAAGCGACATCACTATTTTTTGTACGGGCTGACTTAACAAGGACCGTAATTGAAATGATTTTAAAATTTAATTTTAAGCTTTGTTGTGATAGCTGAATGAATAAAAGTAAAACTGAATTTGGAACAAAACTAGATTTGGGTAGAGATTAGTTAGACGTCTGTCAGTTTTTAACCAAGATTAATGTTAGCATCGTTCTAAAATAACTGGCTTGAATTTGAACGAAATTTAAAATGAAATTTAGAATGAGACGAAATTTAAAACTTGTATAAAACGCACACTATGCAGGCTGGCATATTATAGGTTAGGGGAATACATCGCTGATAAAAATGCTTGGCCCAACGCTATTCCAGCTCCACAGCCACTAGGGCACAAAAACAAGTGATAAGCAGAAAAGTTCTGAAGTATTGTTGGACCTGCTGAAGACTGTATGAATATATTTGTGTTGTATAAACTCAATTTATTTTTGGATTATATAACTGCACAGCACATTTATGTGAGTACTATGTACCAACTGTAATTCTACCATTTACTGTACCTATGTGTCGTTCGTTGACTTCAGTGTGCCCTGGCAGTTGATGGCTGGCTCTCTCTAATGTCTCTCTGATGGTGGCACATGTGTTTGATCATTCGGTTCCCTTCATGATGGTTGAGCTGACTGGTGCCGATCCATGTGTTATGTTCGTGAACGGGCGCCAGCAGTTGGTCATATCTTAGCTACCTCCGCCTGTTTTTAATTACCTATTTATTGTATTTTTAATTGTTTGTTTTACTCTAGACGCTTTTAAGTGCGTTTTTTTTTTACATCGTTCTCACGTATATGTATTTTTCGTACAAGATTATTGTAACCAAATACTTGTAAAACACTTTTTTTTTTTAAAGATTAAGTGAGGAGTTTCGTCTCCGTTCTTCTCCATAACAAGCTACATTGCCGAATGGACGGTAGAATCAATTATCATTACATTTAATTTCTATTGTGACGTTCGAAAGTTTTAAAATCTCTTCGCAATTATACTTATCCTAACGTTTGAAGCCCGACTGGCGGGAACGAGCTGTCATTTTCGCACCAATTACGGAGCCACCATGTCTGCAGAAATAATCCACAAATGCTGTACGAGCGTTGCTATGACGTCAATACTCTGTGGTATATCGGCGACGCGGGAAATTCTTAAGTCCAATGTTTCAATGAAGCTGAAGAAAATTGTGTTGGACTCTTGTATCCTATCTTCTCTCACCTATGCAACCCAAACATGGAATTTCAATAAGCAAACCAGAAACAAAATATTAACAACACAAAGAGCCATGGAACGGAGCATTCTAAATCTAAAATTGATACACAAAAAGAGAAGCACAGATATAAGAAAAACAACAAAGTTGATTGATGCTCTAGAACACTGCAAAAGACTAAAATGGAAGTGGGCCGGCCATATTGCACATATGAGCGAAGACAGGTGGGCCAAGAAGATTACCCCGTGGAAGGGACCTGTTGGCAAGAGAACCAGAGGCAAGCCAGCAGAGAGATGGCTCGATGAAATTTTTGAAAGCAGCGGGCAAAGACAGGACTGAAAAAGCGAGGGACGGAACTAAACGGAGAAAAATGGAGGAGTCCTTTACTCTATAGAGAGGTGCTTAATAAATAAATAAAGAAAATCAAGAAAAAAATATAATTATTGAATTGAACTGTATAATAATGGTGTTTAAATTGAATAAATGTATAATAATAGTAATTGAATTGAATCATTGTAAAATAATGAAATTGCATTGAATAATTATATAATAATAATATTTAAATTTAATAATTGTATTAAAACAGTAATTGAATAACTAGATATTAATAATAATGATTGAATTAAATAATTATATATAATTATTATTTAAATTGAACAATTGTATAATTTCTTAAAGAAATTATTTATTATATTTTACTAATACATAAATTGCATGCTCTTTCATCATTGTAAATTGAATTTTATTAAGGAAATAAAAGGTTTTTTTTTTATTTATTTTATTATGTTCTAGGAATATTGAAATTAAAATAGGAAGTAAAATATGACCTTGGAAAAAAACAAATAACAATTTTAATAATTGTGTCCTTTCTTCCAAAAGGATACGCATTCCACAACAACACTCGTATCCTTTTGAGGCAAAATAAACATTCCATTTAAACAATAATAATTAAACAAACCAAGACCGGCCCTAACTGAGCTATCCTGAAATAATTCGGACACTGGCGAAAACGTCCCAGCTTCTCCTAAATTGCCTTTAAGTCTAACGTTGGTTTCACATATTTCTATATGCTCTAATCGGATCCCCGGGCACGAAATAGATAGGGTACTAAAGGCCTACCTACCTATGAAAAGAGAAAAGACAATCCCGTGCACACATAGACGCATTCAAACGGCGATCTTAAAGAAAAGAGAGACGCGAGTGCGCTTACCTTGCTGTACGTGAAGCATGTCTATGTGTGCGTCCGATTTCACTCATCACATAGAGTCAACCTTCTGTCCACTTACCTTGTGCCCCCATCGTCCCGTAAAGTCAATATGTGCGAGGAACATCGTCCTTAATGGCCCCAATCAGTCAAAAAAGGGACACAAAACAGAAATTAAGAACATTTATAGCCACTTATCGAGCGATTAATGTAAATTAAGGTATTCGTTTTTTAATTTCTTTTCAACAACAAGTTTTAATGTTTCTTAAGTTTTAACGCTTCCGGCCGTTTAATAGTTTAACTTGAGAACTGGCGACTTTTTTATTACGTCAGGTTTAAAGGAGCTATATTGTTAATGAAGGAAAATGCTTATGTGCCTGTAATTTCACGAACACCTGTGAACAGATAATTTAAACTAGAACAGGCATGATATCTTTATTGGCGACATAAATCCTACTACTATTATAAATGCGAAAGTTTGTGAGGATGGAAAACTACTGACCGGATTTTGATGGAACTTTGCTACAATTTATAAAGAAAGAAGTACTAGATAATATTACCGTGGAACATTAAAGGCAAAGGCTCAGCTAGCTTCCAAAAAGTTGGGGATACTTGCAAAGGTGAGAAGGCACTTCACGCCGGCACAGCTGCTCAACTTGTATCATGCGCAAGTGCTTTCATGCGTGGAGTAGTGTTCTCATCTCTGGGATGAATCTGCCAAATACCTGCTTGATGCACTAGAGTCGATCGGAAAGCGGGCCAAAAGGCTTATCGAAAATGAAGCAATGGTCTAGTCAAAGCTCCAGGGTCTTGAACATCGTCGCCGAGTTACCAGTTTGTCGTTATTTTATAGATTATATTTCGGGGAGTGTGCGATGGAATTGCATGATCTTTTGCCGCTTAGCCCGTTTCATCATCGGTCTACCAGACGTACGGCGATGCGCCATCGATATAAGGCGGACATCCCACACATACGCACAAAACGTTTTGGGAACAATTTTATTATGCGTACAGCAAAGGAGTGAAATTTCCTGCCGGAGTCTGTTTCCCAACAGCTACAATCTAGGGATATTTAAGTCAAGAGTGAAAACGTTTTTTCTAGGCAAGCGTGCCTCACCGTCGACCACATAATCGCTTATCATCAAGTGAGATAGTGGTCAAGCGCGAGCCTATAAAAATAAGTACTAATGCCACTCGGGCGGATCCGCGGGCATCAGCTAGTTAGGTATAAGTAGATAAAGCTTTCGTCAGTCAATACAAAAGTGACATTCTTTAAATGCTAACGATTGTCACAACCAAAGTTTTTGGGATTGATGTCACGATCCAATAATTTTTTGGCAGAAAACATGAAACAAATCTTGCCAAAGGGTATCGTGCTATAGATAGTTCAACTCATCTTTGCGCGCGGCGCTATGTGTGGGTATGCAATTGAAGTTGTTTGCTCGGACGACGACTGCCGCGTCACTGCCACACAAATGCATTATGTATAGTTACAAGCGCACGCACAGCGCACCCACACATAGCGCCGCGCGTAAAGCTGAGTTGAACTATTTATATAGGTACAGATGTTGGGTTGTAAAGTTCAGATAGGCAGTAGCTCCATGAAAATTACAGCTAACATGCGGAGAAACTGCAAGTCGATACCAGCATCATCAGCCTTTTTAATGTACCCAGAAGAAAGGAATGAAGAAGGGAATGGGCGGTAATCCACTGCGCGAGCCCAATGCGGGTTGGTGGATGTCACATGTATTCGAATTTTTGTTTCTAGGACATGCCGGTTTCCTCACGGTGTTTTCCTTCACCATTTTGAGAGCAGTGGTGGTGAAATAATTTACATAAAGTAAAGCGCCTGCCTGGGTTTGAACCCAGGACCTACAACTTATAAGTTGCAGCCGATACAACCAAGCCACTCTTACATAGTTGGGAAACTAGCTGTGCTGATTAATTGTTAGGCCCTCTTTATTCTCTAGAAAGAAAAGAAAATCGTATTTAAACTGTCGCAGTTTGAACTCGTTACCTCGAAATAGATACAAATATGGCTGTTGTATAAAGTTACCAACACACAATAATCAACAACAACAGACCTTCAACCCTGAAGAGATAAATGAATAGCGGCAAACCGACCATGTTACGAGTATATTAGAAGGTCATGATTATTCATACTAATACTTGTTTAAACAAGATCGGCTTGTGTAAACTAGCATCACCCGCTGTTTATCTTATAAGATATGTAGGTACGTATACGTTTTATAAGTTGGATGTTACGTAATTAAGGGTTCAGCATTACACCTCCATCGAAGCTCTGCCAAATGGAATGAGGTTGTGCAAAGCAATGTCCATGACTAAGACAAACCCACTATCATCTGTAAAAGATGAGAATGGGTATCTAACGGAAACTGGACAGAATGTATACTGCGCGACAGCGATGAAGAGGAACCAGTCACAAGGGACGAGCTCACAAGGCACACGTCCAAAAATAACTGGCTCACGGCAAAGAAAGTGGTAGATGAGAATAAACTGAAGCTTGCCATAGCGGGCTTCCAGCCTCTCAAATCCCCTGGTCCGGATGGCATCTACACAATACTATTGCAAGAAGGGGCATCTGTTTTGATACCTCATTTGAGTAAGCTCTACAGAGCCTGCATAGCCTTTGGGTACGTACCCAAGGCATGGAGGGAAGTCAAAGTCACTTTTATACCGAAGGTAGGTAGACCGACTTACGAAAAAGCTAAAGCTTACAGGCCAATTAATCTATCATGCTTTCTCTTAAAAGCTCTGGAGAAACTGGTAGACAGGTACCTAAGAGAGGGACCACTTAAAATCTTCCCTCTACATAAACTACAGTGCGCCTACAGCCCTGGCAAATCTACAGAAACGGCATTGCACTATGTTGCGAGTCGAGCCGAGGCTGCGCTAGAGGGACAAGAGATCTGTGTCAGGGCTTTCCTCGACATAGAGGGAGCCTTCGACAAGACAACATTTGAGTCCATACGCATCGCTGCAAATGAACATGGCATCAATGATACCACGTGCAACTGGATTGACTATATGCTGAGAAGCAGAATAGTCAGATCGGAACTGATGGGAGACAGACTTAGTGCAAAAACAACAAGAGGTTGTCGACAGGGTGGAGTGCTGTCACCATTATTATGGTGCTTGGTAGTAGACTCGCTACTTACCAAGCTCAATACTGGACCATTCTACACAGTAGGCTATGCAGATGACATAGCCATAATGGTTAATAGTAAATTCCCGAACATAGTCTCTGGATTATTACAACAGGCATTGAGGATGACAGAGGAATGGTGTACAAAGAACCACCTCTCTATCAACCCAAGCAAAGCAGTCATTGTTCCAATCACGAGGAAGAGACAACTAGGAAACCTAGGAGAGCTCTCCCTCAATTGAATAAAGCTGCCCTGGTCTACCGAAGTTAAATATCTGGGTGTAACGCTTGATAAAAAACTCAGGTGGAAAACTCATGTGGAAAATATTACGACAAAGCCCTACGAGTGTTCGGCATGTGTCGTTCCACCTATGGTAAAACTTGGGGGTTAAAGCCCAAAGTGATACGATGGCTGTACCGGACAATGATAATACCTATTATCACATACGGCAGCATAGTGTGGTGGCCCAGAACATAGCTTGCCTCGTGCAAAGCGCCACTCACCAGATTACAAAGAACAGTGTGTCTAGGCATCACGGGTGCTTTCAGGACAACACCTACGGCAGCGATTGAAAGATACCTCAATATCCCTCCTCCGCATATGATGGTTGAATTCGAGGCAAGGAAGACATTACATTGACTTGCTGTGGCTGGACTATGGGATGCCTCTAAGCCAAGGACCAACCATACAAAGTTTGACGGGAATGAAGGCCTGGATCGGGTAACAAGCATGTTATCCGATAAAATGCAAACTATGTTTGTGTTTGAAAGGTCTTTCAAGGTCCAAATCCCTACAATAGAGGACTGGACGAAGGGAATCGATCCACCAGAACAAGACAGTCTGGTGTGGTACAACGATGGATCCAAAATGGAATCAGGTACAGGGGCGGGAATATACGCAAAAGGTTACAAATGTAGCAAAAGCCTAGGGAAAATGGCAACTGTATTCCAAGCGGAAACTTATGCCATAATAACCTGTGCTCAAGAGAATATAGACAGAGGAACCAGAGGTAAATCCATATATATTCTTAGTGACAGTCAGGCTGCAATCAAAGCCATGGCATCCTACAAAGTGGACTCCGGACTTATTCTGGATGCTGTCCAAACCCTAAACAGGCTTGGGAAGCACAACAGGGTAAGACTGATGTGGGTCCCTGGGCACAAAGGAATCCAAGGTAACGAAATGGCAGATGAACTGGCAAGAGAGGGCTCAGTAAATGACTTTGTGGGTCCAGAACCATGTGTAGGCATCTCGACGTGCCTCGTAAAAGCCGCATTTAGGGAGTTTGCAGATCACAGACAGCGAACTCATTGGCTATCTAGCACCGGTCTACAACACTCCAAGAAATTCCTAGGCTCTACGTTCAAAGCCCGGGAATGCATTTGGAACATGAGCAGGGGGCAAATCCGCTACCTGCTTGGGGCCTTTACTGGGCACTTTGGAACCAACGACATGCTCATGAAGATGGGTCTAACCGCGACACCCATGTGCAGGTTGTGTGGGGAACATACGGAGCGCATGGAGCACCTTCTTTGCACATGCGATGCACTGGCTGGTAAGCGAATGAGTCTCTTAGGGGCTGGATATCCAAGACCAGAAGACTATAGGCTCATATCTCCCAGTCTCGTTGTAAAATTCATGAAAAGAGTTTTCAACGAGATTGGGGAGGAGTAAGGTATCTAGGGGACCACAATAAATCCCAATGGGTCGAAGTGTCCGAGTTGTTTCTCGGCCCCTCCACAAGATATGATAAGAATTAAGGGTTCACGTTTTGATGTTTTGCTCCCGCTATCTTCAGACTCCTAATTTCATGATGAGCCCGCTCTCGACCTCAATCCCGCTTGATAGAAAGCGGTGGATAGGCCTTCGATGGCGCAGGAGTGCCCAGAAAATGCCAGTTCACTCATGCTTTGAAGACAGGTAATATGTGTGGTAGTGAACACAAATACTGTCAGAGAGTTCCACACGGCTGTGCGCATGATAAATGTCCAGTCATTATTTGGCCAAAAGGTGTCTATTGATGGACACAAGCACAAGCATACATGGCCACAACGATAGGCTTGATTTCCCCTGTAATATACTGATATACAGAAAAAGCTTGTCCAAGTTGCCGATCAATAATCTATTATAGCTATTATGATTGATTGATCCTAATAGCACAATAACAGTTAACAATTGACACGACACGAGATTCAACTAAAGATAAAAATATTATTTGGGGTAACTCACGAACCAAAAGTTACTTTGATGAATGGATAAAAGCCTGGTCGGATAGGTTTGGAGTTGCTGTAAATCCCAATAAGTGCCAAGCGATCATCATTGGGAGTCCCCGCAACATCGCTAAGGTGGATTATGCAACTTTGCCACCTGTTCTGTTCAACGGTACGATTGTTCCGTTTAGTACTGACGTGAAGGATCTTGGCTTGCACATCGATAGTACCCTTAACTGGCGTACTCAAGTTGCTAGTGTCAGTCAGAAGGTCACTGGAACGTTGCGGGCTCTGTATCGTTTAAAAAAATTATTATCTTCGAACACGAAGGCAATGCTTGTGCAGACCCTAATTTTTCCTATCATCGATTATGGCGACGTGTGCTATTATGACCTGAATGCAGATCTCCTCAACAAACTTGACTGTCTTCTAAATTACTGCATTCGATTTGTTTTCAATTTGCGTAAATATGATCATGTCTCTGCGCATCGGTCACTTTTAAAGTGGTTACCTATACGCCAGCGCAGAGAGCTAAGGGCACAGACTACCTTGTTTTCATTTCTTGACTCTTCCAACTCCCCTTGTTATCTGACCCCTCACTTTCAATACATTTGCACCAACCACAACAAAAATCTTCGCTCTTCACATAACCGTCTTCTCCAATGTCCCACTCACCGCACTGACTTCATTCACTGTTCTTTCTTTGTTCAGTCTATTTCGCTGTGGAATGCGCTTTCTCAAGACATCACGATGGCAACCAACCGATTGGCATTCAAAGTGAAAGCTCGAGAGCATGTACGTAAGAAGTTGGCAGTAGTATCGTCACAGCGATAATTTTCTCCATTAATCTGCTACCACTAATTGTTTAAGTATATTCCTGTATTTAGTTTATTCAGTGTACATGTTTGAGTATCTATTGTATTTATAGTATGTATGTATAGCTTTGTATTTAAACAAACTTACCTTAGGTATCATTTTTAACTTTAAATATTGCACCTACCACTATTTGCCTCTGCATCACCCAAAGGTCGACTGGTAGAAAATACTTACGGCATTAAGTCCGCCTCTGTACGTTTGTGTGCATGAAGTAATAAATAAATAAATAAAAGGAACGAATTATTTACCACCAACAAAAATCAATCTGCTTAGCAAATGGTTAGTCGACTCTTCAGCTTTTCCTCAGCCAGAGAATCAGCATTGCCATCCAACGTGGCAATCCTGCCAGCGTTTTGGGCACTTTTCATGTTGACAGCGATGTTGACGAATTTTTGTCGCCCTATGCAGAGCCCTTTTTAAACCAAATGCAACTGAATACCAGTATACTACATGGAGCGACTGCCTTATTGACCTACACAACCCGGTAACTGGGTAACATGTCACCCCTTCGAAGAACTAGTGTCATCATTTCAGGCTTCTGCCTACCCTTAATGGCTGTCTAAGATCTACTAACCATCATGTATTCATACATGCAAACATTTGTAAGGTAACTTTTCTTACTCACCAGCCAGCTCAGGGGTAGATGTTCAGGATGAGACAATTGCAGGGATGATTTCGCATGAGGGTCGACATAAGTAAAAGTCATACTATTTGGTCAACCAGTTTAATAACACACAGGCATCACTGCAGCACCACAATTTAAAGGTTACACTTACTTGTGTATGGGATATAAACTACCCATATAACTTAGCATCAGATGCATTATATCACAATCAGCATCGCTCCACTGTGCAGATGGTATCCAGTATTTTACCGGTCAAAATATCATGGGTGTTCGGAGCCTGTTGTTGAATGCTGTATAGCTGTTCCTATTTCACGTCGTTGACCATATTTTATTATTTATTGTTATATTCAAAATTAGTCTTAACAAGCCCTGTCGATGGGAAAAATGCGGTATTAGCATCATACAAGCACATGTCTCACAAGCATGAAAATATAGTTTAATTCCACTAATACTCACAGCGCTTGTTGGCACATAATATTTTATATTTAGGGCTGTTTCCCTGCCGCCTCCGAGTCATTTTAGATTACTTTATTTTCTTTTCTTATGGGATTTTATTTCTGGACCAGCTCCATATCCATTAGCGATTGAAAAGAAATGTCAATCTTGTCGGCCATAGACACTGAGCATTTTATTAACCAATAGAGACGTCATGTCTATATTTTCTTTGAGTAATTATATTTACCAGAAATTAATAACCTAGATATGTAGGAAATTGTGTGCTTGTTGGATTATATTAATACACACAATATCTAACAGGTTTTATAAAGAATTATAATAATTTCGCACCAACCTCAACGCCATCTAGTGCACAAGTGCCTCAACCACCTAGTGACATACCCAGATGAAAGAATACACCTGATAATAAATATGCCTGACACCAGATGTCGCTGAAAGTCGTTACGGAAATTTATTCGTTACCGTCAACACTGTATATATTAAGCACCAAAATGATACAAACGTCGACCCAGCTTAAGAGGGAAAATGCAAACAGTATAACTCAGCTGCCAAAATATTAAACTCCTAGGCTTTGTTCCAAGACGTACGATCAAGACATGTAAACATAGCGCAGTAATGTGCAAGACAGGCAACAACTGCCAGCCTTGATTAAGACATAAATATGCAGCAACGGTACAAAACATGTATGCCCCGCGTGAACAAACCCCATTCCGCCATAGTTCCCGTTTATATGTCCATTTTGAATTTTATTAATATTTCGTCCTGTACACGTGGCGGAGATGACTAGCGTTAAGGAAATGGTGGCGAAAGGTTAGTTTAGGCAATTATAGGAAAGCAAACTTAATAGATTGAAATTTTGGTCGGGTTTGAAGGTGCTTCACGTTATGTAAAACGGAATGTCTGTGAAATGTAAAAAGCAGATAGAGTTGCGAGCTAAATTGTAGCAATGTTAGAGGAATTATAAAAAACAAGGCCGATTGCATGAATTATTAATTGAATGGCTTTGTTGCGTTCCAGCGTACTCGTAAATACGCGGTTAAATTTTAATGTTTTTTTTAGAGAAATTATCACGTAACATTACGCCTGTTATTCCGACGGGCGAGGAGGATTTCTAAGATACAGGCAACTGCCTAGTTTGGAAATCAGGATTAAACAGTTTTTATATTTTGGCTTGCCATTATGAATAAATAAATAGTTATTATTTGTCCTGAATTCAATTCAATCGGTCGGGGTTTGGGTTTTTTTTTTTAAACCTGGGTTTAGAATTGCCCGATAACGCGTTAACACTAAGTGGGTCTAATGTGGTCAAATTCAACATTTTTTCTTTTGTTTAAGGAATTCTACTTTCAGATAATATTATAAAATGTGAATGTCTGTAAGTTTGTGTGTAACTCAATCACGCCTCAACGCTTGAACGAATTCGGTTGAATTTCGGGCGATGCTGTTGGCAAATACTAGTTAAAAATAAAAGCTATTATATTTCTTATACGGTTAAGGTCTGTTAACTCTTACAAAAGATATCGTAGCTTCAAGTTAAAAACGCAAATTAATTTAACTTATAGTAAGCACCACAATACGTAGAAAGCACCGGTGATTTGAGAACGAATAGAAACATAAGCAATATTAACTGTCTGTCGTTTAAACAAGTTAATAATTTGAGCAAGTTAAACTTAATTGACTGGAAGGGAAGACTTCACTCGTGATGGGCTTTCAGCTGAAGAAAGTGCTGAAATTATGTCAGACACCTTCACTTACTGTGCTGACATTGCCATTGGTCGTGGATCTTTGACCAATATACGTAGATGTGATTGGTGGTGTGACTACCTAACTGAACAGCGTAAAAATTATCGCCGAGCGCGTAAACATCTTAACAAGCTTAAAAAACGTAAGGTTACCGGTGACCCTCTTTCCATTGCGTTAAATACGTTTAGAGTTGCCAGGTCCCGCTACAGAGCATCGGTGGGAAAATCAAAGGGTAATTTATTGCGTAAAGTAGTAGAAAAATTAGATAAAGAAGGTCCGTGGTCTCCTTTATATCATGAGTTTAAAGCCAATCGATCAGTCGACCTCGCGTTTGTTCAGAATATTAAAGTAAATAATAAACACACTACCGGTATTGAGGAAACAACTAAAGTTTTGCTGAATACTCTTCAAATCAAATCAAATCAAATTATTTATTTTTGCAGAAAACACTGTAACAATGGTTTTATTAAAAGTACATGTTTCAAGTGATTCGACCGTAAGGCATGCAAAATTTGTACAATCATGGTTTATTAAAATCAAGATTGACATTGAAACACATAAAATGAGATAAAATACTCTAAGATATTAAATTAATGTAATGTCCTCCTTAAAATTATATTAATATAGATTATTTAATAATAAATTTAATTCATTCAATAATAATAATAATCAAAATATTTCAATGTCATTCCTAGTATTACTACAATACATTAACATATAAATTATTTGTAGACAAATGCATAATTTATTTATTATTTGATGTCACTGTGAGGTCTTGAGTTTGGAAAATTTATCATTTAAGAAGTCATTCAAATTATAGTAACATTTATCAACTAAAAGGCTCTTCAGATTTTTTTTAAATAAGGCAGTATTCATTGCCCTTATTTCTTTAGGTAGTTTATTGAAGATTTCAGGAGCCATCCGAAACACACTTTTGTGCATTAATGTGGTACGGGTTTGGCGCACACAGAGGCGAAGTGCGTCACGTTGTTGCCTATTATTGACTTCTGAGGCCAATGTAAATAAGTTATGATTGACCTTAACAAACATCGAAATCTCATAAATATATAGGCTTGGGAGAGGTAGAATTTTGTACTCCTGGAAATACGGTTTACAGGTCTCAACTATTTTAAGTCCAAACATAGCCCTTATGCATCGCTTCTGTGCTTTAAAAATTAGCTCAATATCAGTCGAATTTCCCCAAAAAATTATACCATACCTCAGGACTGGAGCAACCAAGCCATGATATGCAGTTAACAAGGTGTTGATACTTGCAATCTTTTTTAACTCATGTAGCGCATATACTGATTTATTAATTCTTTTGCATAGTGTTTCAATCTGGGATTTCCAATTTAATTTGTCATCTACATAAAGGCCAAGAAATTTTGTTGTTTGTACGTCAGATACAGCTTCACCCTTATAGTTAATCTGAGGCATAATTGCTTTCATACGCTGATTAAAGTGGATTATTTTAGTTTTCCCTATGTTTGCCTGCAGATTATTAATGTCTAGCCATTTAATGATTGCATTTAGGGTACTGTTTATATCATGCTCATAAGACGCTCTGTCATTACATTTAATAGCAACGGTGCTGTCGTCAGCAAAGAGTGTCATTGGGTTAGAGTTCGCATTTGGAAGGTCATTAATGTATATTATAAAAAATGGTGGTCCCAATACACTTCCTTGCGGCACACCATATTGTATTTTACGTCCCTTTGATAAGTATGTATCCTCCATTTTAGTTCTAATATTAAGTCTGTTAATTTGTGTATACTGAGTGCGGTTTTTGAGGTAAGTTTCAATTAATTTTAAGATGTTACCTCTTATGCCATATGTCTCAAGCTTATGTAATAAGATGTCATGTACCACGTGATCAAAAGCCTGGGTCATATCCATAAAGATGGCACAGGTCGGTATTCGCTTGTCGACATTGGACGTTATAATTTCCAAAAAATCATAGATGGCAAGATTGATACCTTTGTTCTGCCTAAATCCTTTTTGTTCCTTAGCTAGAATGTTATGGGTTTCAAAATATTTTACTAATTCATTACAAATATATTTTTCAAATTTTTTTGAGAATATTGATATTAGGGCAATAGGTCTATAATTATTCATATTTTCTTTACTCTCTTTTTTATGTATCGGTTTAATAATTGCGATTTTTAATTTTTCAGGATATACACCAGTCTCTATAGACAAATTCAGAATGTAACTAAGAGGCCGCGAGATACACTCTGTTACTAGCTTGATAACTTTAGTGCAGACACCGTCAAAACCTACACTATTGGTGTTTTTTAGACCTTTTATGATTTGTTTTATATCGTCTGGCAGACATGGCTTCATAAAAAATGAGTTAACTCTAGATTTTAGGTATTGCTTATGCTGATCTTTGTGAATAGTGTTAATCGGTGTTATCTTATCTACAAAATAATTATTAAATGCATTCGATATGTCATACGGATTTGTTACGATTTTATTATTCAATTTAATACATGGGATAGTTTCTAATGGCCTGTTCTGCTTTGCAGCGTTAATAGTTTGCCATACAGCTTTTGCTTTATTATTCGAGTTAATAATATTATAATTGTTTTGCGCTCGTTGGGTCGAAGACACAATCTTTCTTAGTCTTTTGGTGTATTGCCTTAGTTTTGATTTGTTATCTTTACTTGGGGTTTTTCTATATTTCCACAGTAATTCACGCTTTTTAGCACTACAAATCTTAACACCCCGTGAAACCCACTTGAGTTTTTTATGGCTGTGCATAGTTATAATTTTTTAGGGAAAACAAAGGTCATAAAACAATTTAAATGTATCTAAGAAAATGTTATATGCTATGTTTGGATCACAAGTACTGTACATATCAGCAAATGCCAATTGGCCTAAACAGTATTTGAATTTTGCCTGATTTTCCATACAAAAATCCCGTCGCCTGATTTTCCAGTACTTAATCATACATATATTTCTTACTTGACATTTCAACAACTGTGCGGTGTGGTCAGACAGTGCTAGGTCAATTACTTCTGACTTAAATTTTTTTCCAAAGTTATGGGCAAAATTGTCTATACATGTATTGCTCACATGTCTGGTAGGTTCTTTTAATTGTAATTTTAAATTATAATTTAGTAGTAAACATTCAAATTCGTTTGTAAACTTATTTTTATTTAAGATATTAATATTAAAGTCTCCAGCTACAACAATATTATGCTTATGATAGTGTTTATGTTGTAAGTTTAGGACCCTGTTCGGTTTATCAAAAAATATATCTATATTACTAGCTAAGGGTACTCTATAAACACAGACAATAACAATTTTGTAGTCTGTCAGTTCAATAGCAGAACACTCAAATGCTGAACAGACTGAACAGCTTGTCAGTGTTGATATTTCTTTGCAATTAAGCCCTTTTTTAACAAAAATACAAGACCCGCCTCTTTTTGTATTAGTTCTAGAGTAGCACGATACCAAGTTATAGTTAGGAATTAAACAAGAGTCTTCATGTCCAGACATCATGAAGTGCTCGGTGAGACAAATAACATCAATGTTCGACTTTTTTTCTAATAATTCTTGTAAACATACTGTTAATATATGCGACTTGGTCCGCAGCCCAGCAATATTTTGGTGAAGAATATTTAGATATTTAGGGGCGAAAAAGAGATTCAGATTCTGGGAATTCTTCACCTGTTAGTTTTCCTTTTACACTCTCTGTATTTTCTTGCTCGATTGCCAACAACAAATCAGAGAGGTCATTAAATATAATCTTCATACCATGATTATTTAAGGATCCAGAGCGTGTATACAAAGTATGGTGGTAACTTAAATTCAAATTAGAGTCCAAAAGATAGGCATGCTCATGGGTGACAATGTCCATATATAACATATTATTAAATACTTCCAGTCTTGAGTTATACAAATTATTGTAATTATAATAGTAATTAGATTTGAATGTTGGTAATGTAATTATAATATTAGTATTTTTAATGTTCTGTAGTATATATCTAATGTCAGTTATTGTATTATAGTAATTATTTGTCTTCCTGAAGTCTTCTTCACCAACCATAATTATGCAAAAATCATTCAATGTGAAGTTTGTAATTTTTATTTGCATATCCTGTAAGAGAGCTTTTATTCCAACATTTGGAGTTAAATAGTGACATATGTGGTACTTTCCAAGGAAGTAATCTTCTGCTAAGGCCAATATGTTATTGCTTTTATTTGCGCTAATAATGCAGAGATTGTTTTTAATTACTGTCTGCGAACAAGACACCCCATTAGACATTTGTTTATCTATAATCTCGACAGGTGGCTCCATCTGTGTCCTGGAATGTTGTGCTGTAGTATTCTGTTGATCTACTTTTAATTTATTATTACTCTCAATCAATATGGAAAAATCTGTTTGGGTTTGTTTGTTACTGCGAGGTTCTTTTGTTTGCTTTGAACTTTTTTTAGGGGTTTTGAGTGGGGATTGGCTTGGACTAGACACAATTTGTTTATAAATAGTATTTTTGTGAATTAGATTTTTGTTCTCCTTTTTTAGCGTCTCATTTTCTAGTATCAAAGAGTCTATTTCGTTATTGGCACTCGATAACTTAGTAGTAAGGCCATCAATCTGTTTTTTCGGTTCGGTAACGATGTCGACCTCTTCATCATCCGATATATCAGGAACGCTATGCATGGTGCCATCTAGTGTGTGATTCTTAAAACTATCATCTAGGTTCGTATCGGAGTGCGCTCGCACACGTCTAAACGTAATATTTTCTGCTTGATCCATCGCTGCAGATAGTAGGCTAAGTGCTGATACAATCCGATAGATGTCACTTTTCTCAGCTTTTGTTGTGATGACTAGTGTTTTTTTTATATTTTAATCATTGAAAACTAACTTAATTCGCAATTAATTCGATATCAGTGATAAAAAATGTTGTACCTGATACCTCTTATACCTGATGACTTACTAGCTAATGACAACGAATACCATCAACAGATCAGAGCGTGGGCAGCTGTACCACCTGAATCACCAGCGTCAGACCTTCCATCCACTGACGAATTTATTAACGTTGTCAAGAGGTTACCACTCAACAAGTCATCAGGTGAAGATAAAATATCTAATCGGATGATTATAGAAGCGTGTAAAACAGCCGGTGATGCGATTTTAACCGTTTACAACCGTTGTATTGCGGAGGGCGTATTTCCTCGTATTTGGCGACGCGGCTTTATACGAATAATCCCGAAAAGTGGCGACAAACCCCCGGACGACCCGAAGTCGTACCGGCCTATAACATTACTTCCATCTTTGGGAAAACTCCTGGAGCGCCTTATCGTTCCACGGTTGCTACCGGACGGACCAAAATTTCATAATAATCAATTCGGTTTCACTATTGGAAAATCTACCGTAGACGCGGCCCTTAATGTTCGGAAAATAGTTAATACATCTGAACATAAGTATGTAATTGGGATTTTTCTAGATATTTCTGGGGCTTTTGATAACGCATGGTGGCCAATGCTATTACTTAAAATGAAAACTCGAGGCTGCTATAGAAATATATACAATTTAGTTTACTCTTACTTTTTAAATGGTTCCGCGAAACTCAAACTCGGTCATCATTCCATGTCGAAGTCTCTCACCATGGGATGTCCTCAGGGTTCGGTTATTGGTCCACCTTTATGGAATTTAGGCTTTGATGATTTCCTCGCGATTCCGCTTCCAAGCGGCTGTTCATTAACCGGTTACGCGGACGACGGTCTTCTGCTCATTCAATCAAGTACTCGAGCTGGACTCGAGAAATTGGCTGACACTTGCCTACGATTAATATCTCAGTGGGGCGATCGTAACCGCCTGACCTTTGCTCCGCATAAAACTTATCAGCTCATTTTGAAAGGTAATCTTAAATCGTGTCCTACTATTAAATTTAATAACGTTCCGGTAAAAAGGAAGCAGTCCGTGTGCTATCTTGGTCTAGTGTTAGAAAGGAATTTTGCATTTATAGATCATATTAAAATCGTCGGTGAAAAAGCAAAAAAGAACTTCTATGCCTTAACGAGAATATCTAAATCTACGTGGGGTCTGTCTTTTTTGACTTTAAAGACTATTTGTGGGGCTACTTACTTGGGTTGTATCTGCTATGGGGCGCCTGTTTGGGCTGATAGGGCCACAATAGGGGCGGTACGACGTAAATTACTTCAGAGTCAGCGTTTGGCTTTGATATTCTTATGTAAAGCATACAGGACGGTTAGTACTGAGGCCTTACCGGTACTTGCTGGCGTACTTCCGGTCGACCTTGAAGTGCAGCGACGTGCTGCAATGTACTATTCCGCAAAAGAGACCATGGACGCGGACTTTTTAACGCGGAGTGACCGTGCCAAAATCTCTAGATTATTTAAACCACATATTGACGTCTGGGAGGAACTTTTATCCGAATGGCAATGTAGGTGGGATAATTCCATCAAGGGCCGACACCTCCACCAATTCTTTCCATCCGTTCGCGTGCGGCTGGCCAGGACGTGGCTGGAGGTGGATCACTGTGTTGCCCAATTTCTCACAGGGCATGGTAACTTTAAAAGTAAATTATTCTCCTTCAAGCTTGTTGCCTCGCCATTATGTCAGTGTTCTACATCTGACTGTGAATATGTACAATCTGCACATCATATCTTATGGGAGTGTATTCTTTGGCAGAATGAACGCAATACTATGTTGAATAATGTACAGACTGTATCAGGAGCTATTTACTATACGGACTTTGTGGAAACTAGAACACATTTCCGTGCGTTCAAGCGCTTTTGCCATACCTTTTATTGGAATCAAATATAACAGCTCACAATGTTAGGATCCATTAAAATTAATGCAATTTTTTATCCGTGGTACTAGGCAACTGGGCTTATCCCAGTTGTAAACGACCCTTTGTGCCTATTGGTCTTGTTTGTTCTGTCTCCTGCTTGATATGGAGGGAAGTGGAAATTTGTATTTTTCTTACTCCTCCATTTTCTTTTCTGATTAATTTCGTTGCGGGATCCAAGACAGTTAAATTCATTCTCCGGGACTTCGTCGAGCTTCATTGCCTCGGCGCTTTTCTGGTGGTCGCCACTGTTGATTCTGGCTTTCAGAAGTTGCAGTGGTTTGGGAATAGTGCGGTGGGATTGACTGGAAGGGAGTTGCTTAAGTGCGTTCGTAAACGTTGCCACCGCAATCTCTTTAAGTTTTTATTTTAAGTTATTCGTGTGGGTGAGAAAACATTAACCAGGAATGGGTTCAAGAAGAAAATGTCTGTGTGTTTTCTCTACAAATATTGGATCAAAATAACGTTTTTAGGATCACTCAAAATACTCCAAAGTAGAAGAGGATGTGTAGAAAGGTTAAGACTAACTATAAAAAGGTTCTGTAACTTAGGAGCTGGAAACTTAACTAAAACCAATGTATTTCTAACGATTGCCATAAAATGAGTACAGTTTTGAAAAAAGTTAACTAGTTTAATCCACCTTTATGAGTAAAAAGCGTATCGAAGAGAGCTGGAAACCGCATTAAACCCAGCGTATTTCATGTCGTTAAAAATATAAGGCCAATTTAATAATAAAAGCTCTTACTAAAGAAAAATCAAATACGAAAACAGTATTTCATTTTTCTATCGTTCAATTTATAAAATGAGACATCAAATAGGCGAAATAAAAAGCTTACCACACCACTTACCATATAAAAACGAAACATATTTTATTTGCGATTCCAATTTATCATTCCCTACTGTATAGAATTGTTTATTTTATTTCGTTACGAACAGAAAATATCAAAAGAGCAAATTAAAAGGCGATCTGTAGAATTTAATAACACAAGTCATTTGAATATTCAACGAAAAGAAAGCGAAGGATTATTCAGGAAATGCTCAATATAATCCATTTTGTAGAAAATTGGTTTACAAATTGTTTGTGCACAGGCCGAACGCATTGGTACTCTCGAGCCTGAGTCGCGGGTAATCCAACGACGTTGTGTAATATCTTACGTAAAGTAGGGAAAAGGCCAAGTATTCCCACTCGAATCAGAACTCGAAGGGTTATTCTGAACTTTCGAAAACGATAATTTCGTAGCAGCTATAATTTAATAATTTTCTTTCGAGTGCACGATTCTTCATTTGGTTTTTCTCTGTTTTTTTCTTTTGAATTCTTATAAGCCGATTTCGATGTGTAAAACTTAGCCATTTCTCATACAAGCCTCTCTTTTTTTAGTTATGAGAGGTTATTGCGAGTATTACATAAAATCTCAAGGAACACCATTATTTGTAGTTAATTTTTTTTAAATGCCTCCTTTTCAGGCTTTTCATGTTTTTTATCAGGTTTTTTTGCAGATTATGTTATACAAAGAGTGTACGCGTTAATTAAAGTTCTGTTTTCGATTAAAATTATATCCAGGCGCCGCCGACAAAGGTTCGTTAAAAATGCATGTTTTTAATCTGTCATATGAACATATTATTTCTGTTTCAGCGCCGCATTGCCATTCGGTGTCGGGGAATTACAGTTTTTTGCCGATGCATGCCATTTGTATCTGTTGTAATAAAAGATACGTCTGAATTAATGTTTTGTATATTGATTCGTGGCATTTTATTTACTGGGAAGAGTTTAATTTGTGCTTTATTTTACTCTTCTTTTGTTCAATCGTTTTTCATCCATGATATATAAGAAATTCAGTATATCGAATTTATTAAACATCTCAAGTTATTTTACTCCACAACCCAATACAAAGGCTTCAAGCCTCATTACTTATTCTTACACATACATATATTCAAATACCCGATTCATTCTCAAATTTATACTTGAACACAGCAATACTAATAAATCTTCTTACAATGTAAACCTGTGTTGGAACTCGAAATTCATCCGTTGGACGTTTGTGTGTATTTGTGTGTATGTATATGTGTGCTGCAAACATATCGAAGCCTTGCAGTACATGTGCTTGTGAGAACAGAAGTGTAGCTTAACAGATCTGAAACGGTGAAAAGTTTTAATTACGTTTGACTTAGTGGAACGCACTTGGTTTCTCATTAGTGGTGTTTGTTGGTAGACGCACTAACATAATAAAGGTCGTAGCCGACTTATAAGACCCCGTTCTCACACGGAAAACTAATATTTATTGAAATGTGAGCTTCAGGGCTTCCTCTCGTAGTCATACTTTACATTGACAACACAAATTAGCGAGCTTACTGCCATTGCACTACTCGATAGTTGACGTCTCGTTTACCGCATTCTTACCACGCGCTTCAAGCTGGCGGCCCGCGCGGTTTACGCACGCATACTGCTCGCTTGAAGCACGTTGCTTCCTTGTCGAAAAAGGTAAGGCGATAGCCGTCGGCACGGGGACAGCTTGTTGACTGGTAGATGTAAGCGCGTGGACAGCTGGTTGTCTGCTTGCTGTCGGCGCGTGGACAGCGAGCAATCATCTCCGTTTAAGGTGGTGTTGTGCGAGAGCGGTGTTGGAGCGTCGTGTAAGTGAGTTACGACCATAAGTCTTGCTTGGGATACGTTGCGTATGAATAAACTAAGTACTTAAATATAGAACATATAAAAATAAATAAATATGGTAAAGTATAGTTGTACTTATATTTAGTATTCATTATTTAAAAAAAACTTTTCGGTCAGTCATCGGGTTCTAACATAAGCCAGTGCATTTTTCAGACAGTTATGTAGGGCTAAGATGACATGACATAATCGATGGACATATTAAACGCTGAAAACCGATTGACACAAAGGCAGGTCTTCGCCGCCTTCTACAGAATAAGCTAACGTAAAGAAAACGGTTAGCTACTTATATTGTTGAAAATAAAAGTCACCTATGACGACGCTACGATAAATCGTAGCATGATCGTAGCTGATTGCTACGACGCGCTGCGGTGTAGGCGCACATTTTGATTTATTCGACATTCTATTTCTGCTGAAAATGGAACCGGACTATCGAAAAGATTTTTAAAGGTTATGTCATTCTGTGTAGTTTAAACTAATAATTTATAATGGGGTAAAATTGTTTACATGTGTTTGTAAAAGTTCATTTCTGGAAGTACCAATCCAGTAACAATTTTTTTTCGCTTAGTGCATAAGGCTACTTTATATTTCGGCAATATGCACTGGTCACAATACGGTCAATAGTATGCTGTAGTTGCATGCACGAGTACTTAACGGAATTTCAATGGCCGGGTACTTAAAACTAACTATAAAATTACCAGAAGCGTTTTTTTATATGCCAAACGATTAAACTGATTCAAATATCTATTAGTATCATGTTTTCATTTGGGAAGCTGCCCAAATGTAACTGGCACTGTTACTATTAACCACTACGTGGTACAGCGTTTGGTTTTGTATGTAATTTGGTCTCATTTATAGTTTACTAGCTACTGCCAGCGGCTTCGTCCGCTTGAAAAGTGTTTTATCGTCTCGAGGGAACATTATACCGGAATAAATTGGAGGACAGGATCATATGGAAGACGGTTGTATTTTTTTGTAAAAAAGATTTTACTTATTAGTTGTGGTACATAATGGACCAGTTCTATAGGCTAGGTAACTCTAATGCCCAAAGTGATGCCAGAAAACATTAACCCACCCAATAACATGAAACTTAAACAATACCGGTGGAATGAGAGTATACCAGGGTGAACTGTTCACACCTCCGTACCCCTTTAGAGCTTGCCAGTGTCATGTTATGTTATGAAATGGTGTAAACAATAAACAGACATGCAATTGCAGCTATCTTGAGTGATTTGCCGTCATGTATTAAAGAGTTAGGTACTTGTTTAACCTTTGCCTCAGCACCGGTGTATTCCCCCTGTACTTGAAAAAAGAAAATCCTATACACAAGAAAAAAACGTAGGGATAATGTTTGTCAGCACTACAGCTGTAAGTACTCTTTTACCAAACGATTCATTTGTCACAATTATATAATAACCTTAACAAGAAATCAATATTTTACTCTCTTTCTGCCTCGTCTTTATAGGAAGCCTTAACAAACTTTCTCCTAGCAACTAATTATACCTATACAGACCGCCTACTTATATCCGAGAATAATCCCTACAAAACCTTGTTACCGAAAACATAACACATCACGTCTTGCACACAATCACAATACACACACCCACTCGTAAACACATACACACGCTCACCACACACTCTTTTGACTCTGATGCTAAATTAAACAATGTATTTTACTTGTTCTTTTGATTTGATTTAATTTATTTTTTAATTTGACTTAATTTATTTTTTTAATTTGATTAAATTTAATTTCTTATTTTGGTTTAATTTAATTTCTAATTTTATTTGTGAATTATGCTTGTTAACTTAACCTAAACTAACGCTTGCTCTACCTGCAATTTGCTAAAAGTTTAAATGATTGTATATGGACTTGTACCACTGCCCTTAATACGAGTTATTTTATAAATTAGCAAGGGTGATGGTTGCAACACCTATCTGTTTTGTTAACTTATTGTAACCCTCAAATGACTTAATTGATTTATGTTAACATGCTTTTATTGATTTGAATAAATTTATTATTATTATGTCCTTTATTTATCCATTTTCTTATTTCTCTACATTTTTAAATATTTTTATAAAACAAATTAAAAAAAAACATTTAAAGATATTTAAAAAAAAACTTTTTTACAAAAATACAACCGACTTACAAATAAAAACACTACAAAGTGAAAAATAACTTCAATTTCGGAAGTCGGTGTTCCTGTTTTGGGATCTTCGTTTTTTGACACCGACTTCCGAAATTGAAGTTATTTTTCACTTTGTAGTGTTTTTATTTGTAAGTCGGTTGTATTTTTGTTATTTTTTTTTTTTTTACTTTTTAGTTGTGGTTCATAATGGACCAATTCTCCAAAGTGAAACCAGAATAGATTTACCCAGAAACATGCAACTTAGACAAAAAGAGTGGAATTAGAGTACACCAGGGTGAACTGTTCAACCTGCGTACCCCTTTAGGGCGTGATAGTGTGATGTTATGTTATGAAATGATGTAAACAATAAACAGACATCCGATTGCAGCAATCCCGAGTGATTTGCCGTCATTTATTGAAGAGTTCTGATGTGTATCTCCGAAGTTCTTTACCAGATCTTGATGATAAATGGGACCACATGACAAACACCAGCTTTCAAATAAAAAAAGAATCATCAAAATCGGTTCACCCAGTAACAAGTTCTGAGGTAACACATATAAAAAAAAAAAATACAGTCGAATTGAGAACCTCCTCCTTTTTTTGAAGTGGGTTAAAAATAGAGGCCCACCGGTATCGGGAACAGGGTCCAAGCTACCGGCGGTCAGGGCTCCAGAGAGAGGAACCTCCTAACAATACGAGCCGTGTCCAGCAGTACTGCTTTCTGGATCAGGCCCTTGATCCAGCCGCCTAACGAGAGCCTCCTAAGGTGTTGGTCAAAGCTCGTGGCTATTAAGCCATGGGCTGACACGACTATCGGTACAATGATCGCTGTGTCCACATCCCACATGTCGACAACCTCGCGAGCCAATTCAAGATACTTGTTTTGCTTATAGACCGATAGCGCTAGGCTATTTTGATGTCATAAGTTTAAAAAATTCTAAAGTTGCTTATTTCTTGCCTGTGGATACAGTCGTACCTATGAAGGTTATTATTGCGTTTTGTGTCAGATCTGATACTTGCATTTTCAGTAATTCGCTGATTTGTGGTTGATAATTTTTATTAAAATCAAAACGGGCAAAAAATATTTAAAGTTTAAAATATTTATGGTATTATATCTAGGATAGTTTGCGGAGTGTGCAAACCCAATTTGTGTCATAATCGTCCAATGCAAACTGACATAGGGTCAATATGTAAAATATAGTGCAAAAAAAAAATTACAGTTTATGAAATAACTATTTCCTTTATCAGATCACTTACATATGCCTATTAAATAAATTTGTGCCAAATTAGGGCACGCAATTTTAAGATTTTTAATTATTTTGTTTTTCTAAGCTACAAACGCTTCAAAAAAATATTACAATCATTAGAGTTCACTTATTTAATATCATAAATGCATGAAAAATCGACATTGTAAATTTGTGTCATTTTCATTCACGGTAAGTATTAAAATGAATAAAACACAAAAACAATGGTTGCGGTCGAAGCGGGCGGACGCGGCGGCGGCAAACGCACGCAAACTCGTTCGTTCGGTACAATTTCTTCTTAGATGCGAAGCGTTCATAAATAAATAACATACCTATCATATTGAGTATTGATTGACTATTATCTTCGCTACGTAATGAACAAATGTGTAACCCATAGAGATAAAAATAATGAAGTGCTAATTTTGTACACAGCGCGTCTGCAATCTCATTACCTACGAATGTCAATGGTCAATGCTTAGAAGACGGTCAATGTGGTCAATATTATTTTAGATTGACGCTTCGATTCGCTTCGAATTTAAACCTGAAAGCGGTAGGTTGGTAGGTATGCCGACACCTACCTACCTACCGCTATTTCATTATACTGCATCTCGATATCCCGCGCCCCGCTTCGGTTAGGTAGTGTACCGCCCTTTTTGCGTCGACCATAGCCAAATGACTTGTTTGATTTTTTGCCGTCTTTTTTTAATTACAAAAACAAGGGGCTGACAGGTACTAGAGAAACAGTCACCCGATGCTGCGATAATATTAGTTGATGAGTATGTCGGCGTTAATTTAGCGGGCGACCCCTGCAAGCTAAAATAGTCCTTACGGTGATCAGATATAGATTTGGCCGATTGTACCTACAGTCAGTAAGACAAATAATACACGAAGTAAAAAAATACTAGATATTTTTGTTGTGTGGTGATAGTGATTATTGGTATAGTTTTATTTCAGCACGGTCCTTAAAACAGTCTGCTTTTCCGTCATTCCTTACAATGCTTGATTCTAAGAACTTTAACAATCCCCTTTCACAAAGGACAATCACTGTATGTAACGTCCAGTATCCACATATCAACACCCAATTTGAATAACATTATAACTTTAGTTACACATTGGTACAACTTTATGTCATATGAAATCAGCAAGGACAGACCTTTATTTCTGCCTCTTAACCGTATTTAAGAGGCAGAAATAAAGGATAAGAAAAAGTGAAATTTAATAATTTTATTTGATTTGTAAAATGGAATAATTTTATTGTAATTAAAAATGAACAATGTTTCTACTAAAGTATACTTGTCGATCAAGTTCCAATACCTACACAAAAGTTTTGGTAACAAGGGTTTCTTTGTTTTAAAGTAATTTAAATTGACATACAATGTAAAACATTTTAAATTTTCCTCTATTTATATTTTACTATATTGTAATTTAATTTGAGAGCAATGGTGGCCCAGTGGTAACGGCCGCGACTTACAAGTTGTAGGTCGTGGGTTCCAGCCAAAGCAGGCGCTTTACTTTGTGAAAATTATTTCATCACCACTGCTCTCAAAACGGTGAAGGAAAACATCGTGAGGAAACCGGCATGTCCTAGAACCAAAAATTCGAAGACATGTGACATCCACCAACCCGCACTGGGCCCGCGTGGTGGATTACGGCCCATCCCCTCTCACAGAGAGGAGGCCTGTGTCCCAGCAGTGGGAACATTAATAGGCTGATGATGATGATGATATTGTAATTTTAAGTTACAATGCTTTTCTTCTTAAATCTAAACAGTTAATTTAAATGTTATCATTGTAAAGAAAGATGCAGTGTTGACATCGAGAATAGGTTTTTAGTACATCAATTGAATATAGTAGTATCAGCATAAATGGTCTTGGAGAAAAACTAAGAGTAGGAATGAAATAAACATTTTTTTAGACTCATTCAATATTACAGATATGTGGGTAAGAAGAATAATACAAAAAAATGTGTAGAAGTAATTGCAAACGATAGGCGTCGTAAGCATTAGGATAGGACAGGATAGATGGACCCCCTTTTCTGAACTTGAACTCCCATTTGGTCTATTGTGCGTTTAGGCCCCCTCTCTGTAAGAGGTAATGGGCCGAAATCCACCACGTGGGACCAATGTGGTTTGATGGATGTTACTCGTACATGTCTTAGATTTGCATTGCAATGCAATGCATTTTTACTTCAGTGTTTTGAGAACAATAGTGATGAAATAAATTACACAAATTAAAGCACTTGCCTGGGTTTGAATCCACGACCATACTTGTAAATTGTGTCCGTTACCACTGGGCCATCACTGCTCTAGGATCTACTATCCACTGCGTGGTAAGCTTTGCAATAGGGGGAATGCATTTCATTTATATTTGGAAGGCTTGCGCTAGACTACTTCTTCACCAGATGGTAAGCGATGTCGTGGTCGACGATTAAACACGCTTGCCTAAAAGTTACCTATTCACTCTTGACTTAAACACTCCTAAGTTGTAGCTATCGAGCAACACAAACTCCGGCAGGGAATGCCACTCTTTAGCTGTACGTACAATCTACGTATTCCCAAAATGTTTAGTGTGTATGGGTGGGATGTCCACCATGTACCAATGGCACATCGCCGTAAGTCTTATAGTCCGATTATGGAATGGGCTAGGTGGAATCAGATCGTACATTTCCATCGCACACTTCCCGAAATTTAACCGATTAAAACCGACAAGCTCGCAACTCGGCGACGTTGTTTAAGGCTCTGGAGCTACGATTCGACCAGTGTCTCATTGCCGATCTTCTTGGTCCGTTTTTTGATCAACTTAAGTGCATGAAGCTGGTTTTTGGCAGATCCGGCCCAGAAATGATAACAGTACTCCATACATCATCTAACTAGCGCTTGACGAGCTTGACACAACTTGAGCAATTGTTCTGGCGTGAAGAACCGTCTCACTTTTGTGGGGATCCCCAATTTTATGGCAGCCAGTTGAACCTTTGCCTCAATGTGTGGATCAAAATTGAGGATCGTGTTAAAAGTAACGCCAAGAAGCACAAGATGGTCCATTATCGGCACGTTTACACCTCGGAAGGAAAGAGCCGAGTAGAATTGGCACATTTTAACAGAGAAAAACACGCCTGAGTTTTAGCAGCAAAGAACCAGACCAAATTGGCATCGCCCCATTTGGAGACTGGCTTCAAAGATAAGCTCAAACGCTCCACCACAGCCTCACAAAGGACAAGGATGGAACAGTACCTCTCAGCAACAGTGCTGTCGTCTGCATAGCCAAGTTTCAAGCACTTTACTTACTTTACCAACACTTGAGGGACCCCGGTATAAATATCCAATTGGTCAGACGAGAACCCATCGATAACGACTGGAATGGACCGATCCCACAAGAAATCTGCAATCCAACCACACATACCATCACCAGGCAGACCGAATGAAGGAAGCTTACTAATAAGGCTTCCGTGCCAGACCCTATAGAAACCATTCGAGTTATCGAAGGAGATGGCAAGCACCTCCCCGCGCCTCTCGATGGCCTTACTGCAGATGTGAACGGCATAAGCTAGAAACCCTGTAGAACCGTATTGGCAATCACTTCAGGATGTCATTAGCTTCTAGGTATACCAGGAGCTTAATATTAAGCACACGAAGAGATGGGTATATAATTGGCAGGGTCAGCTCAACTTTCCTTCTTGGACACGGGCTGTACGTTAGCTTACTTCCAAGCATTCGACTCTTTGACAGTTTCACACGAAAGGCAAAATAGACGTGTCAAAATCGGAGACAGTTCGGGCGCACAAGTTTTAAGGACAAGTGTAAGTATCCCGTCCCATCCCGTCGGGATCACTAGCTTTGTTCAAGTCGAGGTTGATACGAACATCCTTTTGATGGATGTGAATGTCCGACATATATGTCTCACATCCACCAGGAGAAAGAATACATCCGCGCATCACCAGAATGCTGACGCGAAGATTATGCAAAAAGAGGCAAAAAAGTTTGCCTTCTCCTTAACGAAGCGGGCCAGCGATCTGTCGGGTTTCAGCAGTGGTGGTAGTGAGGGATGGCAGAAGTTCGACTGAACCGACTTACCCAGGGACCAAAACGTTTTACTATCTTCTGGGTAAGAAGCAAGTTATGTCCCTATTCGGCCAATGTGGTCGAACCGAGCCCTTTGCAACACCTTCTTGCAGGACTTGGCAGCACTGTTGAAGGCCTTTTTTCTGACATACGTCACTCGCATTCCCAAGGTGAAGTTATCGACACAGAGTATCGGCCTGGATCTATTGTCAGCAGAAGGTCCAAGCAATTGGCCGTGTGCGAATCAACATCCCCCGTTGCTGTTGCCTCCCGAACCAGCTGGCGGATTACCGCTAACGAAAGCTTATGCATTTCCCATCCAGCATGATTACTGCACTGGTATGGGAAGAACCACGTTACTGCTGATGGTGAGCATTAAAGTCCCCCTGGATCATTAATTGGGTGGAAGAGTACCACTACTGTGCCGCATCAGCCGCTTAACTGAGGTAATCTGTGAGCCTGCTTGTCTCCTGATCGCCGCTGTGCGAACGGTAGACACGGGCATAGATAATTTTATCCAGACCTGTGTCCACCAGAGCCCAAAGCGTTGTGAATATTAATTGAATTATAATAATTATTAAAAAACGAGTTTATTAGCTCTTCCATAGTACTTTACATGTATTTTTATCTAAATCTAACATTGACACACATTGTAATTGTTGCTTACAATAATATTTAACAAAGTTTTTTTTTTGTCGGTATAATTCGTAATCGTACAATAATATTCACAGAAAAAATCTTTCAAATGTTTTCAAGACTCTATTGTAACCGTAGTTAAAATGTTTTTCATATTAAAAATGCTAAATATCTGTAAATTGTAAAATTGCGAAAATCATACTTGCAGTGGTTTTATCAAAACTGAAAGAGCAATTAAAATTAGTAACATGTAACCTAAAATAAAGCAAATAAACTTTACAAAAAAAGAAAATAGCTGTGTTGAAAACTATGCAATGGTGAGTTACTATGTTATTCATATTGGGTGTCGACATAACAGATTTATTAAATTCAATCTCCATTTTAGTCTTTCACAGCTTCATACATAACTAACTTTTAAGGCCCACTTGCGCAAAAAACTTAACTCAGTTGCTAAGACTAGGTTAAATTGACAGTTTGTTATACAATATTGTCAATTTAACCTTTGTCTTTGACCTTTGTCAATTTCATCTCGTGTTAGCAACTAATTCTGAGTTAAGTTTTTCGTGCAATGGGCCTTAATCAATCAAATACATCATAAATAACGCACGCACTTTTTTGTTGCAACTTGCAAAGACCGAATGTAAACAAATAAACGCGCCGCGCGTATGGCTTGCCACCCGCGCCGCTTGTGCCTGCGCTTATCCCCGCGCTCGCCCTTCGTGCGAAGAAGTCTAGATATTTTTTTTAGAATAATACGATTTCGTGGATAAAAACGACACAAATTATGAATAGTGTTTTGTCACACCATAATAATGAAAAACACATAAACTCTAATAACTTGTATTTTCTTTTGTGGATTTTACAGGGTGTTGTAGTAAAAAAATAAAATATCTTTAAAAGTCGTGGATGAATTTGACACAAAATATTTTAAACAACAGATATCAGTACTCTAAAACGCGTAATACCTATTTAACCTACTTTAATATTCTTTTAGAGCTAGTTGGCTACGTGTTAGGTACTGGTTTAAGTATTAGGATTCCCGTGGACAGAGATGACACAAAATGCCTATGTACATCAGTTACTACTTCGTTATTATCATGAAAGTAAAATTTTCATCTATTATCATGAAAGTAAAATTTTCTTTTCGTCCGATACTGGTCGAAAAGACAAACAGCTAAATTTCTACCTATGCAAATACCTAGGATGACACAAACTAAGGTATTAGGTTGGGCAAATGGTCCGGCAACTATATGCGAAAAACAAACAACTTTAATATTTTTGAAACCTCAAAACCTAGCGCTATCGGTCTATTATCTTTCTCGGCTTTCACGAGGTTCCCGTCATGCGGGACAGTTATTTCAACAATCATTGCACGCCTCTCGATTCGGTCCGTCACCATTATTCTATTATTATTATTATAGTTCTGATGTATATCTCCGAAGTTGTTAATCAGATAGTGATGAAATTTAAATAGGACCACCTGACAAGCACTGATTTTAAATAAAAAAAGAATCCTCGAAATCTGTTCACCCAGTAAAAAGTTCTGAGGTAACACACATAAAAAAATTAAAAAACAGTCGAATTGACAACCTCCTCCTTTTTGTTCCATAATTATATGTTTTTTATTAACGAATCAGTTTTTTGAAATTTTCTAAATGTTTTCGGATTTCACATAAATCAAAAAGACAGACTTGCGAGGTATACCGGCTCACAGAGCCACTAGTTTATAGATATTTATCATTATATTACAGCCTTTTATCAACCGACTTCCCAAAAAAGGTTAGATCAACTTTCAAAACTTCATCTAGTCTAGAAATTTGATTTTGCAGATCTGTTTTCCAGTCGCCGGTAGGATAGCCTCCAAACTTTTCCATTTCTTTCTTTCTTTAAGCCACTCTATTCCACATCACTCCTATCACTTGTTTGATGTCGTCTCACCTTTGCCGTGGTCTACCTCTTATCTTTCTCTGGGGTACCATCATGTCACAGTTTTACTCCATTTCTCCTGCTCTCTTATGATATGCCCCGCCCATTGTGCCATTTGAGCCTTCTGATTTTCTAAGTTATATCTGTGTATTTATTACCTTAACCATTATCAACGTATTGTTCTTGTTGTGTGTATATGTCGTGTCTTAATCTAGTAGTAATTTCCCCTCGGCTCAAGCTACAACATTTGTGTGTCAATCAAGTTGAATGCTTGACAGCTGCGGTTTCCGCCCGCTTTGTGATGCACCTTGTTAGTCATGTCCAACTAGACAGACGGTGGAATGATATTATGTGTTAGTAATTGATTATGATACCGGATAAGAGATGAGGGAGCAGTGGTGGCTCGGTGTTGTAGGTCGTGGGTTAGAGAACAGGCAGGAACTTTGCTTTTTGCAAATCATTTCATCACCACTACTCTCAAAACAGTGAAGGAAAACATTGTGAGGAAACAGGCATGTCCTGGAACCGAAAACTCGAAGACATGTAAAATCCACCAACCCGCCCCATTTGATTGCGGACACTGGATAACGACCCATTCTATCTCACAGAGAGGAGGCCTGTATACCAGCAGAGCGTGTTAGAATCATGAATGGAATTCTATATAAAAGTATTGGTATCTACCAAGATAGCAAGCTTTGAATATCAAGATGGTGATTGGTTATTTACTGTGTATCAGAGTTCTAATGTATTATTATTATTATATTCTTTATTGTACACCTTTAAAAAATACATACAGAACAAATGTATCTAATGTATGTGGTGTGTAAGGAAAGGGTTTTATGAATTAAAGCACAGAAAGACAAGACTAGGTATTTACTTAAGTAAGGCTTGTCAATTAATTCATATTTAAGGCTCATTGAGCATACAGCCCGTTCGCTAGACTAGTTCTCGTGGGGAAGAAGGGCAACAAATCCCACGGAAGCTCTTTCATAGTATTTATCGATATCTTTTACAAACCCAAAGTATTTACATTATTATAGATTCAAATAACAAGGATAAGGCAAAGGACATAGAGTAGCCCTTAAATCAATATAACATATTAGGAATAAAGGCCATAATACGATATAGATACAGCTTCAACACAACCATTAGAAATATTAAAGTTATAATATCAAATAACTTACGTTAGTCTTGTGTAGTCGATCTTACACCAAGTATTATAAAGTAGTATACTTCTAAATAACAATATCTGGCCTGTACTGGCTTGTAGTTCACCAAAAAGTAAGTCCGCTTATCAATTTCACAATATTTTATAATATCGGGTCTATCTGTGTCTCTATACGTCCAATATGAGAAAATGGCGCGGTATCCCGCCATTTTCTATATTGCTTCAAATAATTTCAAAATTAGGTGAACAATAATCAATTACTATGAATTGAATATGTTTTAAAACGTATCAAGACAATTAAGGAATTTAATAACGCCTATATAGAAATTCTTAATCAATATTCGAAAGAATATTGATACTAACAGACAGTATTGTACTAATTGTTTCAAAGGACTTATAATACCAATATAGCATTATAAAATGCAGGATACATCACAATGATCATTACAAATTACGTAATCATTTATAGGTATCTTATCAACAAATAAATATAAGTTTAGTTATTTCCTGTACACACAACAATATTTACTTAGGTGAGTACTCTTGTACATTTGAAGGTAGTTGACACCACAATAATAATTAAGGTAGGTACTTAGACATTTGTCGGTAGGTGCTTAATAAATATGACAGGTATGTATTATGTAGCAAACCATTGAAAATAGAAAATTTGGCAGAATAGTCGACATCGGCTTTGCTTGCCATATAAAAATATATAGAAAATTAACGATTTATTGACGTCACACATACTTCAAATTCTAACAAGCGCATATTAAAAGGCTGATGATGACTTCATTATGCTTATTATTATAAGATTAAATTAGTTAGTAAAACACTGCAGACATAAAGGCTCAAATCTTTATTGCCTCCATAATACCAATCCAGCAGATTCTCTTGACTTTCACCCGGTTTTCAGTCCACCTTGGGGCCTTCCAACGCAGCATCTTCAGTACTTTTCACCTTTACGAACACTTACCACCACTTACCTTACGAGCACTTGTTATTTCACAGGGAATTCGGGGCTAGCGGTTCACTTGTTTTTCATTATTCGTTACGTGCTTTAGTTTGGTCGCAGTTCTATTTTAGTTAGACCTGACGCTTTGTGGGTTGTGGTTTTACAAGGTTAGGTTTAATACTCTGGTTTTATTTATTTTATTATAGACTTTTAAATATCCATTTAAAGAGCAGTTTTTCGACAAAAGATAAAAAATTACGAGGTCGTTACAAATAACCTTGACTCTTAATTTTAAATCTGATAACTAAATTTATTCAAGAACTACCACGTTTATCCAGAAGTAACCTATTCACTATCTCACCTGATGTTAAGCCATGATATTCTGGTCGACGATGTTTACTCTTGACATAAAGACCCTAAGGTTGCAGCTATCAGGAAAATAAGAATCTGGTAGGGAATTTCACTCTTTAGCAGTACGCACAATGAAAGTATTCGCAAAACTTTTTGTGCGTATGGGTGGGATGTCCACGATGTACCGTGTTTGTACACGTACCATGTAGGTTTGTTCCTTTTTCAGTCAATGAAATGATTGTTGCTATAAAAATATATAGTCATGAGGAATGAAAGTGAAGTGAAATGCGCGTCAGTTTTTTTATTAGCCATTCTATTCCTTTTTTTATATATAGAGGAGCTCGTGGTTAAGCAGCACAGCCGCACGTATCGATCTTCGAGTTTAAGCAACGCTTGACGAGTTCAGTCCGTGGATGGGTGATCATTTCAACATACCGAGATGCCTCCGTGCCTCGGAAAGCACGTTAAGCCGTTGGTCCCGGCTGTCATTTAAAGAGCTTTGACAGTCGTTACGAGAAGTCAGAAGCTTGAGATCTGACACCAGTCCTGCCAAGGGTATCGTGTTACCCATTTACTGGGTTGTCGAGTTCAGATAGGCAGTCGCTCCGTGTCAAACACTGTTATTCATCAGAATCCGGGAACCAATCTCAACATAGTTGGGCAAAGGCTAGGCAGATTGATTGATATAATATGTATGTTTATTTTAACTATATGTATATACTATTGTACAAATTTTACTTTTATAAATATTACATTTTTTTATGCACCTGCCAAGCTATTTCTTAACCGTCCTTTTTTGACTGGTAGAGATTGCTTCAGGCATTATGTTTGCCTGTGTACTTTTATGTTGCATGAAGTTTTAATATATAAATAAGTGGCCCGTTTTCACTGGCGGAACACAACACGTTAGCATATCGGTGACACGGTCACATTAGCATGTCGTAACCCAAGCCATGAAGTATTGCCCCTGCCAAAAACCACTCAACTAAGCTAAGCTAATGAACTTTTCACTTTAAAAATCAGCAGTATGTCTAGCGAAAAGCTTGTACAATCAGTTAAAGCTCGATACAAAACTTGCAGCTGTAATCAGACATGTGGATTGTGGACTCATTATTTACCGCTAAGAGCTGTAAGTGGTATTGTCACAATTTAACTCGGTTTACACCAAATTGATGCATCAAATCAGTGATTTTACCACACAACACGGTTTAATTCATCATCCCTGGTTTTCCATCATCAAAAGTGTACAGACAAAACATCGTACATGTAGAGAAGGTGTACAGACACCGTTGTACAGCTATAAAAAATCGCCAGTATGTCTAGAGAAAAGCTTATACAATCAGTTAGAGCTCGATACAAAGCCTACAGGTAAAGTCAATATAATAAAGTCTTACTTCTTAGTATAATATTATAAATGCGAAAGTTTGCATAGATAGATGTTTGTAACACAATCACGCCAGAGCGGCTGAACAGATCTGGATGAAATTTGTCAACGAGATAAATAGTAGTCAGGAATAGCATATAGGTTTTAATCTCGGTATAATGTTCCCTTGTGGAAAACAAGTTTAACACGGGCGAAGTCGCTGGCGGATACAGTGATGCGTAAATAACACACAAATCGTTTGAAAGGTATTTGTTCAGTTAACATTCAAGCGACTGACTGAAATAAAACAACGTTCTAAGTTCACAAAACTATAAACGTATTTAGTGATTTATGTGATTAGTTTGTGGTGAAAGTGGGTTTTATTAAGATTATTAGAAAATTTCAAAATCATACAAGATACCATACCTTTTCAAATTATAGAAAATAGGTTCAGGTAATTCTTAAAAAAAAAATAGAAAAGTTGTTATTTAATATTGCAAGCTTCAAGGATTTTAGCGGCGGCGGTGATCCGTACACAAAACGAATAAAATGTTTCCGTATTCCCATTTCATAAGTTGATTTTTGTTGAATGACGGCCTCTAGAGGAAAAATCATTTTGTATCAAACTTTTAGATACATCCTGTATTTGTGACCTCATTCTATGTGTAATGGTTGTTGCGTTTAAATACGAGTCATTGACCCATCTGCTTTTATTAATATTCTCAATTTAAAAATAACAGAGAGCATAAGCATAAAAATATAGTTGAAAATATCAACAACTATCATGATCCTCAAAATTAAATAATGAAAACCGCCCAGAGGGTTCCGTATAAGCAGCTACATTCACCGAACATTGCTCTAATGAAGGGACAAAATTAACGTTGCCATTCGAAAACTGTGGGGAACACGGTCTAGGGATATTTCATACTCAATTAAATAACTCGAAAAGTACTGGCCACATTGGAATCTTTTATACACCGATTTGTTTGTAATTTATCTCAGACTAATTCCAAATTCTAATTTTTGAAAATTCTTTTGTTTCGGTGGCATAAAAATGTCTTGATGTGTAGGAGAGGGAATTTTCATTTGTGCGAAATTTAGAAAACAATACGAATTACGTTTATACTCGGAATTTTAATTCGATTCCAGATTTGACATTAGCTACTGTCATTTTGTGAAATAATGATACCACATATAATAGTGTAGTGATGAACACAAACATCGATAAACAATCAGTGTGTGTGCCATCAGTGTGCCAATTAAAGACTAAATTTTTGATTTTTATTTAAATAAATACATAATTATTCATAATAATTATTTATTAATTAGTAATCGCTGCTCTATTTTATAAAAAGTTAATATTTTTGTTTTTATATTAAAAACAAAACTTATACTACAAGAGCCTCGATAGTTTTCAGTATTGGCAACCCGTGCGCGCTCGTGCAGCTATCGCCATTTTGTTTATCGTGTCATTCGGCTTCATTCTCCCAGTGTGACTGCACGAATATCTTATTTCATTGCGAATCGATATTTTGTTGGGTTTTTGTTAAAGTGTTGTTACGTTGTGTTTGTTGTTACGTTTATAGTTTTTTGTGAACTTTAAGTGAAAAAAAAAAGAAAAGTCAATTATAAAAGAAAAGTCTCAGATCGTTAATTAATCGTCAAAACTAAATTATCGGTTCAGAAATATTTAATTTCCTGATATACTTAGTTTACGACAGTAAAATTATAAACGAGAAGAATCGATCCGGAAATATTCCATTTCCATATCGAATAATTTTGCAACGTCACTATTTAGTACTTGTCATAACGTTGCAACACTGAAATTGTCAAATCTGGAATCGAATTAAAATTCCGAGTATAGTTACAGTTTTTTTTCATTTTTAAACGAAAGATAAAGTTAAAATTGAGGTATTGTAGCCATGCAACGCCAACAGATGTTACGAGCTGTGGGAATGCTGGAAGCTGGGTCTGTTCAGCGAAATGTTGCTGAGGCCATAGGGACCCACCAAAATGTAATTTCAAGATTGTGGACACGCTATCGTGCCACAGGTGAAGTAGCGGAGAGGCACCGGGGGCCAAGTCGCATCACTACCCCCAGACAAGACCGATTTTTGCAAATTACTGCGCGAGCTCAACCAAATGCAACGGCGACTCAATTGGTCCAAAGGCTGCGAGTGGAACACCAAGTGCTTGTGAGTGACCAAACTGTAAGAAGGCGACTGCATGAAAGCAATCTACGCTCTCGTAGACCACTCCGGGTCCCACCTTTACGGAGAGGCAATCGTGGACGACGATTAGAATGGGTTCGGAACCACGTGGACTGGGGCCGTAAGCAATGGTCCAATGTGCTGTTCACGGATGAATCCAGGTTCGGCTTCCATCCAGATTCACGAAGGACGCGTGTTTGGCGAGTTCCTGGACGATAGAGCCGTCTTCAGCACCCTCAGGAAGTTCACCCATACCAAGGAGGAACAATTATGGTTCGGGCAGGAATTCGTCTTGGAGGACGGACGGATCTCGTTTGGGTGCGGGGCAATATGACGGCAGAACGATACGTCCAACAGGTGCTGGGGCCCGTAATCTTGCCCCACAGAACACAAATGGGGCAAGATTTTCTGCTCATGCACGACAATGCCCGGGCACACACGACGAGAACGGTAGCAGCTTGTTTACATACACACAATGTTAGGGCCTTAGACTGGCCTGCTCAATCGCCAGATTTAAATGCCATTGAGCATGCGTGGGATATGCTGCAAAGAAGAGCTCTGAAGGAAGTTCCTGAAAATCTGGCTACAGAAGATCAACTTTTTGCGCACCTCAGAAGGACATGGGACAATATTCCGCAGCAAGACATTGACAACCTTGTTCTGAGCATGCCGAATCGTTGCCGATGTGTTATGAACATCATGGGCGCTTTCGCAGACTACTAACTTCAAGTTTATAAACACAAATTAAATGATATTTCTATATTTTTCAGTTTTTACTCATAAATTAAAAGTTAATTCATATACGGTTTCCGTCTATGCTTCATTTTTATTCCATATAATCCTGAAATTTTAATCGAAGTACCTTAACCATTATTAAAAAATGGTAGAATATTAAATAACGTATCTTTTAAATATATACATGTCATAAAAATAATTAACACATTGATAGTAATTCGCTTTTTTAAAAATATCCCTAGACCGTGTTGATGTGTTTATATACTGATGCCGTGATTTTTTTCCATAAGCAATCATTTAGCTGGCAGGGGGGGCACATTTGACTCTAACAAAAAACAGCAATTTAAAGTTTAATTTTACGCAAACGGTATTCAAAGACCCGTAATATTTTTGAATGACTAAAAAATCTTCTACAATTTATGTGGACAGGACTTACAAAAAGAAAAACCTCATCTTTATGTACCACTTTGTCGGCGTAATTAATATGTATATCCATGCAAAATTATAGCTTTCTAGTACTAAAAGTCTCTGAACTAGGCTGCGGACAGACGGACATGGCGAAACTAGCGACGTGTCATTTGATGTCAGCGAAGGCGATTGTCGAAATGCCGAAATGTAAGGGATTGATCTCGTGCCATTTCGATAGTGCTTGACAATCCCATTCATTATCGACTTCTTAACCATCCCTATCGCGACGTTTTCGATAACAGAATGTCACTTGTCTAAATCTTCTGGTTCTTTCATCGGATACTTAAGAAAGGGCAATGGACCGCTATTGTCATGCTAAAACGTAAGAAGTATAAATGTATGTTTAAATAAACATGTGATTGCTCGTGACTGTTCTTGTTTATGTAAGGGAGAATTGCACTTTATGAGTATACGGGGGCTTTAGTTATTCATGTAGCCTGTGCGGTTGTCAAGATTATTGCTGTAAAATGAAATGGGAAGTTGTACTCTTGCGTTGAGTTTACTCAAATGATACAGATACAGGATAAACAGTCTGAATGACAATTGGACCATAACATTTTAGTAAAATTATACAAACTTTATGATAAACTATTTTAATATACTCTTATATTTTTTTTAATTTCATGTTAATGCCTCATCATCATCATTTCAGCCGACAGACGTCCACTGCTGATCATAGGTCTTCTCAAAGTGTCACCACATTGAACGGTCCTGTGCGTCTCGCATCCAGCGGATTTCCGCAACCTTAACCAAGCCATCGGTCCATCTAGAGGGAGGCCTACCAACGCTGTGTTTTGTCAAGAGAGGGCTCAGCAAATGACTTTGTGGGTCCAGAATCATGTGTAGGCATCTCGACGTGCCTCGTAAAAGCTGCATTTAAGGCGTTTGCAGATCACAGACAGCGAACTCATTGGCTATCTAGCACCGGTCTACAACACTCCAAGAAATTCCTAGGCTCTACGTTCAAAGCCCGGGAATGCATTTGGAATATGAGCAGGGGGCAAATCCGCTACCTGCTTGGGGCCTTTACTGGGCACTTTGGAACCAACGACATGCTCATGAAGATGGGTCTAACCGCGACACCCATGTGCAGGTTGTGTGGGGAACATACGGAGCGCATGTAGCACCTTCTTTGCACATGCGATGCACTGGCTGGTAAGCGAATGAGTCTCTTAGGGGCTGGATATCCAAGACAAGAAGACTATAGGCTCATATCTCCCAGTCTCGTTGTAAAATTAATGAAAAGAGTTTTCAACGAGATTGGGGAGGAGTAAGGTATCTAGGGGACCACAATAGATCCCAATGGGTCGAAGTGTCCGAGTTGTTTCTCGGCCCCTCCACAAGATAAGATAAGATAACGCTGTGTTTTTCGGTACGAGGTCGCCAATCCAGAACTTATAGCACTTTCCACTTTCCATCTACAAAAAGTTTTACATAAAAATATGAATGTGCTACACAGTCAAAATTATGTGCTAACTCTTCTTTGATCGCTATCAAACTCCATATAATGTAAAATTTAAAGGCTTCCCGAGTTGATCCAAAAATTATAACTTTCGCGGTGTTACTTAATATCCCTCCGTCAGCTTATCTTCCAATCTCTCCATTGTTTCCGTAACTTCCTCCAAGTTTCAAGTTTGTCCATCCTATCAGCCTATAGGGAAAGTTCACCACAAAAGGTGTTGTCTCCGACAAAAATTAAGATTTTTTCCCCGCATATTGATTAGAAAATTAAAAAAATATCTCCCAAAAGGTCGGTAGGTACTAGGGTAGTACGGAACTCGTTATCTCGACGAGGAGATACGGCGATAACAAAGTTTTGCCGTTAAACCTTACAATTTATAACTGCCTGGTACATATTCTTATGCTCGCTAACAACTTCAGTATGTAAGCCAACGATACACGAGTTTTAATAAGGAACATGTTTATTTTATAGAATAAACATTTAGAATGCTGTTTGACCGTTGACTTATTTTAACAAAATAAAAAGTAGTCCAGTCAATTTGACCATAGAATAGATTACTTGTATCTAATTTTATCTATGGCCAATAAAAAGCCCATGAGATATATACACTATCGTATAACATTTTGCCGATAAGAATTAAACGTACGGGTAATTTATTAATTACGCGTAATTTAATGTTCGGGCTTTATGTAAAACGTCTGATAAAATTTAATTGCTACTCCATTGAGCGATTCAAAACTATTTGCATAACAACTGAAATAAATAAAAACTGATATGAATTCAAAATAAATTTCATATTTCGTTTTATGTGCTATAACAAAATTAACAGAGGAGTGAAAAAATTAAACATACCAATGAATCATAGTTTGTTTCTACTTGTTCGTTGAAATATTATTTTACTATAAGATACGCTAAATCACTGATAAAAAATACACCTACGTAAAGTGAAAACCTTGGCAGGACCTTGAAAGTGGTAAAAATATTTTAAATCTCGGGTGAAATCGTGGTTAACCAGGAAAGTTTAAAATTCGTGAACAGGCTAGTTCATAGAAATAGGTTTATAGCAATTGTATAGCTTAGTTCGTAACAACTGTTTATTTTTTGAATTAGTTGAGCATAAGCTCGATAGATGGCGCTGTACCATCCTTGTGTTTTGTAGATTATTTTATTATACTATCTGTGTGCTAGTGGAATCTTCCTTCTTTTTTTCTGCGAATATACCCGTTGGACCAGCTTGCGTGTTCTATTTAATTCTGGAGGCGCCCTGGTTTTCATGCGAAGCCCTACGCGGACCCTGGCTGGACATCATCAGGTCAAACATTTGTCCTTCGAACTGGATACTTGTGGATGAACAGTATTTTGGGCACCTCGCCAGCGGTGAATTTTTCCGTGACTGAGCGGGAAGGAGTCTTCCGAGCAAGCAGACCAGCTCGTGAGGAGCTGCGGCAGCATCAGGAGCCAGGGTTTGGTGGTGAATCCTGCCCTTGGACTTCGAGACAAGCGCTCTGGCGCTCTCAGGACTACGAGCCCGGAAGACACCTGAAGAAGCGAGGGTGATCACTGAAGAGGTGGAGTGACGTCACGAGGTCGGTACAATCGCGAGTGAGTGAACGGAACGTGAGTGTTTGAACAATACTATTATCTTGTCATCGGTTTGACGTATGAAGAGAATCAAAGACTATAAGTACGGTGAAACGGAACAATTTTGCTACTGTCATAAAAAGTGAGGTTAATAACAATAAGATTATTAACTACTCTTGCAAACTAGATAGCAAGTTATTTTTTTAAAAAGTAAAAATCTTACAGCTACAAAATCAATTTAATTAATTAATAAGGAAATCAAGCAATTAACAAAAATAAAGAACACACGAAATTTAGGCAAAAATAAATGTCGGTCGCTACAACGACGTGTTGACGGTCCGGTGGTCTCGAGCGGAAAGGGGCGCGCTGAGTTTTTTTTTTTAATGCTTTGCGTCTCGCAGTTCGGCCAAAGTAGCCGTCCTCTGCTTAACCGGACTAACCTGTGGAGACTAAGCTATGTAGCCTCCGGCCAGGCTTAAAGTTTCTAAACCTAAAGCGACAGCACTAAGGGCTACCCCAGTTGGGGTCAGACCTCGGCTCAGGGCGTCGCTTGGGGGATGGCAAAGGCCGGATCTGATAAAGTGATTCTACCATCCGTTCGGAAAAGCCTACGTGGAGAAGAACGGACAAGAGGGGCGCGCTGTGGAACAGCGCTCCCTTATATACGGATTGGCGTCTTTAGTTCTTCTGATTCCTAACACGGCCTCTCCTGACAGGAGGCCGTCCCGGGCTCCTTTATGATGTCTTCAGCTCTGGTTGTTGGTCTCCAGCAAAGGCATGGAAAGCTCTGTGCCCGCTGAAGGCCCCTCAGGCTCGACTTGAAGCTGCAGTGGCTCAGGCTCAACCTGAAGCCGCAGTGGCTCAGGCTCGACGTGAAGCTGCTGTGGCTCAGGCTCGACGTGAAGCTGCGACGCCTCGGTCTGGATCCCAGAGGTACTAGGTTGTGGCTGGGAGACAGACTGGTCGGCTGGCGAGACTAACTCGGCAGTAACAAGTGTAGACTCCTCATCTCCATGGTCTGCATCTGTACAGGACATTAAAGATATGTCTTCTACGCACAACGCTACGCATCGTGCATACACACATCACTGGCTGTGGTCTGGCTCACACTAAGCTATCGAGATAGAGGCACGACGTGAAGCTTGTCTCGATAATTAGCGGGCAAATTATATATCGAGACGCATCTCGATATTCAGCTAAGAAAAAGCCCCACAGTGCACAATGCACAGGCATAACTTAGCGGAGTCAGAGGCTAGCCCTGAGGCGTACTCGTAACTCGATGTGATCAGGAAAGAGGCACTACGTGAAGCTTATCCCAACACAACATAAACATATAAGGCTACAGTTAGAGGCTAGCCGTGAGGCGTACTCATAACTTGATTTGGTCAGGAAAGAGGCACTACGTGAAGCTTATCCCAACAAATCACAATACAACGCAAACACATATGAAGCTTCATATATAAGAGAGGCACAAAGCACTCACCATCAAAGTAAGCAGCACATACTTCAGGAGTCCACTCTCCACGCCAAGGAATCATGTACTCCGCAGCCGCCTGCGTGTACTTCCCATACGAGCCGGCCAGGAGTTGGAGCTCGTAACGCCCTTGTGGCAGCGTCTTCACGATGCGATTGTCGGTAGTTAGTTTCTACACGAATCATATTTAAAACCGTTCGACAATAACGCTCGACTTGCCCATTAGATTGGTGCATCTCAGGCGTTATAAAGTGTGTATCGCAACCCATATTCTTAACCCAGTCAAGAAATTCAGCGCTTTGGAACATGCGGCCTCTGTCGGCTACTATTAATTTAGGAGTTCCAAAAAGGGATATCACATTGTTAAAATGTTGTTTTAACTCATTTGCATCCTGCCGATACATAGGGTAAAGTAGGCAAAACTTGGAGAACGCATCAATAACTATTAAGACATGACGGTACCCATCGGCTTCAGGAAGGGGACCCAGGGCATCCATGTGAATGGTCTCAAAAGGTAAGTCTGGCTTTTCCCAGGAACTAATAGGTTGGAATGGGGCTCGCGCGACTTTCTTATGCGCAATGCATACTAGGCAATGTGAAATATATTTTGAAACAAAATTCCTTAGCCCAGGGAACCAGAAGTGTTTTGTGATTAAATCGAATGTTTTATCAACCCCAAAATGATTATGTTCATCGTGGAACACACGAAGGAGACTGAGTCGATGTCCTTTAGGGATTTAACAAAGGAAACGGGAAGATTCACCAGTAGGAGAATACTTTACATAAAGAATATCATTCTTGACAATATATCGCGTGGCATCAAGTTGCCCGTCATTGAGTCTTTGAATAAGGACTTGAGTTTCTTCGTCGGCAGCCTGTGCAATGCGTGCCCAATACTTAGGTTTCTGAAAAGTACACACATTGACAGGGTTACGACTCAGATATTCAGCGTGAGACATAAGTGTGCCTTTACGATAATCTAGGCCAAAATCAAAATCTTGAAGGTAAACCCACCGTTGGGCTACCCTAGGTAATAAATCTCTCTTGCGTTGTGTGAGCCTCAACGCATTACAGTCTGAAACGCACACCCACAAGATAAGGTCTGAAATGTTGCAAGGATTTAACCACAGCGAGGGTTTCCAACTCGTACGAGTGATACTTATTTTCCGCGCCTTGTGTAAGCCTGCTGAAGTAGGCAACCACTCGCTTGTGGCGGCCGTCATGCACTTGAAACAGGACAGCTCCGTAACCAATGGAACTAGCGTCCGTGTGGACTTCTGTTGGTAAGGAAGGGTCATATATTGCTAGAACAGGTTCATTAGTGAGACACTCAATTATTTAATTAAGAGCAGCCTGATTTTCCTTTCCCCAGTTAAATTCTACCCCTTTCTTAGTAAGGCCAGCGATACAAGCAGCCTTCTGAGCGAAACCCGGTATATATCTACGAAAGTAGCTGGCTAAGCCCAGAAACTGACGGACTTGTCTCAAGTTTTTTGGTTCGGGGTAATCAATCAGAGCCTTTATCTTGCTGGGGCTCGGTCGTACCTGACCTTGGCTGATTTTGCGTCCTAAATACTCAATTTCAGTCGTTAAAAAGGAACATTTTTTCAAATTAACAGAAAAACCAGATTCTGTTAAAGCTCTAAGTACCTGGTGCAAAAGATCAAAACCCTGGTCCATTGTGTGGCTCAGAACCAAGACTCATCAACGTAAACGAGTACATCGCCAGAATCGATGAACTTGCGCAGTGTTTTTGATATAATGCGTTGATACACTACCGGAGCATTTGCCAAACCATAGGGCATCTTGAGATATTCAAAATGCCCCTCAGGCGTAACAAATCCGGTAAGTGGAACAGACTCCTCATGGAAAAGAATCTGGTGAAAACCAGTTGCCATATCGAGGCTGGTGAAGTACTTATTACGTCCCAATCGATCAATGTAATCGTCAATTCGCGGGAGTGGAAAACGATCCTTAACTGTGACTTCATTCAATTTACGGAAATCTACACACATCCTATCCGATCCATCTTTCTTTTTAACCAAAAGAATTGGGCTTGCGTAGTCAGATTCCGATTCGCGAATAATACCCTTGGCAATCAAATCTTTAATGATTTCACGAACACGAAGTGTTTCCGCGTAAGACATTCGATAAGGTCGATAGTTAACGGGAGTATTGTTGCTTAGCCTAATCGTCATACACCCTGAATTGACAGTCGATGTCGCGGTACCAGATATAAAATATGCAGAAAACTCACTTATCATATTGCGCAATCGTTGTAATTGATCACCTACTAGAGGTGTGTTAATTGGTATTGGCTGATCGTACTGAACGGTCATCACAATATCTTCCGCACTGTCTACTTTTCTAGTAAGTGATTGAAAATTACGAGTGCGAATGTACCGAACACCCCATTGAGCACGTCGGTTCCCACGATAATTGGCGTATTCATAAACGCGGGTGCCACGACAAATAAATCTACTTCAAGTGTTAAACCGTCGAACTCAATAGGTAAAGTGACAAATGAAGTGCTTTCGATTTCTTGACTTCCCAATCCTCGTAATACGCGAAATGCTGGCTTGTGCGAGCAATTGAAATGTTTTAGCAGTGAGGATGATATAAGCGATATGGTTGACCCGCTATCGATTAATACATCCACCGGTATACCCTGAATAACAGCTACTACAACATCGTTATTGGGGGTATTCTTATTTTCTAGACAAAAATTAACGTTGTTTTTGTTGCGTGACTCAGATTTTTGTTTTGCGAAACAGTTATCTACTTTGTGTCCAAGTTTCTTGCAAAAAGAACAAGGTTCAGATTTTAACGGTATTACCACTGTTTTGGAGACAGAATTATTTGAACTACTGGGGTTCAAACTCTCATTTGAATCGACCGTAGGTTTCTTATTGCAAGCTGCCTGTTTATGTCCGGCGACTCCACACGAAAAACACTTGCCCTCCTCAAGCCTACGCTTTCTGATTATGTTACCCGCATGACCACTTTTAACGGAATTATTTTGTGAAGTATTACGTGAACTTTGTGTCTTAGAAGTAGACGGTTTTACATAAATTGACAAAAATTCAACTATGTCGTTAGGTGACAACTTAGCATTAGTGGCTGATGCCCTAATTTGTGGGTCCACTATACCACGAATAACAATCGCAGAAATAAGCTCTTCACTGAGTCCGCGCACTATAAAAAAAAAATAAAATAAAAATAAAATATCTTTATTTCAGACCTATATCAGTCCATAAGTTGTTAGTGGTTAGTAACAGATTGTGCTTAAATGCTATGTTAGTGTTATTAGTACTTAATTCTATTTACAATAAACCTATACCTATTTCCACCCAGTGTCTTTGGATGGGACAGTCTACTCTGCCAACAATCATTTTCAGGATGCCGTTCCGAGTGCCACGCAAGCGTTGCAGTAAGGAAGCCGCTTTCTTACGCATGATAGCATGAAAGCCGTCCGTACGAGCTGCAGCAAACATTCCCGATGCACTGCAACGTCGCGGCAACCGCAATAGCATCCTGAAAGCGTTGTTGTATTGTACGCGCAGGACGTTGTAGGCTCGGCGCGTATATGACACCCACAGGCCGCTCGTGTAAAAGGACTGACAGAACGCCTTAAATAAACTCACTTTGACGTCTGCCGTGCAGCGAGCAAACCTACGGGCGAGCATATTGCTCCTCACCGCCAACGCCCTGCGCTCGCGCTCTATGTCGCCATCATCTCGTAGGTCATTGGTGACAATATGACCCAGGTATTTAAATTTATTCACCACATTAAGTACTACGCCGTTGAGATATACTGGAGGTACACGACGGGGCTTTTGTTTAGGTGCCGTAAACACTAACACCTCACTCTTTTTTGAGTTGTATTTAAGGCCGTGGACCTCCGCATACGTCTCGCAGATCCTAAGCAGCTGCCTCAGTCCGCTCATCGATGGACTGAGCAACACCATGTCGTCCGCGTAACTTATGTTATTGACACATATACCGTCTATATGACAGCCGACATGCGTGCTGCTCAGCCGCTCGATAAGCTGATTAACATATAAATTAAATAGCAGGGGCGAGCTTAATCCTCCCTGTCTTACACCACATTCCATTAGATACTCATCCGACAGAGTACCGACCCACCTCACCCGGTTTGTCTGGTGAGCATACCAGTATCGGAGAAGGGCTGTGTACTCCGCCGGCACACCCGTTTCCCTCAACTTGTCCCATAGCACATCATAACAGACAAGATCGAAAGCTTTCGACAAATCAAGGAAACACGCGTATACCGGCGTCCTCCTCGCGGTGTAGTACTTGACGGTGTGCTTCAGGCTGAGTATGGCACTCTCTGTGGACACGCCCGCCTTGAATCCAAACTGGGCGTCATGCACTTTAACATAATCTGAGAGGCAGCCTTTCATCAGACCGTCAAGCACCTTGGCCGTGGTGGTGGCCAGCGAGATGGGTCGATAGTTGTTCATGTCGGATGTGTCACTAGTTTTATTTTTAACTATGGGGACCACTATCGTCCGCAAAAGTGGTTCCGGTAAATATGAATGACCAAGACACAGTGTGAAAAATAGCGACAAAACTCTAGGCAGATGGACACCCGCATGTTTAAAATGTTCGATGCTGAGACCATCGTGACCCGGCGACTTCCCACGCTGCATTCTCGAAATTATTTTAGCCACATCCTTGGCTGGTACTTTCGCGTTCCGCTCAGTCTCAATAGTCTCAGCACCGTTTGCTCCATGGGACGCCGAGCTCAAGAGTGACCGCACTGAAAAGTGGCCCCTAAAAGCATCAGCAATACTCTTGTGGTCAGTAATACCACCGACGCTCACCGGGAGACTCGGCCTCACATTCATTTTATTTGTGTTTTTCCAAAAATTCTTAAAGTCTTTGTTAGTGTGGTTGAAAGCAAGGAGATTCATTTTAAGCTGATCCTGCCTGTTCTGACACCATTTGAGTTTAGCCTTAAAATGTCTCCTCGCCTCCGCCATATCATAAAATACACGACCGCTGGCCGGGCGACCAGCCATTGTCCACACCTGGAATTTAAGCCGCGCCTCGCGGTGAGCGTCTGCGACATGTTTGTTCCACCCCGTGACATAGCCACCCTTCCTTCGACACTTTATCTTATAAGTCTTTATGGCGGCCTGTACCAGTATATCCACAACATTAGCATACATTTTATCAAGAGCCGAACAATGATCTCTGCGACCACAGAACTTATCACAACAATCACTCAGCTCCTGAGGAATATCTATAAGTCTTAGGCTAGAGTGACAGAGGTCGTGGTACTCATCAATCTGCTCAGACGTTCTCTCGCCCCACACAATACGATTAACAAGCAACGAGCGTCGGGCGTAATCCGCGTACGTAGAGTAATTATCCGAATTTGTGTTCATTACGTCGTATAAAATATTTGCAATGTCTGGCGTTTTCGGACACAAAGGCGCAAATTCCTTTTTGAAATTACTCCACGTACGATCGCTCGTAAACCACTCGCGTAACTACGTACGAGCATCACCTTTTAAACAGTTACCTATTCGCGAAAGACATTCATGATCACTCCAATTGTTTAAAAGTTTCGCTCTATCAACTTCGTCACACCAATCACTAATATTATTCAAACTAGGATCAAAGCTAGAAATAAAGAAATGTAGGTCAGATCTCACCCGATTGATGGAACGAATGGCGTCCACTATGCGGTCTGCTGCAGTGATGTCGTTATCTGCACTGGTGTGTTCTAACAACGATCCTGCTGCAGGACCGGCACGGAGCACGCTCGGTGGTGCAGACGGCATGGGTGGCGAGCATGACCTCGCCGCCCGCGCAGATCGCCCTAACAACGGCGATACCACGCGCTCAGAGTGGCGCCGTGATGTCGGGGTTGTCTGGCGCCGGGCAGGCGGCGGCGGCGACGCGCCACGTTCGAACGACTCGGACCGCGGCGTCTTATGTGAAGATACCCTCTGTTTGCGCGAGCGTTTCGGCTGTGCAAACGATGCTTGATCTTCTAACGTCTTCAGGCGCGCTCGCATAACCTGGAGTTCTCGCTGTAGATCACTCTCCGGGGTCTGCGTGCGATCCCTATGTCTGCCATGTTGCCGACCTGGCTCGCGTCTATGGTGACGACTTCGAGAGCGATCCGACATTATATTTTTCTCAAAATGTTTTTATTAACACGAACAGAGCTAATTAACAAAAACAGAAATCGGATCGAATCCCACTTCTGATCTTGCAAACTAGATAGCAAGTTATTTTTTTAAAAAGTAAAAATCTTACAGCTACAAAATCAATTTAATTAATTAATAAGGAAATCAAGCAATAAACAAAAATAAAGAACACACGAAATTTAGGCAAAAATAAATGTCGGTCGCTACAACGACGTGTTGACGGTCCGGTGGTCTCGAGCGGAAAGGGGCGCGCTGTGTTTTTTTTTTTTTTTTTTTAATGCCTGGCGTCTCGCAGTTCGGCCAAAGTAGCCGTCCTCTGCTTAACCGGACTAACCTGTGGAGACTAAGCTATGTAGCCTCCGGCCAGGCTTAAAGTTTCTAAACCTAAAGCGACAGCACTAAGGGCTACCCCAGTTGGGGTCGGACCTCGGCTCAGGGCGTCGCTTGGGGGATGGCAAAGGCCGGATCTGATAAAGTGATTCTACCATCCGTTCGGAAAAGCCTACGTGGAGAAGAACGGACAAGAAACTCCAATAATATCTGACTGGTATTTAACTATGGCTCAGCACGCGGGCTAGCTTATAGAATCGAAAAGGATTACGCGACGAGCCTCTGCGGTGAGGACGGAACGAATATGTAAATTAATCTTGTATGAACGGCGGGTTCGTACTATTTACGATCCCACTGACCGTCCTTGTAGACAAGGCTATCGAGCTCCTTAGTGATGGACTCATACCTCGAAAAGAGGTTGGCGCATTCAGCGGGAAGGAGAGAGCCCGCATTCCGGATTTCAGTATCCAGAGCACGGGCTTGAGGGGTCATAAAAATGGAGTACGCGCTAATTATATTTTTAGCGACGCATACATATGGCTTTTGCCCGGAGGGGGCGACAGGGGGCTGGCACTTAGCAGCAGGGGTGGTGGAAGCCACCTTCTGGCTTTGTGCGGTCATAGGGGCGGCCAAAGTGGCGGCGGGGGGCATTGAGTCGGGGATAATAATTGGCGCTGCGATGGGAGTAGCCATCAGCGCTGGAATCGGCTGGGAGCCACACTTTGGTGGTTCAGCTTACCCCAGGGTGAAGGCCTCTGAGGGGCTAGTCTGGGGGGGGGTTGAGTGGTAGGGGCTTGGCGCGCTTGGCGCGCGTCATTACGCCTGGCCATTTTAGGCGCAAGTTTAGGGGCTTTTGGGCAACCACGGTAATTAGCCGGGTGAAGGGGCGCGCTGTGGAACAGCGCTCCCTTATATACGGATTGGCGTCTTTAGTTCTTCTGATTCCTAACACTACCATATATATTGTATTTTTTCACAATGGAGTCCGAACTTTTACTGCAAAGCGATAATCTTAATAATATTGTGAAAGCGAGACGTAATTTCAAAAAAACTCCAAAAGAAAGGATCACAGAAGTTTATGTTCAAGTAAGAATAGAATCTTTAGAAAAATTATGGGATATCTTTACTGACACCCACATAACTTTAATAAAAAAATTTGGTTCACAGTTGAGAAGTCACGAATATATAAAAGATGATAAGTATTCTCAAGCTGAAGAATGTTATTTAGAGTATAAGACGGAGTTGAAGTCTACTTTTTCGCCATGTAAAAAAACGTCAAAACAAGAAAATGTATGTAATCAACAAGATGCGGTAAGGTTACCAAAAATTGTTATTCACACCTTCTCAGGGAAATATGAAGAATGGATATGTTTTCGAGACTTGTTTTTATAATTAGTACATGATAATTCGAAATTAAATAATGTTCAGAAAATACACTATTTGAAAAGTCATTTGAGCTGTGAAGCCGAACAATTAATAAGGCAAATACCAATTGCAGAAGCTAACTATAAGCGATGTTGGTCGCTGTTACAATATAGATACAACAACAAACGTTTTCTTTCTCATAACATAATAAGACGGCTACTTAGTCAGAAAAATATAACATCAGAATCGGCTTTTCACCTTAAGGAATTAGTGGACACTACTAGTGATTGCTTATGTTGGTTTGCAAATCTGGGAATAGAGGTTGCTAATTGGGATTTCATTATCATTCACATTTTAACCTTAAAATTAGATTTGGAGTCCTGAAAACAATGGGAGTTTGAATTTAGTTATAACAACAGTTCTGATGACTTGCCAACTTACAAATAATTCAAGGATTTTCTTACAAATAGATACAGAGCTCTAGAGTTTATTGAGAATAAGCCTTCAGTAAACAAAACTAATAACAATAATAATTTAAAATTAAAATCACTACATGTATCTGAAGTTGTCTGTTCATTTTGTGCTGACCATACACATAAGATAGGTAGTTGTAAGAAATTTTGTCATGAATTAGTGGACAAATGTCGTGATTTCGTCACTGCAAGGAAATTATGCTTTAATTGCTGAGGAAATAACCATACAGCCAAAGTACGTCGCATTAGTACCAAATGTAAATTATGTCATCGTCGTCATGATACATTATTACACCCAAAGAACTCAGATACGCTTGAGACCACTGATGTCAATTCAAACCAGGCATTGGGCAAGAGTGTTTCGCAGCAGGAGCCGGAATCTCCTAAGTCAGGGGGTTCTGTAGATAAAATAGAAAACCAAACGTCGGTAGTTAGCTGGTTTTCGACAGGGAAAATTTGTAAACAGGTTTTGCTAGCGACTGCTCTAGTCAAGGCCGAGTCGAAATTCGGTAACCTTCATGTTTTAAGAGCGTTATTGGACCAAGGCTCGCAAGCAAACTTTGTGACAGAGTCTACGGTTCAGGACCTGAAATTAAAAAAGATCTCGTTGAGAATTAAGATTTCTGGTCTGGGCGAAGATCAAGAATTACTCTCAAGATCAATTGTTTACATGAAAATTCAATCTAGAACCAAACCAAATTACACATTCACATTTAAGGCACATGTTTTGTCCTCAGTCACTACTCTTCTTCCAACGAGAAAAGTAGATGTATTGGAATGGGCAGAATTAGAAGGGGTTGATCTTGCTGATCCTAAGTACCATCAACCTAATAAAATAGATCTTTTATTAGGTGCTGAGATGTATAGTAAAATTCTTAATGAAGAACCCTTCATGCATAGTCCTAGTGGTTCTCTTATCGCCCAGTCAGCTTTAGGATGGATTTTGTCTGGAGTGGTAGACACATCGGTCACTCAAACTGAAGGTGTACTGTCATTACATTGTCAAGTGCAAGAAGGCGATGAGTTCTTGAAGCGATTCTGGGAGTTGGAATCATATCAAGAATTGTCTGGGCATCAGAAAATGACCATAGAAGAAATAAAATGTGAAGAATTGTTTTGTTACAGTCAGAGATGAGACAGGCCGTTATGTGGTAAACCTACCATTCAGAAGTGAAGATCCTGGCTGCAAATATGGAAGTTCAAAATCCATTGCAATAAAGCGTTTTGGTGCCCTGGAAGCTAAACTCAATAAAAATGTGGAGCTTAAAGTAAAATATACTGAGGTGATTCAAGAATATTTACATCTGGGTCACACGAAGCCAGTAGCAGAATCAGAGATATATAATAAACATGCAGTATACTTGCCTCATCATGCCGTTGTGAGAAACGACAATTGACAGGAATAGTAAACTGAAAACAGAAATGGCTCAGTTATATATTCAACACACTGATGCCATAGCAGCCCGGGACAGGCTCCAAATTGTTGTGGACGGGTTCAGCCAGTGTAGCAATGAGTATGAACAAGCTCTTAGTCACAATTATTCACTACAACAGCAGCTACATGAGGCTCAAAGTCAGATTGAACATCTTGAAACAACAAATCATAACATCACTGCCTCGTTGAATCAAAGTCTATTCAATGATTTGGTGCCTGTTGCCCCATGAATGGTTACTGCAATAAACCTCTCTTACACACTAGATTTAACAGGTCATGATGATTCAAAATCAATTAAATCATTGAGGGTAGTTACTAGTAAAAATAAAATAAAAAAGTACATTAAAATTAACAAATACATAGTTAAAACTAAGAAAATGATAAAAAAACAAAGGTTTTTCATCAAAAATGTAAAACTTAATAGAAAAAGGTTGCATCTACTTAAACTATTAGATATGTATTCATTTAACTTAGAAAAAAGTACTAGAAAATACCAAACTGACACAGAAGACTTGCGGTATGAACTTGACCATCTACAGGAGAAACTTACTTCTATGACCATCAAATATACAGCCTCTGAAAACCAAATGAGGTAATATGTATTGGCAATGAATGAGCTGGTAAGCTCACAAATTAACAAATGTGATCATTGTCAACCACCATCTGTTGAACCCACACCGGACCATTCATTGACAATATGTGATGCCACCATACCGCAGTCTAGTGCAAGTTTGCCTTTAGAAATTACTAACTGTTTGCCTAAAAAGAATGTGAATACAGAAATAGTATTATTTTGTGATGAAATTGGAAAGGATTTAGGCCACTTGTTGACAAATAGATATCCAGGACACTCAATAATGAACTACTGTATGCCTAGCTGTTCTTTATTTGACATAATGAAAAAAGTTATAAAATGGAATTTTAACCAGGATACCACATTATTAATATTTATTGGTAATAGGGGTAATGTGAACAAAGGAGAATTACTCCAACATTATAGAACTTTAATTTATTCCATTTAATTGACACTAACAATTATGTTGGTAATCACTTTTATTTGACAAAAGATACATTTTTCATGGATACGTACTTTCTTTCAAAGTATTATAAAAGACAGATAGCTGTGTCGCTATCATATTATTTTTCTATTACAGCCAAGAATTTGGCTAAACAACTTGCTTCTATTGAGCAATGCTAAGGAATGTTATTTAATTCAGCCATTGATTTGGTATCAGAAATTCATATTGATAATAATTTAAATTAGAAATTAGGACAATAGGGAACACCTCTTGCAAAATTATACAGGATAAAAATTGCAAAATAAAATCAAATAAAAGTTTAAATTCGGTAAATAGTATTAACCTGGTGCATCAAAATATTCAAGGATTTATGAACAAAGATTTAGAAGTAGAATTATTTATGAACTTTAACAGTATTGATATTCTTTGTATAACAGAACATTGGCTTAAAAGCCACCAGTTATTGTTCAATTTTAATAATCACCAGGTTGGTAGTTCATTCAGCAGAGTTAATGCTATACATGGTGGCTCATTGATTTTAGTAAGTAACCAGCTTAAATTTAAAGACCGTAAGGATATTGTGAGCCTATCTGTTGAGCGGACAGTTGAAATAGCTTGTATAGAATTGGAGCAGTTTATTGTATTAAGCGTATACAGACCGCCTTCAGGATTGTATGACTGCTTTGAAAAGGTAATGGATGAAGTGTTACACAAGATTTGTAACTCGAATAAATCCATTATCACTTGTGGTGATTTTAATGTTAATTTATTAGAAAACTCAGGTTCTTGTAGTAAAATAATAAGTCTGTTTCAGTCCTACAATCTTATAAACCTATTTTTGGAGCCCACAAGAATAACCCCAACTAGTGCTACATGCTTAGATAATATTTATACTAATGTTATACCAGTCCACAAATAAATTATAAATTTACTAGATTCTGATCATTGCGGGCAGAGGATTACTATACCAAACCAAAACAACAAAGTGGCTAAAAAGGATATCACTGTTAACCCCAAAACTGCAAGTCGCTTGGCAGCTTTTAAAGTTAAACTCATTAATATATTACCAATTTTGTCAATTGATGCTGATCCTTATCATCTATATGATGATTTTTTTAGTATATACTGTAAACAATTTAATTCGACCTTTGTTCCAAAGACTATCTCCGTTAATAGTAACGCATCATTCAGTGATTGGGCTACCATTGGTATTCATAAAAGTAGAACACGGCTTTATGAGCTGTACAGTGAAAGGACTTATACTGCTGAATTTAATTTATATGTTAGAAATTATTCAAAATTATTTAAAAAAGTTTGTTGTTTGGCCAAGTCGCGTTATTTGAGCTCGAAGATTAAAAACAGTAGTAATGTTATTAAAACGACTTGGAATATTATTAATAGTGAAACAGGAAGATCTGGTAACCGAAATATTGACTACGGCCTGTCTATTAATGGCAACATCATAAAATCAGACTCACAAGTCGCAGTGGCCTTTGAAAATTTATTTTCAGATATTCCAATTTCAACTACTAAATACTTAAACTCATCACCTTCTGTTGCTGAGTCTTTGCTAAAAGAAAATGTTAATGTTTGCAATTCGGAATTTCTTTTTGAACATATTACTTGTAAAGACATAGTTAAAACCTTTCACACTTTAAATGTTAAAAAGACTGCAGATCTGTGGGGTCATTCTGTAGAAGTTGCTAAGACTATTATTGACATTGTCGCACCTAGTTTAGCTATTATCTTTAATAATTGTATCGACTGTGGGGCGTTTCCTGACCTTATGAAAAAAAGTAAAATAATACCTTTGTTTAAATCAGGTAGTACATCAGACCCTACAAATTATAGACCTATTTCAGTACTACCTACGTTAAGCAAAATATTTGAGAAATTAATTTTAGAGCAATTGCAAAGATTTTTTAATAAACATAAATTATTACATAGCAAACAGTTCGGTTTTACAAGGGGTCGTTCAACTACTGATTGAAATACTGTGTTGAGCTTTTAGGACATATTTATAATGCATGGGAAGATAAGTGCGATGCCTTGGGAATCTTTTGTGATTTGTCCAAGGCATTTGATTGTGTTTTTCATGAAACGCTAATCAGGAAACTCCGCCACTACGGGATCCGGAACAGCGCTCTGGATCTTCTTACTTCATATTTGAGTAATAGGATTCAGACCGTTGACGTTAATGGAAAAAGATCTCCTGGATCTATGGTAACAATGGGCGTCCCACAGGGCTCGATTCTTGGTCCTTTCTTGTTTCTTATTTATATTGATGACTTGCCTTACCTCATAAAGGATAACCATGATATAGTGTTGTTTGCGGATGATACTTTACTTTTGTTTAAACTTAAACGTCAGCAGCTGGTTACTGACGATGTAAATAGTGCTATCTCAAAAGTAGTTCACTGGTTCAATGTTAATAATTTACTTCTTAATGAAAAAAAACCAAATGCATTTTTCACTTCCTACGGGAAATAAATATTAAATATGATAAACCCCAAGATATGACCACTGACTTAGAGTCAGTTGGTGTGCATCATGTTGTAGAGGAACATGATATATGTGATCGATATGCAACGTTGACACGGCTTATTCGAGTTATAGCGTATTGTAGGCGTATGTTGAAGGCAAAAATAAGCCCTGAAACCCTTTTTCAGAAAGTTTTTTTACGAACTAAAGAATTAAATGAAGCTTTGGAAACATGCGTGAGATTGTGTCAGAGAAAACACTTTGAAGAGGAAATAAAAACATTAGAAAGGAAAGAACAAATTAAATCAAAGAGTAGTTTAAAAACATTAAATCCATATTTAGACGCGAACAATATATTAAGGGTAGGTGGCAGATTAGAACAATCTGAATTAGATATCTCAAGAAAACACCCCATAATTTTGCCAAAAAATTCACATTTTACGAATTTAATTATAGCTTTCAGTCATAAACAGACCTGTCATGGGGGAACACAATTAATGTTGAGTTACATTTATAACAAATTTCTGATATTCGGAGCGAAACAGCTTGTATCTGGCCATATACGGAAATGTGTTAAAAACAATGGACTTACCTGTAATCCACTTATGGGACAGCTACCTGCAGCACGTGCCAAGCCCTCTCGCGCATTTCTTCGTAGTGGGGTGGACTTTGCTGGGCCTATTCAATTACGCACAGCAAAGGGTCGTGGACATAAGTCTTTTAAAGGTTATATATGTCTGTTTGTCTGCATGTCTACACGTGCTGTCCACATTGAAGCAGTATCTGACCTTACGTCTGAAGGATTTTTGCGAAGAGGTCATTGTCAGGAGGTGTGGAGCGACAATGGCACTAATTTTGTAGGCGCAGCAATAGGAATTCTTTTCACTTTCTTTTAGGTTCCAACGGAACGTCATGGCATTTTATTCCACCTCACGCACCTAATTTCGGAGGTTTGTGGGAGGCTGGAATAAAATCAGTAAAATATCATTTGAAACGTCTTGTGGGCACTTCTACCCTGACATACGAGGAACTGGCAACTGTTTTAGCTCAGGTCGAAGCATGTTTAAATTCCCGACCTTTGTCAAGATTGGGGATGAATTCCGAAAATACGAAAATTTTGACTCCTGGCCACTTCCTAGTCGGCGAACCTCTTGTTACCCCACCAGATTATAACTTTGAAAATTCTAACATAGGCTCGTTAAAGAGATGTATACTCAGCGTATGTTGCAAACATTTTGGCGAAAGTGGTCTCAAGAATATTTGAGGCAATTCTTTTATAGACATAGGTGGACCTCGGAAACTCTCTCTCTAAAAAGAGAAGATGTGGTCTTAGTTAAGGAAGACGGTCTTCCTCCGTGTCGTTGGCTTTATGGCTTAGTAGAGGAAGAGCATCCAGGTAGTGATGGAATAGTACGAGTGGTCACTATTAAAACTAAAAACTCTATTGTTAAAAGACCTGTATCGAAATTATGTTTGCTTCCTGTTACTGAATAGATTGTTTGATTGTGTAGTAAATGAGTCTTTATAATAATATAATAAAACTGTAAACCCACCTTACATATAAAAATAAAATCAAATAAATGTAAGGGATAAGAATGCTACAAAAATCAAGTAATTTAAGTTTGCACAGTGGTTTATTAAGGTGTATATATTCCACAATGTTAACGTAGTACTGGCCGTGCGCCCGCTCCAGTGGTTATCTTCTCAGTGGCCCGCTCGAAGCCAAAATATCAATATTGAACCTCCGTTTGGAAGGTTTGGTTTGCAAAATATTCTTATATTTGCTTAAGCTGTATCAGTTATCAAGAAATTCTAGCCATAAAATTTTGTCGTGTAGGAGGATTGTCCAAGAGTAGCGAAGAAATATTGTGTTGTTATTTTTTTATTTTAACGAAACTGTTTGTTACGAAAAAGATGTTGAATGTTTTTTTTTTCAACCCTTTTAGCCTAGCCGTTACTGAGAAGTATGCTTTGGCAAATTGCCGTTTAACGGCACTAAAGCGGTTGTAGACCCATAATACTACTGACACGTTGTTAACTGTGCAATAGGTAGTAAATATTAGTATCTAATCTTATTTTATTTTTATTGATAGAGAGATTGTTGATATTAAGGTCAATCCATGCTTGCCCTTAATGGGGGGCGAATGTATAGCTTAGTTCGTAACAACTGTTTATTTGTTGAATTAGTTGAGCATAAGCTGTACCATCCTTGTGTTTTGTAGATCGCGATGTTAAGATTTTCCGTCATTTATATACTATGTGTGCTAGTGGAATCTTCCTTCTTTTTTTCTGCGTATATACCCGTTGGACCAGCTTGCGTGTTTTATTTAATTCTGGAGGCGCCCTGGTTTTCATGCGAAGCCCTACGCGGACCCTGGCTGGACATCATCAGGTCAAACAGCAATAATTAGCCGTACGTTCCTAGCTTAGTTCGCTGCTCAGAAGTAAGAAGTTTGCTAAACTTGGTGTAACGCAAATTGCCTTAACTAATGTAGTTCGCTTCGGAATACTGGGGAAAGAGAACTTTAGATTATTACTTAACTTATTCAATTCTTCATTTATTTATGATTCAATTTGATTTTAAATAACAAAATAAAAGTAAAATTTTCACAAACGTGAAAAAGCAGGCAATTAAAAAATAACTGAATAAAAAAAAAGTAGTTTGAACTGTTTGACATTTTCAAACTTCAATTCAAACAATGACTAAAAGAAAAGAGAGTTGGCAAGTTCTAATTACAAAATGGTCTCCGTACCGTCTTGGAATTTCGCGGGAAAAATTAAATTAAATTAATGTCAAGATGCGTTCCGTATGAGTGGCAAAGGCAGTCTTGGATTCAGCTTTGCCACATGAGGGCGGTCCGTAAATAAAGTCGGTGTGGGTAACTTCTCTAAATGTCACTTCACTGACGAAAATAAACTGTTTGATGCCACTAACCTATTGTTTAATCAAATCATACAAATTAAAATAAACGCTGAATTTACAACGCTTCATAAAAAATATTTTTGCAATTAACATGTTAACGGGCTCTTTACTACGTTATGACATTTTGCGTCGTTAGTCAAAAATGTTCATCTGCATTTTGTCGGCCACAATAGTTCCGTGTGTGTGATTTACAGAGCAATCAAAACAACGCTGTGGAAAACACTCGGTTGGTTGTCCCATAAAACAATATTGTTGTTGCTGTGCGCCGCAACCGCATTAACATTCAATGGAGTTGTCCGCAAATGTAGAAAGTTTAATACATCGGACAGGATACGTAATACAATCAAATAGTAAACACCTGGGAAGTAGTAAAACAGAAAATTTTATGTTTTAGGAAATGGCCCGATTGAGGGGAACGAGTTGCGATGCGTTTCGTAGTTAGTATGTGTTCGTCATTATTTGGAACGCGGTTGTAATTGGTATTCAATTGCCAGCAGTTTGGCCACGCAGCCAAGTTTTGCCGTGAAAGCAGTTCTACGTGCGGCCACTGTGGAGAAACTGGACACTCCTTGAAGGAATGCAGCGGCAAATCTTCTTCCCCTCAATGTGCGACGTGCAAGCGGTTTAAGAGGAAATGTGACCATCCAACTGGTGATTTAAGTTGTCCAGCACGTAAATATGCAGAGACCAACTACATTAACTCCATAGACTATGAGGGCACCTAAGATCGTCACATAATTTTCTTATATCATGCTCAAGGTCACACGCGTTGAACGTCTGCTGCTGACACCACAGTGACCTACTTACCGTAAAAATTATGTGTTTTAGTTTTACAATATTGGCTGTTACAATTCTGCTTATGCGACTAATTTATTTGTGTGTAATCATAGTGCACGTTTAACAATATAGATAAATACGACATTTAATTATATAAATAATTATGACCTAGTAATTTTGTTCTATGTTTATAGTGTTTAAGTAAACTAGTTTTATTTTTTATTTTTCCAAATTTATTTAGTCTTGTTACTATTTTAAGAATTTCTTGGGTTAAATATTGTTTAAATTCTGTTGTTCTAACATAAGCATATTTTTAGAGCTCCTTACTGCCTGTGATACAGGATTACCTAGTACAGGCATCTTCCATTATTATACCTACATTAGTTATCTAAGATTCATACAGTGTTTTTACCTTTTTATTATCTGAATAAAGATTATTATTATTATTATTATTATTATTATTAGGTTGCGTACATACGGCTCGTAGTTAGCGGTCGACTGTTAGCGATGCGTACTATTTCAATGGTGGCGTTCACAGTTAATCGGTGTAGCAATCACAAATGTAGCGGCGAATACATAGTTGATCTGCAATATCGTTGAGCGAGCGATTCGTTGCGTCGAATGAAACAAAGTGCTCGCGTTGTTCTTTCTGCGCGTTCTCAATTAGCTGATTCAATCTATTTAATCTGTGCTCTGAATAAGCTTTGTTTTGCTGCTAAATTACATAAGAAACGCTGTCGTTGCCATCCCATCCTACCTATTTCTCTTACGTTCGACACGTCATTTCAATTCAAGAAAAGATCTTTCCTGTAACTTTGAATGTTCCTTGTCCTTTCACTAACGTCTTGTGCTCTTAAATGTTTGACAAAACGTTTTGTTATGGGGACAAGGTGCCGTTGTTTCGAATTTGTCGAATTTTCCTCCAGCCTGATCACATGGTACCTAACTGTGAAAATAAATGCTCTAAAAGTTAATATCTCAATATATGCCGACATAACACGCATAAGTGATATTAATATAGCCTTTGCCCTCTAAAGGCAACATTCAATTTGTCTTATTTTCTTCCACTCCTCTACGAATTGATATAAACGTTCCACCTTGCGAAGGTCTTTGTTTTAATTTACTTATAAAAACGAAGACGTAGTTTTTTGTGTTCTTTCTGCAAGCTAAATTGAAAATCGTGTTTTTCTTCTTGAGTTGCATATTCCATTTTCAATATTATGAATGCAATGCAAAGGAAAGGGCTATGTCTTTTTTGTTGAAAACTACTAAAAGAGTGGAGAATAATTTGACTTTCGAGCCGACTACACCCTCTTAAATAATAAAGTTGGTAAGTAAGATGGCTAACAAAAAATCTTGCGGCTTTGATGAGCTGCCTATTTCAATTTTGAAAGAGAATATTGACAGATTAGCTTTCCCTCTTTCCAATTTTTTTAATAAATTTTTTGAGAAGTCGCTCTTTCCAGACCAATTGAAAATAGCTAAAGTGGTACCAATATTCAAGAAAGGCACTAAGACTGATCCGAAAAATTACCGACCCATATGCCTTTTGCCAACCTTATCAAAATTATTTGAAAAAATTATTAAAACCAGGCTGATGGTTCATTTGAATTTGAATAAAATCATTAATTTAAGGCAATTTGCATATCAAAAAGGCGTCGGTTGGTCAGATGCAATAAATATCCTTATAGATGACATAATTAATAAATTAAATGACAAAACGAAAGTGGCTGGGCTTTTTATTGACCTTAGTTCTGCTTTTGACACGATTGACTATGAATTATTACTAACTAAACTAGAATATTACGGTATCAGAGGCAAGGCCTTACAGCTTTTTAGATCCTACTTACAAAATAGACGGATGTATGTCGAAATTAAAAGCATTGATGATAATAATCATGAAGTCGTACACACTTCTAACATTACAGACATAAAACGTGGTGTGCCTCAAGGCTCAATTTTAGGACCTGTACTCTTTATTATTTTTACCAATGATTTGCTTAACTTTATGCACCACGTTAAGCCTGATGCAAAACTTGTTGTCTTTGCAGATGACACTAATATTATAGTTGGGGCAAATGACTTAAACGAATTGGCAGAAAACGTAAATAAAAGCAAAATTATCTGCGACTAGTTTACAGCCAATAACCTTATTCTTAATACAAGTAAAACTAACATTATTTTATTTAAGACGACGACTCGTAACAATGACAATATAATTGTACAAATTAGAGAAGACAAGATTGCATTAGTAGACAAAGTTAAATTTTTAGGAATAAACATAGACGGGTATTTAAACTGGAAACCGGAGCTGGCTGCTATTGACTCTTCCATTTCATCAGCGTGCTATGCACTTAGGAGCCTTAGAGATATTTTGGATCTAAAGCAACTAAAGGCTGTATATCACGCTCTGGTAGAATCTAGAATAAGATACAGCGTCATGTTTTGGGGTAATAGCCATAGTTATAACTGTCAGAAGGCGTTTATCTTACAGAAACGTGCCATAAGGACTATAGTCAGGATCTCACAAAGAGACTCATGCAGAGAGTTCTTTAAAGAACTGAAAATATTGACAGTACCCAGCCTATACATATTAGTAGTCCTATCTCACTTTGCCAAGTATATTTATCAGTATGAATCAGAAGAGGAACGTAAAATTAGAGAAAGCACCAGAAGGAAAGAATTCAAACACAAAATGTCACCAAATTTCAATATAGCTAAACATTGCTACCGATACCAAGCGGTGGAAATATTTAATAGGTTACCGACTGAGTTAAAGTTATTAATTTATAGTTTGCACTTATTTAAGTCTAAATTAAAAGCCTTCTTGTTGGAAAAATGTTTATACTCGGTGTCAGAATTTTTGTCTAGCAATGATAAATAGATACTTATTATTAGAAATAGCAATTTTTATTTAAATTTATTTGACATTTTATTTAATTGACTTGTTTTGACATAATAGTTATTACTAGTGACAATACATTGTATTAATTTGAATTAACAAAGTTTTTGTGACATAAATTGTATCAACTTGACATTTAATTGCTTGTGACATATATCGTATTAATTTGAAATTATATTTTTCTTGTAACATATATTGTATTAACTTGACATTATAATTCTAAATTGTGAAATGTACCTATCAGGAACAAATTTGCTTTTATTTATTTTTTGTGACATGTTGAATTAACTTGACATTATAATTAATTCTTGTGACATACCTCGGATTGATTTGAAATGGTTTTTTATTTTTTTTATTTGACATATACATATTTATATATATTTTGATATAACTTGACATTATGATATTATCTTGAGGCATGTATGGAATAAATTTTAAACGATATAATAATTTTTGGAACATAAATATATTAAATAATTGTGTATAAAAATAATTTAATTTACCTTCAAGTGTAACATAATAATTGTTGTTTTTTGTTATTTTAATTATGTAATGTTCGACACAATGTAAATTGTTTGAGAATAAATAAATGAAATAAATTAAATGAAATGAAAAGCTTTGCTGGCAGCTTAGTCAGAGTCATTCGATTGGGAGTAGATTTACGTATGAGTCAGTAAAATAATTGATGGTATTTGAGATGTTAGAAATTTGAATATTGAATCTATTGGAGTTTTAGGCGGGCTTTTTATGAGTGTAGTTCAACAGCTGATTTAATTTATTTGCAAATTGATTCCCATTGGATATTGTGATGTAAAAATTGGTGTAATTTTGTGACTCAAGATTCATTCTCACAACTAGAAAATATGTGGGATCACGGAAACAGGCGCAATCTCGGGCAAGTGTGTCGTTGTGTGATTTTATTGTTTCCAGTATTGACTAGGTACCTCAGCGAAGTTTGCCGAGAAGACTGACTGGCTGACTCGATATATTTTCTACCAAATACTACATAACACATTACAATGTGTTCCATCCGCATTATAATGCAGAACAAAGAAGTGACTTTCAAAAATAATAGACTTAAATGCCTAAAGTAGCAAGGTCATTAAAGACCAAAAACAAAAAATTGTTATGATTGCGCCAATTTTTTTGACGCTTCAATTTTTTCTAATACGATTCATGAATTTATAAAAACACCGGGAATAAATTTTACCCGTTTTCCGTTTTGGTCTTTGAGACTATCATCTAGTTCCCCAGCGTGTTTGATGTTATTCTAACTTCCATCACGAAGAAAGGTCATGTGCCCAAGAGAATGTTCCAGAACAACAGGAGAGCGATGAGATCGCGGAAGATGCGAAGAACACGTCATACAAAGAGTTAGCCGTGGACCAACGGACTAAAGATATGATGAATGAGCAGCGGTCAAACATCAAGGCGTTTGAGAGAACAGTACGGAACATGGACATTGAACATTTAAAAGAAAAGTGGCAACTTGAAGATAAGTTGAGGACAATAACTCAACGTTGGGAAAAAGTTGATAGTACTTATTGGAAGCTTGATAACATGTTGGACAACACGCAAGCATTTGAAAGTGATTACAACAGATTAGAAAGGCTGTATGAATTCAGCAAGGAACAAATAAACAAGAGGATTTGGGATAACAAACATCAGGAAAAATCCACTCCCAATATTGAACTTCCGATTTTCAGTGGTAGCTATGCTCAGTGGACAACATTCAAGGACTTATTTGAGGAAATCGTGCATCGTAACACTTTCATTTCAAATGCTCAAAAAATGCAACATCTGAAAGCGAAATTGAAGGGAGAGCCCGAGCGGTTAATACAGCACATGAACATCAGAGCTGATTCTGAAGCTAGTTGGCAGATTCTTCAACAGAGGTATGATAATAAGAGGTTATTATTTACCTACCAAGCAAACATTTTACTGAGTCTACCCAACATACAAACCCCAACGGCATCTCTACTGAAAAGAATGCATGACACGACCATTGAGTGCCTTCAGGCTATTAAAAATCTGCAGTACGACACTTCTAGTTGGGACCCCTTAGTAGTTTACATATTATTGCAAAAGCTAGACGCAGACACACGCCAGTCATTCAATGAATCCATGAAAAATCCAAGGGAAATGCCACCACTAAACGAGTTCCTTAATTTCATTGAAACCAAGTTCATGTCAATGGAATCGGGTACAAACCCGAACCGCCCACGAAACTTTAACAGTCAACAGTTAAGCTTTCAACCGAAAACAGTTCACAATGCAACATACAGCAAGCCTAAGGTGCAGCAACAGCCCATTCAAGGGGGAACTAAGAACATGCCGAGAACATTCCATAATAAGCAAACATTTCATAATTCCTTTATAACTTGTCCGAAATGTAATAAACAACACGGGCTCTACAATTGCAGAGAATTTTTATGTATGTCACCAGAAGAAAGGTTAAAGACCGCTAACAACCTACATGTATGCCTAAATTGCCTATTTAGTCATAACGGCGAAAAATGTTCGTCAGAAAAAAAGTGCAAGCACTGCGATGAGCCGCATAGCAGCATTTTGCATGAGGCGATTGGAATTGCAAAATCGAGAACCGGCAGGGCTAATGTAGGTCAACAATTGAACACGCACTTAGCACATGACAACTCAAATGAGGTACTGCTAGCCAGGGCCCAGGTCAAAACAAAAGCCTATGACGGCACTACGATCATTTTACGCGCTTTATTAGGCCAGGGCTCTCAGGTTAGCCTAATTACAGAAAATGCTGCACAAAGATTGCAATTAAAACGAGACAAGATGAGCGCGGTGGTGTCAGGTATTGGTGCATCAGCCACCACCAAGTGTAAAGGAGTGCTCCATCTTAAATGCCAAGCAATATACAATGACTTCAACATTAACATTAATGCACTTATTATGAAGGCAATAACAAACAAATTGCCAAGTAAAACAGTAAATAAAGGTAGTTTTGAACACATACAACATTTACAACTCGCTGATCCTGATTTTAACATATCTCAGGATATAGATTTACTATTGGGAGCCGATGTATATTCCGAAATATTGTTAGAGGGGTTAATAAAAACAAACACGTCATCCATCATAGCACAACAAACCCAATTAGGCTGGGTGGTATGTGGTAATTACAAAACATTCAATTGCCATGTAATTGTCAACAACATTCAGGATCTGGCCCAATTCTGGGAACATGAGTCCTTACAAGAAAACAAAGAAGATGTGGACCCTGACAACATGTGCGAACAGCTGTACAAAGAAACAAAAACACGACTTTCTGACGGGCGATACCAAGTTCGCCGCCCCCTCAAGGACAATTTTATTGAACACTTAGGAACATCGAAACCACAGGCCGTCGCTCAATTTCAACAACTTGAGCGAAAGATGGCAAAAAACCATGCGTTTGCAAAAGATTATAAAGCTTTTATGGAAGAATATGAAGAAATGGGTCACATGGAGCAAGTCGAAAGCAACACTAGGAACAAAAACATGGAATATTTTCTTCCGCACCACGGGGTTGTGCGGCCAGGTGCTATCACAACGAAACTTAGAGTTGTGTTCAACGCGTCGGCAAAAACTAGCTCAAAACACAGTCTTAATGACTTAATGGAGGCGGGACCGAATCTACAAAAAGATATCCTTAGCATCTTGCTGAAATGGAGACAATACAAATACGTCTTAACATCAGACATTGAGAAAATGTACCGATTTATAATGGTACATCCAGTACATCAACACTTACAGAAAATAGTGTGGAGGAATTGTCCACGGCAACTGCTAAGAGAATATCAATAAGAGAATATCGTACTGTCACCTATGGTACTAAGGCCGCTCCGTTCTTAGTACTCCGAACACTTCAACAGCTAGCAATGGACGAAGGTGACAAGTACCCGGAAGCTAAAAACATCTTACTCAACCAATTTTTTGTAGATGATGCGTTATTTGGAAAGGATACCATGGACGAGGCCCGAGATACAAGATACCAACTTATACAGCTATTGAAAGAAGGAGGCTTCAATCTCAGAAAGTGGTCGAGTAACGAACATCAACTGCTAGAAGATCTGCCAGAACATATGATTAGCCCAGTCAGTTTAAGCTTCACAGAGGCATCAGCTTCCAAAGCATTAGGCTTGGCATGGGATCCGAAACAAGATGAATTTATATTTTCACCTACATTAAAAAACAAAAACAACATTGGCATTAACAAAAACTCGTCAAAACGGCAAATCTTAAGCGACATATCAACAATTTTTGATCCCTTGGGGTTGCTATCCCCAATAACAATCAAGGCAAAAATTTTATTCCAACAAATCTGGAAGTAAAAAATCGAATGGAAAGAAAAGAAAGAAAGAAAACTAGTTTATTTGGCACACACAGATACACACAATGTAGGTACAAATAAAACTTAATTTTACAACATTTACATACATAGTGTGCCCCGCGGCTGCGCCAAAAAGGTCCAGTTCAGCAAAATGCCAGACAACTGGGAGTTGCCTGACGCTGGTTTTCAACTGAACCTTACGTTGAAGTGTACGGATGTGAATCAGTTTTATGGTGTTAAATATGTACAGGTAAATAAATATAAGTTAGTGTGTTATAAACTATACAGGTATAGGTATGTATAATAATTTGGTGCGAAACATTATGCCATGAGCAGCTGAGCGAAATAGACGGATTGCAAGTAACTTTTAATATTAAAAGTTGTTTTTATATTCGGGTAGTTTGAGAAATATTGCGATCAATATGTACATCATTTTTAAAATTTTGTCGGAGCGGCAAAAAAAAATTAGAAAAAACAAAAAAAAAATTGTGAATGGGATGACACTGTTCCGGATGGAATAGAAAAGGAATGGAGAACACTAAAAACTGAGTTAACAAATATGCAACCTTTCAAAATTAACCGATGGCTAGGATTAGAAGCAAACAAGGATTGGGAATTACACGCATTCTGTGACGTATCGGAAACAGCGTTCTCGTGCGTAGTGTACAGCAAAGTTACGGAGGGAAAACAGCAACAAATTGCATTGGTTGCGGCAAAAACAAAGGTCGCTCCAATCCAAAAACAACAAACACTGCCCAGACTTGAGCTATGCGGTGCTCAGCTATTAGCTCAACTGGTCAAGAAAATAAAACATTGCCTCGACAAACCTAACATTAAAGTTACAGCATGGACGGACTCAATGATCGTGCTTGGCTGGCTGAAGGGCGATGTCTCGCGATGGAAGGCCTATGTCGGACACAGAGTTCAGGAGATAACATCAGTAGTGCCCGCAGGGAATTGGAAGTACGTAAGATCGGAGCAAAACCCGGCCGACTGCGCGTCACGTGGACTACTACCTTCTCAGTTACATAAGTTTGCTCTGTGGTTTGATGGACCCGAATGGCTCAACAGTTAAGACTACCCTGAAACATATGCCACGATTAATACACCAGAAATTGAAGTTAAAAAGGTGTATGCAGTTACGTCAAGAACTACTGAAAACGTGAACATTGTAACAGAACTCCTTAATAAGAACTGCTGTATTATGACTCTAATACGTATCGTAGCTTGGGTGTCGCGTTTCATTACAAACACGTCACAAAACAATCGTCACAGGGAAGACGCAGCTATGAATCATACAAACATGAATGACCCGCTAGCGTCAAAACAATGTAATTTAACACTTGGTGATATTCGATGCGCCACTAACATAATTATAAAACAGGTACAAAATGAACATTACGGACAAGAAATCCAAGATTTTCAAACAAAAGGAAGGGTAAGCAATAATAGAGGACTTCAGAAACTTTGCCCTTACCTAGATGCAAATAACATATTACGCGTTGGAGAGAGATTACAGAATTCAAACTTACCTGAAGAAATAAAACACCCTATTATTATCCCAAAAAACAGCAAGCTGGCATATCTTCTGATTGCCCGTGCGCATGTGTTAACACTACATGGTGGAGCGAGACTAACTATGGCTACATTGAGACAAAAATATTGGATAACAGGAGGAAATAACACGGTTAAAAAATACCTGCAAGACTGTGTAAAATGTTGTCGCTTTAAGCCATCGAAACAATACCAATTAATGGCCGACCTACCCAGTGAGAGGATAACGCAATCACCACCATTCTATCACACAGGGGTGGATTTCACTGGATTTGTTAGTGTTAAACTAAACAAGGGTCGAGGCGTCAGAACGAGTAAAGGTTATGTCGTTGTATTCGTATGCATGGCAACAAAGGCGGTGCATTTGGAACTTGCATCAGATCTAACGTCACAAACATTTATACTGGCTCTCAACCTCATGACTGGACGACGAGGCTGTCCGAAACATATTTACTCCGACAACGAAACAAACTTTGTTGGAGCCGAAAGGGAGTTAGCCAAACAACTACACATCTCACAAACATTTAACAACGACACTTTATTGAAAAGGAACACTTGAGATGGGGATAGAGTGGCATTTCAACGCCCTTAGCTGGCCGACTGCGGGAGGACTTTAGGAGGCTGCAGTTAAGTCTATGAAATATCACCTAAAGCGTATCCTAGGAGTTTTTAACACTGCTTACTCAAATCGAAGCCTGTATGAACTCTAGACCACTTTGCCCTTTAACGGAGGATGTGGACGATATTGATTATCTTACTCCAGCACATTTTTTAATTGGCCGACCAGTAACATTCTTACCATCGGAACATTTCGAAAAGCAAAACATCAACATTCGACATAGGTGGCAGTTACTAAACAAAATGAAACAAGGGTTTTGGACCAGGTGGTCGTCATAATACCTGCAACAACTTCAAGTTCGTAGTAAATGGCTGAACAAAACAAATAATTTATCAATAGGGGATATTGTCTTGATCAAAGAAGACAACCTTCCTCCGGCAAAATGGGCACTTGGGCGAATACAGGAAGTTCACCCGGGGAGAGACAATCTAGTCAGAGTTGTGACGATGAAAACAAAAACAGGACTGCTAACCAGACCAATAACAAAATTAGCAAACTCCCTATATCTGAATCGCATATAGAAATACCTGACACCACCACCAATGACAAAATCTGCACTGAAAATCAAAAATATACAAAAACCACACCACCAACCGCCAGGAAACAACGATTTAAATCAAGGAATATAAGTTCCAGCCTTCTATGTATACTCGTAACATTACTAACATTATTTAAGCCCACATATCAAAGCAACGACGCCATAAATATCACACCGTTTGAACCAAATAGAGCCGTGTACTTTGACAAAATCGGAAATTTGCAAAGCGTACACGATGACTGGCAGATTGTTACTTACTATAATATGACATCTTACTGGCAAGGCATGGCAAACATACATAGAGTTGTAAAACACCTGGGAAAAAGGTGTGAGCAATTTGCATACCAAACGATGTGCAAAACCATCATGACTGAATTCAAACAGGAACTCAACGAACTTGATCATAACAATTACATGTTGGAAACACATCATGGGCAGACAAAGGGACGCGTTACCCGAGATCTTGTCAATGGAATAGGTTACCTTGCAAACAGCCTATTCGGCGTGCTAGATGAAAGGTTCGCTATACAATATAAAAAGGACATAGAAACATTGCAAAATAATAGAGACCATTTATTGAACCTGATCAAAGGTCAAACATCAATCATTGAGGCACATAATAACATTTTAAAGAGAAATGAAGAGACGATGAACACTCAATTCAATCTCTTAAACCAACATCTTAACGCTACCGAGAAATATTTGCAGAAATTGGGTAATGTTGTTGAGCAAGAGGAAGCTTTGAACTACTTTAACACAATGGCTCTGACTAGTTCAACAATTCTGTCTAAACTGCGCCACATCCAACACATGCTTTTAGACACAGCTATTAACATTCACCATGGTCATGTAGATACCAGACTTTTACCGCAAAACCAGCTCTTTCAGGAGCTCAACATCATCTCTGGACAATTGCCACAACAACTATCGTTACCCGTTGACAACATTCAAAATCAATTAGCTGACATATACAAACTACTAGAAGTAAAATCCAGATTATTTTATAAATATTTTATCATCGAAATTACATTACCATTAACAGGCGACACTACATTCACAATATATAAAACAGTTCCTATTCCGATGATAAAAAACAACAAACATTCAAATACAATGAAAACAAATTCAGAATATGTTGCAGTGAATATAAGAAGCTTACAGACAGTGACCTGGAACATTGTATTAAAATTGAACCAAGTACATATGTATGTTCACTAAACAAACCAACACGTAATATGAGAAATCAAATTCCATGCGAAATCGGTGCAATAACAAACATTACATTATCAAAATGTATCTACACATCTGAACCCTGCAACAACAAATGGACACCATTACGAAATCCTAACACCTGGCTCTATGTCTGCTGTACGGATTGCCAACTGCAAATAATCTGTGAAGGTCGTATGACCACTAAGGCAATACATTTAACGGGAATTTTAGAAGCCAAGGAAGGATGTATAATTAGAAACAACGAAGAAACATATTACACACAAGTTAACTACGCAAACAAAATCTATGTCAACCCGGAAATTCCACTAATTGATCTGGAAGACATCAACAATTTAACATCTGTCCAGCCACTTGAATTATCAACTGGACAACAGAACACCCAATTTGTAAGAAACGATTATGAAAAACTTCATAATTCGCTGAAAGAATTGGAAGATCAAACAAAACAGACTGAAATGTCGCAACACGATGTGCATCAATACATCGTATCATACTCTACGATGGGACTTCTGATCTTATCAATAGTCGTCGCGGGAGGAGCCTACGTGTTCTGCAAACGCTGCGGCAAGGTCGCCGTCAGCGCCACCGGCGCGTCCGCCAGATTACCGCCACGGAAGCCACCAAGAGCTGAAGCATCCACTGAAAACATATAACTTACCTACGCGAGACCTCATTCTTTTAACATTTAACCTATAATAATTTTTTATTCACATTGTTTTAATTTAATATTTTTTATTTACATTGGAAAAATATTCTGTAATAAGTTATTTTAATTATTATCTTTTGCCCCGCCAAGATGTACGGTTAGCAACCGCACATTGTACTTTGGCCTAGTTAGAATACTACAGATTTAGTTAATTTATAAAATGTAGTAGCAAGAACGTCAGTCTTCGGTTTGTATCGAGCTCGCGCAACATTCAACATTTTTTATAACATTTTTCTATTATTTTATTATTACATTATTTTAGTGCAATTTAGTATTAAATACCTTTTTCAACATTAACATTTATTTTATTAAAAATTTAACATTAAGTGTAAAGGCTCCTGCCCTTACATCTATATTAGTGCCCCATTGAGAGATGTGTTGTAAAACTATTTGAGGGTTCCACGTGGATGCGTATTTTGGAATGTTTGGCCTTAATTTATAGGTTCCTTTTAATAACCTTTTGATCTGTTCATGAGATCCTAAATCATCGCCAAATAATAAACTTAAAGCCGAACGGTAACTATTAAGAGAACCGTAAGCTGCACCTTTATCAAACTGTTCCGTTAAGAATGATAACACTGACGGTATACAAGATTTGTATGGATCTATTTCATTGTTAAGGCAATACTGCCACCAATTTTTAAGGCCACACTATATTGTTTCAATGTGCTCTTGGCTAAAGATGCCATCATTAAATCTAAAGAGGCTACAGGGACACCTCGTTTTATGAACGCGTTCCAGAGAGCTTCGCTGCAGCCAGGGTAACTCCTTTGATTTGTGGGTTCCTAGAGGAAGACCATATATGGTTATTTTCGGCATTTATAAATATAATATCAGAAGTGAGTAATCTTTGTAATAAAGGGGGAAAAGGATTGCGAAGGCCAATAGGGAAAGACAAGTATGCCTTGAGCCTTATCTATTATGACTTTTTCTAAACATTTTAATATTAGGCAAAAAGGTGAAAAGGCATAAAAGAACATGTTATCCCATGGAATTGTGAACGCGTCTATCGCTACGGCATCTGGGTCTGGTTTCCATGATACATATTGATGACATTTGGCATTGGTACGAGAAGCGAATAAATCGATATCTGGTTTGCCTTGTTTAGTCATAATTTTATCAAATATTTCATCTGACAATTTTAGTTCTATATCTTTGTTAATCTTGCGAGATTCTTCATCAGCTTCTTTATTATCTCTACTTTTAATATAAGAGGCAGTTAAAAATAAATTTCGCTCTTCGCACCAACGCCAGATTTCTCGTGTCAAGTCGTTTTAATGTAGGTATTGGATACCACCCATGCGATTAATGTAGCTTAATGCTGTGGTGTTATCGACACGTAATATAATGGAACAGTTACGTTTGTCGCGGGCAAAACATTTGATACCAAAAAATACTGCCAGCAGCTCTAAATAGTTGATATGGAATTCTAACTCAGTTGTCTTCCATTTACCGTTAACTCTTTCGTTATTGCAAAATGCACCCCAGCCAGACCTGGAGGCGTCTGTAAAAAATTCTAGTTGAAACTTATCAGGCCTTAAGGAAGTAGATGAAGAAAAAATGTTCTGACTCCACCATTCCAGATCCGGCAATATTACAGGCGAAGGACTAAATTTAGATTCGTATGTTTTATAAGTCTTTAATGCTAAGTACTTTTATCTCTCGAGACGTTTAGTATACACCCAACCGTATTTAACTGCAAGACAGGCGGATGTTAAAACACTGATTAAACTGGCAAACTCTTTAATAGTGCAACGTGGTAAGGGAATGTTTTTTTTTACTAATTTTGAAATATGTACTCGTTTATCATTCGGTAAAGATAAAGATAAAGCTCTCTGAATATACCCTCAAGCTTTTGAAGGAGAGGCGTGAGATGATCCTGCAGTCTTCAGATGAGGCGTGCAAATACCGGCGGCTCAATAGACAGATCTCTAAATCCTTGAAAAGAGACCTCCGCCGATTCAATACCGAGCGTATTAAAGACGCGATCGAGCGAAATAAAGGCTCCAAGGTGTTTGCAAGGGATCTGGCTATTGGGCAGAGCGAACTCACGAAACTGAAGACCGACGATGGCAGGATCGTATCCGCCAATCCGGAGCTTCTCAGGGAGATCGAGACATTCTATGGGCAGTTGTACACATCGATCAGCAAGCCCGTTGCGAGTCTAGCAAACGACCCAAGAGCTAGATTGACCCGGCACTATACCGAAGATATCCCGGACGTCAGCCTGTACGAGATTAGGATGGCTCTGAAACAGCTCAAAAACAATAAGGCGCCGGGTGATGACGGAATTACTCACTCTTCTGTGGACACGCACGAGAACAGTACGCGTCGCTCGAAATAATAGATCGTCAAACTTTTTTGCCTTTACATTAAGTTCACCTTCGAAGGTTGTTCGTGTTGCTTTAGAGTATAAATTACTGAGTGTTTTATTAATAATGAAAACGTGCGCAGCTTGTAACGTTCAATTGAATGATGGAGTCCAATGCAGAAGCTGCAGGAAACATCTGGATTTTGGATATGCACACATTTCCAAGGCCGGATGGAGAAAGCTTGGTGCCAGTAGTCATCGTCACCAGCTGTGCTTACTCCGGAACCAGCCTCTCTCGAAATTATATTGCAAGAGATTCGTGACATGTAGCGCCAGCTACTTGATTTACCGACCCTGGTTGATGACATCAGACTAATCAAAGATGAGTTAGCCGATCTGTCCCATTCTTTCTATCGCCAGATGTTTATGAACTCGTATGACATTATAGTACTTACTGAGACATGGTTATTGGATGGTGTTTTAAATTCTGAGTTTTTTGGTGAACGGTACATTGTATGGCGCCGTGATCGGGACTATGTTTTAACTGGGCAATCGCGGGGTGGGGGGGTACTTATTGCTACACGTAGAGAATTATCAGTTATTTGCCAACCTAAGTTCCATTCTACAGCGGAGGATCTTTGGTTATCCATACGCCTCAAAAATTCTACTCGGCATAATATTAACTTGCATATTTGTGTATATGTAAGTATTACACCTTGCACAACATTCATACAACGAATATTTTAGTAAGTAAAATCTATTATAATAAATATTTAAATGTATCCAAATTGAATTGTACGTTAAAATATATTTGTAAAAATTGTGTAAATTCAAATTTTATATCACTTGACAACAATTATTATACTAACACGGATGGTTATTTCAATAAGTTGATTGCATGCCATTTGATACACAGGGAAATACTAGGTATAGAATATAAAACAAAATATTTGAATTATGTGCAGAATAGGATTACACAAAAACATTACTTGTCAAACTTGCAATGTAGGAATGTTTGTACACAGACAAATTTTAATCTTGACAATATTAGGGACAACACTACGACACCGAAAGTGTTGGTAAATTCTGCTACACAAACAGATTTAAATAGTTCGTCAATAACCACCGATGATAATGATCTTTTTCGTGACTAAAAGAGATGCACAAAACAGGTTATACAATAATTCTTCAGTTTTTTTACTATCGGAAACAAACTGTCTCAAAATATTTCACCAAAACGTATGTGGCATTAGTAATAAAAAAACAGAACTTGAATTATATGTTGAAACACGTGAAAGTGATTTGGATTACTTATGCATATCGGAACATTTCCTAAATGATAAATCTGCACATGTGTTTTGTATGTCCAATTATAATTTATCATCATACAATACAAGGACAAACAAAAAGAGGGGAGGTAGCCTTATTTTAGCACATAAAAGTAAACAATGTGAAAACATTGACGCAATTAAAAAGTTATATAGATCAGAAAGTTTTGAGATTTGTGGTGTAAAAGATCTTGAAACGGGATTAAACATATGTTGTTGTTATAGAAGTCCAGTTGAGAAAAATTTTGAAAGTTTCATGGAAAGTTTAGAAAAATTGTTAGATCATTTTCGTGATAGGAAGTGCTTAGTTTGTGGCGACTTTAATATTGACGTTCTGGTTGAAAGTAGAAAAGCTTCAGAGTTCATAAGTTTATTGAGATGTTATAATTTTAGATACCTTATAAAAACTCCTACTTTCATTCGAAACAAATCATACTCTTGTATTGATAATATAATTACAAATGTTGATGATGATTGTATAGAGCGATGTTTGGTCGATCACAATGGCTTAGCAGATGGTCATGGTGGACTTTTTTGCGATGTTTTTCTTGACAAAATCGATGAGAAAACGAAGAGCTCGGAACATACCATAATAATTCAAAAGAGATTATTTAATACAAAAAATAATGTTGCGTTCAGAAAGAGTATTTCGAGTGTACATTTGAGAAATATGGGCATAAATAATTTTCTAGACAATTTTGGCAAAATTTTTCGTTCCTGTTACCCAAAGAAGGCTATTAAAATAAAGCCTATGAAAAATAAAATAATAAAGTGGGTAACCAAGGGAATCAAGGTATCAAGTAAAATGAAAAGAGTTTTATGCTGTGGCACCCCAAAAAATGGTAGTATCTCGAATTATAAAATAAACTATATCCGAATTTACAGAAGGGTTATAAGACAAGCTAGAAAGTTAGCCATATCAATTCATCTTAGTAAAGCTAAAAATATACCCAAAGAGACATGGAAACTAGTAAATGAACATACAAAGAAAACAAAAAACAAGCCTAGTAGGAAACTTGTCTTAAATATAGACAACAAAGTTTATTGTGATTCCCAGGAAATTGCTAATAAATTAGTTGACAGTTTTGTCTACAAACCTTCATTAACATTAAACAAAGTTAAATCAATGTCCCTTCTAAAGGAAACAACGGTGAGAGTTGAGAGTAACTTGTCTTTCAAGCCTACTACACCAATTGAGATAAAAAAGATTGTGAATCACATGGCTAACAAAAAATCTTGCGGATATGATGACTTACCGATAACAATTATTAAGGAGAACATAGAATTTTTAGCACATCCTCTTTCTGAATTTTTTAATAAGTGTATTAAAGAGTCGGTTTTTCCTGATCAATTCAAACTGGCTAAGGTAATTCCGATTTATAAAAAGGGCACAAGGACTAACCCAAAAAATTACCGACCAATATCCTTGCTACCAACGTTGTCGAAACTCTTTGAAAAGTTAATTAAATTTAGACTGATAGTACATTTGAATCTAAATAAAATAATCCATTTAAGACAATTTGGGTATCAAAAGGGCATTGGCACTTCAGATGCCATAGACACTCTCATTGATGACGTAGTTAGTAAATTAAATGACAAAATGAAAGTGGCTGGACTATTTATTGACCTAAGTTCTGCATTTGACACTATAGATCATCAATTACTGCTGGCAAAACTGGAACATTATGGTGTAAGAGGGGATGCTTTAAAACTTATGACATCTTATTTGGTAAACAGACGAATGTATGTCGAAATAGTAAACATTGATGAAAACAATCATGAAATAGCTTATAAGTCAAAGATGATATATATAAGACGCGGGGTACCTCAAGGCTCAATTTTAGGTCCAATATTGTATCTTATCTTCACAAACGATTTATTGAATTTCATGAACACAGCTCAGCCTGACGCTTCATGTGTTGTGTTTGCTGATGACACAAATGTAATTATTGGAGCGCCTGATCTAAAAGAATTATCCATAAAAGTAAATAAAAGTCTAGATAATCTTTTTGAATGGTTTACAGCTAATAATTTACTTATTAATACAAATAAAACAAATATAATGTTATTTAAGTCTACATCTCGTAACACCGATACTATAAATGTGACATTGAAAGGAGACAAGATAGAATTGGTAAATAATGTAAAATTTTTAGGTATTAACATTGATTCAAATCTGAACTGGAAACAGGAGCTTGCTGCTATTGATTCCTCTATATCCTCTGCATGTTATGCACTTAGAAGCCTCAGGGATGAAATAGATTTGAAGCAACTTAAAGCATGTTATCATGCTTTGGTTGAATCTAGAATAAGGTACAGCATCATGTTTTGGGGAAATAGCTATAACTACAACTGCCATAGAGCATTCATCCTTCAGAAGCGTGCCATTAGAACCATTGTAAAAATTTCACAGCGTGATTCATGTAAAGAATACTTTAAAAAATTAGGCATTCTTACAGTTCCCAGTTTGTATATACTAGTTCTGTTAGGCAAGTTCGCAAAATATATACATCAATATGAATCACAAAAAGAAAGAGAGCTGAGAGAGAGCACACGAAGAAAAGTCATTAAAAATATAATGGTTCCTAAATTAAACATAGTAACGCATTGTTCACGTTACCAAGCAGTAGAGTTATATAATAAGTTACCTATTGAATTAAAAACTTTAGTCTATAACACAAATTTATTTAAGACAAAATTGAAAGCCTTCCTATTACAAAAATGTTTAAATTCAGTATCAGATTTGACGTTGAATAATTCCAGATGAATTGTGTGTGACATATTTGACATGGTATTGAAATTTTAATTATTTAATGTGTGTTTAATTTTAATTGACTTGAATTTGACTCTTGTATGGATAATTATGGATATTATGGTATTTCAGTTGACATTTAATTTTATAAAATACCAAATGCATTTAATTCTAGTTCGATTAAATTTAGGTCTTGAGATTTTTATGGTTGGACATGTGAACAGTAATTTAATTGACATTTAATTCTTAGTTTTTATAAGATAATTGGACTAGACATTGTTATTTTTGTGGTTTTTATGGTTTGACATGTAAACGGTTTTTGATTTATACATATTATTTTTTATTTGTGAATGTTTCTGATTGCTATGTATTTGATTATTGCTTCTGTTATGATTTGAAATGTAATTATTTTGTAGAATTCGAACACAATGTAAATTGTTTGATGAATAAATGAATGAATGTGTTACCTACTTATGTCAACAAAACTTAGGTCTTTCAAATTTTTTGGCAAAATTAAACGAAACAGTTATTGAGAGAATTGGTGAGATAGTGGTCAAGCGCGAGCCTATAATAGATAAAAAAAAAAAAAAAAAAAATATAATATTTCTGATACCTTTCTTGTTATTGGTGACTTCAACATGAGCGAGATTAACTGGGCCCCTACAGACAACTTACCGCTTATCCCATTAAATCCTAACAGTAATGATGAAATTTTGTTCTGCGATGAATTATACACTCTTGATTTTGGCCAGTATAACGTCGTCCCTAATAGGTATGGTAGATTTTTAGACTTAGTCCTTTCTAACAAAACAGTTAGTGTAACCGAATGCTCAAGCCCACTGGTGCCTATCGATGCCTATCATCCTGCACTATTAATTAATCTGGATTTGTTTGTAACACCTCTGTTGGAGTGTGCGCCGCGTACTCGGTTTCTGTTTGATAAAGGTGACTATGAATCCATAAGCAAAGATATTTGTAAGTTTGACTGGGAAACTGGGTTCTCGGCGCGGTCAATTGACGACTCGGTGAACTTTTTTAATCAATTTATTCTTGATCTACAGACCAAATATATTCCACAAAAACTGTTTCGCAATACAAAGTATCCGACTAGGTATAGTCCGTCACTTATTATGACAATTAAAGAAAAATATAAATACTATAAAAGATTCAAAACTTACGGTAATAAATCTGATGAATTAACTTTCAAGCTTCTTCGTGAAAGGGTAAAAACTCTGGAATCTCAATGCTATTGCAACTATTTAGATCTAACTGAATTATCTATTAAAGATAATCCAAAATATTTTTGGACATTTGTGAAAAAACGTCACAATTCAAATGCAATCCCAAGTACCTTGAACTATAATAGTGATACTCTGCGGTCGGGAGAATCTATATGTCAAGCTTTTTCCAAATACTTCCATTCTACTTTTCTCAATTCCACTGTCAATCAACCGATCTCTTCTCTTTTTCCCTCCACTCAATCATCGAGCACATCATCTGATATTTGTAGTATCAATGTAAGTGTTGATGAAGTTACAGGCTTGCTTCGAAAGTTGGATACATCTAAAGCTGCAGGTCCAGATAAAATTCCATCGAAACTTCTCGTTAAGTGTGCACCTGCGATAGCGCAACCTATCTCGTCTTTATTCAGAAAATCCCTCACTACTTGTGTTGTCCCGCAAATTTGGAAATCAGCGTTTATATCGCCTGTACATAAAGAGGGTGTAAAAACCGACATAAAGAATTACAGGCCGATATCTAAACTTTGTATTGTAGCAAAGGTCTTCGAAAGAGTTGTATATAATAAGGTTTATTCTGCACTTAAAAATTCGTTTAGCACTCTCCAACATGGTTTTCTGAAAGGTAGATCTACTGTCACTAACCTGATTCTCCTAAATGAATTTATTACTGATGCCATGGACAAGGGTAGGCAGGTCGATGTCATTTATACAGATTATAGCAAGGCTTTTGACCGCATTGACCATAACATCCTCATAACAAAGTTAAATGACATGGGAATACGCGGTGATCTGCTCAGATGGTTTTCCTCTTACCTCGAGAACAGGTCCCAAGCAGTAGTATTAAATAATTATATATCTAGCTGGGTCCCTGTCCCTGGTGGAGTCCCGCAGGGTTCTTTGCTCGGTCCTTTGTTATTCATAGTCTATGTTAATGACATAGAATCTTGCTTGACTTCATCCAAATTACTGTGTTTTGCGGATGATATGAAAATTTATGCCTCGATTTCGTCTCAAATGGACGCAATCGCACTCCAGAACGATCTGCATCGATTAGAGGATTATTGTCATAGTAATAAACTTGATCTCAATCGCGCGAAATGCTCAGTTATTACATATTCTCGGAAGCGCTCAAACTTTACCACATCGTATACACTAGATAATCAAATCTTACTTAGATCAAACTCCATCCGTGATCTGGGGGTTCACCACGATTCCAAGCTCAGTGTTGAAGCACATGTCGATGCAATAGTCGCTAAGGCATCAAAATCACTGGGTTTCATAATGCGGCTATCCAAGTGCTTCACTAAAGCTAAAACTTTAAAGATTCTATATTGTACTTTTGTTAGAAGCCACTTGGAATACGCGTCAGAAATATGGAACCCATGTTACCATAAATATATTAATCGTATAGAGAGCATCCAAAAACGATTTATAAAATATTTATGCTACCACCAAAAAGTACCATATCAGTCTGAAAACTACCATAACCTCTGTAAAAAATAACATATATTGCCTCTAGTCAATCGCCGCGAGATTTCTGATTGCGTTTGTCTGTTGAAAATCTTTAACAATAGTATAAACTGCTCCGATATTTTGTCAAAATTTAATTTTAATACCTCTTGGAAGTCAAAAAGGTTTAATCCACATTTACAGGTGCCATTAGCCTCCACTAATTATAGGCAGAACTCATGCATTGTGCGTGCAAGCAGGAGCTTTATTGAGTTGTGTAAGCAGCATGATATTGACCCATTCTTGACTAGTGTGCCATCAGCCAGGAAGTGCTTAAGCCGTAACTTTTTCACCTAGTTCATTGCAGTGAGTGTATTGTTGTGTAATGCGGGTAGGGTGTCGATGTCATTGGTGCAGGCATTATTGAGTGATTTTTCACTTGGTGATCTGTTTTTTATCGATGTGTGCTGAAATGTCCATAGAAATTAAGTATTATTCAATATCCATAAGTGAAGACTTGTTATTGGCTGACTGTCAAATCTACTGTTTCTGGTCTGTTTGTTTTAGCTGTAAGTCTGCCATGTTATATAAATAAATAAATAAAATACGGCCGAACTCCTGAAGGCGGGTGGCAAACCGGTCCTTAGGGCCCTTCAGAAGCTGTTTGATTCCGTCATACTCGAGGGCAAAACGCCACAGGCATGGTGCAGGGGTGTGGTGGTACTCTTCTTCAAGAAGGGCGACAATGCCCGGCTGAAGAACTATAGGCCCATCTCACTTCTTAGCCATGTCTACAAGTTGTTTTCAAGAGTCATCACGAATCGTCTCGCGCGCAGGTTTGACGATTTCCAGCCCCCTGAACAAGCCGGATTCCGAAAAGGCTTTAGCACCGTAGACCACATACATACGCTGCGGCAGGTTATACAGAAGACCGAAGAGTATAACCTGTCTCTATGTTTAGCGTTTGTGGACTACGAGAAAGCCTTCGATTCGATCGAGACTTGGGCTGTACTGCAGTCTCTCCAACGGTGCCAGATCGACTACCGGTACATTGAGGTGTTGAAGTGTTTGTACAAAAACGCCACCATGTCAGTCCGTCTTCAGGATCAGACCTCGAAACCAATCCTTCTCCAGCGCGGCGTGAGACAGGGAGACGTCATTTCTCCGAAACTGTTCACTGCTGTGCTGGAGGATGTCTTCAAGGTTCTGGACTGGAGGGGGCTAGGCATCAACGTTAATGGCGAGTACATTACTCACCTTCGGTTTGCCGACGACTTAGTGGTCATGGCTGAGACCATGGAGAGCCTCAGTAAAATGCTCGATAACCTCAGTAGAGCTTCCGAAAGAGTGGGTCTTATAATAAACATGGACACAACCAAGAGCATGGTGAATGCCCATGTACCCACTCCTATCAAGGTCGGAGACTCTACACTCGAAGTTGTAGACCATTATATCTACCTGGGACAAACGGTCCAGTTGGGTAGGTCCAATTTCGAGAAAGAGATCAACCGTCGAATTCGACTCGGCTGGGCGGCGTTCGGGAAGTTGCGTGGTATCTTCTCGTCCAATTTACCGCAGTGTCTCAAGACAAAAGTCTATGACCAGTGTGTGTTGCCAGTGATCACCTATGGAACCGAGACGTGGTCGCTCACAATGGGCCTTATCAGAAAGCTCAAAGTCACCCAAAGGGCAATGGAGAGGGCTATGCTCGGAATTTCCTTGCGTGATCACGTCAGAAATGATGATATCCGCAGGAGAACCAAAGTTACCGACATAGCCCGAAGAATTGCCAAACTTAAGTGGCAGTGGGGAGGGCACATTGCTCGCAGAACGGATGGCCGCTGGGGCCGAAAAGTTCTGGAATGGCGACTGCGAACCGGAAGACTATACGCTGGAAGGCCTCCCACTAGGTGGACTGATGACCTGGTTAAGGTTGCGGGAAGGCGCTGGATGCGAGACGCACGGGATCGGTCTATGTGGCGACGCCTGGGGGAGGCCTATGTCCAGCAGTGGACGTCTTTCGGCTGAAATGATGAATGATGAAGGATAAAGACATGTTATTAGTGTTATAATTAAAACCTAGGAATTTAGTCTGTTGTGATGGTTGTAAAGAACTTTTTTCGAAATTTATCACGAATCCTAAATATTGTAACAGTTTAACAGTCTCCTTTACGTTATTTATGCATTCAGTATATGTATGGCCAATACACAACAAATCGCCGAGTTATATAACAGACATTAGCCGCGATATCTAAGGTGGGCCACAACCTCTCTCATAATTTTCGTAATGTTCTTGGTGCAGATGATAAGCCGTAGGGCATCGCTTTGAATTCATAAGTTAAATTTAAACCGATTTCATTATGAAATTGAAATCTTAAATATTTTCTGTGTGATGGGTTAATCGGTACCAATAAGTATGATTCCTTTAAATCGATTGTGGCCATAAAGCCGTTATGAGAAATTAATTTGCAAGCTGTTCTATAGTCCTCCATTTTAAAATGATTTCGAGTTACAAATTTATTTAACAATTTTAAGTTTAGAATAAATCGTTTTCCGCCACTTGATTTTGAAGTTAAAAATATTTTAGAGATAAATTGATCTGATTGTGGCTCACATTCATGTATCGCGCCTAATTGTAACAAGTTGTCAATCGCTACAGACATGTCTTTCTGTTCCCCATTCGTAAACGTGTTAGAGGGTACAACCTGTTGATAAACTTTTATAGAAAATGGTTTTACGTAGCCATTTTTAATCCAGTCCAAGATTGTAATATTACTAGTGATGTTCATTTAACATTTGTAAAAATATTGTAAACGACCTGCGTGTACCTGTAACGCTAGCGTCGAGTCTGAGCACGGTGCTTGCCTTGGCCGGGGGAAGCTCGAGGACGCGTCGTCGTCGGCTGCCGCCGGTATGCTCTCGCTGCTCGTGCATATCCTCCTCGCCCCCCCCCCCCTGCTCGCCGAGACGTAACGAGGGGGGCCAGTCCCGTTTCCCGAAAACCGAGTCCTCGATGTCGATGGACCAGCAGTGGGTGCGGGTAAAGACGTCGCCCTTTGAGCGGATTTTTTAATCAGCGATCCTTGTCGCTCAATAGCTTTAGAAGCGCTTATGGTTTCCGAGAGCTTTTCTCCGAAAAGCGTCTCGTCTCTTTCGTGGTCTTTTATAAGTGGAGTAAAGGACTTGTCCAGACAGGGAGTTATGAGTTTTGTCCTCACCTGGGTTTCGGTATAATGTAGGTCGGTCAGGATCCTACAGCTATCAGAAAGAATCTTAATAGCCTGAATTTTATCATGTCCTAGGAAAAGCTGGGTAATAGCTTTATTAAGCGCGCTTATACCAATGCCTAGTTGATCTTGTTTCAACTGGATATTTTTATCACGGTTAATGATAATTTCTGGGACCACAGCGTTAATTTTCGGATTCAAAGTAGGCGCCCTAAGGAGTTTGCAGTTCTCCGGTATCTGATACTCTTTAAGTATTTTCTCCTTAAGATCCTTGGCAAGTCCTTTTTTTAGTAAAGGAATCCAACGTTGTGCTAAAGTGTGGTGTATGTTTTCGCCATAAATCGGCTGTTCATCCGTGGTATCGCCCAGCGCTGATAGTAATTCCGGATCGAGCTGCGGATAAACATCCTGCGCTAGTTGAATCGGTGCCTCCGGAGTAATTTCAATGTTTTCTTGAACGTCATGAGATTCAACTGGCACGTGAAACGGCATCGCTGTGATATCATCTTGCATGGTTCCGTCGTCTGAAACGATCAACGTTTCAAATGTAAACAAACTAGTCAAACGTTTTTTAAATGTTTTTTAAACCCTCGTGTTGACCCGCAGTCAACCTCCCGGTATATTTTACACATCATGCTATACCTTCGTGATACCCTCAATGTGATATCCTCCAGGCTAGCTTAGAGATGCTTATTTATTTATTTTACACATCGCGCTATACCATCGTGATACCCTCAATGTGATATCCTCCAGGCTAGCTTAGAGATGCTTATTTATTTATTTTACACATCGCGCTATACCATCGTGATACCCTCAATGTGATATCCTCCAGGCTAGCTTAGAGATGCTTATTTATTTATTTTACACATCGCGCTATACCATCGTGATACCCTCAATGTGATATCCTCCAGGCTAGCTTAGAGATGCTTATTTATTTATTTTACACATCGCGCTATACCATCGTGATACCCTCAATGTGATATCCTCCAGGCTAGCTTAGAGATGCTTATTTATTTATTTTACACATCGCGCTATACCATCGTGATACCCTCAATGTGATATCCTCCAGGCTAGCTTAGAGATGCTTATTTATTTATTTTACACATCGCGCTATACCATCGTGATACCCTCAATGTGATATCCTCCAGGCTAGCTTAGAGATGCTTATTTATTTATTTTACACATCGCGCTATACCATCGTGATACCCTCAATGTGATATCCTCCAGGCTAGCTTAGAGATGCTTATTTATTTATTTTACACATCGCGCTATACCATCGTGATACCCTCAATGTGATATCCTCCAGGCTAGCTTAGAGATGCTTATTTATTTATTTTACACATCGCGCTATACCATCGTGATACCCTCAATGTGATATCCTCCAGGCTAGCTTAGAGATGCTTATTTATTTGTTTGGATCACATATAAAGTGTATAAAAGGTATCGCGTACCTATACACAATTTTGTGTAACTCGTACACGAAATCACTTAGTAAAAAATACATCATAACTAACCTTGATCTTTCTCAGAATCCGACGAAGATAAATATATAATCACACGACTTCGTTTTGTGTTTGCACGTTTAAGTGTTTTAATTTTATTTTCATAGTAACTAATTTTGTTGTCAGCGCTACGCTTAGACATAATGCTAAAGTAATGGATATAACTTTGAATGAGGATAACTTTGACGAAATATCACTGAATATATAAAAGTATTGAATAGTGAGTGCTTGTTGCCGCGCACAAAGAAATAATGAGGAGCCTCGGCGCCGTTGCGGCGGGTCGGATGGAGCGCAAGTTTTTCAATCTACCCTAATATTTTAATAAGTGCGAAGTTGCCAGTACAATGAAGGTACTACATGTGTCTTTATCTGAAGAATGAAACGTACGTAATATAATTACTATTATGCCTATATTAAGTTTTTCTTTCTTGTTTTTGTTGTTTGTCACGTACGAGGTCGTACTTAATAAACGGATGGCCGACTGTTAGCGATCTTTATATTTAATTGAGCACATCATCATCATCATCATTTCAGCTGAAAGACGTCCACTGCCGGACATAGGCCTCCCCCAGGCGTCGCCACATTGACCGATCCCGTGCGTCTCGCATCCAGCGCCTTCCCGCAACCTTAACCAGGTCATCAGTCCACCTAGTGGGAGGCCTTCCAACGTATCGTCTTCCGGTTCGCGGTCGCCATTCCAGCACTTTTCGGACCCATCAGCCATCCGTTCTACGAGCAATGTGCCCTGCCTACTGCCACTTAAGTTTGGCAATACTTCGGGCTATGTCGGTAACTTTGGTTCTCGTGCGGATATCACGCAAGGAAATTCCGAGCATAGCCCTCTCCATTGCCCTTTGGGTGACTTTGAGCTTTCTAATAAGGCCTATTGTGAGCGACCACGTCTCGGTTCCATAGGTGATCACTGGCAACACACACTGGTCACACTGCGGTAAATTGGACGAGAATATACCACGCAACTTTCCGAACACCGCCCAGCCGAGTCGGATTCGACGGTTGATCTCTTTCTCGAAATTAGACCTACCCAACTGGACCGTTTGTCCCAGGTAGACATAATTTAAACGCAAAATTTAATTGAAAAAGGTCTGACCATTTAAATAATGATTAAAGTATTGGAATGTCTTATTGTAATGATTGATATATTGTATTTTAATGTTTTATATGTGTGTTATAACATCGCCTTGGAAGTCTCTGTAAAGGTGTTATAATAATTAATGAGTAAATAAATAAATAAATACTATACGCGATAAGGCCGCCTGTTGTATGTTTGTTGTTATTTTAAGGTTTCCGTGTGTTATGTTTTTATCTTGGTGTACAATAAAGTATATAATAAATAAATAAATAATAAATAATAATAATAATAATCGTCTACTGAACAATTCACAACTACAATTGTTTAACTGAGCACACTAAGTAGTTTTTGTATGTTGGCAAAAATTGTTTTGATATTTTTAGGCTTGCAACAAAGATGGACTTTTTTTTGTCAGGTTGGTAAACGCCATCAAAGGCAGTCTATTTTTGATCAAAGCGTCGTTAATAAGCATTAGGGTAAGTGCTTTATAAACTGTATTCTATAAACTATATTTTATAAACTGTGTTCTATAAACTACACTGGGTGAGTAAACCCTTTTAAGCATTTTTATTTGCATCGCCATCATGAAATACCCACACGAGATTTTAGTCTTTTGAGTAAAAGACGACAATAATTATGTATTGTTTGTGCAATGTTTCAAGTTTAGTAATCCATGAAATAAGATTCTTCCATACAAACTTCAACGGACCCTAAATGGACTTGAGGGGGTAGTTTCAAAAAACTGATAAAATCAATCTTTACCATTTACTTAGATTACTATTTGTGCCTAGTTTCAAGAATATTAGCCGAAGGAATTAGATTTTTCATACCAACTTTGCGCCCCTTTTTAACCCCCATAGGGGTAGAATTTCGGAAAATCCTTTCTTATCGGATGCCCGTTATACAAAAATATACCCTCCAAGTTTTAGGTCTCTACGATCAGCGGTTTAGGCTGTGCGTTGATCCGTCAGTTAGTCATTCAGGACAAAGCATTTTATATTTTGTATAGATTATGTGAATATTGTGCAATTCCAACAACATTACATACCGAATTACATAACGTATCGAATTGATTATCTCCTTTTTTTTGAAGCCGGTTAAATGAGAGTTCCAATGTGTTTACACATGGGAACACGAAACAGCAAAACCAATAAATAAGGCCGAGGAGTAAAGCCGGGTTTTCACTTAATAGAAGCTAACTTTGCACGCTTTTGTAGGCCGATTCAATTAGTAATAAATCAAAATTGAAAACCGAAGCCCCAATTATCTGGAGTCCAATAAGATAGTTGCTGTTTAATTAATTGCTCTGATGGCCTGACTGTATAATGTGTACGTCTATCAGACAGATGTATTATCTCATCTAGATAAGGCCTGTTTTGTGAGTATCTTGCGCCAGATATCTCTGTGGAGGCTGTGTGGGCGTTAATGCAATGAAGCTGTGATCTGTGTTGCTCTAAGATGTTTTAATTAGATGTGTAATAGTTGTCTGAAATAATGAGATACAGTTTAGTTTTGTTAAACTGTAACGCTCTGGATTAAACAGTTTACTTAATGTTCTTAAACATTGCAGTTAAGCTCCCTCAGTATTACGATCTCTTCAGAGACCAGCGCGTCAGACCAGAGATGTGAACTATGGAGGAACAGACATCCCACTCCGCCACACTTCATCATTCCGGCAGAGCATCTCTCACTTGGGCACGAACTGCAGTGACCAATCTGGAAATCTCTGAACCGATTGCGGACCCAGGTTGGTCGTTGGTCACTGCAGAGATAACATGGTAAAATAGGGCATCCTAGACCCATCCCAAACACAGTGCCAGTGTTGAGCCCCTTCACACCATATGCACCACCTCCTTGCCTACCCAGCATGCACAACCACCTGCATTTTCCAAGACTTTAAGTCTTGCGAAAATGCAAGTGGTTGTGCGAGGCAAGCGGCAGAGCTATCCAGATGGCCACATTGTGGTCGGACAAAATTTGAGTCATATCGAAACGCAAAGAAGAAAAAGTATTACGGGGTAAGGCACTTCTTCTAAATTCGTATTCGTATACTAGGGTTACGTACCCGAAGGGTCTAAACGGAGACCTATTGCTGCCACTCACGTGTCTTTCTGTCTGTCTGTCCGTCGTCTGTCACACAAATTTGTTCCGAATATATTTTTTACTTCCCATTGAACTGCAAATTTGGTGATAATGTTTGATATTATGTATATTTTACTAACAAATTATATTGAAAAATCAGATTTTTCCTTGTTGCGGAACCCTAAATGAGCGAAGCCCAAGATGCACCTGGCCGGGTTTTAAATACTTTCTTTGAACATTTGAGAGTGGTCAGTACAGTAGCCCAAAAATCTGAAAACAATGCCTTGACACAATAGTTTTACCTAGTTACTGGATTGTGGAGGTCAGATAAACAGTTACTCTATGTAAAATACTTGTGTTGAGCTGCATCCCGTAAGACACAAAACCCACCCTAACCATAGTTGGAGAAAGGCTAGATGATGGATGTAGTCGGTATATGAGATTGAAAGTCTTTTGTACGAATCGAAACAAAATTTACGAAATTAGTTATCTCACCATCAGCCTCTTAATGTTCCCACTGCTGGGACACAGGCCTCCTCTCTGTGAAAGAAGGAATCCATACTTAGGTAACTAAAGAAAACATTTATTACCAAACACTGTACAGTCTCGATAATCGACATCCAGTGTGGTAAAATGAGCGGGCTCCGTAAATGTTGATCAGTGTGCAGCATAGTCACAACGCTGGTCAATGCTGACTTACAGCCCATCCCCTCACTCTCAACACTTCTTCTTCATCGTGTCGATGATTCCATTTTCAGATTTTAATTTAGATGTTGTGTTTCGACCAGCAGGCTTACTCTTGATGTTAATTCCGATCGATCGGCATTGGAATTTTAACGTTTCGTACTCTTGAGTTCGACGCTAGCGCCACATTGGTTAAATAATGTGTATATTTGGGGACTGAGTGGAATTGTGATCGGGCTTGGCGTGCGGTAAACGCTACTGGTAGGTAGGTAGCCATAATTAGACCTATAGAAAATGAAGAGAGATTTTTTAATCGCAAACATTTCCATTCAAGAAATGTTCTGATTGTAAGGCAATACTTTTTATTAATATTTAATTGTAATTTACTTCATGATAAGATGTACTTGTTTTATATATTTTCAGATATGTGATGCAGACCTAAGAATTCTGTCAGTAGATGCTTCTTTTGGAGGAGCATCACATGACAGTTTTGTCTGGAATCAGCATCCTGTGAAACAACATTTAATTGACTTGAATAATAATGGAGAAACTGTGTTTTTACTAGGCAAGTAAATGATGTAAATAAGTAGTCAGATTAATTTTAGTTTTACTGATTGTGAATATATTTTAATTAGTTTGACTTTTCAGGTGATTCTGGATATGCCCAGAGGGTGTATATGATGACCCCTATAGTAGATGCTGCAGAAGGCTCCCCAGAACAATATTATACCAAGTTGCACTGCTCTGCAAGAAATACAGTGGAACGTGCCATCGGTGTACTCAAAAATAGATGGCGGTGCTTACTCAGGCATAGGGTGCTACATTATCATCCTGATGTAGCAGCCAAAATAATCAATACTTGTTTTGTCTTACATAACATGTGTATCAATAGAGTAGGTATTGATCTTGTAGAGAATACAGCAGAGGATGGAAATGAATACCCAGCTGTCACCCCTCAAGAGTCAGCTAGCAGCACAGCTGCTAAACTAAGACAAGGCATCGAAAAGCGAAATGTTTTAGTTCAGCAGTTGTGGGCCAGTAGAAGGTAGGTAAAAAAATATAGTAAGATTTAGATAGGATATTTTTAGATTTAAATTTGTTATTAATTAAAATATTTTACTTTCTCTTCAATAAAATGTATTTCATTCTATTTGTGACATTGTATTTTACAGTTTATGTTTATAAATTATTAATTTCTAGACCCCTAACTACATATTTCTTGAAAAAAATGGAGAAATGAATAAATATTAATTTTTCTTAAACATATTTTTATTAACTTACTTACCTACTTAGTTATGCAACCTGAACCGCATCGAGTAATCACTGTGAGAGCATGAAATGCATGATTGCAGTTTAGGGTGGCCCTTCCAGAAAGTTCCATGCATTTCTGTTAATTTAGCACTTTATGTAGCAGTAAGTCGAAACATGTAACCGATAGGATTATTAGACATTACATGAGAGCATCCGCTTCTGCTCACACGTATTCATATTCTTTTATTTAAACGTCATAACGCTCCCAAAAACTTGACTACTTATTATAAGAAACAAATTAACAATAAAAAAAACAAATAACTAAAACAATAAATTGTTTTGAAGCGCAATGCAAGCATTCAATCAATATCCGAAAACATTATCACTAAATAAAGCTTTGACATTAATTTTTAATGCATTTAATTATAAGGGTAAATTAATAATTGGCATTTTTCTTGCTACATCCGAAATTGCATTAGACGTCAAAGCACTTGTCATATTGCCAATGTGTTCGGACAATTGAGCAAATGCTTGCGCTGTAATCAATTCCGCTTCAACTCTCCGCGCTTCGATACTCGCGAACTGCTCCATATTTGCATCCAACGGCCTCGGAATTAAAGAGCGGCGCCGCCGGGGTCGTGGTGGTATAGTACTCTGAAGTGGCGTGGGCGGCGCAGGTACAGAAACATAAAAAATTATAATTTAATATCAGCACTGGATTTGGCCCAACCAAGTTTGAAACTTCTCAGTTGTCACAAAAAACAAGTTAATAAATAATACTGAAGTATGTTTTTGCTATAGCCCGAAATGTGATTAGTCCCAAAACACTTCATTGTTACACAGGCCACTTAAGTGTGTGTAGGTACTTGGGTTGTGTGACTGATGGACAGCTTATTCAAAATGTTTAAACATTCCTAAACAAATTCGAATAAAGACTTACTTGTAGATGATGCTGGTATTGCGTCATTGTGTGATGTGCTAGGAATAGGGGAAACATTCTGTAACGAATCCATTTCCATGTCTTCTTGTACAGTTACAACATATTCTATGTCAACTGGTAGCTTGGTAGGTCTAGTCTGAAACAAATGAGTATTATTATAATAAAATATTTAGCATACTTCAAATAAATAACATAGGTATGATAAAATTGTAAATATTAAAATATATTACTGATTGAGGAAATGGATTGACTATCAATCTGGAATCTCCAGTCGCAAACTGTTGTCCACCCATCACCGCCACCAATCTATTGTCTAAGGCAGACAATACTGGCAAGCTGTCTGCTGTCCCACCACGAGTGCGCCTCATTGAAGCTGAGAGTTCTGCGCACTGCTTCTTCAGAGCACATTTCCTCTCAGCCCAATACTGAAAACGTGCGTTAGTTTTAATGAAATTGCTATACTGATACAATAATTCTTAATAGTTACCACTATATTGATATCGTCTTCACTAGATTGATTTACCTTAGCCCAGCCTTGACCGTTTTTATTTACTCCTCCGAGAGAATTCAAAGATGTTGCTAAATTTGACCATTTCATCTTCGTTTCTAATTTGCCTTGACTGGTCCGAACCAAACCTTTAGCTATGCCTGGGTTTTGCTCCAAGAATTCCACTAAACTTTCCAATTGGGCGAAACTAGAACGATTTGTCATTATAACTGAAATTGGAAAACTTTTATTATGTACAACATAATATTTATATAAAACACAGAACAAGAAAATAACTACATTGACAAAACAAAAATATTTCACTAATTAAACATATAATAAAGTAAAACATTACTTTAAATAATACATAAATTATGTATGATTGTATGTTTACTTACCACTTATAGAAAACTTTGATAGTAAAATCAAAATCAATTTTTTTTTTTTCACATAGGCCTACATGGGCACTTATAAAACGTCGACAAAAGGTGCACGGTTCGGGTTGGTCGTTTCCTATGGAGAAGAACCGGCAAGAAACTCCATGGTTACTCTTTTTAAAAATGGTTTGGTTTTACAATATTTCCATGTTACAGCATTAGTACTTAGACATGGGGGGACAACGTAGGCCCGACTTATGACAATAAGTCGTAAGAAACTAATGCGCAGAAGGAGCTAAGGCCAAATGTTTTTATCTTCAACGTAGTCCTTGATTTTATAATATGCTTTTTTAATAAGGATACGTTTGATGTAGTTTTTGAACCTTCCATCGGTCAGTTCTATAACTGACTTTGGCAACTTGTTATAAAAGCGTATACTGTTTATAAGAAAAGACTTGCTAGTTTTCGTTAATCTGAATTTGGGTATTACAATTTCGTGCTTACTGCGTGTATTTAAATTATGGAAGTCGCTTCTAGTTTTGAAAAGCCCCCGATTTTTACGGACAAACAAAATACATTCCAAAATATAAAGTGAAAGTAGAGTCAGTATATCGATCTCTTTAATTTTTTCTCTGAGGGACTCGCGAGGACCCATTTTATAGATTGCGCGGATTGCCCTCTTTTGTAGGATGAAAATTGAGTCAACGTCTGCTGCTGATCCCCACAGCAGAATGCCATAAGACATAATACTGTGGAAATAAGCATAGTATACTAACCTAGCTGTAGCTACATCGGTTAGCTGCCTTATTTTCCTTACTGCATATGCAGCCGAACTTAACCTACCCGAAAGAGTTCTAATGTGCGCGCCCCACTGCAATTTTGAATCGATAGTAATCCCTAAGAATACAGTTTCCGTTATAACTTCAAGATTTTTGCCGTCAAGATTTAAGTTTAGGTCATGTTGTGGTACATTTGGTAAAGAGAACTTTAGACATTTTGTTTTTTTCGCATTCAGTAAAAGATTGTTAGCTGCGAACCATTTTGAGAGAACAATTAGACTTTCATTGACATTTAAAACATCCGTATCTTGCCTATCTATTTTAAAAATTAGCGAAGTATCATCAGCAAATCGAATTATATCCGATAATTTGGCCATCATAAAAGGGAGATCATTAATGTAAACAAGAAAAAGGAAAGGGCCGAGAATTGAACCTTGGGGCACGCCCATCTTGACTAGAGACCCGGAGGACGTCGCCCCATTAACATTTACTTTTTGCTGTCTGTTTGATAAATAGGAAAGCACGAGATCAGCAGATTTTCCACGAATTCCGTAGTGGTGTAATTTACAGATCAGTGTGTTGTGGTCGACGCAGTCGAAAGCTTTTGAGAGATCACAGAAAATGCCAATGGCATCCTGGGACCTCTCCCAAGCCTCCAAGATGTGGCTGATGAGTTTTACTCCCGCGTCCGTTGTCGACCTACCTTTCGTGAAACCAAACTGTTGACTATGCAGGATCCCATTTGAATTGAAGTGAGACAACATCTGTTCCAGCAAGATTTTTTCATAGATTTTACTCAATGCTGGAAGCACGGATATAGATCTATAATTAGAAGGATCGCTCTTACAGCCTGATTTGAAAATTCGTACTACTTTACTGTGTTTCATTAAGTCAGGAAAAGTGCCGCTGTCCAAACATTGATTGAATATGCCTGTTAGGACAGGAGCTATTGAGTCAATAATATCTCCAAGAACCCTAACGGATATCCCCCACAAGTCTTCAGTATTCTTTATATTGAGATAGTGAGTAGATAAGTAACCTCACGCACAATAATTATTTCTTACTAAAAAGGTACCACACGCGACCAATATCTTTATGTTAATGTTCTAAAGTTAAACAAACCAAACTTGCATTTCGAATTTACTTTTTTATACATCAAACCACTTCACTTCATTTTTGAAATTGGAGAACTTCTACGCCGTGTTTTTTTTAAGTAGTTTAGGCAACGATCTTACCGCATGAAGCCAAATACATGCTTAATTTTATGATTTTAATGGTTTTCTTACGCCCAAATGCATTTAACACGTTAAAATTAATCAATTAAACAACTATATATCATATATATTTGTTTGTCTTGTTTTGTTAAGGATAAAGCATTTTAAAGCCCTATTACCGGTTTAACGTTATGCGTTGAACAACACTATTGCGGCTCGTAGCATAGCTAACTTCACGTGTATCAAAATAATCGCGGAACAATCGCAATTTCAATCCAATGTTGACAATATTGTTTTCAAGAGTACCGAATCACGTGACTGCAAAATTTACATTGGAATCGTATTGGTTTTAAATTGTAATTGTAATTAGTTTGAAGAGTAAGCCTCGATCCATAATATATTAAGCTATTTACACAACTAATACCCTACCCATCCTCTAAATAACCTGTGTGCTTATTCCGAGTTTAACGTACTCACTCGTGATAACGTAAACGATCTCTTATGTCAAAATGTAGGTATACAAAAAAAGAGGTTTCTCCTTACCGTCACCAGGCGGCGCTTATCTAATTTCAATACAAATTAACGTTTACGTTAACGTGATTGAGCGTGAGTAAAAACTCGCACTAAAGCCTCTGTTTATATCTTCAACGATTATTTCCACGGCTTTGCGTGACCTAACCTACTGGAACAGTATTTTTTTTCAGGATGAACAGTAGCCTATCGTAGACACTCAGCTCATACGGATCATTGATTAATTCTAGGATTGGATGATAATTAGTTGACGTGTACCACTTTATACTGACAAAGCGACGTCACAATCCCCCACTCCTGAACTTTGATGCGCTTTATCTTTGTCAATTTTTATTTATTTGATAATGCAAAAATACTGGCCCAATATTATACTTTGATAATCTCACTGACGGACTAAATATAATTGTCATTTTTCTACCCAGGAAACATCGTTATTATGTCCCTTGGACTTCTAATAAAAAATCCTTTCTCAACACTTATACAAAAATATCTCAACTAGGTACTGTAATACTACAACATTCCCCTGAACGAGGTAACAGGGTTGTCAAAGCGCTATTACCGAAACACTCATGGCCCATCCATCTTGAAAGTACTTCGGTAATGTTCTGAGGCTGTTATTGGCAACCTTATCAGCCTTGCGTGGAACGTCCAAACATAGAGTTCACACTTGACACGGGTGTGACGTCATAAGCCTGGCTTGTTTACGCCCAAATTAATTACCTATTGATCAGCGTAACGAAATTATTGAGATTTAATATTAGCTCGCGAATGTATGGGTGTGTATGGGCTTGTAGGATTGAAGTGTTGAATGGGCTTTGTAGGGTACTTCATAGGCGGATGTAAATTGTTTTACTTCTTTAACCTTTCGCGGAAATAAACAGTCTTTAAAAGTTATTATTCCTCAAATAGAAATGTAATAAGTAATGTACTGCTACAAACTGTATTTCATTTGGGCAGGGCTTGAAATAGTATTAATGTATTTTGTGTTTTTTTTTTTAATTTATCCATACATTTATTATGTTATTACGGGTATTTTATGTATTGTATATTATTAGTATTAATGTTTACTATGCTATGACTTACAAGTTGTAAGTCGTGGGTTCGAACCCAGGCAGGCGCTTTACTTTTTGTAAAATATTTTCATCACCACTGCTCCCAAACAGAGAAGGAAATAATCGTGAGGAAACCGGCATCTCTTAGAACCAAAAATTCGAAGACTTGTGACAGTCACCAACTTGCACTGGGCCCGCATGATGGATTACGGCCTCTCACAGGGCAGAGGCCAGATCGCAAAACGGTCCAAATGAGAGTCTAAGTGCGGAAAAGGGGTCCATCTGTCCTATCCTATCGTAGTATTAATGTTAGTTAAATGATGTTTATGTTATTAAGTCAAAATATTATTATTTTATTATTATTAGGATCTGTGCGAGGCCAACGCTAGGGGTGTTGACGTGGCTGAGTCTGCGTTGTGTATTGCCGCATAAGAGAGAGGACGCCTTTTGTGCTCTCGTCAATGATAAGGAAATAAACACCCTTGGTAGCTTATCAGTCTTATTTTTTTTTATAATCTGTTGGCTCGCGTTTGACCACTATCTCGCCTTTTGGTAAGCGATGATGTGGTCTACGGTGAAGCACGCTTGTTACTGTGTAACCTGTTCACTCTTGACTTAAAGCTGCAGTTCAATTCCTAAAAAATGCTAGAAACGAACTGTCTTATACCTGCTAATCCTTCAAACGTGTGACCTAATTCCATCTATAACACAATTATAGGTAACAGCAGATCTTGCGACCGTTCCAAGATGCGGTCAATTAAGGATTATATTACGTACGTTTCATTCTTCAGATAAATAAAAGACACATGTAGTACCTTCATTGTACTGGCAACTTCGCACTTATTAAAATATTAGGGTAGATTGAAAAACTTGCGCTCCATCCGACCCGCCGCAACGGCGCCGAGGCTCCTCATTATTTCTTTGTGCGCGGCAACAAGCACTCACTATTCAATACTTTTATATATTCAGTGATATTTCGTCAAAGTTATCCTCATTCAAAGTTATATCCATTACTTTAGCATTATGTCTAAGCGTAGCGCTGACAACAAAATTAGTTACTATGAAAATAAAATTAAAACACTTAAACGTGCAAACACAAAACGAAGTCGTGTGATTATATATTCATCTTCGTCGGATTCTGAGAAAGATCAAGGTTAGTTATGATGTATTTTTTACTAAGTGATTTCGTGTACGAGTTACACAAAACTGTGTATAGGTACGCGATACCTTTTATACACTTTATATGTGATCCAAACAAATAAATAAGCATCTCTAAGCTAGCCTGGAGGATATCACATTGAGGGTATCACGATGGTATAGCGCGATGTGTAAAATAAATAAATAAGCATCTCTAAGCTAGCCTGGAGGATATCACATTGAGGGTATCACGATGGTATAGCGCGATGTGTAAAATAAATAAATGAGCATCTCTAAGCTAGCCTGGAGGATATCACATTGAGGGTATCACGATGGTATAGCGCGATGTGTAAAATAAATAAATAAGCATCTCTAAGCTAGCCTGGAGGATATCACATTGAGGGTATCACGATGGTATAGCGCGATGTGTAAAATAAATAAGCATCTCTAAGCTAGCCTGGAGGATATCACATTGAGGGTATCACGATGGTATAGCGCGATGTGTAAAATAAATTAATAAGCATCTCTAAGCTAGCCTGGAGGATATCACATTGAGGGTATCACGATGGTATAGCGCGATGTGTAAAATAAATAAATAAGCATCTCTAAGCTAGCCTGGAGGATATCACATTGAGGGTATCACGATGGTATAGCGCGATGTGTAAAATAAATAAATGAGCATCTCTAAGCTAGCCTGGAGGATATCACATTGAGGGTATCACGATGGTATAGCGCGATGTGTAAAATAAATAAATAAGCATCTCTGAGCTAGCCTGGAGGATATCACATTGAGGGTATCACGATGGTATAGCGCGATGTGTAAAATAAATAAGCATCTCTAAGCTAGCCTGGAGGATATCACATTGAGGGTATCACGATGGTATAGCGCGATGTGTAAAATAAATAAATAAGCATCTCTAAGCTAGCCTGGAGGATATCACATTGAGGGTATCACGATGGTATAGCGCGATGTGTAAAATAAATAAATGAGCATCTCTAAGCTAGCCTGGAGGATATCACATTGAGGGTATCACGATGGTATAGCGCGATGTGTAAAATAAATAAATAAGCATCTCTAAGCTAGCCTGGAGGATATCACATTGAGGGTATCACGATGGTATAGCGCGATGTGTAAAATAAATAAATGAGCATCTCTAAGCTAGCCTGGAGGATATCACATTGAGGGTATCACGATGGTATAGCGCGATGTGTAAAATAAATAAATAAGCATCTCTAAGCTAGCCTGGAGGATATCACATTGAGGGTATCACGATGGTATAGCGCGATGTGTAAAATAAATAAGCATCTCTAAGCTAGCCTGGAGGATATCACATTGAGGGTATCACGATGGTATAGCGCGATGTGTAAAATAAATAAATAAGCATCTCTAAGCTAGCCTGGAGGATATCACATTGAGGGTATCACGATGGTATAGCGCGATGTGTAAAATAAATAAATAAGCATCTCTAAGCTAGCCTGGAGGATATCACATTGAGGGTATCACGATGGTATTGCGCGATGTGTAAAATAAATAAATAAGCATCTCTAAGCTAGCCTGGAGGATATCACATTGAGGGTATCACGATGGTATAGCGCGATGTGTAAAATAAATAAATAAGCATCTCTAAGCTAGCCTGGAGGATATCACATTGAGGGTATCACGATGGTATAGCGCGATGTGTAAAATAAATAAATAAGCATCTCTAAGCTAGCCTGGAGGATATCACATTGAGGGTATCACGATGGTATAGCGCGATGTGTAAAATAAATAAGCATCTCTAAGCTAGCCTGGAGGATATCACATTGAGGGTATCACGATGGTATAGCGCGATGTGTAAAATAAATAAATAAGCATCTCTAAGCTAGCCTGGAGGATATCACATTGAGGGTATCACGATGGTATAGCGCGATGTGTAAAATAAATAAATAAGCATCTCTAAGCTAGCCTGGAGGATATCACATTGAGGGTATCACGATGGTATAGCGCGATGTGTAAAATAAATAAATAAGCATCTCTAAGCTAGCCTGGAGGATATCACATTGAGGGTATCACGATGGTATAGCGCGATGTGTAAAATAAATAAATAAGCATCTCTAAGCTAGCCTGGAGGATATCACATTGAGGGTATCACGATGGTATAGCGCGATGTGTAAAATAAATAAATAAGCATCTCTAAGCTAGCCTGGAGGATATCACATTGAGGGTATCACGATGGTATAGCGCGATGTGTAAAATAAATAAATAAGCATCTCTAAGCTAGCCTGGAGGATATCACATTGAGGGTATCACGATGGTATAGCGCGATGTGTAAAATAAATAAATAAGCATCTCTAAGCTAGCCTGGAGGATATCACATTGAGGGTATCACGATGGTATAGCGCGATGTGTAAAATAAATAAATAAGCATCTCTAAGCTAGCCTGGAGGATATCACATTGAGGGTATCACGATGGTATAGCGCGATGTGTAAAATAAATAAATTAGCATCTCTAAGCTAGCCTGGAGGATATCACATTGAGGGTATCACGAAGGTATAGCATGATGTGTAAAATATACCGGGAGGTTGACTGCGGGTCAACACGAGGGTTTAAAAAACATTTAAAAAACGTTTGACTAGTTTGTTTACATTTGAAACGTTGATCGTTTCAGACGACGGAACCATGCAAGATGATATCACAGCGATGCCGTTTCACGTGCCAGTTGAATCTCATGACGTTCAAGAAAACATTGAAATTACTCCGGAGGCACCGATTCAACTAGCGCAGGATGTTTATCCGCAGCTCGATCCGGAATTACTATCAGCGCTGGGCGATACCACGGATGAACAGCCGATTTATGGCGAAAACATACACCACACTTTAGCACAACGTTGGATTCCTTTACTAAAAAAAGGACTTGCCAAGGATCTTAAGGAGAAAATACTTAAAGAGTATCAGATACCGGAGAACTGCAAACTCCTTAGGGCGCCTACTTTGAATCCGAAAATTAACGCTGTGGTCCCAGAAATTATTATTAACCGTGATAAAAATATCCAGTTGAAACAAGATCAACTAGGCATCGGTATAAGCGCGCTTTATAAAGCTATTACCCAGCTTTTCCTAGGAGATGATAAAATTCAGGCTATTAAGATTCTTTCTGATAGCTGTAGGATCCTGACCGACCTACATTATACCGAAACCCAGGTGAGGACAAAACTCATAACTCCCTGTCTGGACAAGTCCTTTACTCCACTTATAAAAGACCACGAAAGAGACGAGACGCTTTTCGGAGAAAAGCTCTCGGAAACCATAAGCGCTTCTAAAGCTATTGAGCGACAAGGATCGCTGATTAAAAAATCCGCTCAAAGGGCGACGTCTTTACCCGCACCCACTGCTGGTCCATCGACATCGAGGACTCGGTTTTCGGGAAACGGGACTGGCCCCCCTCGTTACGTCTCGGCGCGCAGGGGGGGAGGGGGGGGCGAGGAGGATATGCACGAGCAGCGACAGCATACCGGCGGCAGCCGACGACGACGAGTCCTCGAGCTTCCCCCGGCCAAGGTAAGCACCGTGCTCAGACTCGACGCTAGCGTTACAGGTACACGCAGGTCGTTTACAATATATTTACAAATGTTGGATGAACATCACTAGTAATATTACAATCTTGGACTGGATTAAAAATGGCTACGTAATACCATTTTCAAAAAAAGTTTATCAACATGTTGTACCCTCTAACACGTTTACGAATGGGGAACAGAAAGAAATGTCTGTAGTGATTGACAACTTGTTACAATTAGGCGCGATACATGAATGTGAGCCACAATCAGATCAATTTATCTCTAAAATATTTTTAACTTCAAAATCAAGTGGCGGAAAACGATTTATTCTAAACTTAAAATTGTTAAATAAATTTGTAACTCGAAATCATTTTAAAATGGAGGACTATAGAACAGCTTGCAAATTAATTTCTCATAACGGCTTTATGGCCACAATCGATTTAAAGGAATCATACTTATTGGTACCGATTAACCCATCACACAGAAAATATTTAAGATTTCAATTTCATAATGAAATCGGTTTAAATTTAACTTATGAATTCAAAGCGATGCCCTACGGCTTATCATCTGCACCAAGAACATTACGAAAATTATGAGAGAGGTTGTGGCCCACCTTAGATATCGCGGCTATTCGTCTGTTATATATCTCGACGATTTGTTGTGTATTGGCCATACATATACTGAATGCTTAAATAACGTAAAGGAGACTGTTAAACTGTTACAATATTTAGGATTCGTGATAAATTTCGAAAAAAGTTCTTTACAGTCATCACAACAGATTAATTTCCTAGGTTTTAATTATAACACAAATAACATGTCTTTATCCTTACCGAATGATAAACGAGTACATATTTCAAAATTAGTAAAAAAAATCATTCCCTTACCACGTTGCACTATTAAAGAGTTTGCCAGTTTAATCGGTGTTTTAACATCCGCCTGTCCTGCAGTTAAATACGGTTGGGTGTATACTAAACGTCTCGAGAGACAAAAGTACTTAGCATTAAAGACTTATAAAACATACGAATCTAAATTTAGTCCTTCGCCTGTAATATTGCCGGATCTGGAATGGTGGTGTCAGAACATTTTTTCTTCATCTACTTCCTTAAGGCCTGATAAGTTTCAACTAGAATTTTTTACAGACGCCTCCAGGTCTGGCTGGGGTGCATTTTGCAATAACGAAAGAGTTAACGGTAAATGGAAGACAACTGAGTTAGAATTCCATATCAATTATTTAGAGCTGCTGGCAGTATTTTTTGGTATCAAATGTTTTGCCCGCGACAAACGTTACTGTTCCATTCTATTACGTGTCGATAACACCACAGCATTAAGCTACATTAATCGCATGGGTGGTATCCAATACCCACATTAAAACGACTTGACACGAGAAATCTGGCGTTGGTGCGAAGAGCGAAATTTATTTTTAACTGCCTCTTATATTAAAAGTAGAGATAATAAAGAAGCTGATGAAGAATCTCGCAAGACAAAGATATAGAACTAAAATTGTCAGATGAAATATTTGATAAAATTATGACTAAACTAGGCAAACCAGATATCGATTTATTCGCTTCTCGTACCAATGCCAAATGTCATCAATATGTATCATGGAAACCAGACCCAGATGCCGTAGCGATAGACGCGTTCACAATTCCATGGGATAACATGTTCTTTTATGCCTTTCCATCTTTTTGCCTAATATTAAAATGTTTAGAAAAAGTCATAATAGATAAGGCTGAAGGCATACTTGTCTTTCCCTATTGGCCTTCGCAATCCTGGTTCCCTTTATTACAAAGATTACTCACTTCTGATATTATATTTATAAATGCCGAAAATAACAATATATGGTCTTCCTCTAGGAACCCACAAATCAAAGGAGTTACCCTGGCTGCAGCGAAGCTCTCAGGAACGCGTTCATAAAACGAGGTGTCCCTGTAGCCTCTTTAGATTTAATGATGGCATCTTTAGCCAAGAGCACATTGAAACAATATAGTGTGGCCTTAAAAAATGGTGGCAGTATTGCCTTAACAATGAAATAGATCCATAGAAATCTTGTATACCGTCAGTGTTATCATTCTTAACGGAACAGTTTGATAAAGGGGCAGCTTACGGTTCTCTTAATAGTTACCGTTCGGCTTTAAGTTTATTATTTGGCGATGATTGAGGGTCTCATGAACAGATCAAAAGGTTATTAAAAGGAACCTATAAATTAAGGCCAAACATTCCAAAATACGCATCCACGTGGAACCCTCAAATAGTTTTACAACACATCGCTCAATGGGGCACTAATATAGAATTACCTTTAAAAAAGAATTAACAGAAGATTGTAATCTTATTAGCCTTATGCACAGCTCACAGAGCGCAAACAATTACATCTATTAAAATTAAAAACATTAATATGTGTCCTAACGGAGTCAACATCTTAATTTCCGATATCATTAAAACATCTGCTGTCGGTCGTCACCAACCAATTTTATTTCAGCCTTACTTCAAAGAAAATATAAATATTTGTCCAGCAACAACTTTGAAAGATTATTTGTTTGTTACAAAAGATTTAAGACCAAATACAGTTGAAAACCTTCTGATGACATACAAGCGACCTTACAAGGCCACCTGCACACAAACCATCAGCCGATGGATAAAACAGGTGCTCGCGGAGAGCGGCGTGGATGTGTCGACGTTTGGTGCGCACAGCACCCGACACGCTGCCACATCCACGGCGCGCAGGCTAGGCGTCTCACTCAACGTCATCAAAAAGACTGTTGGTTGGTCACAATCATCACAGACGTTTGCTAAATTCTATAATCGTCCAGTGAGCGATGATGCTTGTTTTGCAAGATCAGTTTTTCTCCCTGGTTAAAAATCGCGACTTTATTAGCTGCGATTTGAGTATTCATTATCTGATTGTTCTTGATTTTATTTTAACAAGGGTCTAAATGAATGTTGTAATTTTATAAAAGAGCAAAATAATAAAACCTTTTTGTTTTGTACATATCTAAGAATGTTGGAGTTGTGTTGAGTAATTAAATGATTTTTAATAGTTAAAAACTAGTTTTAATCTTATTCATTTAATACTATATACAGTTACAAAAATTTTAACCTCTAAACATCTACATGTCTTTTATTTATCTGAAGAATGAAACGTACGTAATATAATTGATGATTAAACGAACTTACCTGTAAGTGAAGTTCTATCCCAATTATATGAGTACGTTTCATTTGAAGATATAAGGTCCCTTCCTTCCCAGAGCCCTTAATCAAAACATTTTGTATTAGGACTCTAAAGAATGAGGAGCCTCGGCGCCGCGCGCCGCGCCGTTGCGGCGGGTCGGATGGAGCGCAAGTTTTTCAATCTACCCTAATATTTTAATAAGTGCGAAGTTGCTAGTACAAAGAAGGTACTACATGTGTTTTTTATTTATCTTCGAATGAAACGTACTCATATAATTGGGATAGAACTTCACTTACAGGTAAGTTCGTTTAATCATCAATAACATGTAAACAACATTATAATCACTATACATACATAGAACATATTTCACAAAGCTTTACAGATTATAGTTGAGAGGCCTGATACCTCTAAAACTATTAATTTAGTTTTTTTTTTTTCATTGTACTGAAATGTTATACACCATAACGCTGAAAATATATATTCCAAAACAATCAACTATTTATTCAATTATCTCAATAAAATGTGAAGAAAGAGAAATACAAAATCAAATTTATTCAACTTTGATTCCACCAACAAAAATTTCAAGAGTAAAAATATAATTCGATTCAATTCAGATTCTACCAATACAAAATGTCAAGCGTAAGTATCCAGTTTCGAAACTAACGATCAATATATTCACTAGAAGAAGTTATGTCCTCTTTGTATTTGTGAGGATTTTCAAGTTTTAATTTTGTATTTGCCACAACTATGGAGAACGGTCTCCAATTCTAAAATCTACTTAAGAGCTTAGATCACTGCACAGCAGTGACTCAAGACTACTTCTGTCACTTTTATTAATATAATTTTTTTATAAAATGTAGCATCCAATTACAATCAGGTATATATACAATGCTACTTGCAAGATATCGTGGTCACCATCTGTTCGATCCTTGTAGGTATTGTGGAGGTATTTGGAGAAAAACTTCATCAATACTTTTTTTTACTACTGTTAAGGACGTTATTACATTTTTCTACAAATAACAGTGCTTTTCAGGTACAATTTTAATGTATATGCAATCACAGATGTGAAGATATCATGGTCTTAATTTAAAGATAATTACATTTTTCTACAAATAACAGTGCTTTTCAGGTACAATTTTAATGTATATGCAATCACAGATGTGAAGATATCATGGTCTTAATTTAAAGATAATATATTCAGCTCCAGATTGGCATCATAAAAATTGCATGACATCATACAAAATCTTCGCACAAATACGTTTTGCCCATCACGATAATCGCAAAAATATTAAAAAAGTAGTGTCGGAATAGGTCCCAGTTTAGTAAATTTTTCAGCATTTTTTATCATCAAAATTATAAAAAAATTGCGGTATATATAGTCCTTTACAGGTTCAGATAATTATTTTTTACCCAAATTAATATATATTTTAATTATTAGCTAAAATAAAAACACTTGCCGACTTCTTCATACATTTTGCACTCGAAGCTTATCATTCCGCGCTCAGAAGCGCTCGTGGAAGGACGAGCGTATCGCTTTTTTGCAAAAAATAAATACGATAAAAGTAATAGAAAAGATTGTAGTGTGCATGCGTGAGTCGTATGTCGTGATCGAAAGGAGTTGATATTTTACCGGACCGAAATAAAAGTATGTTTGAGTTTCCTTTTATTATTAGATTTTTGATTCAGAAATTATGTTGGGTATGATCGGGATTTGGATAGGTATTGTTAAGCAGTTGTTGACAAGGTTGAGAAATGGATGGGAGGGTTCTTGCTGCAGCTCTTAGTAAGGTTAGGATTTGGATGGGTAAGGTTAAGCTGGCGGCGGTGAAGGTTAGAAGTGGATGGGTGGGAGGAAATTTATGATTTGAACCGGTTTGTATGTATGTATGTATGACGAATACGGGGTCCAACCAAAATACAAGATGGCGGCGACGAAAATTTGGCATCTTTTCGTCACAGGTGTCATTGTCATGTTTTTTGGGGTCGCTTATATCGAATATGGGGTCAAAACTAAAATACAAGATGGCGCCGACGAAAATTTGACCGCTTTTCGATATGGGTGTCATTTTCATGGTTTTTGGCGTCGCTTATATCTAATATGGGGTCAAAACTAAAATACAAGATGGCGCCGACGAAAATTTGACCGCTTTTCGATATGGGTGTCATTTTCATGGTTTTTGGCGTCGCTTATATCTAATATGGGGTCAAAACCAAAATACAAGATGGCGCCGACGAAAATTTGACATCTTTGCGTCATGGGTGTCATTGTCATGGATTTTGGGGTCGCTCATATCGAATACGGGGTCAAAACCAAAATACAAGATGGCGCCGACGAAAATTTGACATCTTTTCGTCATGGGTGACATTTTCATGGTTTTTGGGTAGTATTTCATTAGCTGATGCTCCAAAAATTTTAGATGGTAATATTTTATATAATATGTATATAATATGTAATGCAAAATGTTCAAGTCATTTTTAGGGTTTCCCCTATTACTAAGACTCCGCGGTCCGTCTGTCTGTCTGTCTGTCACCAGGCTGTATCTCATAAACCGTGATAGCTAGGCAGTTGAAATTTTTACAGATGATTTATTTCGTTGCCGCTATAACAACAAATACTAAAACTGAATAAAATAAATATTGGGGCTCCCATACAAAAAAACGTGTTTTTATTGCCGTTTTTTGCAATAATGGTACGGAACCCGTCGTGCGCGAGTCCGACTCGCACTTGGCCGGTTTTTTAATCCTTGTGACCGGAAATTATTTCGTTTTAGGTATCTACTTATTTTACGTTGCGTTTTTTTAAAAATACCTACGTACTACAACAAAGTGAAAGCTAATTCTCTTTTCGAAAGTCGGTGTCAGTATATATTGTTTTTCGTTTTTCGACACGGAAAAGTTATTATTTTCTCTTTTTAGTTTTTGTTGGTACCCCATATTGAGTAGGTACACTAAATAAATCTGTTAACCCGCTAAAACGTACAAGCGTGATTTTATAGTATGGTATGGTGAAAACAAAACATAACTATACGATCACACTAATCGCAGGTCATTTGCTATTTGTTATTGAAGAGTTCCATTGTCTATCACCGAAGATCTTTATCATATCCTAATATATTATGCAATAAAACCTTCCCTGAAAACACATACATTAATCGACGTAAACCCGATTGTATCGGATAAGTAGTTTTTTTAAAGAAAATCGCGGATACATACGGGTCGAATAGATAGAGCACCTCCTTTTTTTGAAGTCGGTTGAAAATAATAACCTACTTTTTACGACGACGGTTTGTAACAGTTACCAAATGCATTTTCCAAGTGCCAACTAACCTTCCTGAATCAACTTCAATAAAATTAAAAAATAATAACAAGGACCAATATTATTTGAGTTATGTATAAAATCGAGCGCTCAGTAGTTTCAATGAGTGCGTGCGCGTAATGTTGTTGTGTGCTACTAGATACCTAAATTTGAGTTCGTCGAAAATGTAACAGCGTCCTTAAATGGTGGTAGTCAGTTAATCTTGACGAGTCGCGCCGGATGCACGTTGCATCCTATCCTGCCGATTTTCAAAACTAAACTCAGTCGTGGGCTACCCTGAAGCCTGTTCTAAACGTCATAGAACAGCTGTAATCTGTGAAGGTGGTGAATACTTCCTGTGAAACTAGTGCCGTCAACTGTTATTGCTGATACTGTCCTTGGCGGGCGTGGATGAAAGGTTGGCGAAGAGTCCATAATATTCTTCATAAGCTTGCAGGGGTCGAAAATCAGTTCCTCACCTATTAACTCACGACTCACCTCATACAGTCCATATCGAGAAAACTCCCTTAATACTGTACGTAGACCGTACAATCTTTTGGCCTTCGGCCGGATTATTAGTGGCTTTGCCTCCCTTCGGATTCGTAATTCGTAAACATTTCATTATACAGACATTCTGTATAATACATTTATTTGACCGTGTCAAAATAAAATCTTCTGTAATTATCGTTGCCACGTAATTACAATCTTTATTACTTTTATATTAGATATTTTATGAAGTTCATAAAAGAACCATTTTACATATTGGCCGTGCCAACGTGTACCCACTGCCAGTCCCGTTAATTATACTTATACTTTATATATTTATACACAACACATACATAATATTGTCGTACAAGTATTTATATATGTATTGTGTAAGAAACTTGCATATGAATTAACGTGATTAAGTGTGTTTCGTGTAACAATATAGCGCGTGCAACAAAAAAAGCCGATTTCGAGATGCCTCGTGAATTAACCGTGTTGATTCATTGTAAAGAACATCAACATCATTCAACAAATGCAAGAAATATACGATATGTCCCATGATTTATCAGATGCTGAAACTAAACAATTATTCTTGATGCGTGTATCTGAAATTAGTGATTTAAGAAGTTCATTTAAAAAAAAAAAAATAGAGATTTTTGAAAAGGAGATTGCATTTGATTCAAAATCAAGCCTTATAAGTAATGATTTAAAAAGTTTTGATGAATTTCCGAGTTAAAATGTGTGCTTCTAAATATGGCCTGAACGTGGAATGTTTTAAGAGTGAGAATCGCTCGAACTCTGTTGATAGTAAACCTCGTTTGCCAAAACTCGAGTTATTTACATTTGATTCTAACATTGAAAATTTTAATACCTTTTTCGAGACATTCTGTTCTTTGGTCCATGATCAGGAACATATACCAATAATAGATAAATTTCATTACTTATTGTCATGCACGCGGGGTTCTGCATTGAACATTGTGAAAAGTGTTCCAATATCTGGCAACAATTATGATCTTGTATGGCAAAGTTTGATTGATAAATATCAAGACAGTGGCCTATTGGTGGGTAGGTATTTAGAAAAAATTTTGAATTTTTCGCCATTGCATAAGGAGTCGTCCACCAACCTGAATATGTTTATTGAGAACTTTGAGCACTCGTATAAAGCAATCGAGGCACTTAATATAAAAGATTTGGGTAGTTACGTATTGTGTCATATTGCATTAAGGGCGTTAGACCCTCACACACGGAAATGTTTTGAAAAACAATTGGATGAAGAGTCTATTCCAACGTTCAATGAACTCATGTCCTTTGTTCCTAATCAAATTAAGGTTTTAGACCATTCTGCGTCTTATTCTACATCGGATGTTCAAACAAATAAACGTCAACAGAGTGATGCAAAACAAAATAATTTTAAAAATTATTCGCATGTGTTAGAATCATGAATGGAATTCTATATAAAAGTATTGGTATCTACCAAGATAGCAAGCTTTGAATGTCAAGATGGTTATTGGTTATTTACTGTGTGTCAGAGTTCTAATGTATGTGGTGTGTAAGGAAAGGGTTTTATGAATAAAAGCACAGAAAGACAAGACTAGGTATTTATTTAAGTAAGGCTTGTCAATTAATTCATATTTAGAAGGCTCATTAGCTTACTGCCCGTTCGCTAGACTAGTTCTCGTGGGGAAGAAGGGCAACAAACCCCACGGAAGCTCTTTCGTAGTATTTATCGATATCTTTTACAAACACAAAGTATTATGCTATATTATAGATTCAAAATAACAAGGATAAGGCAAAGGACAGAATAGCCCTTAAATCAATATAACATATTAGGAATAAAGGCCATAAGTATAAGGCCATAGTCCATAAATCGTAATATAGATACAGCTTCAACACAACCATTAGAAATAATAAAGTTATAATAATATCAAATAACTTATGTTTGTCTTGTGTAGTCGAGCTTACACCAAGTATTATAAAGTAGTATACTTCTAAATAACAATATCTAGCCTGTACTGGCTTGTAGTTCACCAAAAAGTAAGTCCGCTTATCAATTACACAATATTTTATAATATCGGGTCTATCTGTTTCTCAATACGTCCAATATGAGAAAATGGCGCGGTATCCCGCCATTTTCTATATTGCTTCAAATAATCTCAAAATTAGGTGAACAATAATCAATTACTATGAAGTGAATATGTTTTAAAACGTATCAAGACAATTAAGGAATTTAATATCGCCTATATAGTAATTCTTAATCAATATTCGAAAGAATATTGATACTAACAGACAGTATTGTACTAATTGTTTCAAAGGACTTATAATACCAATATAGCATTATAAAATCCAGGATACATCACAATGATCATTACAAATTACGTAATCATTTATAGGTATATTATCAACGTGGTTTAAATATAAGTTTAGAGTTATTTCCTGTACACACAACAATATTTACTTAGGTTGGTACTATTTTACATTTGAAGGTAGTTGACACCACAATAATAATTAAGGTAGGTACTTAGACATTTGTCGGTAGGTGCTTAATAAATATGACAGGTATGTATTATGTAGCAAACCATTGAAAAATGAAAATTAACGATTTAATGACGTCACACATACTTCAAATTCTATCACGGCCATACTGACAAATACTTCGTCCACGAAGTACATATGTACAATTTTATATAACTTATTTAATACAAGAAAGTAGTGAAAACAAAAATTATTGCCACTTCCAAATTTATTTTGTGGCTATAGTGAATCAATATAGAAGAAGTGTTATAAAATTAATATAACCTAATCTTACTAATCATATTATTTTTACTTTTGTCACATTTATTGATAATTAAATGTTAATAAAATCTGGCAACCAATTTCCATTCAAATAAACATACAATGCTACTTGACATCGTAGTCACCTTCAGTCATACTAAGATTTACCAGATACTTTGACATGTGAATCACATTCACCATCTGCAGGTGAGATTTGTCGTATACCAATTTAACGATTTATTAACGAATGGTTGAGCCAAATAAATGGAACAGCGCCAGACGCTTTCACTCGCTACCAGTGAGACTAAATGGTGTTTAGTACCGAATGTTTGAGCCAAATAAATAGACACGCCAATCGCTTTCACCCGCTACCGATGAGACTTCATGGCGCCAAATTAAAGGCCTAGTAGCGGATATTTGAGCCATTTAAATAGACACGCCAATCGCTTTCACCCGCTACCGGTGAGACTTCATGGCGCCAAATTAAATGCCTAGTAGCGGATATTTGAGCCAAATAAATAGACACGCCAATCGCTTTCACCCGCTACCGGTGAGACTTCATGACGTCAAAAATAAGGTCTAGTAGCGGATAGTTGAGCCAAATATTTTAGACACGCCAATCGCTTTCACCCGCTACCGGTGAGACTTCATGACGTCAAATATAAGGCCTAGTAGCGGATAAGTTACAACTATCATTGTAGCATAAACATGCCGATTCAATTTACCGAATTGCGGTAAGTTCTTTTTTTTATATTTTAATAAAGTATCTTAGTGGTACCAATGTCAAAGTAAATGGAAAATCAACAATTCAATATTATTTCACCAACCAACACAATACATCGCTCGGTCAATCTGACAATATCTTTGCAAATTGCATTGAACGTACATATTTTCTGTTGTACCCTACCCTACCAAGCCTACCTAATCTACCCTACCTACCCCACATTACCTACCCTACCCTACCTACATACCTACCCTACCTACACACCTATCCTACCTACATACCTACCCTACCTATGTAGCTAAGGTTCCATTTATTTTTTCCAATTTTTTTTTTTCATAAGGACCTTCTCCTAACAATAACAAACAACAAAAAGAGAATAAGCGAAATCGGTCTAGCCGTTCACGCGTGATGCCGTGACCAAGGGAAATATTATTTTTATATATAGATATATTTTTAATTTCAGTAGTTTTATTCTACACGGCTATTACTTAATTTCTTTTCAAGACTCAAAGACAAGAAGTTACTTATAACGTAGCTGTCCCGATTGAACAAAACTATGTTAGATGTATGGTCACAAACAAACACATCCCCAGAAATTCACACACTGGTTTTCTTGTCTATCAACCTTTGTTCCTAGCAAAATAAATTATGTGGGTACCCACACTAAGGTTGGTGACGGCTAATTAGCCAGCTGTGCTAGTTTGTTGTAGCAGTTTTGCTTAGTTTGCAATACATTATTATAATTCTACCTCTGTATGCCATTAGATCATGATTTATTTGTATCAAAATCTTGATCACGAATAACCCTAAAACTAATTACTTAAATTTATTTTCAGATCGACCAAAATGTCTTTATGAAAATATGAACTGGATTGTATATTTTAATATAATTTTTGTACGATTCGTACACTTGCAGAGTTGTTGTTGTTGAGGTTGAAGCACGAAGAGAAAAGATCACTCAGTTTTCGTTAGATTTATTACGTATTTTTGTGTTTACAAGTAATACTGTTGACGATTCCTTTCTCTAATGTTAGTCACCGCGTAGCAGTCATCGTACTCTTTGATTTAAAGTGTTTCATGTGTATTTATAATATTATTGGAATGACGCACGTGTGGTGCACGGCACCGCGTCAGCAAAATATGTACAGTTTTAGACTGTACATCTTGGCAACCCAAAAAGAAGAAACCAACGAGAAGAGAAAGGAAAAGTCATCACAAAGTTAGTTAAGTAATTAATCAATCAAATAGAAAGGCGATGTTCCTGTTCCCAGGTTGAGGCTCCCGCCGCAAGTCCTTTGTTGTTTGTGCTGCGACGGTTTCATGCTGCTGGCACTCTGTTTTGCGGAAAACTTGAAGTTCAATATCTTCAGGTTGACTCGAAGTTTTGTTCTTAGCGTTGTGTGTGCAATAGTGTGGACAACGATTTCTCCCAACCACGACAAGTACGACTATGATGGCGATCGCCAGCAAAGAGTAACTTATGGCATATTGATGAATGTCGTGACTTGTTAGTGTTGGTAGTGAAGCTTCATTTTGCCGTTGAGTTGCAATTTTCTGATCAATTGTTACAATTTCCTGATCCGTAGCCTTTGACTGAAGGATATTTGGAGCATAACGATATGTTAAGTTCACTATCTTGTTAATAGATGTATCAAATGTTGGAGCTGTAAACTCATAATCCATCTTCATATGACTGCTGTATCGGCGTTGAGCGTAGATGGTTAAGTCGTTGGATTGCAGTACGCATCCCTGAGATAATGTCACTATGCTCGATAATGCAATGGTTTGTGATGTGACGTCGTTGCTACATATGATTCGTAATGCACACGTTTCGCAGCAAATCGCCAGCCAGCTGTTTTGAGTTTGTAACTCTATCCAAGTGTCTTTGCATGACGCGCGTTCGACGTCACAAGGTTCATTGTTTTGATGCGATAGCAGTTTTGCCTCACAAGGAGCGTTTTTGCTGTGTAGGTCAAATGATGGCAGGTTTTTCTTGCATAAGAAATTCTGCGATTTTTGTTGCATGCAGTGTTTCAAGTCATCTTTGGACATAGACACGTAAATGTTCTTCTTGAAGTTGACAGCGATGTACTCGTTTGATAACTGCACATATGTAGTTTCCTTAGCATTGTTAACCGGTAAAGGTATCGCTTGGTATATTACGAAATCTTCGTTAGCTACAAGTGGAATATGTGCTTCGAAAAGAAAGTAATTTTCAGTAACTCGTGCTTTCACATTGATCAGCTTGTAGATATCTTTAATGTTTTCTTTGTAGTTCTCAACTGGTAGCGATAAAGATTTCGGAAGGCTTCCGGATATTTCCGTTAATTTTTGAATCAGACGCACCGGACTTATCAGATGGACATCTACATGACCTTGGTAGACGTTAGTTAGAGTATTAAACAGCATCTCCTGGAACGTCCTCAAGCTGTTGATCAATAGGTACGTCGTTAACGAAGCAGAGTTGAGGTAGGTAGTAGCCGAAAGTATTTCCATTTCCGTTTCGATGGATGCTATATTTTTATTGGTCTGATTGATAAAGTTATCAATGGAGTTGAATTGACGCTGAATATTGTCTTCAGTTTGTTTCAATACTTGATTCTCAAGCTCCACAATCGTTGTTTGATTTTTTAATAACTCAAGTAAGTAGTTCTCATTGGTTTGCAGAGATTGAATATCGTTTTGATATTTCTTAGCGAATTGTTGGTCCAATATCCCAAACAGACTGTTAGCTATGTAGCCGACTCCGTCGACTAGACCCCGTTTCTTCCTGTTGCTCAGGTGTTTGTGGGGATTTATAAGTATAGAGTTGTAGTAGTTTAGAAGTTCTAGTTCATGATTTAATTGTTCCATGGTTGATCTGCAGTGTTGTAGATTCGTTTTTTGGCATAAGTTGTGAATATTCTCGAAGTAAGTTTGAGTACGACGAGTCCCATCCCAATAGTTTGTTAGGTTGTAGTACATCATTAGTATCCATTCATCGTGCACTACTTGCATTTTGCCGACGGTGTCATAGTATATGGGCCGCTCGCGTTCCAGACTTGTAATCTGAGCGGTCGCCGCCGGCGCTCCGCGCGTGCCATCGGTGGCGGTATAAGATCCCGTTACAAATGTAAACAATGATAACATTGTTATTAGTAACGTTGAGATAAGATTCTTTGACTTCTTCCGCCGTTCGTTTTTCGATTTCTGTGGAGGCTTATTTTTCATTTCGTTTTCTTTGGTTTCCTCAGTTTCAGAGTTCAATGGTAATGGCGACAGTTTTGTTATTGGGCGCTTTATGATTCCTGCTTGAGTTTTAACAGTAGTTACTCGAACATATCCATCAGATCCTGGATGTGTTTCCAGAATCCGACCTAGGGCCCATTTTCCCGGCGGTAGATTGTTTTCTTTCACCAGTACTACATCGCCTTCTTTAACGTTTCTAGAAGGCTTGTTCCACTTACTACGTGTTTGTAGAGTGGTAAGGTAATCGTTTGACCAGCTTTTCCAATATTGTTGGAACATATGCTCGGTAAGCTGCCATCTACGGCGTAAATCAATGTTTTTTACGTCACTGTAATCCGAGAGTGGCATGGACAATATTGGGCTTCCTGTAAGGAAATGTCCAGGCGTTAGGCAGTTGTAGAACTCTTCTGGATCTTCAGTTAGCGGGCACAGAGGTCTTGAATTCATGCAGGCTTCTATTTTTGCTAAAATCGTTATGAACTCCTCGTACGTTAGTTTTTGGTCCCCCAGTACTCGTCGCAGATGGTGCTTCATAGACTTGACGGCAGCTTCCCACAGACCGCCAGCAGTTGGCCAGGCGGGGGCGTTGAAATGCCACTCCACCTCCAATTTGGCCAGTTCGTTGAAAACATCTGGTTTCAGTAGTTGTTTGAACTCTTCGAATTCCTGACGAAGCACCTTTGCAGCGCCGATAAAGTTTGTACCACAGTCAGAGTACATGTGTTTCGGGGTGCCGCGTCTCGCACATAGTCTTTGGAAGGCCGCCATAAACGTTTCTGTGCTAAGGTCTGATACGAGTTCAATATGAACAGCTTTCGTCGCCATACATATAAATATGGCTATGTATCCCTTTGAAGTTTTTACGCCTCTACCCTTGTTGTGTTTAACATCCACATGACCGGTAAAGTCTACTCCTGTGTGCGTGAAAGGGCGGCACGGAGTGATCCTTTGCGGTGGTAGGTCACCCATCAGTTGATAGCTATCTGTCTTGTTGAAGCGATGGCAGCGTACACATCTTCGAAGTTGGTTCTTGACAGCCCGGTTGCCGCCAACGATCCAGTAACGCTGTCTAATATAAGTCAGCGTTAGCCGAGCTCCTCCATGTAATGTGGCTGAATGTGCTTGTTCTATAAGAAGTTGTGTAAATCTTCCTTTATGTGGTACGATTATTGGATTCTTCATATCCCCAGTTAATCTTGAGTGTTTAAGACGACCTCCGACACAGATGATGCCCGCTTTGTTTACATAAGGATTCAATTTGCAAATTGCGCTTTTCTTTGATACTGTTTCGTTGTTAACGATTTGTTTGTATTCAGAATTGAACTGCAATCGCTGCGCTTGAATAATGATACTAATGCGCGCTGCGCTTAGTTCACTTGTTGTTAGGTACGTAGTTTCCGATTTCGTCCTATTGCGCACATTTGTAATGAAGCGTAATATCCATGCGATGACCCTGTTTGCTTGTGTCAATGAGCTGCATTTGCTCAATAAATTGATAATTATATTATGATCGATATTTTCTTGCGTGATTTTAGCGTGGTTTAAGCCGCCAAAATTCGTTTGGAAAGTGCAAGGCATATCTGCCGGCGGATCTTGTTTTGTTAAGAACTCTGGGCCTTGCCACCACAGGTTGAAGTTTACTAGTTTGCTTGGCAAAAGACCTCTTGAGGCGCAGTCTGCTGGATTTTGCTCTGATTTGACATAATGCCACTGAGCTGCAGGAATGACGTTTTTGATCTTTGTAACTCTGTTGGCTACGTAAGTTTCCCATCTTGATGTTTCGCCTTGAATCCACGCGAGGACCACTTGAGAATCCGACCAAGCCCGTGTTGATATGTTATATCCACAGAATGTTTCCTTGGTTTTCTCCATCAAGTCAGCTAGTAGCTGAGCACCACACAGTTCCAGTCTTGGTAGTGTTGTTTTCTGAGTCAGTGGAGCCACCCTTGTTCGAGCAGCAAGTAGAGTTACGATGGGTTGGCCATGTTCGTTGAACACCTTGCTGTAAATAACGCAAGCGTACGCCTTTACACTTGCGTCGCAGAAGCCTAGCAATTCGACACATTGTTGTGTGTCGCCAATCCATCTATTTATCGTTATTTTATTAATGAACGGCAGTTCTGTTTTTAGGTTCAGCCACTCAGATCCAATGTTGCTGGGCACTATGTCATCCCAGCTAAGTTTACTCATCCAGACTTTCTGGAATAGTAGTTTGGCCTTGACCGTTACTGGGGAGAGCCAACCCAATGGGTCGTAAAATCTTGATATGGCTGAGAGTAAAGATCTCTTTGTTAGTTGTTTGGAGTTTTCCACAGGCCAGTTAAAGTGGAAGTTGTCGCTGTTTGGATTCCAACCGAGGCCTAACGTTTTGCTTGATTCTTCCCCTTTAAAATCAAACATGGTTTGAGTTGAAATTTGATCCTTGCGTAAGTCTTCCAGTATAGCGCGGTCATTGGCTGTCCACTTCCGTAAATTCATGCCTCCTCCTTTTAACAGTTGGATCAAGGAGTTTTGCAGTTTTTTCGCTTCTGTGAGGTTGTTATGGCCGCTAATGACGTCATCTACGTAGCATTCTTCTATGAGTGTCTTGGCAGCTGCCGGATGTTTGTGACCGTCGTCAATGGCTAGTTGCTTCAATGTTCGCATAGCTAGCCATGGTGCGCATTTGGTCCCGTAGGTTACTGTGCAGAGCTGGTAATCGCGAAGATGTTGATCTCGTGAGTCCCGCCATACAATTCTCTGTAGATGTTGTTGTTCTTTTGAAATCCAAATGCAGCGGTACATCTTTTCAATGTCAGCCGTAAATGCGTATTTATACGTTCGCCATTTCAGTATAAGGGCCTGAATGTCCTTTTGTAAGTTGGCGCCTTTTTCCATGACGTTGTTCAGGCTGACGCCAGTCGTAGTTTTTTGAGAGGCGTTAAATACGACCCTCAACTTTGTTGTTGTCGAGTTTTCTCTCAAGACCCCGTGGTGCGGTAAGAAGTAGACGTCAGTAGGTATCTGAGGTGCTAATTTCATGTGACCCAGATCCGCGTACTCTTCCATGAATTTTTTGTACATGGAGGAAAGCTTTTCGTTCTTCTCTAGCCGTTTTTCCAACTGTAGAAACTGCGAAACCGCAATTGTTCTAGACTTGCCTAGTTTCTCTTTGTAGTCTGGAACTAGAGGCATTTTGACGATGTACTTTCCGTCAAATGATCTTCTTACAGTTTCGTTATAAAATTGTTCACACTGGTCATCTTTGGGGATATCTTTAGTTTTTTGAATTTCTTCATTCTCCCAAAATTTTGTTAAATCCTCTAAGTTGACTACAGTAGCGTGGCAGTTAAACGTTTGTTTCATCTTTCCGCATAAAATCCACCCAATTTGCGTTTGTTGTGCAACTGGGGAGCTGTTATTGCCTTTCAATACACCTCCTAGGATAATTTCGGAGTATACGTCGGCTCCTAGTAATAGGTCGATTTGCCGAGATACGTTGAAGTCAGGATCTGCAAGTTTCAAGTTTTTCAAGTGACTCCATGCACCTTTCTCGAACGTTTTCATAGGCAGGTTGTTTGTTAGCTTCGTCATAATAAGTGCTTGAGTTTCAAAGTTATAATCGGAGTGAATCGATTGACAGGTAAGTTTCAGTTTTCCCCTGCATTCTCTGGAAACAGAGCCGATTCCCGATACTGATGCGTTGATCCCGCGCCGAGGAAGACGTAATATTTGTGCAGCGTTTTCTGTTATCAAGTTCACCTGTGAGCCTTGATCGAGCAACGCACGTAGTGTTACATAAATCCCATCTGCAGATTTTATTCTCAGCTGGACCGTAGTCAGTAGAACCTCCATGTTGTCTTTAGACAAATGGTTAGATGTTGGTTGTTGAGATGAAGGGCGTTGTTCAACATTGTTTTTTCTAGTCGCTGACGTTATGGTTTGGTTGTCCGGATTGTGCAATAGTGTGTTGTGTTTCAAGTTACATTCTTTGCACATTTTCGTGGATTTGCACTCGTCATTTCCGTGGCTGAATAAACAGTTTTTGCACAGCTGCAGTTTCGACACGGTGTCATTTCGCTTGCCAAAGTCCATTTGTAGGAATTTGTCACATTGGCGCAGAACGTGACTTCCGTTGCAGAATGGGCATTTTCCGTAAATAGCATGATAGTTGTTTGTTTTATTTTGATTGAAGTTATAGTTATGTTTCTTCATCTGGGTTTGCTTGTTGAATGTTTTCCAGTTGGATGATTTTTCTGTGGCTGTAGGGTTCGCCCTTTTAGCTGATTTCATCGTTTCGTATGCCATGAACTGTGTTTCGAGGAAATACAGGAAGTCGTGGAGGTTCTGTAGTTCTCTGTGATCTTGAAGTTCTTTCATGTAGTCACTCAAAGTACTGGAGTCCAGTTTTTGTGACATGATGTGCACAATGATCGGGTCCCAAGTTGAAGTATCAATACCGATGTTAGAGATGCCGTTCAGGCATTCGGTAATGACGTCATGCATCTTCTTCAAATTGTATGAGTCTGCATGTTGTATGATCGGCAGATTTAGCATGTTGTTCATAAATGAAGTAAACTGGAGGCGACGATTGTCGTAGCGCTGAATTAATATATCCCAGCATGAGTTATAGTTTTCAGTGCTAATGGTCAGATGCTGCACTAAGCGTTCAGCTTCTCCTCGCAGCTTGGTCTTTAAGTGTTGCATTTTCTGCGCGTTGTTGATCATAGGGTTTTTGTGAATAGCTTCCAGAAATAGGTCTTTGAAGGAGATCCACTGACTGTAGTTGCCGGAGAACTCAGGGATTTCGATCTTAGGTGTCGATTTCTGGTAGTGGACGGTGGACCAGATTTTGGCATGGATTTTCCTCTTTAGCTCATCATATTGTTGTTCAATGTCCGTGAACATTTTGTAGTAATGTTCGTTGGATCCTTTCAGTTGAAAGTCTATTTCCCAATGAAGTTTATCGATGGGTTCCCATTTCGATTTCAAGGTTGCGAAGTGGTCTTCCAGTTCCCATCTTTCCGATATAGTGATTAAGTCAATCTTGGAGATGACACGGTGAATCGCGTTGAAATTGCATTCTTGCTTGTTAAGCAAGAGTTGTATGTTGCTGTCGTCATCTTCTGAAGTCCCACCTAGGTCGAACTTCACGTTTTGTTTGCTCAAAGTCGTCAGTTTGCTAGTTATGTCTGTTTTAGTTGATAAGAACATTTCTTTAGTTTTTTCGTAGATGTCGTCCTTGAAATATGCTATGTTCTTATCTTCTAGTTCGAGCAACAGTTGGGCATGCCTGCCTTCGAAGTCTTGCCATTGGTTTTCTAGCGACGACAAGCGTTTCTTCAGGTAATCCACAGATTTTCGTGATGATGAATCCTTGCGATAGTTGACACATAATGCTTTGATGTTATCGAAGCACGTTGACTGCAATTCTAGCATATCCATGTTGATGCTTGCTGACACGTCGTTGACTGTGGCAGGAGAGCGTTGCGTTGTATTGCGAAGGCTACTGCGTTGCTTGTAGTCTTCTCCGTTTCAAATCTTGAAATCGTTGACTTACTTGATTTGAAATGGTCAGTGGAACTCAGCACCCTTGCACCTCTGTCACGATATTATGCGACTTCTCAATCTAGCTGGGGCGACCCGCTTCTGGGAGACCAGCTAAACCGATTCGCTACCGTAAAGAGACACAGTGGCACCAAACATCCGGCTCGAAGGACCAAAAAATGTACGATTCGTACACTTGCAGAGTTGTTGTTGTTGAGGTTGAAGCACGAAGAGAAAAGATCACTCAGTTTTCGTTAGATTTATTACGTATTTTTGTGTTTACAAGTAATACTGTTGACGATTCCTTTCTCTAATGTTAGTCACCGCGTAGCAGTTATCGTACTCTTTGATTTAAAGTGTTTCATGTGTATTTATAATATTATTGGAATGACGCACGTGTGGTGCACGGCACCGCGTCAGCAAAATATGTACAGTTTTAGACTGTACAATTTTGCTGCAGCTTTTGCCGAAACTACTATTCGATTTTAATTTCGCCCAAAAGACAGCTAAGAGAAGAACAGAGCAGATAATATTTTCTTGTAAACGTGAGATTATTGTATAAAACTAAAATTCTAAATACATTAAAAATAATTATTCTATGCAAATTCTTTGTACCTCTTAAGTATGAAAATTGAGTTGGGTATACTTTAGTAAAAATACCCTCTGGTAATCAAAATATTAATAAAAATTCTTTAAAATCTCATAGTACATCATAAATGAAATAGCATAAAAGAATGTGCTGTTAAATAACTCATTTTGACATCTTGAATCATGGCGAGATTTTTGATCTTATAGTAGGTTAGGATTTTATTTAAAATAAGTCATAACTACCAATTTTCTGGTAAATAAATTGAAAAATACAACATTAAAACAAACAAAAACCAAAGTATCACCACCTTTAGCTACTTCGTGCTGTAGCTGTTGGCTTGATGTCCATACCTAATCAGACTGACGCTCTGACAATAGTTTGCAGACTCGCTGACCCACTGCTCGTAAGGTAGCTAGAAGAACCGCAGTTCCAATAGTCGTACAGCTTCTAGATCCGCAAGCTATGCAGCTCGCAGTGCCGTTGTCTGGGGCGGCATCGCGAAGACATCGACTTGGTGCGAGTGGAGGCGGCGACTCGTTGACACGTTGTTTATGAAAATGAGAAAATGAAATTCATTAGAAATCTGTGTGAGCTAGAGCAGAATCCCTACTTCTGATGTTAGAATCATGAATGGAATTCTATATAAAAGTATTGGTATCTACCAAGATAGCAAGCTTTGAATGTCAAGATGGTTATTGGTTATTTACTGTGTGTCAGAGTTCTAATGTATGTGGTGTGTAAGGAAAGGGTTTTATGAATAAAAGCACAGAAAGACAAGAATAGGTATTTATTTAAGTAAGGCTTGTCAATTAATTCATATTTAGAAGGCTCATTAGCTTACTGCCCGTTCGCTAGACTAGTTCTCGTGGGGAAGAAGGGCAACAAACCCCACGGAAGCTCTTTCGTAGTATTTATCGATATCTTTTACAAACACAAAGTATTATGCTATATTATAGATTCAAAATAACAAGGATAAGGCAAAGGACAGAATAGCCCTTAAATCAATATAACATATTAGGAATAAAGGCCATAAGTATAAGGCCATAGTCCATAAATCGTAATATAGATACAGCTTCAACACAACCATTAGAAATAATAAAGTTATAATAATATCAAATAACTTACGTTTGTCTTGTGTAGTCGAGCTTACACCAAGTATTATAAAGTAGTATACTTCTAAATAACAATATCTAGCCTGTACTGGCTTGTAGTTCACCAAAAAGTAAGTCCGCTTATCAATTACACAATATTTTATAATATCGGGTCTATCTGTTTCTCAATACGTCCAATATGAGAAAATGGCGCGGTATCCCGCCATTTTCTATATTGCTTCAAATAATCTCAAAATTAGGTGAACAATAATCAATTACTATGAAGTGAATATGTTTTAAAACGTATCAAGACAATTAAGGAATTTAATATCGCCTATATAGTAATTCTTAATCAATATTCGAAAGAATATTGATACTAACAGACAGTATTGTACTAATTGTTTCAAAGGACTTATAATACCAATATAGCATTATAAAATCCAGGATACATCACAATGATCATTACAAATTACGTAATCATTTATAGGTATATTATCAACGTGGTTTAAATATAAGTTTAGAGTTATTTCCTGTACACACAACAATATTTACTTAGGTTGGTACTATTTTACATTTGAAGGTAGTTGACACCACAATAATAATTAAGGTAGGTACTTAGACATTTGTCGGTAGGTGCTTAATAAATATGACAGGTATGTATTATGTAGCAAACCATTGAAAAATGAAAATTAACGATTTAATGACGTCACACATACTTCAAATTCTTTCACATGCTTTCTCTTCTAGTCCAGTAGGGATATAATTATTTTTCACATAACCTTTGATAATTCTAAAGTTTTTTATTTTCGCTGGGTGGATAACGTATTTGAATTCATTGCTATGTATTAAAATTCTAACAGTTTAGAGTTATGCAATAGGTATGACGTAGGTATTTCCTTTTATTTCGTGTCTTAACAATAATATTATATTGAAATTTAAATAATTTTGTGTTTCTTTATTAGTACTATCTAAACTTTATATTAGTGAAAATGCTGACAGGTGGTTACTGTGGAACAATGGAAAACTGAAAATGGCTCGTAACTGTTTCAATAAAAGATTTAAGTTTTCAAATTATTTCTTATATGCTTAAAGGGAGTAGTTATACCTTTCAACAAAAGTTCTAATAACTAAGTATCATGCTGCACAGGTAATTGTATTTTTTCTTTGCGATACGCGAAATATTGAATTTAGGTTTATAATTTTGCGCGTACGTATTCGTAATAATAAACTCAACCCCCATACAAAAGTTTAAATATTTACGTGCTATGCCTTTAGTTTGGGTATTGCGGGGTGCGGTGTAAGGTAAGTACGATCATTCGAGCGGCGCGGCGCGGTGACACTCCACTCCGAACGTATTGAATGAGGCGCGAAAACTTTTAATTACTGTCACTTCTCACGAATCACTACACTGTTCCTGTAGTATTTAAACCTCGTTGATAAAAACTAATTTTATATCAATTTGTTTTTTTTTTTATGTTGAGGTCGAATACGGTTTCTATTTTCTTCGTTCTTATTAAAAGAATAACATGGAAATATTCACAGAACACGGTTTGATCGTACCTGCCGTCCTGAAAGTGTCTTGAGATGACTAAAATAATAAAATACTCCGTATCGTGAATCTTTGACAGACGTTACGGGGCGTCAGAAACCTGACAGTCTACGACCACCCTAACAAAAGGGTACAGTATTATCCAGTAGGATTACCGAAAAATCTGGTTTGGCAGGGTAGGCAGTAACTTTATATAAAATACTGGTATTCAGATGCATCTGGTTCGACTGAAAACAGTGGAAGTCAACCCCAACATATTAGGGAAAAGTCCAAGCAAATCCCTTTACCAAACAGATGTGTCCATCGCAGGTTAGTAAATCTCATAAAAAATATGACTATCAGGGTATAAAACCATTTTAAAAAATGTCACCTACTGCGTTCTTATATGGTGCAGTCGTAAAGTACAAGACATAATTTTGATATTTATTCAATTCGCACGGCGAAGGCTTGTTTAACACATGCCAGATTACCTATTGAGTAATCTTTATTTTCATAGCACTAAGGTTGCATTCATAGATAAAATAACAGTTAACGGTCTAAAACTAAAAACTAAAACTTATATGATTTCTCATAATGAATTCAAATGTTCACATACTGTTTATTCGTATTAAACGTAGATTTTTTAACATAGATGCGATTTTTCTGTACTATAGGTACAGAAAAATCTCAAACTAAAGAAATTAACCATAACAAAGACAAAATTGTCAGCAAGTGGCAGAAATTGACAGCTCAAATACCTGTTATTACGTCAGGGGCGGATTTAGCAACAAAGACGAAATATTTTTTTTGTTGTATGTAAAATTTTACCTTTGAATTAATTATCAAACGGCTTTATTTTTTTCAGGTTTCCTAAAGATGAAAGTTTACGGAATGCATGGATTGAAAACATGAAACACCAGGATTGGCAACCTAGACCTTCGAGTGTACTTTGTTCGAAGCATTTTGAAAATCACTTGATTGATCCTAGTGCTTTTAGAACAACATTACGTCCTGGAGCAATTCCTACACTGTTTAATGAAGTGCCTGTGGCTTCATATGTAAGCATTATAGCAATTATAACATACATATCTTATAACAATAAAAACATTTATGTTATTTAAAGTATAGTCTATATGTCATGGACCAAGTGATTAATTAGAATACTATGTATAATGCCCAGGCATTATGAATATTGCTACGTAACGGTTGGTCAATTCGTTAACTGTGGTCAATGAATAAGTGTATGAGCGAGTGTAGCGAGCTCGGGAGCTTAAGGCACCCTGATATGGATAGGTTAGGTTCGAAGGGGATAACGGGAGCTGAAGTGAGCAAACTCAGCTCCCCTCATCTCCTTCATGTTAGGTTATTTTAGACCCTGCAGTCAGAAATAGGAGCACCTTGCAGCGGGGCTCTGTCGACTTTGTTGTTTAAATAGTGATCGTACTTACCTATTCTATATTAAAATCAATGTCTACATTAAAATAACTAAAAAAAACACTACTTTTTATTATCCGGCCAAATAAGTGATGGGCATTTTTCAAATTACCCAGGCATTATGAATAATGCCGTATTAGTCACTTGGTCCATAACATATTAATTGTTTTTCTCTTATTTGCAGGAAAAGAGAAATGTAATTAATCCACCACAAAAAGGCTTGCCCAGAAAACGAACTGCAGATATGGCAAATGTTTCTGTACTTAAAGAGATACAAAATAAAATAAAACCTGTTGCTTCTACATCCAAAATGACTGGGATTGCTTTAATCGTAAGTATTTTAACTCCTTAGATTAATTATTTCATTTCTAGCTGCCCTAAAAGTTTTTGTTAATAAAGAATGCTTTTTATGCAGATTCAGGATGAAGAAAATGTACCTTCAAATGAAAATATTCCTTCAAAACCTCCAGTTCCTGTTTCAACCAGATGTGAAGAAGTGCAAAAGTTAAAAAGATAAATAAACATGAAAAATAAAAAAAATAAGGCATTACTGCAACAACGTACACGGTTAAGAAAAAGGGTATCTCAATTCTCAGATATAATTACAGAATTAAAAAATAAAGTGAGACAGGATGATATTCACATTTTAAATAACATTCCAGGCAATAACAAAGACTTTCTTGTTCGATATATTGCATTCAATTGTATCGAGATTTTTGTGCGTAAACGTGTTTCGGCCACAACAAAGTTTTCGGAAATATGATCAATATTAAAATATCTTTACTCCGCTGACACATCTTCAATAGATTAGGCAAAAAAAAATGTTTAATAGAATGCCTATTTTGGGCATTCAGCCCCTTAAGACAGTTAAGATATACATAATATTCGGTTTTTTTACTTTTGTTGCCTTGTTGAGTTTATTATTCCAACCTTCGACAACGTTAGTAGTTCGGGGCGTTTCATCACTCACTCACCATACATCTACAAATGATTCATTTTGTAGCCAAAACTTAACAATGTAATTTATAACGCATCCATTTTCGAATTCATAGGGCAATCAGACTTTATTTAACACCATCCCTCCGCAATTGCATCTCTTGGCACCACCTACACCGTACCTACTAAGGCTTTTCCAGTTGAACTTTATATTCTATAGATGGAGTTGTGCATTTGTTGTCATTTTCTGAATGGCGGTGTTAAAATTCTCTGTGGAAGAATGAACCTAGAACAAAAATTGGTAAGTAGATAGGTAGTTAAGTAGGGTAGGGTAGACAGTTGACGGGAGCAAAGCCGCGGTTACAGCTAGTGTAAACCAATTTTGTAAAGAGGTCATTGTTGAGGTCTTCTCTTGATAGATAGATAGATAGATACTGTATGGAGTTTGCATTTGACTACGTTACCTTTATAAATCATTCCTTGCAGTATCCAATTTAAAGTGTCATTCGTATCTAGAATGTTCTGATTGCCATCTTTGTCAGGGTCACTTTGAAGCGCATAGGTTACTCTTTTGATAAGTAATGTGAAAATATATAAAATATTGCGAATAAATGATAAACACAACATATATATAGCGTATTATTAAAACCGATTATGAAAATTCATTCAATGGCAGAAAGTTAGACTACCGCTGAGTGCCACTGTTCTTCCTGGCAAAATACTTAGTTACAGGATACACCACGGAAGCGCAGCCTCGAAAAAGTTTTTTTTTAATTAAAATAGTACATACTGATGCTATTAAAAGTTTTAAACAGAAAAATCAAACCGACTTCAAAAAACAAGATTTCTGAGTATAAATCATTGCATTGCTGATAAAAACTACCAAAATCGCTATATGTATGCCTATAACTTTTGAGGAGTTCCATCGTTTTCTCTGTTTCCTTATCATGGTACCACTCTTGAGATATCTCCTTGCCAACAAAAAAGAATCATCAAAATCGGTACATAAACGACGAAGTTATCCGCGATCACACATAAAAAAAACATGTTATTATATACGGTCGAATTGAGAAACCTCCTCCTTTTTTGTAGTTGGTTAAAAATAGTACATACTGATGATATTAAAAGTAGCAAACAGACTAAGTTTTGCATAAACATTATAACCCTTATCAAAGATTCGCAGTATTATATTTTTCTATTAAATGAGAAAATATGGTAACCTAACTGCAGTGGTGAGATATTTTGCATAATAATAATATGAATGTTATTTTATGACGTAGCAACGAGAGACACAATTTTTCAAAACTCCTGCGGCATCGTAAAACTGGGTAGTTAACTTTTCATGCGAATGAAGATACGATATGGATCTTGTGCATAATGTGCCAGCAAATTGAGGTAGTGTTCCATTTTATGGCTATTAGCTATTTTATGCTCTATTCCTATGAGTTGCTGACTAAAAATAGTATATTAGTACCTATTATCTTTGCCAATATCGATCCGTTGCATTCATAAAATTAAATGATGATAAATGGCCACTTTTCTCACAGAAATCTACCCTTTCTTTCTTCGCTTTTTTATACGTAGTTGTATATAGGTAAGTCTAAATGACTTATTCCTATTTTTAATTGTATTCTGTTGTAAATGATACATTATTCTGTTTGGGTTACGACACTACAAAGAGCTATAAGTTCATGCAAGCTAAGCTGTTGAGGCTATGGTTACGCTTGGTTGTGCTAGACTAAGATTGGTTAGGCTAGGTTCGCTTGGTTGTCGTATTTAACACAAAACAAAAGTTACTCAAAAATCAAAGAAACGAACTAAAATGACGTTAACTAGAAGAAGACCATGCTGTGCAGTCGGAGGATACATATTCACGAGCTGGCTAATCAAAACCAGATGTATCCTCCGACTGCGAAGCATGATTTTCTTCTTATTTACTTCTTTTTAGTTCGCTTCTTAAGCATTCGGGTTTATTGATTTTTACCCGGCTGCAAGGAAAGGGTTTTTCGCGCGTATCTTGTATGTATGTATGTTTGTATGTATGTAATATTCTTTATTACCTCATATCTTGCAAACCGCTAAATGGATATTTATAATTAATACATCGTTAGATAGCGCTTGGCCACCCAAGTGTTCTTAGATAAGTGACGTTAAAAATAAACAAAAATGGCGGCTTTTGTGTGCCATATTGGGGGCGACTCAATATTTTTTTCTTCGAAACCCATCGAATGGGGTATCAAAATGAAGGATTTTTAAAGGTGATTACAAAAATATATACCACTTATATGTTTAAATGCGATTCGAAAAAAAAATAGGTAACTAAAAAGTTGTAAATAAAAAAAAAGTTAATTTAAAAATCAGAAACCCGACTGCGAACTAAAAAGATGTTACGCATGGTCAACCTTAATAGATCGCTGCATCGGCATACCTGCATATACATTGCACACGGCACCTACGGGCACGAAACGCAAGCTCAGCATAACGTGACCAATTGACGTCAATCGAACCTTTCCATAGAAATATAAAAACGTGGAGCGGCACTTTTGGATCTGACATCGACCAATTGACACTTTAGTATAATTAGTCGTAATTTCAATACTTTGTAATACAGTAATAAATTAGTTTATTAAAATAAATTTGCATTTTTTTGGATCCTCCGGTTGCACCCATCGTAATTGGCGCAGTCGGTAGGATAGTCCAGTAAATTCAGGGAATCGATCACCGACAACGGGCTATTCGAACCTACGGGTGTGCGGCTACGGAGGAGTATCCGAATATCGATACCACAGAGAGATGCAGATTTGGTAAGTACCTAGATCTACTAGAGTTGCTCGCCTTCCTATATTTTAGTATCCTTTGTGTAATTTCCTTTTTTTTTTCCTCTGTGTTTCCTTTGTGTTAATTTCCTCAAGTGTTTCTATTAAACTTTCAAAATTTTTCACCCACGTATATCACGGACTCCTAAGTCGAGTATTTCTAATAGGAACTCGCAAATCGATGCGAATAGGAATTTAGATACTATATTAGAAGATAGTGAAAGTGTAGAATCTTGCTTAATCATAGAGAATAATTTAACTAACAAACTGAGTACCGATTTGGTAGATCAAGTTTACAAGGCCTTACGCCTCGTTCCCGAATTCGACGGGAACCCGAACGTGCTCACGCGGTTTGTACGTTTATGTGACCAACTTGTCGCGCAATTTGTTAAGGCAGAGCCAGGTTACGAACTAAGTAATTTATCCTTGTTGAACGGCATACTTAATAAAGTTACCGGAAATGCCGCCCGCACATTAAATTCAAATGGCATTCCTGAAACCTGGCAGGGTATTAGAAACGCCCTGATTAATAACTTCTCGGACCAGCGGGACGAGACCGCCTTATACAATGATTTGGCCCTGTTAACGCAAAAGAATTTATCACCACCGGAATTTTACGAAAAGTGCCAAACTTTATTTAGTACAATTATGACGTATGTGACCTTGCATGAGTCCATATCTACTACCATCGAGGCCAAACGGGCACTATATAAAAAATTAACCCTACAGGCATTCGTTCGTGGCCTAAAAGAACCTTTAGGCTCGCGTATTAGGTGCATGCGACCCGACACCATCGAAAAGGCCCTCGAGTTTGTGCACGAGGAAATTAACACCATGTACTTACAGCAGCGTAATGACCATTTGCCGGAGCGGAGACCTGTGCAGTCTACGTCTTCATTTAATCCCAGTACGTATCAGATTAAGCCATTTAATTTGCATACTCCACAGCCAGTCACTTTTTCAGCGCCGTTTAATCAGCCCGGTCCCTCCAAAAGTTTTTATCAGCCACAACCGCCAAGGCCAATGCAAGCTTGGGGACCCCAAGTGCCTTTCAATCGCGGTCCCACGCGAACCCAACAAATGTTAAGCGCACCCCCGCCTAACCATAGGCCCCAGAGCAACGTGTTCCGATTGCCTCAACAAAGGCCTAGTTACACGCCCATCAATAATGGCCCTAAGCCCATGAGTGGTGTAAGCCACTTTGTTCCTAAACCTATGCCGAGACCTTCGACAGGACATGACTGGACTCAACAAGGAAATCCACCTCCCAGTAACTACTTTAAGACTCGTGAGATGAATGTTAACGAAGTAGACTTTTACGACTATTATGAATACCCCGACTATGCCTATAATGACTATTACGACCAGTTCTACCCTGTACCTTACAATTACGAACCTGTGTATGAGCTACTAGATCATAGTGATTATGTTCCTGTGCACGTAGAGGAACATCAGAATGTGCCTGAAGGAACATCTGCCCAAGGAACGTCTGCTGAAGGCCAGGATTTTCATACAGCCCCGAAATCAGACAAACCAAAATAGAGATTAACTTACAAACCCAGAGACAACTTCCATTCATTCAGATTGCTAATCCACCCATTAAACTATTAGTAGATACCGGGGCGAACCTATCTTTTATTAGCCCGAACGTTGTAGAAAGATTTTATCATCATATCCAGTGTAATTATGAGCCTTTCGAAGTCACTAACATCCACGCGACAACTCGTAATAATTATTCCATTACTATACCGTGCTTCCCGGAATTCGGAGAAACCTGTGACATTACCCTATACATTTACAAGTTCCACAATTATTTTGACGGCTTAATAGGCTTAGACTTACTGGAAAAGTTAGAGTCTAATATAGATCTAAAGAATAAGGTTCTTGTTACACGTAATTCATCTAATCCCTTGCGAATGTATGATTCACGTAATTGTAATCTTTACGAGGACATAGTACCCGCTAATTCATCCAAATTAGCTAGAGTCCCCATTAATCTTCATGATGGTGACGTAATAATATCAGAGCAGACTATTTCCAATTGCACTATTCGCGACTGTGTTACTTCTGTTAAAAATAACCGTGGCATCATAGAAATAACTAATCCAACTAAACATGATGTAGTTTTCTCAATGGACAGGCCAGTTACCGCGGAACTTTTTAACGAGCAAAGCGCGACCATCTATCAGCCTAGCGATCGCGTATCCGAGGTATTATCAAAACTACGCACTGACCATCTGAATCCTGAAGAACGAGCCAACCTAGAATCTCTTTGTGCACAATATGCTGACGTTTTCTATATCGATGGTGAACCTCTAACTTTCACCAATAAGATAAAGCATAGTATTCATACCACCGACGAATTACCTGTCTATACTAAGACCTATAGATATCCTTTTGTTCACAGACAGGAAGTTCAGGATCAGATTAGCAAAATGTTAGACCAAGGGATAATCCGTCCCTCGCAGTCAGCCTGGAGCTCACCCATCTGGGTAGTTCCAAAAAAATCTGATGCGTCCGGAAAGACTAAATGGCGCATAGTCATTGATTTTCGTAAGGTCAACGAGAAAACCCTCGATGACAAGTACCCAATCCCCAATATTAATGACATCTTAGATAAACTTGGTAACTGTCATTACTTCACAACTCTAGACCTTGCAAGTGGATTTTACCAGGTAGAAATGGACCCAGCCGATATTCACAAAACGGCCTTCAATGTAGAACATGGGCACTTTGAATTTTTACGCATGCCCATGGGTCTCAAAAATTCTCCATCCACGTTTCAACGCGTGATGGATAATGTCCTCAGGGACCTCCAAAATGTCATATGTCTCGTATATCTCGATGACATAGTCGTTTTTAGTGTTTCCTTACAGGAACACATGGTAAATTTAGAAAAAGTATTCAAGAGATTAAGGGAATCAAACTTTAAGATCCAGATGGATAAGTCGGAATTTTTAAAGCTTGAAACTTCATACTTAGGTCACGTAATAAGTAAGGACGGTATTAAGCCTAACCCCGATAAGATCATCGCCATCCAGAAATTCCCTATTCCTAAGACAGCTACCGAGATCAAACGCTTTTTAGGCCTGTTAGGATACTATAGGAAATTTATTCCTGACTTTGCGCGCATTACGAAACCCATGACGCAATGTCTCAAGAAAGGTTCTAGGATCACCTTCAATGACCCTAACTACATCGACTGTTTTGAAAAGTGCAAATTACTACTGACTAACGACCCTATACTGCAGTACCCTGACTTTTCTAAGGAATTTGTGCTTACGACTGACGCATCTAACTTTGCCATAGGAGCTGTCCTTTCTCAAGGACCTATAGGACAAGATAAGCCCTTAGCATACGCGTCCAGGACATTAAACTCCAGTGAGATTAACTATAGTGTAATCGAGAAGGAGTTATTAGCCATAGTTTGGGCTACTAAATACTTTCGTCCATACTTGTTTGGGAGAAAGTTTAAGATAGTTACAGACCAGAAACCCTTACAATGGGTTATGAGCCTTAAAGAGCCAGGCTCCAGACTCACACGTTGGAGACTTAAGTTGAGTGAATACAATTTTACTACAGTATACAAGCAAGGCAAAAAGAACACTAACGCCGACGCATTGTCCCGCATTGAAATCAACAACGAGGACGCTATGTCTATAGCGGTAAATGTATCTGAAAAGCCTCACTCAACAGCAGGTTCTGAAACACTGACAGCCCCTACAAACAACCCTGACATACTCGACAACTCTGACACAGCAACTGTTCACACTAGTAACGAAGCCCCTATTCTAGAAGTGCCAATATCAGACGAACCCTTAAATAAATTCAGTAGACAAATCTGTTTTGTACTTGTAGGCGATATTAAAAAACGACCGACAGTGAGTAAGCCAAAAAAAGCCTTGAAACGCATACCCGAACTACCATTCAACTATCTGAGTCTAACCTGACTAACGACGTTATTAATGCAGTTAAAGAATATGTGAACCCTAAAGTCAAAACCGGTTTAATCATCCATCCTCCTCTTGCCATGTATAAAATAATCCCCATAATTCAAGACAACTTCAAAAGCTCTTCAATGAACATGGTTCTAACTAAAGTTGAATTAGAGAATGTTAAAGACTACCTGCGTCAACAAGACATCATAAAGAAATACCACGAAGGTAAAACAAATCATCGCGGTATCACTGAATGTTACTTAGCCCTATCTTCTAAATTCTACTGGCCTAAGATGAAAGAACACATCTCCAAGTACGTAAATGAGTGTACTATCTGTGGTCAGGCTAAGTACGACCGTCACCCCATCAAGCAAAGATTTATCATTGTACCACCCCCTAGTAAACCTTTTAAAATTATCCATCTAGATCTGTTCACAGCTCAAACAGAGAAATTCCTTACCATTGTAGACGCTTTCTCTAAGTATGCACAAGCTTATCACCTTAGAGATAGCACCGCTTTAAGTGTAGTACAAGCTCTACTTGTATTTTGCACCCACCATGGGGTCCCATTGACTACTGTCACGGACGGAGGCCCTGAATTCACAAATCAGATTTTCTTAGAATTCAACCGAGCTCATAAAATTATTCACCATAAAATATTAGCGCATTCCCCTAACGACAATGGCATAGTAGAAAGATTCCATTCTACCATTTTAGAACATCTTAGGTTATTGAAATTAGAGAGACGAAATGAACCAGTCGTTAATCTTATGCCTTATGCCATCTTAGCGTACAATAGTTCGATCCATAGCTTCACAAAATGTAGACCCTTGGACTTGATAACTGGACACTTTGACCCTCGAGACCCAATAGATATTGACCTATCTGAACACTTACTGCAACAGTACTCACAAGACCATAGGAATGAACGAATGGGTCAAGTATACGACCTTATTAACCAGACATCCTTACATGACAGGACACAACTGACTGAAACCCGTAACAGGGACAGAGAACCCGAGAAGGACTATACCCCTGACCAGCAAATCTTTGTACGCAATCCCATGGCGTCTCGACAGAAGTTAGCCCCGCGTTATACGCAAGATACTGTACTCGCAGATCTTCCAATCCACATCTATACGAAGAAGAAACGCGGTCCAGTAGCAAAATCTCGCCTCAAGCGAAGTCCTAAAGATCCCACTTTGTTACAGGATAATACTATGGCTGATGACCCTACATCCGGCCCAAGGACAAGAGATAACAGTTGAATCACTTGACAATGGACCAGGACTACTTCCCTTCAAATTAGGAGCGGCAAAGATCGTTTCCCATTTCCATTATTTCCTAAGTCATATAGATTTAGAGAATATCCATCTTCAAATTGAAGTGGTAAAAACACAGATGGCTGAATTAAGTCCCTTAGTTAACAATAAAACCTTATTCCTATTCGACCCTCATCTGAAACATCTCAATAGTAAAATCAATTTAATTACTAGTAAAATTAGTATGTTTGAATCAACTCGTAGTAAAAGAGGCCTTATCGACGGTTTGGGTTCTGTAATAAAATCAATTTCTGGTAATTTAGACTACACCGATGCACTTAAATACGAAAACGCCATAAACACCTTACGTAATAATGAGCATAAATTAGAATTAGAAATTAATAACCATGTTAGTTTAAATAGTAAATTTATTTCACGTAGCTCTCAAATAATAGATAGTATAATTTCAAATCAAGATAAGATGAGTAAAGCACTAAACTTAATTTTGGAAAGTAACGCTAATAGGGATACAGATTTAATTAAATACGCCCATCTGGCCCAACATCTGTTAATCTTAGGAGATAATGTAGAAGATCTTTATGAAGAATTACGAAGTTTAGAGAACACCCTAACATTTATTCGTGCGTCGAGTACCCCGTACTCTTTATTTAATTTAGATGAAATTAAGTATATGTTAGGTAAATTAAGGATTTTATATGCTAATGACGAAATCCTTGACGTAGAAATTAGGCATTTTTATGAAATAATTAAACTAGGTTACTTCTATTCTAATAAGCAGATAGTAGTAGTTATAAAAGTCCCGATAGTTGTTTCCTCCACATATAATTTGTACAAACTTTCCCTTGTTCCTAACAGAAACCACGAAACTCTTATACCACCCTCACCTTTCGTAGCACTCTCTAGCTCAGACTCTAGGTACATAGAGACAGAATGTCCGAAGGTAAACTCCATATATCTCTGTGAGTCAACAGCCAACCTACAAATCCAGAGCAAACCAGATTGTATCCAGCATCTCATAGTCCATCAAGAACTTCAACCCAGCTGCAAGCTGACACCCGTAGCTCTCACCACCGAAGCCCTGGAAACCCTGGACGACAAGCATTATACCTTAAGTTTTCCTGTACCAACAAAAGTGAAGATGTCTTGCGGTCAAGAACAGTACCGGACCCTACGAGGCAGCTATTTGGCAATCATTCCCCACAACTGTAACCTGAGAACACCCGCCTTCACCATCTCCAACACTGACGACCACATCAAAGGACATGTCGTGAAGATCACTGAGATGCCCCTATACAACGAGTCGAGGCCTGAAAATTATCCGAAGCTCATCCTAAATTCGCCAAATCTACAAAAACTTCACACGCTTAGCAACGAGATAGCGACGCAACTGCCTGTACATTTAGATGACGTCACCGATCCCGTCATTTACCACACTACTATACCCATGTACCTCGCACTATCCGGTACATGCGCACTCATCGCCACTCTAATCTATCGTCGGCTACGCATAAGAAAAGCATCCAGAGAAATCACAGAAAACTTCAACAGCAACCCTGAAGTCGTCTACGCAATCCCACCACCACGCACTATCAACCCAAGCCAAATAAGGATTGACCCTGGATGTCTACCAGCGACCATCTTGAACAAGTCCATCGATACTCGCTGTTCTGCGGGGGGAGGTGTTACGCATGGTCAACCTTAATAGATCGCTGCATCGGCATACCTGCATATACATTGCACACGGCACCTACGGGCACGAAACGCAAGCTCAGCATAACGTGACCAATTGACGTCAATCGAACCTTTCCATAGAAACATAAAAACGTGGAGCGGCACTTTTGGATCTGACATCGACCAATTGACACTTTAGTATAATTAGTCGTAATTTCAATACTTTGTAATACAGTAATAAATTAGTTTATTAAAATAAATTTGCATTTTTTTGGATCCTCCGGTTGCACCCATCGTAATTAAGATGTAAACAAGTAGAAAATCATGCTTTGCAGTCGGAGGATACATATTCGCGAACTGGCTGACCACCTGATCCTCCGACTGCACAGCATGATTTTCTACTTGTTTACATCTTTTTAGTTCGCAGTCGGGTTTTTGTTTTTTTTTTTAATTAACATTTTTTTATTTATAACCTTTTATATTATTTTTTTCGAATTAGGTACATTTAAACATACAAGTGTTAAATATTTTTGAAATCACCTCTTAAAACCCTTTATTATGATACCTCACAAGATAAGTCAGGAAGAAAACAAAATCCGCCATTTTTCTATTATCCAATTTGAATGTAGCCAGTGACACTCGCAAAGTTGAGACGAATCGATATAATATGAATCATCAAAATCGGCCAACGCATTTGGTCTCTAGAACGCCTCATAGAAACAAACATACATATATACATACATAGACTAATAAACACATTACCCTCCTTCGGCAATCGGGTAAAAAAAAGTATAAAAATAAAATACAATTAAGAAAATCTTTTAAAACTATAAAAGCTTACCAAGCTTTTATAGTTTTAGCACTAAGAAATGAAAGTATTTTTGAAAGTTGCTCGATTTGAAGTTCGTCAGTTGCCATGGGGCATTGAACTTAAGAGTTAATGGAAGTCAAATAATACCCTTGCCTTATAACCCTGGCCTACTGTTGAGAGGTAACAAATAAATTTTAGGTCCTTTACGAAGAATGTGTTGTAGCTTCCGTGTTAAGTAACTGACGTTTTTTTTTTTTAAACGCATTGTTAATAAAGCTCTAAAATAAGAGTAATAGAACAGCTATTACCCCAGTACCAGATACCCAACCTTTTTATTAAATAATTTTTAAAAGCACACAGGTTTTTAATGACGATCCCGTTAAATGAAATACGATGTACAAAAGAGAGAGGTAAATTAATGTAATGATTTCAAATTATGTAAAAGAATGCGGCTGTAATTAATAATATTTTTTTTGCTTCTGGTTTTATCCTCATACCTATTCTTTTTATTTGTATCTGACTTTTTATATCCTAAGGAAGACCAATTTTTTTGTTAATTGGCCCTTCAATAGGCGCCTGGGCTTTTGGGGATAATAGAAGGGAATGTGGGATTATACCTTACTAAAACCACCCTGGTGATCACCATCGGCACTTAGACCACCCCATATGTGACAGAAACACATCCCTGGGGATGCCTCCCCTGAGCCTCGCTGTGCACGGCAGCACGTGATCAATGTGCCACCGTTTATCCTGGAGTCACTTGGTGGACAGAATATCCTCAGAAAGACCTACAGTACTAAATTGTTCAGGTATTTAATTAACAAGGTAAACACGGACAAAACTAATTGGCTGCGTTAATGGATTAATTTATAGCCAATTTAGTAAACAATCTGTCTAGTTTTAAGCGTATATCCTGGCCCAAATAAAAAAAAGGTTTAAAGTAACACTGCGACTGAAAAGTTTTGAGGAAGTTGGTTTTCATGGTAGAATCAGGAGATGCGGCAGAATGAGGCAAATGTGTTTCTTCTAGGCAAGCGTGCTTTATCGTCGACCACATTATTGCTTTGTTACATCAGGTGAGATAGTGGTCAAGCGCAAGCCTATCTATTCTTCTAAATCTATATACTAATATAATAAAATGTGTAACGAATAAACTTAAAAACTACTGGACCGATATCAAAAATTCATTCACTTTTGGAAAGCTACACTAACCCCGGGTGATAAAGGCTACTTTTTATCCATGTATTCCCAAGGAAACGGGAGCTACGCGGGTGAAACCGCGAGGCATCCGCTAGAAATTAATAAAAAAATGTCGTGAGGTAAGTATTGGTTATGAATGCGGAGGGCTGCAAGAGGAAGACTAAAGAAACGATGGGTAGAAAATGAGAACATTGTATGGCTAGAAAATGAGAGACTGCGGAGACACGAGACGCCAAGCTGCACGAGACGTGCAACGCCCTGCGTCTTCGTAAACGAGGCATAATTTTAGTGAAGCGCGGCACCCTCCTTCCATCAAAAGGACGTCCGTAGGGTGCTGCGCAACTTCAACGTGAACAAGGCTAGCGGCCCTGGTGGAATACCAGCTATAGTGCTTGGAACCTGTGCGCCAGAAATGTCTCCGATCTTGACAGGCTTATTCCGCCTTTCGTATGGGACTGGAAATGTGCCGAATTCTTGGAAGCAAGCTAACGTACAGTCCTTGCCCAAGAAGGGTAGTCGAGCTGACCCGGCCAACTACAGACCCATTTTTGTATCGTCCATACCCTGTAAAAGTATGGAGAGTGTAATTAACACGAAGTTCCTGGCATACCTAGAAACTAACGATATCCTTAGCGATCGCCAATACAGCTTCCGCCGAAATCGGTCTACTGGGGATCGTCTAGCGTATGCCATTCACATATTGAGTGAGGCCACCCCATGCTATAGAGGCCAGACATGGGGAAGCGCTAGCCGTCTCCCTTGACATCTCAAAGGCTTTCGATAGGGACTGGCACGAAAGCCTTATTGCTAAGCTTCCTTAATTCTATCTGCCCGGTGGTCTGTGTAATTGGATTCCTGAGAGATCGGTTCATTCGAGTGGTTATTATTGGTTGTTCGTCGGACCAATTGGATATTAATGCCAGGGTCCCTCAGGAGTCGGTACTCTCAGCAACATTATTCTTGCTGCACATTAAAGATCTGCTAAAACCTTTGGGTATGCAGACGACAGCACTGTTGCTGGGAGATACTTGTCCAACGCACGGGCTACGGGGCCGCAGATTCAGTCTCTCCGCAATGCCATGGTGGAGCGATTGAATTTGTTCTTGCAGGCCGTCTCCGAATGGGGCGATGCCAATCGATGCGATGGTCAGGTTTAATGCTGCTAAAACCCAGGCGTGTCTTTTCCCGCTAAAAAGAGCCAATTTCACCCGGCTCCAACTTTCCGACATGTGACCGTGCCAATAACGGACCATCTTGAGCTTCTTGGCGTTACGTTGACATCGAATCTCAATTTTGGACTCTACATTGAGGCCAAGGCTCAGCTGGCGCCCAAAAGGTTGGGGATCCTTGCAAACGTGAGAAGTTACTTCACGTCGGAAGAGCTGCTCAACTTGTATCAAGCGCAAGTTCGATCATGCATGGAGTATTGTTCTCATCTCTGGGATGGATCTGCCAAATACAAGCTTGATGCACTAGAGTCGATCGAAAAGCGGGCCTAGAGGCTCATCGGCGATAAGGCACTAGTCGAGTTAAGGCACCAAAGCCTTGAACATCGTCACCGAGTTGCCAGCTTGTCGATTTTTTATCGGTTACGGGGAGTGTGCGATGGAATTGCACGATCTAATTCCACCGAGCCCGTTTCATTATCGGACTACAAAACGTACGGCGATGCGCCATCGGTTTATGGTAACCATCCCACCCATACGCACAAAACGTTTTGGGAACACTTTTATTATGCGTACAACTAAGGAGTGGAATTTCCTGCCGGTGTCTGTGTTTCCCGATAGCTACAATTTAGGGGTATTTAAGTGAAGAGTGAATAGGTTATTTCTAGGCAAGCGTGTTTCACCGTCGACAACATCTTCGCTTACCATCAGGTGAGATAGTGGTCAATCGCAAGCCTATAGACAATTAAAAAACTTTTTAACAAAAAATACAACCGTTTTTGTTTAAGCTTCTTATTTCTGGTTTAATCTATTGTGGCTTCACTTTGGAGAATTGGTCCGTTATGTACACACAACAAAAAATTGGAAAATAAAAAAAAACTTTTAACAAAAAATACAACCGACTTCCAAATAAAAACACTACAAAGTGAAAAATAACTTCAATTTCGGAAGTCAGTGTCAAAAAACGAAGATCCCAAAACGGGAACACCGACTAATGTACAGCAATTTTTTGTATGTAGTAAAATATAACTTTACGCCTGCATTGCCCAAAAGATTATTTAGACAGAGGTATACAGCTATAGTAACCACACCCACACGTGTTTTATTATTAACAATTGATATCGAGATACCAATATTTCTATAGAAGAGAATTCAAATTATTTATAACTAGCTTCTGCCAGCGGTTTTGCCTACAAGTATTATACCTATAAAACTTCCTCTTGAATCACTCTATCTATTAAAAAAAATCCTCATCAAAATCCGTTGCGTAGTTTTAAACTATGTAAGGATTTGATGTATCAACTAGTGACGTGCTTTCATTTATTTATTTCGTTTATCCTCGCATTGGAACGCCTTGCAGCAATTACACCAATGGAGCACATATGGTCAGCGATGTCCAAGATAAACTTAGAAAGTACATATATATATATATATACTTACCTACAATCTCAAGCACAAGAGGCGAGATCTTAACCACTAGGGTCTAGGCCACCACGACAGTTCATGAGGATGTTTTCGATTTTCCACTCATAAAAATTAGATACAGGTCAAATGATGCAGCTTGCAGTTAATAGTTCATTCATAATATACTAGGATTATAATATAATCCTATTAGCTAACGTACGTTTGACAAATTGTCACATTCATTCTGAAATCAATTTCGTTCTTGAAAGTGGGTCCCTATTGTGCGTTGCATCCCAGTTTTGTTGTGCTTAAGGGGCTGAATACTCAAAATAGGCTTTCTTTTAAACTTTTTTTAGCCAAATCTATTGAAGATGTGGCAGCAGAAAAAAGATATGTTAATCTTGATCATATTTCCGAAAACTTTGTTGTGGCCGAAACATAAAGACCTCGTTACAATTGTATGGCAAAGTAACCTCTAACCGTGATCTTCAAACAGATTTTCCGGTAATATTGACCAGCGTACATTGGTACAATTAACAACAATAACGTATCATAACAGGACGCAAAACTTCATTGTCTTATATATTGAAGTTTCATTCATTATTTTTAAGTAATTATCATATTATTATGTTTTGTAAAAAAGTCTATACAAATTCCATCGTGCTTCTCTTTCCATCCAGAGCAATTCGACAGTGACCGCTTTGCGGAGTTGCTAGGTGGACGTATGTCGCTTTTTTCCACAAAAAGCAAAAATAATATTCGATTTATTTCTCGTCAATTCAATCTGTCAAAAAAAATATCAAGTATAATGCAGCCAGATCATGTAGCTTTAATTGGAACTAACGAAATCACAAGTAATATTGTCAAAGTATGTATTATTTTTATTTTCTGGCACTACCGCTGTCACTGGCATCTTTATTTTTGTTATATTATAAACGACTTACGTCGTTTATTTTACTTTACTAAGTCCATAACTAAAAAGTATTTGAACCTCTTTGAAAATACAACAAATGTTATCTCAATTTGAATTAAACATTATTTAAAATATAGGTGAGGTCGAATACGATTTTAACCTTCTTCGTTCATGTGAAAACAATAGAAGCAAAAAACACAGAACATGGAATGGTCGTACCAACCGCGCTGGCAGTGTCTCGAAATGACAGAACTAATAAAATTCTCCGTATCCATTTGTTTCAATCTTTTTTTCTTTCTAACATACGGCACCTAGAACTGACAAAAAAATTTCAAATTCGTGAGAAACGATAATCTATTTCTCACGAATTTGTCATTTTTCGTTCGGTTGCCCAGAAATAGGTGCCGAGATGATTTGGACGCGTACCGTGAGGGCTGGTTCTAGACGGTGCGGGAAAAGAATGTCTGGAATGACTTGGGTGTACTCTTATGAATTTAAATGGGGATGGATGGAGAGGGAGGGGACCGCCATAGAAAAGATAGATGCACTGTGTGAGAAGTGATATGAAAGAAAAGGGAGTCAATTATAGAGTGGTGCGGGACAGGACGATATGGAAGAAGAAAACGTGTTGCGTCGACCCCAAGTAACATGGGACAAGGGCAGGTAGATGATGATGATTTCGGACTGTTACCGGTAAGACTTAGTAAATCTGTTTTACCGATAAATAATAAGTTTCATCATAGTTTTTTTTTTGTAAACTGAAACAACAGTTCGGCTTTTACAGTAACATATACACATATACGTGGTTGAGAGGCATACACTGTTTTTAGTATTTATGTTTTCCTTTTTAGGGTTCCGTAGCCAAAAGTTAAAAAACGGAACCCTTATGGATTCGTCATGTCTGTCTGTCCATCCGTATGTCACAGCCATTTTTTTGCGAAACTATAAGAACTATGCTGTTGAAACTTGGTAAGTAGGTGTATTCTGTGAACCGAATTAAGATTTTCAAATAAAAATAGAAAAAAAATATTTTTTTCATCCTACCTATACGTGTGGGGTATCTATGGATAGGTCTTCAAAAATGATATTGATGTTTCGTATATATGTTTTTTCTAAACTGAATAGTTTGCGTGAGAGACACTTCCAAAGTGGTAAAATGTGTCCACCCCCTAAAACTTCTAAAATAAGAGAATGATAAAACTAAAAATAATATATGGTGTACATTACCATGTAAACTTCCACCGAAAATTGGTTTAAACGAGATCTAATAAGTAGTTTTTTTTAATACGTCATAAATCGTAAACCACAATTTAACAAGTACGGAACACTTCGTGCGCGAGTCCGACTCGCACTTAGCCGATTTTTTTATGGCATGCGTCATGCCTGGAGCATATAAACATTTTCTTTCTTTCTATATATAACAAACAATAGCAACAAATAGTTTCAGGCGTTCTCTAGTGACACGCTTACAATCACATACAGCATTTTAAGGGTTCCGTCTATCTCCCTGTCTGTCTGTCCGTCTGTCACTAGGCTGTATCTCATCTCGTCTCACCATCATAGCTAGGCAATTATTTTTTTTACTGATGGTGTATTTCTGTTGCCACTATAACAACAAATACTAAAAACAGAATAAAATCAATATTTAAGTGGGGCCCATACAACATACGTGTTTTTTTTCGTTTTTGGCGATAATGGTACGGAACCTTTGTGCGCGAGTGCAACTCGCACTTGGCCGGTTTTTTTTTATTAATATAGATAGATAAAGTTTATATGACCGTGTTTTTTGCACCCTGTCTATTTGTTTTTAAACTCTAATATACAGAAAAAGGGCACCACGTGACCTCACCACAGAGGGCTGATGTATATCAAAACCCAGTAAGTGCTTTGTAATTATTATATTCCAGGATAGCGGAAAGTCATCTTGTATTAGTAACTTAATGACATATTAAGATTTCAAGAGAATACTAAACAAGGAATATGAACCTACTAATTGTACAAATGATATTAATAGCGTCATATATTCTATTGCATATTTTAAACATGCCTAAAAAAGACAATTTCAAACCTAGTAAGTTTTGGATATTTGCTAATTTAAGGTGTCTTTACGATTTGATGTGACTTTCCTATTGTAAATAATGATAAAATTGATTACTGAAAGCACCAAAACTCAATTTAAATTTAAAGTTTCCAGTTTAATATTGCACAGTCCATTTCAGTATAGTAAAACTCATTAAAATAATATAAATAAAATTATCTGGCTATTAAACCAATATGAAAAAATGTAACGTACTGTGTTCTTATATGTGGCAGTCACATAGAACCAGACATAATTTTAATTTTTATTCAATTTGCACGGCATAGACTCGTATGACACTAGCCAGATTATCTATTTTAGTGATCTTTATTTTCATAGCAATAAGGTTGCATTCATAGGCAAATTATCAGTAGAACGATCTGATGTCAGATGCTAGCCGCCACTTTGAAATAAGAATTTGCGCGGTAATGTTTTTGTAAAAACTATCGGCAGAGTCCGTTTATGATGTGGGCCTCTGTGGTCGGCCTTGTGAATTTAATTTTCAAATAGTTTTCGCTCCAATTTAAAGTTTGCTCCTAAGCTATCGACACACAGTCGACAGTGGGCGTGGCTTAGAACCTCAGATGTCGATTGTCAACTGTTCCACTTCAGCCCCTTAACTTGTTCCTTCTTCCTACCACGTTGACTAAACAATATTTTTAATTAAAACTTACAACAAAAGTAGCACCTAAATACTCGTATACCCAGTGGAACTGTTTCGTTAAGAATTCCCGTCGTATTAAACTTGTACGCGAGTTTTTCGTAACTTATAAATTGTTCCGAAGAATTGCCGAGGTGTGTAGAACTGCCCCGATACAATTGAGGTTGCTTACTTATTCGGATTAAGTTATGTACGAATGTTGGTTTTATTTATTTTTAGATAGAATAGGTAATTGGTGGACTAGCGGTTTAAATGACTCGGGATATGTAACTTCTATTTTGTTTTTTGAAAGTACGAGCTTTGCTCACCAAGTCACCACGCTTACTCAATGCGTGTTGGCAATTTCATACTTAAATTAATTAAGAGTTCAGGTTTCATCAGGATGTTATCCATTACCGTTGCCAGCGATGTTTCCTTTGAAAAAGTGACAATGGTACTTGACCGGATTTGTATGTAAAGTATCTCGTAAATATTTTAAACTAGTATGATCGGCATACCTTGCGGGAACATCAAGCCAGACTGACGTAGGCGATTCTGTCCCACTATTAGGCTGAGGCGACTCGTTAGTCCTTCCACTTCTCTTGTATGTCCTCAAACTATGCCTCACAGTAAGCGTCCAGGTCATCTTGCCACCTCTTTCTAGACGCTGGCCATGTTGTGAGAACTTTTGACCAGTGGTCATTGTGCATGCGGTTGATGTGACACGCCCATTCCCGTTTGAGTTGCTCACTGCCTACTCGAACTCAAATGCTCACTGCCTACTTCCTACGTCTACTAGTCCCTTATCGGACAGAGAGTGACGGTGTTCCGAATTATATCCTGTCTTTATACTCCCAGAATGCTGCGAAGTCATAGGGAAGATTATTTCGGATCTTTTATAACACTTAATTATGGTTAGAATCAGTGTTTAACTCTCTAGCTTAGCTTTCAATCCTTGAACATGCATTCTCACTACATCTAGCTAGAAACCGCATTCACGCTCAGAGTTCCTTAGTAAAGCTCTCCAAGCCCGAAAATAAATAAGTACTATTATTCCCTAAGCGTAGATTCGTGGCGATTCGTTTTAAACGAACATTCCCGAGCGTAGTTTAATTTCAAGACAGTGAATCGTGTATTCGCTCATGCGGCAAATAGGCAGAGTTTGAATGACGTCCTGTTTGTGAACAAAAATACGAAGTTTTTTATTGGTCAGTCAGTTTGTACGGAGTTTTGTCCTTCGATAGTTTATTACTGGGCCTGTAGGAGATCGCTTCCGCTCCGCGAGTGGGAGGATGTGGGAAATTATTGCTCCTATCCTTTTTGTTTTACGTAGGCTTAAGGAGTTTGCCTACCCGACATGGGAAGAAACATGACACGGTTTACTATGTCCATTGGAACGTATCAACAGCGTATCATTGAATGGCACGAGATGATGTTGGTCGATGACGGAATGGTGTGTCTCATAACTTTCAATACAATGAATATTTTCTGCCGGACTCGTTCCTAGCATGGTCATGGTATGATTACGGTACGTATAGTGAGTCCTTTAAAAGAGGATGTGTTTCTAGAATTCTACATAGTTTCTTTTGTGTAATGATATAAAAAGATTTCTCTCTCGAGGATATTCCGGGTGTAAAACAATCCTGACATGATTTGACGAGAATCGTAAAATCTAGAGAGGCTTTTAATAGATTGACGCAGTGGCTGATCGATTGTCTTTATGTGCCGAGATGTGTTTCTGAGAAGCTGCAGTCTTATTCGGAAGAATTCTCAATATAGGGCACCGTTTTAAAGACAAATTGTGGTACATTAAAACAGATTGCGTCGATCAAAAATGGAGAGGAAAATGATTATTGTAACATTTGCTTCCTTGAGGCAAAAAGTCATTGAAAAGGGGCTTTGAACCTTTTTGGCATAGTCACCCGTCGCCATTTTGATTTGTTATTAAGGATTACATAACAATCTTTGTCTTCAATTAACTCGGCAAAGTGACTATTAAGTTTTTGTTTGTTTGAAAAATCTTCAAACCCCTTTGTCTACATGATATTGATAATTCCATATAAATGTATTTACACCTTACCTTAGCACAAATTCTACATTACTGCGAACGTAACTGATAGATATAAACGTAACTGTTCGTTGACCTGATTCCGACTCACTTGATTAATGTTTCCCTCCACAAAGGACAAACGCGAAACATGTATTTATTGGGACACATATGCGTCGAACAATCATTACTATTGAACAGCCGATCTCCGGAACTATACAACTCGTATTAATATCCGAAAAAGAAAATGAAAAATAACGGAAACAGTTGCAAGCGACTGTTAATTTATCAATGTCGACCACGTTTATATGCAGACTATCGCATTGGTCGCCATATTCTTTCAGTCCCCATATTTCTTTGCCTGCTCATAATTAATGAAAGCTTTGATTTGCCATGAAAGTAAATGTATTGGTAAATGTACTGTATCGGCGACGTGTTCTTTGTTATTTATTATGATGGCAAATGCGTTTGGTTTACAAAGCGAGGGGTGTACATACATAAACGCTTAGACGGGGAGCTGAACGACGTACGTGTTTTTTAGAATGTTCGTTATTATTATTTTATTTCACTCTTGATCTCGATCCGCCTTTATAGAAACCAATGAATGAGGTCTGCGATGGAACGAGCGAGCCGTGAAGATTCTTGCTTTGAAAGTCTGTGGACATGTCATTATAGTGTGGTAGGGAGCACAGATACTGGCAAAATGTTCGACATTTTGGCTTTGCGCATAATAAATCTCGAGGAGAACAGTATGGATAGTTAGGATATCAACCAAGAGCGACTGGTACAAAGGTACTTTGTACATAAATAGTGTTATAATTAATAATGCGTACTCTTAAAAGTTTGGCCAGCAAACTCAGTAAACTGGGAGAAATGCAGGAAGAAAGGTCTTTACCCTGTAGTCGGACAACGCAGGCTTATAATAGCAGGCATAGAATAATAACTCTTCATTATGTATCTTCGGTGGGTGTGCTCAACAACTCCACGACCTCATCCCACTGGCCCCCTTCTACTATCGGACATCTAAACGCACTGCAAGTTACCAACCTTACTTAGTTGCCAAGCGCTTCCAAACTACTACTACTTTTTTTGTCTATGTATTGTATATCCATTTCTTTTAATATATCAACTCTATTTCGAAACGTCATTAATTTTGTTTTGCTTATATTTATTTTTAAATTATTTAAGGTTAGCCATTTAATAATTTTTTCTAAGGTATTATTTATATCTATTTGCATTTGTCTTTTGTCTCTTCCAGTAAATATAACTGTACTGTCATCAGCAAAAAGAACAGTATCATTGAATGTTACTCCGGGTAGGTCATTTATATATATAATAAATAATAGTGGTCCCTTGTGGTACACCAAAATTATTATTTTTGTAATTTGGTTCGTAAGTAGTAATTTTTTTAGTTGAATTATTTAACCTTGTGATGTGTATAAGTTTTTAAACTGTCATGGTCACTAACACTAATATTAACATTATAAGCGGGATATTTACCATGTTTACTGTTTGTAGCGAGTTTCCGATATTTCGGTGCTGTTGCAAGTACCATGATCACGGTCAAACTGAAGTCATTGCGGGTGGGTGTTTATGAGGAGACAAAACGGTCTACCCTCTTTCTTGTTCGTTTTTTGCACTCGGTACCGCTACCATTGTCACTCACAACTCGATTCTGTTCCCGACACACGAAACTCACTGTGTCCGCTCGCGAACTTTTTACGGCACTTTTTCGGGGTTTACACAGCTGGACCACTGGATTCCAAGCTCTCGACAGTTGAAACCCATCCTCCCGGTTGAAATTTTTATATTTGGTAATTTCGATAGCTTCCCTCACCAGTCTAGGGATATAGTGGCGTTCTGTCGAAATGACCTGAGGGTTATGTAACTCAATCCAGTGGTTTAATCCTGATTCCAAGAGATGTTGAGCTATGGCTGATTTTTGTGTGTCATTGTTCTTTACTGCCCTGATATGCTCTGAAATTCGACAAGCAACCGTACGCTTCGTCTGACCGATGTATGACTTGCCACAACTACAATCTACTTTATAAACACCGGACTTTTCCAGCGGAAAGTTGTCCTTCGGCGAGCGCAGCATCTGTGACACTTTTCTGAAAGGAGTAAAGACAGTCTTTACCATCCCCGACAACTGAACTCTGTAGTGACTTCACTTACCAACCGCGCATATGATCTATGCGACGGCTCCAGTCAGGAGGTTTTGATTGGATATATCTGATTCAGGAAAAACTGTAGGACTTTGTAAGGGCTTTTTCTGAATTAATTTCCTCCTAAGTTTGGGTGTTATACTTTTTCTATCAAATGTAGTGTTAATCTTTTTATATTGGTCTATAAGTTTTAAAGAGTTTTGGAGGTCTGCTTTCAAGCGAAAATTCTCTGAGTTTAGGTTTTCAATCTCATGGTTAGCACTTAAAAGATCATCTGTTAATGTTTTCATTTAAGACGTGCAATGTTTGGCTGTTATTGTGGTAGCTATCAGGTAAACTCATCATTGTCGTATCAAATATACTTGATTCTTGGTGAATATTGCTTATGTCACCCAACGAATTGGCTCTGCATGGTTTACGGTGAGTGATATTTTCAAAATCCATGTTTAATTAACCAACAGTATATTCAACGTAACTTTTCTGAGTGCAAAGAAACACACTTCCAAAAGACCAGTGACCAAATTAGAAAAAAAAAATCGTACGGAAGATTTCTGAACGATTGTTTTGATGTCAAGATTTTAAACTAGACTAGTGATTGGATAATAGTATTTGTTCGATGAATCAGCTGATTGATGTTGACATGTTTACATTGAAAATTTTTTCACTGTTCGAATTTTAACAGATATTTTATTTTCACTTTTTATAGCTTTCAACTGTTAAATGTCACTGCGTATGCTATTTCACTTATGTACATCCACTAGTTACAGTTTTTACCCTTTTTTGTTCTTAGTTGCTAGTATACACAGAGTTTCACTGTATAACACAAACACTGTTTTATTTATTGTAAGACACAATTGTTCACTGCCATCACATTAAAGCGCAAAGCATTTTAAAGCGCAAAAGCGATCCATAAGAGCCATGTTCAGGCTACAAGTAACGGACAGTTGTGAACCGTTTTTTAAGAAATACAAAATTTTGACACTGCCGTCTATGTATATTTATGAAACTGCCTTATTTGTCAAGCTGAATTCACACCTTTTTCCCAACCTATCAGATACAGTAAAACGTAACAGGCGAAATGATATGCTGCGCGGACGTAGAGCAAAAACAGCGTTAATGTGGAAAAGCATGTTTTGTTTAGCTCCGCAAGTTTTTAACAAAATCCCAAAGCAAATTAAACAGTTAAATTTAAATGGGTTTAAAAAGGAGCTTAAAGAGTTACTATGTAAAAAGTGTTATTACAATGTAAACGACTTTTTAAATGATACTTTGACATTATAATCTAATTGTAATCTCTTTTTTATAACAGATAGCTTGACATTCCATTTTGAAATTGACATTTTTTTAATTATTATTTATTTTTGACATAATAATATTTACTGACTCTGACATGCCTTTTATTGTAACATTAATATTTTCATGTAATTGTATCAACTCTAGCCTGATATTTCTATTTTTGCATTGTAATGATTTATTTTGTGTACCTGAAATTTGCACGCCCCATGTGGCAGAATGTGATGAGACCTTTATGTTATTTGAGACCTTGTATTGTACCATGTTCGGACAAATAAATGAATTTGAATTTGAATTTGAATTTGAATCGGTTTTACGTTCCCAGCCAAGTGAATATTATATATTATTTCACACCAAACACAAAGAAAACTGATTAAATAAAATAAAAGTATTGCGTAGTATTGTTGACAAATTGGCTGGTGTTGCCAGAATATTTTTATTCTGCAAATAAAAGATTTGAATTTAAATATTTCAATTCCAACCAGAAGTTCCTGAGATTAGCGCTTTCAAAGAAACAAACCAACTCTTCAGCTTTATAATATTAGTTTAGATTTCGGATGTTTACCAGTAAGACTTGGTAAATTTAAGATTTTATAGGTAAATCCTAGGTTTTACCGTAGTTTGGGCTTTTACAGTAACATATAAAAGTTATACCTATGAATGAAATATCGGGCGTAATGTTATACTCAATATAGGCATTATAATTATGACTAACAAAAAATATGAAATCTTCGTTAAAATCACTTTTGCTTGGTCCATCTGTCGTTATTTAAGCCTAGCTGTCAAAAACTTAAAGGTTTAATTCTAGATGATAAATAATTCTAGTTTTAGTGCTTGAACTTTTTCTAATGACCCACAGCCCACAATATGCCTTTCAAAATGGTTTTATATAGACCTAGCTTCTGCCAGTGGCTTTGCCTGCGTGAATGTTAGAAATTATCCCAAGAATACGTACTCCCAAGATAAAAAGTATATTAAGGCTTAATCCAGGACATATAATATACATTATTAGTACTTATTCAAAGGACTTTTCTGTGTACCTTAATAAAAATAGAAAGATTTTACTTATGCCGAAAATTTTGCTAAACACGTCTGATTTCATGAAAATGTAAGTTTTTTGATCACATTATTTTATTAACTTATTATATTCTTATTGTACACGAAAAACGCTAAAATGAAACTTAAAACTAATAAACATACAATGGGCGGCCTTATCGCATTCCACGATCTCTTCCAGGCAACCTGGTATGGACAGTAACTACCTGAACATTAAATGGGGCTTTCATTGGTGTGGTGAACATGCTGTATTATAATAGATACACACATATATACTCGTACATAAGCCGTGTAATGTAAATAAACAAAAATCCAAATATATGTCGGTATGCAAGTGCCAGTGACTTCGCACCTTCGCACGCAAGTTTATGTTAAAAAGCCGGCCAAGTGCGAGTCGGACTCGCGTACTAAGAGTTCCTTACCATTATCGCAAAAAACGGCAAACAAAAAAAAAATAGAAAAATCAAAAAACCCGACTGCTTAAAAAGCGAACTAAAAAGACGTTAACAAGAGGAAAATCATGCTGTGCACTCGGAGGATACATATTCGCGACCTGGTTGACCAAAACCATTCAAATATATTTCAATTTCAATTTATTCAGTAACAATTCACATTGCATTCGAATATAATCCAACATGAAACATTAACATAATCAGCATTATTAGATGTAGGTACAAATATATAAGAAAACATGCAATTCAAGACCAATCTATAGGCCGATTAAAGTCTATAGTTTTCGGAGCTTGTCACCGTGGCGACTGGCACGGGAAGCAGGCGAGGTCACAACTCACGACTAATCTAAAGAATTTTACTCTGTTCATGCTTAGTTTTCTAATGACGGTAATTCCGTTTTAAAATGGCAATAGTCATCATTGCTCTATCCAAAATATTTCGTAAAGTGTAAAATATTTAAGTGTAAACATCTTGAGAGTCACGTCGATAGAATTACAATTCACGCAAATACAAGAAAACGCAAATACACAGAAGACCGATCCTCCTTACGCAAGCTTTATATGTCACATACAGTAACATACACCCAAATTGGATAAATAAAAAATCTGAACGTAGAAACTGAACGTGAATTGACCAGAGCAACTAACGACGCACTTACAAAGATTTATAAAGATAGGCAGGCGCGAGCAAAAAACGCGAAGCCCCGTCTGGTGCGGGAACAAACGTAATGGAGGTTTCCCTAATACAGAGCTAAAAACATGAGAGTTTATATCACATGCAGTTTATTGTAGTATTCGCTGTTATTTTGAGGGTAGTTCGTCAAATAGGTAGGATTTTTTGGCTGATGCGGGTACCACGACGATGCTGCATATGTTTTTTTAATGTGAAGGTAGGTGGTTATTCGGTAGTTCTTGCTGCGAGTTTTTAAATGTATAGTGTAAATAATACGTTTTTAACACGCTTTTATTAGTTTGGTATGTATGTATTTATGTAACGGTATCTTTAAACGTGATTTTCGCCCTTTCTAAACGTCCGATTAATTTGAAACTTTGCAAACTTATCAAGAACCGATGACCATGCAATAATATAAATAGTTTGTTCCATTATCTCGGATCCATTATTCCGGGATCTTTAGGATTAGCGATTGGACTAAAAAGTAAAAAATAAATAATAGTTATACAAATTACATACAATTTAAGCTTTGGTTGAAGATTTTAAATTGGCTGATTTGATGATGATGATGATGAAATTATAACACTTTTTGAAATTTGCTTAATTGATATTAATTATCGATGCCAGAAGTTTTTCTTTGTTTTCGGAACTTTGAAGAATAAGTTGTGTGTTTACAGCTTCGTCTTCCCTGTGTGTTATTCTTAACATGAAGTTAAAAATAGATCAGCATATAAAACACTCTTTGTAATTTTCGTACGCGAAAAAAAAGTAAATAAAGTTGTTACTTAGGTTTATTCAAATCCTTTAAAAAAAAACTAATGTTACAACTTTGAACTTAATTCAATTCAATTCTTTATTAATCAGACCAAGATGCAAAAATATTAGTTACTCAATTTATAGACATAAATTGAGTCACATAAATTTAAAATAAAAATACATAATCCATTAATCCTTACAGTAATGATGAAATTTTATTCTGTTATGAATTATACACTCTTGATTTTGGCCAGTATAACGTCGTCCCTAATAGGTATGGTAGATTTTTAGAATTAGTCCTTTCTAACAAAACAGTTAGTGTAACCGAATGCTCAAGCCCACTGGTGCCTATCGATGCCTATCATCCTGCACTATTAATTAATCTGGATTTGTTTGTAACACCTCTGTTGGAGTGTGCGCCGCGTACTCGGTTTCTATTTGATAAAGGCGACTATGAATCCATAAGCAAAGATATTTGTAAGTTTGACTTAGAAACTGAGTTCTCGGCACGGTCAATTGACGACTCGGTGAACTTTTTTAATCAATTTATTCTTGATCTACAGACCAAATATATTCCACAGAAACTGTTTCGCAATAAAAAGTATCCGACTTGGTATAGTCCGTCACTTATAATGACAATTAAAGAAAATATAAATACTATAAAAGATTCAAAACTTACGGTAACAAATCTGATGAATTAACTTTCAAGCTTCTTCGTGAAAGGGTAAAAACTCTGGAATCTCAATGCTATTGCAACTATTTAGATCTAACTGAATTATCTATTAAAGATAATCCAAAATATTTTTGGACATTTGTGAAAAAACGTCACAATTCAAATGCAATCCCAAGTACCTTGAATAATAATAGTGATACTCTGGGGAATCTATATGTCAAGCTTTTTCCAAATACTTCCATTCTACTTTTATCAGTTCCACTGTCAATCAACCGATCTCTTCTCCTTTTCCCTCCACTCAATCATCGAGCACATCATCTGATATTTGTAGTATCAATGTAAGTGTTGATGAATTTACAGGCTTGCTTCGAAAGTTGGATACATCTAAAGCTGCAGGTCCAGATAAAATTCCATCAAACTTCTTGTTAAGTATGCACCTGCGATAGCGCAACCTATCTCGTCTTTATTCAGAAAATCCCTAACTACTTGTGTTGTCCCGCAAATTTGGAAATCAGCGTTTATATCGCCTGTACATAAAAAGGGTGTAAAAACCGACATAAAGAATTACAGGCCGATATCTAAACTGTGTATTGTAGCAAAGGTCTTCGAAAGAGTTGTATATAATCAGGTTTATTCTGCACTTCAAAATTCGTTCAGCACTCTCCAACATGGTTTTCTGAAAGGTAGATCTACTGTCACTAACATGATTCTCCTAAATTGATTTATTACTGATGCCATGGACAAGGGTAGGCAGGTCGATGTCATTTATACAGATTATAGCAAGGCTTTTGACCGCATTGACTATAACATCCTCATAACAAAGTTAAATGACATGGGAATACGCGGTGATCTACTCAGATGGTTTTCCTCTTACCTCGAGAATAGGTCCCAAGCAGTAGTATTAAATAATTATATATCTAGCTGGGTCCCTGTCCCTAGTGGAGTCCCGCAGGGTTCATTGCTCGGTCCTTTGTTATTCATAGTGTATGTTAATGACATCGAATCTTGCTTGAATTCATCCAAATTACTGTGTTTTGCGGATGATATGAAAATTTATGCCTCGATTTCGTCTCAAATGGACGCAATCGCACTCCAGAACGATCTGCATCGATTAGAGGATTACTGTCATAGTAATAAACTTGATCTCAATCCCGCGAAATGCTCAGTTATTACATATTCTCGGAAGCGCTCAAACTTTACCACATCGTACACCCTAGATAATCAAATCTTACTTAGATCAAACTCCATCCGTGAAGTGAACTCCAGTTTTGAAGCACATGTCGATGCAATAGTCGCTGAGGCATCAAAATCACTGGGTTTCATAATGCGTTTATCCAAGTGCTTCACTAAAGCTAAAACTTTAAAGATTCTATATTGTACTTTTGTTAGAAGCCACTTGGAATACGCGTCAGAAATATGGAACCCATGGTACCATAAATATATTAATCGTATAGAGAGCATCCAAAAACGATTTATAAAATATTTATGCTACCACCAAAAAGTACCATATCAGTCTGAAAACTACCATAACCTATGTAAAAAATATCATATATTGCCTCTAGTCAATCGCCGCGAGATTTCTGATTGCGTTTGTCTGTTGAAAATCTTTAACAATAGTATAAACTGCTCCGATATTTTGTCCAAATTTAATTTTAATACCCCTTGGAAGTCAAAAAGGTTTAATCCACCTTTACAGGTGCCATTAGCCTCCACTAATTATAGGCAGAACTCATGCATTGTGCGTGCAAGCAGGAGCTTTAATGAGTTGTGTAAGCAGCATGATATTGACCCATTATTGACTAGTGTGCCATCAGCCAGGAAGTGCTTAAGCCGTAACTTTTTCACCTAGTTCATTTGTGAGTATATTGTTGTGTAATGCGGGCAGAGTGTCGATGTCATTGGTGCAGACATTATTGAGTGATTTTTCACTTGGTGATCTGTTTTTTATCGATGTGTACTGAAAAGTCCATAGAAATTAAGTATTATTCAATATCTATAAGTGAAGACTTGTTATTGGCTGACTGTCAAATCTACAGTTTCTGGTCTGTTTGTTTTAGCTGTAAGTCTTCCATGTTATATAAATAAATAAATAAAATTATCAATAAATAAAATCCAATCGCATACAACAAAAAATACATACTCAATTCCATAAATCTAAAAACTAGTTCATGTATTTATTAAGCCCATTTCCCGTTGCACTGGAGCCACCACTGTGCAGATGAGTCCAGCACCTACCCCCGGAAAGGGCAGTCAAGCTTATCTGCAATAATCTTTAGGATCCCGTTTGCGCTTCCGGCATCCTGCGCATCAGGGATGCCTCGTCCGCATTAGCACCTGAAAACTATGAATAATGATGACGAGGTGACTTACTAATATAACATGTATTGTATAATGCTATCAACATTGTGTTGATGACATTATACAAGAAATTTTAAATATAATGCCAAAATATATTCCAATAATAATACCAGCCTGTAACAGTCCCATTGCAGAGTAAATGCCTCTTTTCAAACAGAGAAGGCACGAGCAATGATTACCACGCTTGCTTAAGACAAGATTTCAAAGTGTCATGCCATAAGCGATGACGATGTTTGAAAAGCCGACATGTAAGTGATTGATCACGTGCCATTTCTATAGCGCTTGATTACCCCATACATTTTTGACGTTTTTTCAATCGCTATCGTGACGTTTTGGTTAATAGAATGTCACTATTCTGATTTCTCTTCTTCTTATTCGTTGTCTTCGTTGCTGAAGTTCGTGCCCGTCTAAGAAAGCTTTCACGGAGTCATTGATGAGCTGCTTCCAAGCCACTCTGGCTTCGGCTCTTCACAAGGCAGTGGTCACCGTAAGTCCTCACGGCAGTTTACGGTTTGTACCAAGAAAACGCCACGCTCAGAACGAGAAACATATATTTTTAATATATACAAGGGAGGTCATGAAATCTCTGAAAATCTTAACACCGCGATGTAGCGGAGAGACATAAATGTACAGCGCCATCTATTAGTTTGAAGCGAATTTAATAACAAAAGGGTGGCAAGCAGTGACACGAGCTGATGGCAATTGGCCCATCAATTGTTGGTTCGTTTGAGCCGCTTAACGAATACAAACGACACATTTTCGAAAATGCTGCCTTATAAGACTCTTTGCGTACATGATCCAATACCGAGTTCTTATATAACTCAGCATGGACTGAGGACCCCCATGAATAGCACGCTCATGGGCATCTGCAACAATTAAATTTGCAAGATGTGAATTAGGAGGAATCAGTATGGGATGTTTCTTTTCATCCACAACGTTAGCCTTCTGCAATCGCCCACCAACTCTAAGGATGCCTCCGCCATCGAGGAATGGATTAAGCGAGGTAAGTTTACTTTCTTTAGTTACTTAATCCCCGTAAACTCTTTATTTCGTTCAGGAATCTTTCCCTTTGGTCCAACCGGATACAGGTAAGTAATGACTCCTTCATTTCCTTAGACGTTAGCCAACGTGTGGTTGTAGAGCTAGTGCTAACCCTATTTAAGGTTTTAAGAAACCTTCTACAATATGAAATTACTCTTGTCATCCTATTTAGACTTGAAAACTTTGACATTATATCACATGACATAATACCTTATTTTTCTTTTCTTCTAAGTCAATTTGTTTAAATTTTCCTTTACTGTAGTGGACTGTATTTGCCACTTAGGGCCCTTTTTCCAAATGGTAATTTCAGAAATATCCCTCGAATTTATCCCCCGCGATACGCAATCTGCTGGGACTACGCATCGGACTTGGCATGCGCCTACTGACTATTGTCCATTATGGTCAAAATTGCCGAGACCCTGTTTGCGACAAACGTTTTCCACTTGCTAGGATGACTACTCAGCCAAGCAAGAACAACATTAGAGTCAGTCCAAGCGTGGATATTTTCCTTTGAGATACCCAATACTTCCGAGACTTCTTGGAGCAATTTAGCTAATAAAACCGTTCCACAAACCTCCAAGCGAGGTATTAATACTTGTTTTACAGGAGCAATCCTTGATTTGGAAGCGACCAGATTCACATGAACCTTACCGTTACAATCTACTGTTGTTCTACAACTGCTGCATACGCTGCATTAGAAGCATCACAAAACCATTGTAGTTCCATGTAAACATTGTGTCTGCTTGCCCCCGTCCATCTCGGCAATTGAAAACTAGTGAGATGAACGAGATCCTTACGATATGAAAGCCAATCTTTGAGTATGTCAATTGGTATTTCGTCATCCCACCCTATACCAGCAAGCCATATTCTTTGAATAAAAAATCTTGGCTGTTGTTATGATGAGCGCAATCCAACCAAGTGGATCAAATAATTTGGCTACATCCGAAATTACCTTACGTTTGGTCACAGGTGTTTCAAGCGACGGAAGTTGGACAGTATATTGAAACTCATCGTTAGATCTGTTCCAGGTTAATCCTAGAATTTTCATAACAGAATCTAATTTCAATTCTAGGTTTTCCTTGCTATCCTTACTGTCCGTTCTTGCAATAACCCATTGTTATTACAAGACCACTTCTGAAGATCAAATCCGCCACAATTAAGAAGGTCTTTTAATTGATGAAAGATTTTAATACCTTCTTCAACGTTTTCGCAACCTGTCATGAGATCGTCAACGTAGAACTCCTTTAAAACCCTGTCTGCTGCTAAAGGGTATTTATAACCTTCATCATGCGCAAGCTGTTGCAGAGCTCGTACAGCTAAGTAAGGTGCTGAAGATGTACCAAATGTTACACGCAGTAAACTTAGATATTGAAGTTCTGAATTCACATCCTTACGCCATAACAGGCGTTGAAAATCAACATCTGCTTCAGATACCTTTACTGGTCTCTTCATTTTTACTATGTCTGCAACAAGACATATAGGATGTTCGGTGTTTTCACCGAACAATTTACTTTGCAATATCGGCCAGACGCGTTAACCTAGTTTCAATATATTATAGTAGTCAGTGCACTTTTGTCTACCGCGTTAGCCGGGTGTATTCAAACATTTGATTCAACATTCATTAACATTTTGTAACCTTTTAGTCATTAAGAACATTTGAGTAAAGTAATAAATAGTGTTTCCTGTAAACTTTATTTCACCTCAAAAACACCGACACCTCGCGAAGTACCCCGACATAATTTTTGTCCTTCGAGCCGGATCACGCGCCGCGTAACTTCGGAATTTCGGTGTGCGTGACCTGAACTATCGTAACAGTGTGTGTACGTTGTGAGGCGGTCGGTGAGAACATTGGAGCAGAGCAGTGGAGCAGCAGCAAAGGCTGAGTACCAACAGCGGAGAAAACAAGTAATAAATGTCCTTATTTTTAGTCAGTAAAGGACTGATTTCAACATCCTATAACAATGTCGGACCTCTTTGAAACGCAATCAATGATCTATGATAGCATCATAAAACTTGGCATTAACTTGAAAAAGGATGGTGCTGATATGAAAACAGTAGAGTATTTTAAGCGTAAGCTTAACAATTTGGAGAACTATTGGAAGGATTACCAAGGTAATCATGAGCGAATTAACATGGAGGTAAGTAAGACTAATCCTTATTTTACCGACCGAGAGTATGAGAGAACAAGGACGGTGTATGAGTCAACCAAGGCGTTGATCAACCAACAGCTTCGGTTCATGAAGACAGGAAGCCTTTTAACAGGTGAGCAAACTACAGCTCGAGACAGATCTCCGGCGACGCCGAGTTTGCGCGCAGAGGAGGAAACATGTGAGGAGGCAGGACCAACTATCTCAAGGCAGCTGAGCGACCGACCATCTCAGGTGTCGAACAGGAAACCTAACAGTAAGCTAGACGATTTACTGAAAAAACAGTATGCTAATTTTAAAGCATTTGTGCGTGGTTGTACGCGCAAACATAGACGTGGACTCTATCTCCGATAAGTGGAAGTTTGAGGACGCATTTAGGTCACTACAGGCTAGATGGTCAGCTATTGACCAACTCCATTGGGAGATCGAGATCGAAGTAGAGGGAGACAACGATCAATACAACAACATGTATGAGAAAATATTCAACAACCTGAAAAGGGCTATTAACACGAAAATGTGGTCAGTAGTACACAGGGAAAAATCAACACCTCAACTGGAGATACCGAACTTTAACGGGAACTACAATCAATGGGCATCCTTTAGAGACCTATTTACGGAGGTGATTCATAATAATCCTTCGTTGTCTAGCGGTCAAAAGATGCAGTATCTAAAGGGTAAGGTTCGAGAAGAAGCCGAGAAACTAATCCAACATCTTTCGATAAGTACTGATAACTATTTGGCGTGCTGGGATATCCTCACCCATCGGTATGACAACAAAAAAAGAATATTCTCGTCTCATATGAACATTCTACTAGGCCTGCCCAACATACAACAACAATCTTTACAACAGATTAAGCGGATGCATGACACCACGGTGGAATGTCTTAAAAACTTAGGATTTGACACTACATCGTGGGACCCTATGATCGTACACGTTCTAGGTCAAAAGCTCGATACAGAAACATACACCGACTACATAGATTTGCTGAAGAATTCGAAAGAACTTCCTGTATTCGCATAGTTCCTAGAATTTCTGGAAACAAAATTTACATCCTTGGAAACGGTTCGACGAAAAGACAGAGTACCCCCGAAAATTTCTCAGCCAAACAATTATCAACAGCAAACATCTAACAATAGAAAAAATAATTACAACATCTCGAGCAACCAAAACAACGGAAATAGGGCAGTTGCGAAATCGATGCACGTGTCCAACATAAAATACCCACTCTGTAATAACCAACACGGCATTTATAATTGCAAAACATATTTAAAAATAAGTGACGACGAAAGGCTAAAAACTGCAACCAAATTAAAACTTTGCACAATTGTCTATTTAGCCATTTCGGAAATCAATGCACCTCAAACTTAACATGTCGAAAATGCCATGATCAACATAACACAATTCTACATGACGCTTTTGCGAAATTAGCGAACGCTGACAACACGAAACAAAATGGAAAGCGCAGTGAACCCTTGGCGGGCATTGTAAATACTTTTCAAGATGAAAAAGGGGAGATACTGCTAGCTACGGCTCTGGTGAAGGTCAAAGGTGTAGATGGAACTTACCAAACCATGCGTGCCTTGATCGACCAAAGGTCCCAGATATCCTTAATAACTGAGGGACCTGCTCAGATGTTGTAGATCCAGAGACGGCGATGCAAAGGAGGCATCTTTGGAGTGGGGCAACAGGAAAACAGATATAAGGGGATTATTAGTTCAGAGTGTGCCTCTACATACAACAATTTTGAATTCGAATCAGATGTCCTACTCATGAACGAACTTATCAAAAGTTTGCCCAACCAACCATTCACTAAGCCAAACTGGACTTACATACAAAACATTAATTTAGCCGACCCGGAATTTTACAAAAGTCGACCAAATGACTTGCTTTTCGGGGCGGATATTTATGCTAACATTATGCTAGGTGGAATTATAAAAGGAGAACAGGCCCACCAGCCGATGGCACAGCAAACACAACTGAGATGGTTACTATGCGGTAATGTCAAAACATACCACTGTAATGTGATTCTTAATAACATAGAGGAGATACAGAGAATTACAACAAGTTTTCGGAGATAGTTGCCTAGCAGAGATCGCTGAAATGAACATACAATGGCATTTCAACGCTCCATCTTGGCCAAACGCGGGAGGGCTGTGGGAAAGAGTTGTCCGCAGTCTGAAGTTCCACCAAAAAAGAGTGGTTGGTGAACAAAGGTGGTTGGTGTAATTGGTTGTACTCCTCTTGTAGTAACCTGTTAGCTCCGATAAAATTTGTTCCTTGGTCACTATATAAGTGATTGTGGTGCTCCTCTTCGGGCTGTCATTCTCCTTAGTGCAGCCAAAAATGCGGAACTGGAAAGGTCAGACACCAATTCCAAATCAACGGCTTTCGTGACCATGCATATGAATACAGCCACGTAGCCTTTCAGTGTCTCACCCCTCTTCCCTTGTTTGCCTTGATGTTTACAAAACCTGTGTAGTCCACCCCAGTATAATAGAATGGAGGAGCGGGGTTAGTTCTAGCTGTGGGAAGATCTGCCATTCATTGATATTGCTTCCTTGCTTCATATTTCCGGCAAGTTACACAATTTCTTAGCTGTTTCTTGGACGTACTGTATCCGCTTGTGATCCAGTATTGTTGTCTGAGAGAAGCTAAAGTTATTCGAGGACCCCCATGGAATGATAACTGATGAGCTTCTTCTATGAGCAGCTCGGCCAACCAACTCTTGTTAGGAATTATCCTAGGATGTTTCATTTCATCGTTTATAACCGCATTCCTTAAACGGTCTCCCACTCGGAGAAAGCCATTTTTATCGACGAAAGGTTTTCACTGTAATAACTTGCTGTTTGTTGCGACGTTCCCATGTTTGTTTAGCATTTCAATGTCTGACGTAAATGCTGTACTTTGCACTCGCTTTATGATAACTGATTTGGCATTTCTCAGTTCTAGTAATGTTAGGTACTTCGGTAAATGTTCCCGTTGCGACTTTGGTTTCAGTGCCCTCAGTAGCCATGCCAAGACACGTGTTATTTTTATAAAATAGTTATGTTGCAATAATAAGTTATCTATTATGCTGTTATTGTTAATCTCTTGCACAATGTTAACTAATTTAATTCTTTTAATTTCTTACTCTGTTTGGTAGGTTGGTTGTTTTTGTTCTTTTTCTACATCATAGGATGCTAGCCATGCCGGTCCGTTCCACCACAACGGGTGCCGTAATAGTTGTGGTGCTGTTAAACCTCGGCTGGCGCTGTCGGCTGGGTTATCCCCCGATTTTACGTAACGCCAGCAGTTTGCCGGCATTATCTGTTTTATAGCGTTGACTCTATTAGCTACAAAAGGTTTCTAACGCGCTGAATCACCTTGTAGCCAACCTATGACCACCATGGAGTCACACCATCCGTAGATTTCCAACTGACAACTTATGCCCTTTTTGATTTTGTCGATGAGCTTAGATAGTAGATAAGCGCCACAAAGCTCCATTCGTGGCAATGTTACACTCTTTTTGTTGGGTACGAGTATAAGTTTAGATTTTGCTGCAACAATTACTGTTTTTTGTTGGTCTTTTTTTCGTGCATAAACCACGCATGCATATGCTTCGATGCACGCGTCGCAATAGCCGTGCAGTTCGACGACGTCATTCTTGTAGCATAGTATCCATCGTGGAATCTTACAATTGTTGATTTGGTGAATTTCCGTTATCAATTTAATCCATTAATTATGTATGTCATCTGAATCCTTGTCATTCCACTGTAGGTCATGTTTTCATAACTTTTGAAATAGTAGTTTTACGGATAATATTTATGTTTATATCGCCTGTTATTATTATATTTGAAACTGACTGTAGGGACTCTAGGTGTCTATCGAGGGAATTTATAAAGTTTTCTGCATTATTATTTTAAGGAGAACGATAAATACCGAGTACTAAAAGGTTGGGCATGCTGATTTGTAAGCATGATGCGTGGGTCAAAATGATTTCTTTAACATTAACTTTATGCGTATTTTTTACATATGCTACTACGCCATCGCAGCGGTTTAAATGGTTAGTAGTAGAAAAAGATAAATAGTTGGTAATGTTTGGGGTGGGTTTGTTTGCATCTAGCCTGCATTCGCTTAAAATTAATAGGTCAGTATCAAATCCCAATTGAGATAAAGTAATATGCAAATCATCTAGGTTATTATATACACTTCTAATATTTTGCGACACAATTTTAAAATCTCAGTTTCTAGTTCTGAACCGTTGAGCAAAATCTTGGATTTGGTATTCGCTAGCTTGCGCAACAGCTACTTCATCTATAGCTTGCACTATTGTTTGTGTACTATCCATGAAATAAGATCAACATCTCATGAGTCAAAAATATATCATTCGCAATTGCAAAGTAAAAATTATAATTAATGAATACCAATCTTGTGATTTTGCCCATCCTATTGCTTATCATAATCCCACAAAACATCATGACATTAAGTATGCAAGCGTGCAAGTTCGCCTTTTTATAAATATTCTTCGATTTTGTGTGAGAGTGAATGTGAAAGCACGTGTGTAACAGCGAATGTGTAGGAAATAGTGAAAGGGTTTGTATGTAAATAATGTTGTTTGTGTGTGAGTGGCGTATATAATAGTTTGACTTACAATACTAAGGAATTTTAGCAAACTAATAACTATTAAAAAGTTTTGTAAAATACAATATAGAAATCGTTGCACTATTCATACCTCTTCTTACATCAGAGCTTGAATTTGATATTAATTTTTTATTAAGTGGGTAGGTGATTCATCTTGTTTTTTGACATAGACTTATCCATATGCTGTCCAACAATATTTGTACTGTTTAGACTTAGCGAGATCTCTGGCTAGAAAGTGTAGTCGTGAGCCCTTTGCAGTGAGTTGCTCCGAGACAAATATGGGCTGATCTTCATCCCTTCTAAGGCCGAGGTGTTTGGCACAGAGCTTGGCTTTGTGTCTAATATTGTAGGATTTGCACATCTTCAGAATGTCAGTCTTTAGAATAGTGGATGAAATCTCCACAATTATGGGGGTATTTCCTGAACTCGGTCTCTTCCCTTTTATTCTATAAATATCCCTGATATCCGGTCTAGCGATTTCACAGTTTATGTTTTTGGTTAAGCATAACACCATGTCGATTAGATCCTCCTTTGTTTCTTTAGTCTGCTTAGGGACATTTTTTATTTCGATATTAGACTTGCGACTATTTCTCTGCAAGTCTTCAATCTTTTCCTCTAGAATGGTTATATATTCCTGATCCTTTCTAGCTTGAGACTCCATTTGTTCTATTTTTCTTTTAAACTCTTCGTTTTGCGCAGTAAGGGCAATCACCGAATTTTCTTTTTATTATTAATAACTTTTTTTTAGCTCCATTTCCTGTGCTAATAACATTGATTTTATTGTATTTATCATGTCTTCTCTAAATTCCTCCAAATCATCCTGTCTTCGTCTTTTGGTTTGCACTTTACGAAAAGAGACGTGGTTCGGTGGGGTGACACTTTTGTGTCACCCCACCGAACCACGGATGAACCACGTGACATCCGAGTATTGATCAGCAAGATTTGACTCAGACAGTGACTTATCCATTTTGAGTACCAGGAAAGTATAAGCGGCGAATGGGTTCAGTCAGATCGTCTGTGCAAGCCAGCAATTTGGAATTGCCAAATAATAATAAGTAGCCAGTACAATTTATACAAAATATAAAGGCAAACAAGGGAAGAGGGGTGAGACACTGAAAGGCTACGTGGCTGTATTCATATGCATGGTCACGAAAGCCGTTGATTTGGAATTGGTGTCTGACCTTTCCAGTTCCGCATTTTTGGCTGCACTAAGGCGAATGACAGCCCGAAGAGGAGCACCATAATCACTTATATAGTGACCAAGGAACAAATTTTATCGGAGCTAACAGGTTACTACAAGAGGAGTACAACTAATTACAACAAGTTTTCGAGAATGACAGCCCGAAGAGGAGCATCACAATCACTTATATAGTGACCAAGGAACAAATTTTATCGGAGCTAACAGGTTACTACAAGAGGAGTACAACCAATTACAACAAGTTTTCGGAGATAGTTGCCTAGCAGAGATCGCTGAAATGAACATACAATGGCATTTCAACGCTCCATCTTGGCCAAGCGCGGGAGGGCTGTGGGAAAGAGTTGTCCGCAAACTGAAGTTCCAAAAGCGGTGTATTAGGGGTATGTTTAATATCAACCAGACTGATAGCTGCAGACCATATTTTATCAAACATAATATATTGACATTGCCGTCTGTCTACATATATGAGATTGCTAGCTTTGCAAGAACTAACAAACATCTTTTTGATAGGTACAGAAGTAGGCGGCATAGTGATAAAATTTGTTGCAAATCTTACAAGACAGCCTTATATGCCAAAAGCATTTTCAGTATGGCGCCACGTGTATACAATCACTTGCCAAAGTCCATAATAAAAACTCCATCTATCGGTGAATTCAAAAAGAAATTAAAAAGATTCTTGCTATGTTAATGTTATTATAGTATTCAGGATTACTTAAGAGAGGATGTAAGGACATATTGTTGATGTGACTAGTGCACTAATTTTATTATTAATATTATTACTTTGATTTTATTTTGACATTTATTTAAAAATATATCTTGACATTCTCATCTAATAGGTACATGACATTTAAATTTTAATTAATCTAGTGACATTACTATTTGCTTCATGATTGTTGTGTTTCATTATTATTTGTCGTGGTGAAATTACCAAATAATGCACGAATTTAATTATTTTATATTATTGACTTGACATTTTCATTTAATACATGACATTTTAAATTTAATTATTTTAGTGACATTATTGATAGCTTAAGTTTTCATTGTTATTTGCCACGCAATCAAATAGATGTGTTGTAAATTATAAATTATCTTTGCAAGTAAATGTGTGTTTATCAAGCTTGTGATTTGCATGTCTTAAGGTGTATTATGGTTGGACTGTGCTATATTTTTAACAACTCTATGTAATTACCCATATTAGCAAATAAATGATTCATCATCATCATCATTTCAGCCGAAAGACGTCCACTGCTGGACATAGGCCTCCCCCAGGCGTCGCCACATTGACCGATCCCGTGCGTCTCGCATCCAGCGCCTTCCCGCAACCTTAACCAGGTCATCAGTCCACCTAGTGGGAGGCCTTCCAACGTATCGTCTTCCGGTTCGCGGTCGCCATTCCAGAACCTTTCGGCCCCATCGGCCATCCGTTCTGCGAGCAATGTGCCCTGCCCACTGCCACTTAAGTTTGGCAATTCTTCGGGCTATGTCGGTAACTTTGGTTCTCCTGCGGATATCATCATTCCTGACGTGATCACGCAAGGAAATTCCGAGCATAGCCCTCTCCATTGCCCTTTGGGTGACTTTGAGCTTTCTGATAAGGCCCATTGTGAGCGACCACGTCTCGGTCCCATAGGTAATCATTGGCAACACACACTGGTCATAGACTTTTGTCTTGAGACACTGCGGTAAATTGGACGAGAAGATACCACGCAACTTCCCGAACGCCGCCCAGCCGAGTCGGATTCGACGGTTGACCTCTTTCTCGAAATTGGACCTACCCAACTGGACCGTTTGTCCCAGGTAGACATAATCGTCTACAACTTCGAGAGTAGAGTCTCCGACCTTGATAGGAGTGGGTGTTACATGGGCATTTACCATGATCTTGGTTTTGTCCATGTTCATTTTAAGACCCACTCTTTCGGAAGCTCTACTGAGGTCATCGAGCATTTTACTGAGGCTCTCCATGGTCTCAGCCATGACCACTATGTCGTCGGCAAACCGAAGGTGAGTAATGTACTCGCCATTAACGTTGATGCCCAGCCCCCTCCAGTCCAGAACCTTGAAGACATCCTCCAGCGCAGCAGTGAACAGTTTCGGAGAAATGATGTCTCCCTGTCTCACGCCGCGCTGGAGAAGGATTGGTTTCGAGGTCTGATCCTGAAGACGGACTGACATGGTGGCGTTTTTGTACAAACACTTCAACACCTCAATGTACCGGTAGTCGATCTGGCACCGTTGGAGAGACTGCAGTACAGCCCAAGTCTCTATCGAATCGAAGGCTTTCTTGTAGTCCACAAACGCTAAACAGAGAGGCAGGTTATACTCTTCGGTCTTCTGTATAACCTGCCGCAGCGTATGTATGTGGTCTACGGTGCTAAAGCCTTTTCGGAATCCGGCTTGTTCGGGGGGCTGGAAATCGTCAAACCTGCGCGCGAGACGATTCGTGATGACTCTTGAAAACAACTTGTAGACATGGCTTAGAAGTGAGATGGGCCTATAGTTCTTCAACCGGGCATTGTCGCCCTTCTTGAAGAAGAGTACCACCACACCCCTGCACCATGCCTGTGGCGTTTTGCCCTCGAGTATGACGGAATCAAACAGCTTCTGAAGGGCCCTAAGGACCAGTTTTCCACCCGCCTTCAGGAGTTCGGCCGTAATTCCGTCATCACCCGGCGCCTTGTTGTTTTTGAGCTGTTTCAGAGCCATCCTAATCTCGTACAGGCTGACGTCCGGGATATTTTCGGTATAGTGTCGGGTCAATCTAGCTCTTGGGTCGTTTGGTAGACTCGCAACGGGCTTGCTGATCGAAGTGTACAACTGCCCATAGAATGTCTCGATCTCCCTGAGAAGCTCCGGTTTGGCGGATACGATCCTGCCATCGTCGGTCTTCAGTTTCGTGAGTTGGCTCTGCCCAATAGCCAGATCCCTTGAGAACACCTTGGAGCCTTTATTTCGCTCGATAGCGTCTTTAATACGCTCGGTATTGAAGCGGCGGAGGTCTCTTTTCAAGGATTTAGAGATCTGTCTATTGAGCTGCCGGTATTTGCACGCCTCATCTGAAGACTGCAGAATCATCTCACGCCTCTCCGTCATAAGCTTGAGGGTGTGATCAGAGAGCTTTTTGTTTCTATCTGTACGACGGGTCTTGAAAAACTTAGACCCGACCGTATGGACAGCTTCCACGAACCCGTTGCTATATTCATCCACGGAGCTCCCTAGGCACTCGAAACGATTCTGGAGTTCGAGCTGAAAGCTCTCGGGGTTTTGGACTTGGATCTGTGCTGGCCGGAGCGTGGACTTCATCAGTCGAGACCTTTCAAGCTTAATATTAATGTTCAATGTGCCTCTTACCATGCGGTGATCGCTCCCGGTTTTTACCGAATTGATCACAGAGACATCATTGAACATTTGCTTCTTGGTTGACATGATGAAGTCGATCTCATTTTTTGTTGCACCATCGGGGCTCTGCCAGGTCCACTTCCTGTGTTCACGCTTTTTGAAGAAGGAGTTCATCATATAGAGGCCCTCCTTCTCCATAAAACTGGCCAGTAGGTGACCCCGGTGGTTCCGTTGTCCAACTCCAAATTGCCCCACTTGCAGCTCATCCTCGTCTCGTTTGCCCAGTTTCGCGTTGAAGTCCCCCATGACAACGGTGAAGTGAGTTTTGAAACCATGCATGGCTCTGGAGATATCCTCATACATGGTCTCTACCTCATCGTCGGGGTGTGCCGAGGTTGGGGCGTAGACCTGTATGACCTTCAGCGAATATCTTGAGGATATTCTGAGTATAAGGTACGCCACCCTGGTCGACACACTCTCGATCTTCACCACGTTGTTCACAAGGGACTTGTGGACGATAAACCCGACACCACCCTGGGACTGCCGGTCACCTTCTCGGAAATAGAGCAGGTTACCGGATTTGAGGATTATCGAGTCCTCACCCTCTCTTCGGACTTCAGATAACCCTATAATACTCCATCGCAACCTGCTTAGTTCATCCTCGAGTTCGGTGACCTTCTCGTCGGTCCGAAGTGTGCGCGTGTTGTACGTTGCCAGGTCCAGTCATCGGTGATTGTTGGGGTAGCCGGATCTCGTCCGGAGATTCTTAGCACCCCTTGCCATGCCGTAGCCTCGACCGCTACCGTAGTCGAGGGTAGGCAAGCTGCCGGGTACCAGGGGCCATTTTTTATTTGTGCTATTCATTGGGGGGGGTTTTGCCATAATCGCCACGCTTGGCAGGCGGGTTGGCGATCGCAGTATGGTTGTTATAGAAGCACAGAGAACGCTGCTGCCCATTCTCTGGTTTGTCCCTTAGTCGCCTCTTACGACACCCACGGGAAGACATGGGATGGTGAAATTCTTTACGTCCGGCACCATACGGAACTGATGACGGAAATGATTATGAATTATGAATAATTACGAAAGTCCAGATGTGAAAACAAGTGGACATCACTAGCAAACCCGTCTCTTTTCTTGTACCATTGCTGCAATATTTATGCCGTCAAAATAATCTGCGGGGAACAGGTAACCAAAATACAGCTCAGAAAGGCGGGTGTAATTTGCTTAGAGCCAGGTTGCCTGCTGAAGGGTCAAGATTTTACCCTGAACATTCAGAGGCATAGGAAAAATGAAATTGATATGAGTCCGGACATTTTGATACCTAAGATGGATCATCATAGTGTAACTCGACGAATAAAGACGTGCTCAGTAAAGCAACTTAACAATTGCATAAATTAACAGTTTTTAATTGTGACCTAGTTTTAGAGACATAGACGTTTTTGTTGTGTTATACAGTTTTTATTGCGAATATGGTCAAAAGTAAGTGATTATTTTACAAATATGGATAGCAGCCCCCTCAATCGTGGCGGTCAGCCGCATCGCTCTCCACCACCAGCAACAACACCTAGAAGTCAAGCATAGGATGAAACGGTTGAGGTTTTTTCTACTCCTGAAATTCAATCGTGGATGTCCAGCATTGAGCAGTGCCTAAGTGAGGTGTCGACCATAGCTTCGGAAGGAAAAATGAATTCCGAACAAAAGCTTAGAATTAGTAGCCTATGTCGTAAAGTCGGACACGGAGTCTCCCAAATGGCAGTGCAATATCAGTCACTGAAACATAAAGCCCTCCAAAACTACGCCACCCTGCAAAGTTTAAAGGAAAATGAAGACCTCGCCATTAGTTTGACTGATATCAAGCATAAATTAGAAGAAACTCTGACCAAGTAAAAACAGGAAAGCACTTCTTTTGCAGACATGGTGAAGGGGACAAAAAGCCTTATTCGGCCTCAAGCAACTAGCTCAGTCGCTATTTATCCTAGCGACAATACCAAGACCAGTGAAGAGACCAAAAATCTTATACAAAAAATTGTATGCCCTGAAGAAATGAAGCTGAAGGTTCGAGGACTTCGGAAAATAAGAAACGGAGGTGTAATCATTAGCACGGAGACCAAGGACGACATCCAAAAGTTGAAGCAGACTGTCGAGCGTTCCACATCAGGACTTACTGTAGATGAGCCTCAAAAGCGGAAGCCCCGTATTGTAATAATTGGGGTCCCCACTGATATGGCAGAGAAAGAGGTATTTAAATGTATTTATGAGCAAAATATCGTCGATAAACTACCAACACTGACCAAAGATACATTTTTGACCTCAATCAAATTAAGCCATAAGTCAGGAAAACGAGATGCCGACAGCTGCAACTACATTGTTGAAGTGCCAGCCAGCGTCCGGAAAGCCCTAGTGAACCAGAACAGGCTTTATATAAACTGGACGTGTGCCCGGTACGAGATTTCACCCTTGTGACTCGGTGCTTCAAGTGTCAGCAATACGGTCATGCATCCAAGACTTGCAAATCCGCCATCTCAACTTGCGGCCACTGCGGGGTGGAAGGCCACGCGACTCAAGAGTGTTCTTCGAAGGATGAACTACCGAAATGTGCAACCTGCAAGCGCTACAAAAAACCCCACAACCACAAGACAGGAGATTCTGATTGCCCAGCTAGAAAAGCCGCTGAATACAGGTATATCAACTCTGTAGATTATGAAGGCGCCTAAGAGCGCCAAACTCTAGATTATATTTAGATCTAACGTATTTTAACAGAGTACATACTTATACATTTTTTACTTATGGATAGTTTGATTACTGATATAGATAACGCTTTTTTGTCAGAATCAAAAACTTGTGAGGTAGAAGACTGCAAACAATATCTTTCCGAATACCAAAATCCTTTTACAGTACTAACACAAAATATTCGTAGCATCTGCAGGAACTTTGACAGTTTTAACATTTTTCTTCATAGACTAAACATAGCTTGCGATATCATAATACTAACCGAATGCTGGTTATCAAAACGCCAAGAAAACATCCCTACTATGACGGGATACAACATGTTCCATAGCACTACTAACCAGAATCAAAATGATGGTGTCGTGATTTACGCTAAACAATCGCTTATAGCCACAGTTGAAGAACAGAATCAACAAGACTGTAACTGCCTTATAATTAAAATAGGTACAACTATAGCAATACTAGCTATCTACAGATCCCCATCGTTTAGAAATCTGGACTCATTTCAATATTTCTTAAACCAGGCCTGTCGTAATCTTTCCGCTTTCAAGCACATCATACTAACAGGTGACATTAACATAAACATCACTGCTGAAAACTGCGATGCTGGAATTCAAAATTACCTCAATTTATGTTCATACCATGGGCTTCTCATCGGTCATACGCTACCAACACATCAGAGTGGCTCGTGTCTCGATCACATGATGATAAAAACCAGCCTACCATATATTACCCTAGTTACTAATTCAACAATTACTGATCATAATGCTGTCCTACTAACAATGAACTTAACGCTACCTAAGCAAAATCGTCCACTGACAAAGTCCAAACTAAACATGCACAAACTAGAACATGACCTGCATAACATTGATTTTAGCCCTGTTTACGATTCTCCTGACGCTAATTTGTCTTTATCGTATTTAATTAAAAACGTCCAGCAAGCAATATTACATAATACGACCGTAATAACATTAAATCGGAAGCATTATAATATTAAACCGTGGATTACTCCGGGCCTTGTTCGATGTATAAGGCACAGAGACAAATTACATCAGAAAACCAAACGCTACCCTGATAATATAATGCTTCTTGTAATATACAAGAGGTACAGGAACTTTTGTAATAATCTCTTGAAAAAACTTAAAATTGAATACGATAAAAACGAATTGCAGAAAGCAGGCAAAAATAGTAAACAGATATGGAAACATATTAAAAACTTGACTTACAGATCTAAACAACGGGAACCCGTTTCAAGTTTACTGCTCACTAACTCTTCACCCCTATCATCAGCTAATAATGTAAATAACTATTTCGTGAATGTAGGGAAATCCCTCGCGGAACCACTCCTGAGGCAATCGTCTTATCGGTCTGCCGCGCACTTTCAGACTTCTCTCAAGAGCTGTGCTAAATCTTTTGCACTTTTGGATACGGACGAAAGTGAAGTAGAACTAATCATCTCAGCTCTGAAAGATGACTGTGCAGTCGGCTGGGATAATATTGATAATAAAATACTTAAGCGTTTTAAACACATTTTACTCCGACCGTTAACTTGTATATTTCAGGCGTGCCTCCGAGAAGGAATTTTCCCTAAAAGTCTAAAAAAAGCGGTGGTCATCCCTATCTTTAAATCTGGATATAGAGATGTTGTGAATAATTATAGACCAATATCTATACTGCCTTCTTTATCCAAAATATTAGAAAAAATCATTAACAAAAGACTCGTCAATTACTTGGAAACGAACAACTTATTATCTTCTTCACAATTCGGGTTTAGAAGCAGATTGTCCACAGCAGATGCGGTTCAAAAGCTGACAGACCTCGTTGCACAAGAACTCGGCGATGGAAACCAGGTCCTGACTATCTTCCTAGACTTAGCAAAAGCTTTTGACACCGTATCTGTTCCTTTGCTTTTAAATAAACTGGAAACGTTAGGTATAAGAGGTACACAGCTGAAACTATTCGAAGATTATTTAAACGATAGATCGCAATGTGTTCGAATAGGAAATATAACTAGTAACGATGAAAAATCACTAGGATTTGGAGTTCCACAAGGCAGTATCCTTGGTCCATCATTGTTCCTCATTTACATTAATGATCTTTGTAATTTAAATGTAGGAAATTGCAAAATAATATCGTACGCTGATGACACTGCGCTTATTTTCACCGCAAAAACTAACTCCGAGCTGTATAATGTTGCACAGGCAGGTTTTAACATCGTTCTAAACTGGCTTCGTTGTAATTTACTAACACTAAATGCAGATAAAACAAAATATATTCAGTTCAACATGCGCAATCTTAATAACAAAACTAATCCCCATTTATATGCACACCAATGTAACAATCAGTCAGCCACTTCTTGTACCTGCCCTATGATCCTGGAAACAAAGTGCCTCAAGTATCTTGGAGTTTTTGTTGATAACACGCTCTCGTTTAGGCAACATATTGACAGTTTGGTTACTAGAGTACGTAAACTGATGTTTGCTTTCAAACAACTGCGCTCCATTGCCGACACTAACTTAGTCAAACAAGTTTATTTTGCTCTATGTCAATCAATACTTCAATATTGTATAACCTCATGGGGCGGAGCATCAAAAACTATCATTCTCTCTCTTGAAAGAGCACAAAGAGCTGTTCTAAAAGTAGCAAATTCTCTACCTTTCCTTTTCCCTACCCACCAGTTATTTAAATCCTGCAAAGTCTTGACTGTTCGGCAAATTTATTTACTGCACATAACACTAAAACAGCATGCAATGCTTAAATATAACCTAGATATAACTAACAAAAGGCGAAACGATATAGTATGCAGTTCAACCTCTACCTCTAAATTTGCTTTTACATATAGATTCTTTACATTTTTAGGGCCCTTTTTATATAATAGATTAAATAGAATACTAAGTATATATAATTTAAATTATTTTAACTGTAAAAGCATTGTTTTAAACTATTTGCAAGGTTTGTCATATGACCAGACTGAAGACCTGCTTCTAGTATTAAAATAAAATTAGATTAAAACTACGTAAGCATGATTAAAAATAACACTACTATGTATATTTCCGCAGTGTCCTAGTTTTACTTAAAATTGTTAATTTATTGCAATACCTACATTATTAAATATAAATAAGCACTTTTACGCCTGAAGCACAGGTTCTACCTAGTTCAGGCAAATTATACATCAGCACTTTTTAGAACATAAGCAAATTATTGTAAATTTTGTACTTTAAGAAATAAATAAACGATTTTTTTTTTTTTTTTTTTTTTTTTAATTAAACTTCATAATTAACAGCACTATGCCTTTAGAAAACTATAAAGACGAAACAGACTCAGGCGAGATGAAGTTCGCATTAGAAAAACTTCACAAACGCATCGATCATATGAAAAACAGCCAAGTGGAAGTGGGAGATGTATTATCCACTCATGATATCCATCAGTATGCCGTAAGCTACATCCTGGTCGGCGCGCTGGCACTGGCGGCGGGAGCGCTGCTGTACAGGTGGCTGCGGCGGCAAGCGCGCCGTGCTCACATCACGTCGGACATGAAGCTTCAACCTACCCTATGTGTTAGTGATGTGAATGTGAATAGAGTTTGTGTCAGTGCGCGTCAAAACATGGACCAAGCCAGTGAAACTCATACGTATGAACAATTAAACAGTACAGTGGTGAATAGGGCGTTTCCTAGCGTACCTAGAAATTCTTTAGGGACAATAAGATCGTGATTTTATATTGTATAAATTTTACTTTAGGTCAACTAACATTTCAAGTTTGATTGTTATCACCTTGTTAACATACTCGTCACAACCGTGATCATTTAATTATTTTACTAACATAACATTGTATCATCTCAGCATCCGTATCTTTCGGGCCCCGGAATATGTTCGTTGTTTTCACCGAACACCTTACTTTGCAATATCGGCCTGACGCGTTAACCTATACTCCATTTGAAATAACATTAGACATGTTTCCAAATCTTTTTACAGTCCATTCAACCGATTTTGAGTTCTATCCCGTAAACATAAGGATGACATAAAAAGCATAAACCTGTTACCAAAACCAACTGTTTACTACTGCTACCATTTCTCGTATCACCAACGCAATAAAAGTCAAAATCGGTTGAACGGGCTGTAAAATGTGCTAATTTAAACGTCTAATGTTATCGCAAATGGAGTTTAGTTTCAATATATTATAGTTAGTGCACTTTTGTCTACCGCGTTAGCCGGGTGTATTCAAACATTTAATTCAACATTCATTAACATTTTGTAACCTTTTAGTCATTAAGAACATTTGAGTAAAGAAATAAATAGTGTTTCCTGTAAACTTTGTTTCACCTTAAAAACACCGACACCTCGCGAAGTATCCCGACATTGGATAACAGCGCCAACGCATGATGATGTGCCTGGTTGTAGCCTTGGACCAATCATCATGTCTCTATTTAACGATAAATTATTGTTTAGAACACATGCCGCGTCGAATACAACCCTCACCTTTGTTGTGATTCTATAATTTTTGATGACTGCGTGGTGTGGCAGATAGATGGCACTATGATTATCTTTCTCTAATTCTGGAACCACCTCCATATGACCCAACGTCAAATACTCCTCAATAACATCAGAATATTTTATTGCAAATTCAGGATTCATGAGAAACCATTTCTCGAGCAAATAAAATCCTTTCCGAGCAATATCGATAGAGTTGCCAAATTTACACTCGGGATTCTTTGACTTGAAAGGCAATCATACCACATATCGACCTGCTGAATCTCTTTTAACAGTTTCTGCAAAGAAGTCCTCACAGGCCTGCTCTTCCTCTGAAAAAACCTTTTGCCAGAATAAGGTTCCTCTAACTCCCAGAACTTCTTTAACAGATCATCAATCAAATGAGTGTGCATGTTCACAATTTTATTTCTTTGCAGAGAACCTTGCTTGATTTGTGAATCTATACAGCCAGAGAGAATCCATCCAAGTCTGGTATTCTGTGCCACAGGCAACCCAGGTGAACCCTTGATAACACCATCCATTATAATCTGGCAATATACTTCTGCTCCTAGTAAAATATCAATTTTATTCGCAGTATTAAATGAGGATCAGCTAGCTTTAGATCCGACATTTGAGGTAACAACGCTGTCAAAACAATCTTCCTCTCAGGAAGAAGTGATGTGATGTTTTTTAGAACATGAGCCTTCACAACAACTATAAAGTTGGGATCGTGGCGTGACTGAATCCTTATGTTCACAAAACATTTAGAGTGAAATGTTGCACTCTGGTCACAGCAAAGTCCTGAAATAAAGCTCTTGTCTGGAATCTTCTTCAGACAAAGCATTTGTACCGAGGATTCGGTAATAAACGATGCTTGAGATCCTTGGTCTAAGAGAGATCTTAAAACGAAAGTGCCTGTTCTCGCTTCTACCTGTACTAAGGCAGTGGCCAATAGCACTTGGCTGTTCACACTGGAGAAACAAGACACAACGTTAATTGGATTCTCGGTCTGTGGAGTAGATGGTGGAGATTGATCCGTACCATCATCCTCTTGATCACGTGAGTTGTGACCTTTAAGGATTGATTTCTGATGAAGGAGAGAGTGATGGCTCTTCCTACAAATACGACAATTGGTTGACTGGCGACATGAAAATACCGAATGATTTGAACCGAAACAGTTAAAACACAACTTATTGGTTTGGATAAACTTACGACGTGTTTCAACGTCTTCCCTTGCAAACTTTTTTTTTTTAATATCCTATAGGCTCGCGCTTGACCACTATCTCACCTGATGGAATTATTTAATTATTCTCACTTTTTGCAATTCATCAATTTATGGTCTTCATCACAAAACTCACATTTTGAATTTGAAGTGACATGCATACAACCTTAGTTGCGCGAGTACTATTATTCGACTTGTTAACCTTCAACAATTCAATTTCAATTTTGTATCCAAAAACTCAAGAGATCTGAATCGCTGCTCTAAGAATTCTTGCAAGTAACTTATCTTAGGTAGTTCGTCATTGAACTTACAGATTTGAACTTCCCATAACTTTCTAGATTCAGTATCAAGTTTCAAACTCACAATGTAAATTACACTAATATCCCAAGAAGAAATATCAATATCTAAATTTTTGAGGGCGTTTTGGCATTCATTTGTGATATCAAGTAATTCTTTAATGGCACTGGATGATTCTGACTGTATGTTCTTTTGATTCATTAAACGTTTTAAAATACAAATAGCAAGATGTGATTTATTATTATAGCGATGTTCTAATTGATCCCAACAGACTTTGTAATTATTGACCGTGATAGGAATATGCCGTAAAAGTTGCTCGGTCTCACCTGTTAAATAGCATTTGAGATAGTGAAGCCGTTGAACGTCGTCCAATGCTTTGTTGCTATGTATTACAGTATGAATAAATCACGACAACTTGTCCATTCGGTGTATTTGGAAATCTGGAAATCTTCGGTAATCTAACACTAAAGGATTGACCGACGTTTCACTCATTAACCTTAGAACTAGACAATGCAAGAGTACTAGAATCGATCTTAAACTTAAGCAAGTAATCCTTTATTTCCGTTTTATATTCCGTGTATAGTTCTTCAGTTACGTCATAAGCATCAGTTGTGTAATAAGTAGACTTAACCAATTCCTTGTGATTAAATTCCGAAACGATGACTCTATGTGTTTCGCGATATGAAGTCCAATAATTTTCCAGTGTTTCAAGCCGAGTTTCCAAATAGGATTGTGTTAAACTTTCCTTTGGAGATTTCTTAAAATTAACCCTGGCTTTTTGTATCGTTGATTTCACATCTTCTTGAAATGCAACATACTTATCCATTTTTATATGAATAGTTAAATTTTCAATTAACTTGAATCACCCATCTCAAAAAAATTGCAGCAAAAAGTGTTTGGCACTTCTGGGGAAAAACCGGCGTGGATTCCCCGTCTGTTCACATTTCGTGAAACTATTCTAAGTCCAAACAACTTCTAAATTGTCTAAGTTTATTTCTTCTTGTACGTCTGTAACAAATATATTTCCGCGACGACTCCCAGCGACATCTGGTGTCTCGAGTGTACTTTTTCACCTAGGTGGTTGAGGCACTTTGGGACTAGATGGCGCTGAGATCGGGACGGAATTATTATAAATTCTTTACGAAACCCGTTAAATATTGTGTGTATTAATATAATTCAACAAGCACACAATCTCCTACATATCTAGGCTATTAATTTCTGGTATACATAAATACTTAAAGAAAATATAGACATGACATCTCTATGGGTCATTAAATGATCAATGTCTATGGCCGACGAGAGTGACATTTCTTTTTCATTACGAATGGATGCCGAACAGGCAATAAAAAATCAGAGCTTGGTGAAAAGGAAAATAATATAAATCAAAATGACTCGGACGAGACAGGGAATTAGCCCTAAATTTAAAGCAATAATGTGCCAGCAAGCGCTGTGAGTATTTGTGGAATTGAACTATATTTTCATGCTTGTGAGACATGTGCTTGTATGATGCTAATACCGCATTTTCTCCCATCGACAGGGCTTCTTAGGATTAATTAAAATACTTATTAATAAAATTAAAATGGTCAACTAAATGCGTTGAGAAAACCAACACAGCATTCAACAACAGGCTCCGGACACCCATGATACTTCGGCTGGTGAAATAGTGATGCAATCGGCACATAGGGAATGATGCTGGTTGTGATATCACATATCTGAAGCTAAGTTTAAAAGGGTAGTTTATATACCATCCACAAGTAAGTGTGATACATATAAAATTGTGATGCAAAAGTGATGCCTGGGAATTAATAAAATAGTTGACCAAATATAAAGACTTTTACTTCTGTCGACCCTCATGCGAAGTCATCCCTGCAATTGTCTCATCCAGAATACCTGCCCCTGAGCTGGCTGGTGAGTAAGGAGAAAAATTTATCTTACAATTGGCGCCCAACGTGGGGCATGAGGTCTGATGGAAGTATATAACTGTTTGTTCTGTAACTGCAAACAACTTGAACACTCAAGACCTTAACCAAGCTATAGGTTAACGTTAAGATTACTTAGTTTAAAACTTAAAATAACAAAACATTAACATTATATAAAATTTAAAAGTGCGGTTATAGTCACATGTGTTATTTTGAACTATATACCTTTTCACTAGTAAATGTTTTGTTAAACTTATAAACCATTCTAATATAACAACGTTATAGTAACTGTTATTTAGATTTAAATATATAGAACAATAATTGTTTTGTTCAACATGCTTATAGCAATTTTATTTGACTATCTTCATAAAGAAGAATTAGTTCATATACTTAAATGTTATTATATTTCAACAGATCATAAAGCAACTGATGATGTGGTCTGCAAGCAGTATCGTTCCCTGTGTAGTTGAATCATAGTGGAAGCATCAAGGAGATGGATTATCCCGCACATATGTTGTTATCTGATGAGGTACACTGGTGTTCGGAAACCTGTTGCTGAGCTGTTCATTTAAATAAAGAGTTAAATTCAGGAGGTACTTTTACAATCATACGTATCGTAGCTCGCTTTAATTTACTTAATGAGAATTTCTCTAATAATAATTAGTTTCATACTTAATTATTTATACTAAAAATAAATATAACTTAATTGTTAAATTCTTTTGGAAGATAATAATGCCAAAAGAAAATGTGGGACATCTATAATAACTATTTAATTATGATCCCACTGGCGCCCAATCTTAAAATAAATAAAATAAACAATTTGTAGTGACTTATTAGGATGTTTTTACTAAGTCAACTAGAAGAAGCACAATTTTATAGTATATTCTAATTGTTATGTTGATTTCTTCCTATACGGAATGCAACAAGCAGTACTTTGATTGAATTACTAGTGTTTCTTGTACACAAAATTACCTAAATTTGTACATGTGAACAATGCTTAAACTTATTAGGTCTTTTTTTCTGTGTCAACTAAAAGAAACACAATGTGGTATTTATTATACTCTGATCACTATGGTAGATATGTTATGTTGTTTCCTATACGGATTACAACAAGCAATGCTATCGTGAATAGTGTTTCTTGTACACAGAAAGCCTATAAGTGTCCATGTCAACAATGGTCCTCAATTGATTTAAATACATTAATGTAAAAATATGAAGATTCTCTAGTTAAAATCATTGTTGTGTTAAAATATTTGCACATAATTCAATAATGGAGGTGCAAATATTTAATTAAGAAAGGGATGAATGAATGCTGGTAGGGTATAAGGATTTTTTTTCTAAGTCGGCGTTAATTCAATAACTGGTTATGTATATGGATGGATGAAAGGAAACACAATGATGCAAAAACTTAGTAGTATTTTGAATTATAAAATTTAACTAAAGTAGACATTTACCTACATCTATACAACGGATAGGTGCTCAATGTAACCCTTGCTGATTTAAAAAGGCGGGTTTACTTTTCGTTGCGAATCTTAACTTGATTAGGTTATCCTATATCTATACAATGGATGGGTACTTAATGGAACATTTGCTGATTTAAAAGGCAATGTTACTTTCTGTTGCGAATCTTAACTTGATTTAGTACTTGTCTACATTTACTTATATACATTTGAACAACTTGATACTTATTACTTGCCGATTTAAAAAAACAGTGTTTCTGTTGTTTATAAAACTTAACTTGATCAGTTATTGGTCTAAACTTAAAAATAATAAAGGGTTAAATCTCTTTTGAGTGTAACCTGACTCTTAAACATTTAACATACTTAAATGTTTGATGAATCAAACATTAACTTAAATAAAATTAGTTAATGGCATAACTAGCATTTAAACTGGCTACTTGGCGATTGTGTTTTGATACATAGATGCTTTTCATTGATATCTGTTTTGGGACAATCACTGAGTATGTCGTATTAGTCTAAGATGAGAACAATCAAAGTTTTTATCTGCTAGTTATTGGACTATTACTAATGTTCTAATATTTAGTACATTATGTACATAATTAAAAACTTGAAAAATAAGTTTTGAACTTTATTTTTTTAAACTTTTAGTTTTTTTTTTTATATAAAACTTAATGTAGGTAGTTCTCATATGAATTAGATTTTCTTGGACTGCCTCAATTTCTGTTAGGGAGCAAGCTAGATTCACAATATGCATGGAAATATGTTAAATTCAAAAAAATTGTAAATCAATTTTTTTAACCGGGGTGAGATGTACTGTAACAAATATATTTCCGCGACGACTCCCAGCGACATCTGGTGTCTCGAGTGTACTTTTTCACCTAGGTGGTTGAGGCACTTTGGGACTAGATGGCGCTGAGATCGGGACGGAATTATTATAAATTCTTTACGAAACCCGTTAAATATTGTGTGTATTAATATAATTCAACAAGCACACAATCTCCTACATGTCTAGCCTATTAATTTCTGGTATACATAATTATTTAAAGAAGATATAGACTTGACATCTCTATGGGTCAATAAAATTCTCAATGTCTATGGCCGACGAGAGTGACATTTCTTTTTCATTACGAATGGATACGAAACGAGTCCAGGAATAAAATCCCATAAGAAAAGTTAAAATAATTTAAATCAAAATGACTCGGACGAGACAGGGAATTAGCCCTAAATTTAAAGCAATAATGTGCCAGCAAGCGCTGTGAGTATTTGTGGAATTGAACTATATTTTCATGCTTGTGAGACATGTGCTTGTATGATGCTAATACCGCATTTTCTCCCATCGACAGGGCTTCTTAGGATTAATTAAAATACTTATTAATAAAATTAAAATGGTCAACTAAATGCGTTGAGAAAACCAACACAGCATTCAACAACAGGCTCCGGACACCCATGATACTTCGGCTGGTGAAATAGTGATGCAATCGGCACATAGGGAATGATGCTGGTTGTGATATCACATATCTGAAGCTAAGTTTAAAAGGGTAGTTTATATACCATCCACAAGTAAGTGTGATACATATAAAATTGTGATGCAAAAGTGATGCCTGGGAATTAATAAAATAGTTGACCAAATATAAAGACTTTTACTTCTGTCGACCCTCATGCGAAGTCATCCCTGCAATTATCTCATCCAGAATACCTACCCCTGAGCTGGCTGGTGAGTAAGGAGAAAAATTTATCTTACACGTCTAGTTCTAATTTGCTTGAATTTTCTCAAAGATAATATTGCAAAGAGTACTCACAGTTTTACTTCTTCATAGTTTACTGAAATCGGTTCCAAACTATCCGCTCCTTCCGATACCGTTCCAGTAATGAATATCTCGCTGCGTGGTTCAACTTCAATCAACCAACTTATCGTCCATCCAGCTCGAGGGACCATGTACAAATTCCCAAAAAGTCTGAGGAGCCTTCACGGCAGTTTACGGTTTGCACCAAGAAAACGCCGCGCTCAGAACGAGAAACATTTATTTTTGTTATATACAAGGGGGGTCATAAAATCCCTGAAAATCTTAACACCGCGATGTAGCGGAGAGACAAAACTGTACAGCGCCATCTATTGGATTGAAGCGAATTTAATAACAAAAGTGACATTTGTTCATGTTAGAATCTTAACAATTGTTTTATCAAGTGATATAATGGTCCCTCAGAGCGGAGATTAAGCGGAACAAGGGAATGCCTAGCAAGGATTCGCTGGGGACTCTGAACAGGGATCCGTGGGGACGCCCCTACATAATGATGCGGAATAAACTCCGCACATAGTCTGCCCCGCTGACAGAGAGTCTCCGGCCGCAGCTCTTGGAGGGCATGGTGTGAATTTTGTTCCCTTCGCGAGGAGAACATACTTCCCCGCCTTTGGCCCCGCCTCCTGCGGTGCCCGATACGGACCAAGTAGAACTGAGAGTAGGGGTATGTAGCTTGAATGCCAAAAATACCGCTACAGGACCTGACGGCTTTCCTGGGCAAGCCCGGGTCCTGGTCTTAGAGGCTCGCTGGCCTAGACTAAGGGGGCTCCTTAGCGAATCCCATCTTTTTGGAAGACGAGGCAACTGGTCTTTATTAAGAAGTCGGGGTGCCCTGCAGACTCTCCGTCTGCTAACCGACCATTCGTGCTGCTCGACGAGGTGGGCAAGCTCTTTCAAAGAGTCATTGCAGACCGCCTCAATTGGCTGCTGGTGCGGGTGGGCTGCAATTGGCGGAGAGCCAGTTTGGTTTCCGCAGAGGACACTCTACGTTGAATACCATCATACGCGGGCAAGCCCTAACGACAGGGGTTGCAGTGGCCCGACGGGAGATGCCCGTGGTGGGGTCGTCTTTGCGGTGTCGCTAGACTTATTTATTCTTTAAACACCCTAGTTTTTGCGTGTATAACTGCTCATGCATACTGCAATACCACGGGGAAATAGTGCAATTATGTGGGACTCCAGACCACTTAAACTCCACAGTATCTTCCTGTGCCGCTTATGGCGGTAACACGGGTACACGTTAGCACTCACCGCGAACCCACCGCGGCTGTCCGTCCCCGGACCCTCTCTGGAGAGTACCCCCCATCACCGACGCACCAGAACACACTGTACGCCTTAAACACCCAGAGATCACACCAGCACATGGGCGCCAGACAACCCCGTGTATGGTACTCTTGTGACGGGTCAAGGTCAATGGTCCCGCCACCTACCATTTTTCGGTGCCGCGGCTGAATTCTGGTCAAAACTTATATAATTGTGAAGTCATTGATACGACGAAGAAGAAAAGCCACAATTTGTTATGTGCTGGTTTGTGCATTTTTTTTTTCATTCTTTTCTGCCCACACGATCTTCAACCTTAATGCCTTAAGCAGCCGATCTCAACGTGGTTGGGGAAAAGCTAGGCAAGAATATCATACCTTCAACATCAATAAATACAAGAATTGCGCCTTCTATATTTTCTACTCTGTGACGTAATTGTTAGGAAGTCCGTGTGATGTGGCGGTAGTAAGTTGAATTATGTCTGTGTGTGGGTGTGTGTGTGAGTATGTGTGTGTGCGTGTGCCGATTGTTTGTTATTTCCATATTGATGAGTTTGCCTGCTGTTCAATATTTATCGCTGTGCAGTGTTTCGATTGGGATAACAATTAGATGGGGTTTGCACATCCGACCTATAAATACGCTATAGTCCACAAAATAGCCAATTTTCAGTAGAAGTCGCGCTTTTATCGTTCGCATTTAGATTAATTACTAGACGAGAATTATTTTATGGTGCACCCAACTCAATGTGCAAACTCAGTAAATCTTATTATGAAGTCAGATGATATTTTTAAATACATCTTGATCACAAAGTAGGTAAATATTCGAGAAAAAATTGTGTAGTTCATATCATAATCAACAGTACAAACTGCAGTGATATTTTATCCAAATTTAATTTTAATACCCCTAGGAAATCAAAAAGATTTAATCCACCTTTGCAGGTGCAATCAGCCTCCACAAATTATAGGCAGCACGATATTAATCCATTTCTAACTAGTGTGCCATCAGTCAGGAAGTGCTTAAGTCGAAACTTTTTCCAAAGTAAATGTTGTTATGTAGTGTGAGCAACATTTTATTGACTATTATATAAGTTATTTAGTACTCTTATTTGGCGATCTATTGTTATATATTACTTACTTCTTCTAAAGTGTCCCCAATATTTTATAAGTGGAGACGGCAAATTGGCTCACTGTCAAATTTACTGCTGTTGTTCTGTTTGTTTTTAACTATAAGTTTTCCATGTTATCTAAATAAATAATAAAGTACTTAGGTGACCGAGGTCTGGGGAAAATAGATAAAACAAATATTACGTTCTTTTTTTTCGAATTTGCCCTGATATGTGACCTAGCAAGATCGATAGATCGCCCCCGAAAGCCAGTATATTGCAAATTTTATATTTTTACTCTAATTTGTAGTCAACAAACAACATCGTTATTTTTTATTTTAGTGAATGGACAATTTTATTAATAGGAGAGCTATTAGCTAGCCACGCAGTTAAGACTTCTGTCAAACGATTTTTCTTTAGCAAGGACAATATTTCCTTATAAATTGTTCCCAAAGTATGTCGATGATAAGTAACGTATTCAGATTATTGTTTGTGCAAACTTTTATTTGGAAATGAGCCTTATTTATTCCCACGCTGATGTAAATAAATTGTTCAGTGTTCTCGGAATCACGAATTGTACTGTTGTTACGCCGTAGGCGACTACGACATAATTTGCTACAGCGTAGGTGGTAGGCCATGGCATGGTATAATTTATCACGGTTTGCACGGCTGGCACACCGTGGTTTCATGTATGAATGGTTTTTATAATCCACCCTATTTATTTAATAATAATTAAATTGATACGGTCATCCCTTCACTTGTTTCTTTTAAACACAAAAAAGGAAAAACAAATACATATTTCCTATAAATACCACTTACATTATCCTACTTTATAAAAACATCCAAGAAATTTTCAATCCAAACAAAGACGAATGACAACACAGCCCGTATACACGAGATTCGCATCAAATAAAACAATATATCCGAAATTAGACGGGTTCTGCTAAGTTGGGTACAGTTGGCACTACGGGTACAGTTGGCGCAACTCGTTCCATCAACATAAATATCATATGTTTCACAAGACAAAAAGTTGGCGAACGAAAATGCAACGACGCGCCACTATAAAGCTTTGTATGGATTATAGGATTTTTTATTGCTTTCCCCGCGGTTGCTGGCGAGGATTTCCTCAATGATACCGTGTTCTAGTCCGCCTATCCGCTGGTAATAGTTCTACATTGTAGAATTTTTCAGGCGTTTTTATGTTGTGTTGAAAATTGTCTTGGTCATCATTTCAACCGAAAGACGTGCACTGCTGGACATAGACCTCCCCCAAGCGTTGCTACAATATCAGTCTAGTGTGGGTAGTTCATATGCATTCGGAGTTCAAGGACTATGTTCCAGATAGGCACTATGAATCACATTACTATAAATATCAAACAGACTAAATTAAATTAGTATAAACCGTCTCAGTGCAGTGCAGAGGTCTCTTCTGTTATAGAGAAGGCTTATTAGTCACCACTCTTGTGTGGGCGATACATTAAAAAGATCGACCTTCTTACAAATGTTTATTCTTCTTTAACAATATGTAAAATGTACAGAAAATATCGGTACCGTGTCGCGACAGAAATATGGCGGTGCGTTGGAAAGCTATCTTGCGGGAAGTGAAGTCAGCCGTGAAGTTGCAGCAAATCTCGCCGACGTAGGGTGCGTTCATGAATAAAGTGAAAGAGGATTCTTGATAGTAATAAATTACTACGGAATTGCCTGGGCGCTTTTTTTTTTAGTTTTTCCTACACTAGGAATTTCTCCTGTATCGTGGGTGCATATGCAACATCATCTAGCACTCAGTAAGTGGCCATTTACGGGTTACCAGTTTTATCAGGTGCACTGGCAACCCACTGATTACGAACTAAGAGCTTAGTATATAACGATAGTATGGCGAGATAGTAACTATTACTATTTATTTGTTTTATATTTACACACATATAATAATTTAATTCACACCTATCTATGTTTATATTTTTTTTTCCGTCCTTGGTATCAAAAGCGTTATTATTTTTTAATATCGCTGCAAATGCTAAGATAGGCCTTCAGGTCTCGTTTTTCATTACTTTTTTGTGTTATTTATAAAAAAAAAAAAAATTGTAAAACGCACAATATTTTTTTTATTTCTTTCTCAAGCTTAATGTGACATAGAATTCCAGAAAAATTTACAGTTTTTTTGGGATAGATCACGCGGAGGAGACCATGAAAAAAGCGTACTTAAGTATATTTAGCTTTGCTTCGCCTTTACAAGTCCGTCTTTCTGTATTCCTTGGCTTGGCAATAAACAAGACTCTTTTTTACGTAAAACAAATAAGTTAACAAAAACTATTTAAAGAAAACAATATGCCTTTAAAAGAAAGGTTTTCTTTGCCACACGTTTTAGTTAAAATTATAACTATTCGAATAAAACTTGGAACATGAAAGTTTATGTTAATTATTTACCGACTTCATAAAAAAGGAGGTATAATCAATTCTTTACGTACCAATGTATGTAGCATTGTTGGAATTGTACAATATTTACAAAATTATGTTATTCTATATGGGCATCTAAACATGTGTGCCAAATTTCATCAGTATGTTTGTTTGTATATCTGTTTGTACGTTTGATTGAATGTATGTATGTTTGTCCACGCATTTCTCTAAAGGTACTTGTCAGATCCTGATCATTCTCTTTTTAACCCCCGACGGAAAAAGAGGGGTGTCATAAGTTTGAGGTGTGTTGCTGTGTATCTGTGTGTCTGTGTATCTGTGTATCTGTGTATCTGTGTATCTGTGTATCTGTGTATCTGTGTATCTGTGTATCTGTGTATCTGTGTATCTGTGTGTCTGTCTGTGGCATCATAGCGCCTCAACGGATAAACTGATTTTGATTTAGTTTTTTTTGTTTGAAAGGTGATTGTATCGAGAGTGTTTTTAGCTAAGTTTGAATAAAATCGGTTCAGCCGTTCAAAAGTTATGCGCGTTTTACTGTTTAGATCGTGATGTTTACGCAAGATAAATGTGCCGGGGGTTTTTTAAATTTTGAAATTTTACTTGTTTTTAGATTAAGTATCTCTCAACTATGGGAAAAATGCATTTTTGATCAAAATTTATTCAGCAGTTTATTTATTCTAACATTGACATTAATTTATTGATTTAAACTTCATGCAACATACAGGTACATAGGCGGATTAATGCTTGAAGCATTCACTACCAATCAACCAAGGGTGGTGGAGTGATGACATGGTAGGTGCATAAAAATAGAAATAATGATTGGAGTAAAATTAAAGAATATATAGTTTAAATAAACTTACATATAAAATGCCCATAATAAATATCTATATGTAAAAATATAATCTATCTATCTAATACGATTAAACGAGCAATTCTTGTATCATCATCATCTGCCTAGCCTTTTTCCCAATTATGTTGGGGTTGGCTTCCGAGCAATTCTCGTATATATTTTGTGGCATTGTGCTGTACAGATCCATATCTTTTAGTCTATTTACGTTTTATAATACTATGCAAACCACACCATTTTATCTTTTGAAATTGTATCAACTCATGTGACTCACTTTTATAAATTCTTTGGCACCTGAAAAGCATACTTTTAGTTATCTCCGATTGTTTTAACATCCACAACTTACTTTAACTGCTAATTTATAAAATCTTAGAATATTTTATACTATAACATTTTCATCTGATCTGACATCTGTTTGTCCAATTTATTTTCTTATGCCATAGATATAACATACCATGGACATTTTTTCTTCTACTAAGCTGGTTGTACATTATAAATTTCATAATAAGGACTGCGGCAGACTGCCCCCTCTGTAAACTGTTTATTCGTTCCGGTCATGATTACTTATAATTGAGAATTGAAATTCAGAAGACAGAACGAGGGAAAAGGTCGTCAGTTTTTAGTTTGGTTTTGTTTGCGAAATTTGAAAGACACTTATATTAGGCTTGAATTACAAAGTATATTCTGATCCACAAAGTACTAATAAAATTGTAATGAATTCAGTTTATGAAAGAGTGATATAAATCCCTGAAAAGTATAAATAAATAACAATTATACTCTCAAGCGAACTTTTTACTGTTATAATAACACAATACGCGCAGGGTTTGCACGCTAAACAAGAGGGCTTACATCTCGCGGTAGCGTTTCACCAGCCGTCCCTTCGCATCGTACCACGCCGCCCTGGACTGCGGTTGCCCGTTCACCAACTTGGAAGTGGCGGGTGGCAACGGCCGTAGCTGATCCCTCAATCAGTCGTTTTGCGCGGGTGGCAAGTTGTACGAAGCCGGCCCTTATGTTTATCTTTTTTTTTAAGCGTGTCTTACTTTAAGCTCTTCTGAGCTAAACGTAAGGTTACAATGTATCTAAATATACATAACTCCAACGATTTTCATGAAATTTAGTATGCAGGAGGTTTCTGGGGCGATAAATCGATCTAGCTAGGTTTCAGTTTTAGAAAACGTCGTGTTCTCTATTTTCACCAGAGCAGAGCTCGGTCGCCCAGGTACTATATATAAAGTAATAGAAAGGTGATTGAGATGACTCTGCCATTGGTGTATTCATGTATGGGACTGTCAAGCGCTATCGAAATGTCACGTGATCAAACCCCAAAGTTCCAGAATGTAACTTCGACCATTGTTTTGACACTTTTCTAAAGCCTCAGGACTGGGACTGGGTTAAGCTATGTATTGTTATAGCAGTTGCTGTTTTTATAAACTTTTTATTAACTTACAATGTTTGTATATAATCAGAATCGTCACGCAGTGGGAGCCGAAAGATGGGCGTCGTCACCGTGAGAAGACTAGGAAACCCTGGCGTGACGAATTAGAGGCGTTTACGGGAGATAGGCACGAGATGGCACAAAATCGGGAAGAGTGAAAAGCTATTGGGGAGACTTTTGCCATATAGGTTGAAAAAAAGGTTGTATGTGTGTTCGGTTACAATTTTAAGTTTTGTAATCCAGTTTTTAAGCACTTCTTGCCATTCGATTAAGCTTAAACTTGGGATACTCATACAACTTTTTTTTTATTTCTTTTTTTATACTTTATTAAAAAGAACAAAGTTCTTAATAATTAATTACGACCTAGCCTAAAAGACTAATAAGCAATTTAACTCTAACTTAATATGTTACGTTTTAGATTATGTTAAAACTAAGAATAGTGTCCATTTGCACTTTTACACAAGGCCGTAGCACTTTCTTAGAGTCTGATATATTTGTAAAAACACTATGTTCATGTGTTATATATAAAGCACAGCATTGTCACTATTATTCATTCACTTTGTACACTACACTTATTCAAAAGGTTTAGTTCTTTTTAGGCTACGTACTAAGTCTGTATTGTCTAGCAGCTGGATAGCCTCAACATTCACGTGTCGATGAAGTCTGTGTTCGTGGGCTTCAGCAAATTTTTGGATGATGGTGGTGACGAATTCCATTTTAAGGTCACGGTGAAGATCGTCATTTCTTATGTACCAGGGTGCATTCATAGCTTCCCTGAGCACTTTATTTTGGAATTGTTGGATTAATTTGACATTGCTTTGTTTAGTACAGCCCCAAAGTTGGTTACCATACGTCCAAATTGGCATCAGTATATGCTTGTATATGGTTAGTTTATTATGTATTGATAGACAGGATTTCCTTCCGAGTAACCAATACATACTTTTATAACGTATGTCGAGTTCCTGTCTTTTCTTATTGACATGAGCTTTCCAACGCAACTTGGCGTCGAGAGTTATGCCAAGATATTTGGCTGTATTAGCATAAGGCACTTGCATGCCATTTATGTAGATTGGGTGATAGTCCAAGTGTTTATTTGTGAAGTCAATGTGAATTGATTTTGACTCATTCAGTTTGATCTTCCATTTTTGTGTCCAGTCATAAACTTTGTTCACAGATAGTTGAACTTTTTCTACTGCTTCTCTGTGGTTTGATCCGGTAGCCATAATTGCAGTATCATCTGCAAAGGTCGCAATGGTGTTGTTTTCCAGTTCTGGGATGTCGCATGTGTATAACAAGTACAGAATTGGGCCTAGCACACTTCCTTGAGGTACCCCAGCTTTAATAGCTTTTAGCTCGGAATATGCGTCTTCTTGCCGTATTCTAAACATTCTATTAGTTATATACGACTCTAGAATATCTGCAAATTCAGGTAGCATACGTCTGAGCTTGAATATTAGACCCTTATGCCAAACTTTGTCAAAAGCTTGCGCGACATCTAAAAACACAGTGGCGCAGACTCCCTTATTTTCAAGTGTTTTTCAATGATATTGGTTATTCTATGTACCTGGTCTATTGTTGAGTGTTTTTCCCTAAAACTAAATTGATGATTTGGAATAAGGTCTTTATCTTCTATTATTGGTTTTAATCGTTTCAATAACAGTTTTTCGAATAGCTTTGATAACACGGGCAACAGAGAAATAGGTCTATATGATGATGCTTCATGAAGTGGTTTTCCAGGTTTCGCAATCATAATTACTTCAGCGACCTTCCATGGCTCAGGTACATATTTTAAGATAAATGCAGTATTGATAAGCTTGGTCAGCTTTACTATGGCTTTGCGTGGGAGGTGTTTTAGAATTTCCCCTGTAATAAGGTCGTAACCCGGAGACTTTTTCGAGCTAATGTTATTTTGGATTTCTCTCAAGACTTCTTTAGGAGTCACAAACTAAATTCTTTGGTTTTGTGGCAATCTTTCACTCTCAAGTATTTCTATCAAGCTTTCATTGGGTTGAAAAGTCTCTACTAAGTGTTGAGCAAACCTTAACGCTTTTTGGTCATTGCTTATGGCCCATTTTCCGTCGCTATCTCTGATGGGCGGTACTTGTTTAATTGGCCTTTTGAGATTTCTTGTTGCTTTCCAAAGGGAGTAATCAGTTGATTTGTCATTGGTTAGCTGCAGAAGGTTGGTATTCAGAGATTCATCCTCAAACTGTAGAATTTTCCTCTTTAACCGTTTAGTTAGGCTATTTAGTGATGTTTTATCCCTCGGGCACCTTGTTTGTTGCCAAAGCTTCCTTTGTTTCCTTTTCTCAGATAGTAAATCTACAATTGCCTTAGGATAGATAAACCCCTTATATTTTCGTTTTAATTGCGGTGAGTTGTTCCACGCAAATTGTTGGATATTGACAATATATTTGTTTACTTCTGAGTCAAGCTGATCTTGCTTTTTTATCAGAGTTTTAAGGTCGATAATATTATCTAGATCAAGGGCAAAACCTTTCCAATCTGTAAACTTATTAACCAGGGTTAAGTGGCTTTCTTTGAGTAGGACGTTTTGACTAAGCATTAGTATAATCGAAGAGTGGTCCGAGTTCATATGAAAACCTTCCTCCAAACTGACGTAGTTGGCGGATATATTTTTGCATATGAAAAAATCTATAAGATCCGGTATTTTCTGGTGGTCAGTGGGCCAGTACGTTGGTTTACCCGTGCTCTTAACTTCTGAATGTGTTTCTTTAACCGCACTAAGAGCTGCCTTCCCTTAGTTGTAGTAAGTCTTGATCCCCAATGTATGTGCTTGGCATTAAAATCGCCGCCTAGGATAAATCTCTGGCCTAATAGTTCAAAGAGATGTAAATATCGCTCTTTAGTTATCATATGCCGTGGAGGACAGTATATAGCTGCAATAAACACATAACAATATTTGGTTTTAACAGATATTGCCACAGCTTGAATGTCTTGTTCTTCATATTTACACTGCACGTAGTGACTAATGTAGTCTTTGATTATAACCGCGCTACCTCCTCTGTCAGAGTTGTCAGGGTGGAGCGAATTATATACCATGTATCCTCTAAATTTTACAAAAGATTGCTTAGTGAAGTGCGTTTCGGAGACCAAACACACGTCTATATTTTCTGTGTCTAGGACCGCCTGCAACTCATTTTGATGTTTGAGGAGCCCGTTAGAGTTCCACGCCATTATGTTGAGAGTATTAATCATTTTGAATTATGTAAAACAGCTGTTTTAGTGCTGGATTCTAGTTTCTCTAATCTCTTGTCAAATGAGGTAATACACTTTAAGATCTGATTAATCTTGTCCTCTAGATTCAAGGGCTGTGATCTTTGTTTTGCAGCTTCCGCATAGGACCCAGTGTTGGTTACTTGCAAGGATTTTGCAGTTGACTGGACACTTGCTTTATGTGCCTGTTTCTCATGATTTGGAGAGGAAGATATTGCTGGGTAGTTGGTACCACAAGTTTCTTTTTAATATTTTTATTTTTCATAATTTGTATCTGTTTAGCTACTTCACACCCCCTATGGTTGGCAGGGTGAGGAAGACCACAGTGAACACATTTTGGCTTCTCTTGCGGAGATTTGGTACATTTGGCTGTAAGATGCTTGCCAGTGCATTTTACACACCTTGGCTCTTTTCTGCAATATTTATGAGTATGCCCATACGCTTGGCATCTCTTGCATTGGGGAATGAGTTTAGGATTTTTGAGTGGGTGTATTTCAATCTTACACCCTAAAATGTACTTTATGCCATAGATTTTGTTGACATCTTCATCATTATTAAATTATAAAACGAACATATTGAGTGGTTCTTTACTCTTCCAGCTCAATTTGTCGTCTACTTTTTTATATTTTCAGTCCTTGTGATGTTAGATCGTCTTTGGTACGATCAGGTTGGCAAGAGGAATGTAATTTCTTCACAACAACTCTAATTGGTCTAGCCTGCTTATTTTCGTACGAATGCCAATGGTAGTCTTTTTCTGTCAAAAGCCTGGCAATTACTCTATAAGAGTCTTCTGTTTTGGCGTTCACCTTCACACAATCGCCATTCATCAGTTTAGCCGTAAATGATTCAGCTGGTATTGTTTCAGTTAGAGAGTCGTAGAACGTTTGGTAGTTCTTAACTCCATCTATTATGATTGGCGGCGGTGGGGGCACCTTTTTGACGGAAGTCTCTTTCGCATGTTTTTGTTTTTCTTGTTGGGCACTTATTCCAGGTTGTTGTTTTGGAGAAAGGGAGGTGTTAAGCTTCCTCTTCTTCCTGCTCTTGGCCCTTATCCACTCAGTTTCTTTAGCGAGTTCATCCTCGTCTGTGCAATATTCAATGTCACTTTTAGTACGCTGGGCAAATATTGTTCTCTCGCTTTCCTGTTTTTCTAAGGGTTCTTTAGTTTCTTTTTTTCCTTCAAGCAATTTAATTCTCCTTGAAGGACTTGTACTTTGTCCTGCAAGCTATTAATATGATCATTTAGTTTACGTACCATTAGTTGCAGGTTTTCCCTATCCGTTTTCTCCTGGATGTAACAGTCATACAACCGCTTTTCCAGGTCAGTTTTTATTTTAAATGACTGACATACAACTTTTGAAACAATGCAAAAATATGACACTATGGAGCCGATGACTAAATGTATTTGGAGGACCATAGGAACTACTTTACCAAGCAAGAAAGTACCATCGTTCACTCACTGGATTTGTGGTTACAAGTGACCACACTTAGTGTTTTTAAATCTTCAAAAGCTTTTTTTTCAAAGGTTTTATTATTATTCACTTGTAAATTTATATCAAAAACTGGATGCAAAATAAACTGGGTGTTCACAAACACGTTGCGATACCAGGACTTTATGACAGTTTGGTAGTGCAACGCTAGTTAGTTTAGAGTTACGTAGATTTAATTGGAAGCTCATAGAAACGCGACCTAACGAAATGTTTCAGTGATCCCCGTATAAAGAGATCCGGGAAATTTTCCTGAAATTGGAAATTATATTAAGTTCGCTGCAACCGGATTAATTGTATGAAAATGATTTTTCATTGTTAAAATGTTTATTGCCTTAATTATTTTATATTTTACAAGCAATTATGTTTAATTAAAATAGACTTGTGTGTAGTATATTTAGTTTCAAGACAACTATATGTTTGCGATTACATATAACATTAATTCAGTTCTTAATATTTATGATTTCGCCTTACCTTCGAGATAATGAGTTTTCCCACTGCAAAGTGACGGCAGATATTACCGAAATAAACAATTGCAAGAACATCTAATCCGGCGTGGGAGCTGCGCCGTCCGCTGGCGCTACGCCCGCAGCACCCACGGCTGAGGCCAAAGAGGAGAAGAAGGAGGAAGAACCTGAGGAGTCCGACGACGACATGGGCTTCGGTCTCTTCGACTTAAAAGATTTATATCGAAGCTCGACATTCCATTGTAAGCTTTATGAAGCTTATTTAGTTGTAAGGATTAAATGACTTTATAATAAAGAAAAACAACATGATGTGGTATAATTATATAATTAACTTATCAAACCCAATTCTGGACACTATTATGACAAATTATATCAAATTACCAACAACCAATCGTATCATTAAAACTCAGATTTTAATTTCGTAGACTGAATTGACATTTGGTGGGATTCCACTCTATCGTTACATAAAAATATTGTCGTATACTGAGTGATCAAAAGTTGATCGAAAATGAAGCCATTTCACGGCAAAAAAAAACATATTTTTAATCATCATTACGTTCAGAAACTAGCGGTCCTTATTAAATTTCTACTCATTTATGTCAGACTTCATTCTATCGATCGCATTTATTTGATTGTTGATTAGTTATTTATAACAATAATAACTAGCTTCTGCCAGCGGCTTCGCCCACGTGAAAGTCTAATATTATCCCGAGGGAACATATTCCTCTGATTAAAAGTATCCTATGTGCTATACCTGACTATAATCTATTTCCGTGCTAAATTTCATCCAGATCAGTCCAGCCATTTGAGTGTGAACAAGAACCAAACATACTAACACACACACACTCACAAACTTTCGCCTTTATAATATTAATGTGAAGTGTGATAGTTTATGTACTTTGTGTGTTAATACTGTTGTATTAAAATATCTCACGTTTATATTCATAAAACATTTATTTACACCAATTAGTAAAATTAATTGAAGAGTCATCTCACATCTATTCGTTGAATCACTTATGATTGAGCTTTACCTTCAACACTATGCTCCGCGCGTGAACATGAAAAATAAGGTCAATGGCAGCAGTCAATTTGGTCTACGAAATTAAAAATCTGAGTTGAGCGTTGGTAATTTCGTTACAGAAGCATTGCCCTTTGGGTGTACCTAAGAATATAACACAAGGCAGGAAGACCATCTGTCGTCACGACGCAATAGGAGCACTCGCTAAGTAACATTTTTGTCACTCGATTTAACTTAACTGAACCATTTAAGCACCGAGCAAAGATGCCAAGTTATAGGTGTGTTCTTAATTTTTATTAACATGAATTTACAATATCAGTTTATGTACAGCAGTGGCGTAACCATCTGAGGCCCGTGACGAATTCATCGGATGGGGCCCTCCTTTAATATAAAAAAAGTTTGACGAAGTTTCATTGTCCGTTTTTCTAAATATTGTAATAAATGTTACGCCTCCTCCTGTGAATATGAGCTCTTGGGCTGTGGGCCCCCTTGGACCGTGGGCATGTGGCATTTTACCCGCTTGAACACCCTATTGCAACACCACTGATTTACAGTGTCAACCATAATGTAAGACGCCATAAAGAAAATCTGGCGTTACAATTGAGAGAAAAATTGAAAAATCTGTAAAACATCTAGGTTACTTGCTGGTATAATAGCCATATGAACAAAAATATTGTCATTCAAAACTATGATAAAAGTATTATAGTAGTATAAATAAAGCTAATATCATTAACACTTACCTTCGTATAAAGTCTGACAAAATGGCCTCCAAGAAAGCTAACGTGTGATAAATATTCTATAAATTATGTTTGATACGCTGGACTGGAACATTACTATTCGCGCCGGCTTTAAGCTAACGACCACAGGGGGGTGACCATAAGCTCTTAGAGTAAGGTTATTTTGAGTGTGTGTAAGTCACAGATTTATATGACGTGTATACATCTGTAACTTACTCTATCTCAAAGTAACCTTACTCTAAGAGCTTATGGTCACCCCCCTGATCTTCTGTCCTATCCCTAACGTATTCCATTTCTATAAAATCTTCTTTCGTACGAAAAAAAATTCGTGAATACCAGTCGATCGTTAAATCAGTCGGTCGCTGAGAAAAAAATGTTTTTATACTGCTACGGATTTGGGAATAGCGAATATTCCGCACGTCCAAACATTCCATCGCTCGTCCCAATGAAACTTCGACCTTCTCCCGGGAACCGGATCCAACTATATGGTCATATACGTCCCAAATTTTATTATTATTAAAGCTGACTTGCTGTGTTAATAAGAAAACTAGCCAAATTAGGTCAGCTTGCATCACAAAAAATCTCTTACCTCTGGTGTCCCAAGGTACAGGAAAAAAACTTATATCAGCCAATTCAGGTATGTGAGCCAAGCTTGTGCTTCGATTTCCAGCTTCTACCACTTTTATAGAACACCCAAATAAAATAAAATACTAATGTTAGTACATGCACCGGTCTCACACTTTCCTATTCCAGATTTCAGCTTTGGAATTGTTTCTATATCCTAAACGCTGAAGTGGGGATAAAGATTACGATACTGAAATCGTAGATTCCAATTCCAATATGGAATCGCCGTTGAACCCATACCAGATCCGACCCAATCTACCTTAACGTGGTAAATGGAAAAACTAGAAGACGCATTGAACATATTTAATTTGCCCAAAAGCTTCTCTCTATAATTATGAGAAAAATATTTTTCGTCGGACCAATATTGATATGCCCTTAGAGCTCTCTTTGCATACATTGCCACTCGATAGAATTTAATGAACGTATCTGCAGTAACTAGAAAGGCGCCGGGCGTCGACTGAGCAGGTTATTAAATCAAGTAGTACAAGGTGCTTCGAGCACTGTGGCCCAGATTTATGAGCGTTGTTATTTAACAAGTAAAGTTGAGACTCAGCGGTATGACACTCAACTGGGGCAAACTTCGCCCTGACTTCGCTAATAGCATTTTAGTGTGAACATATTTACGCGTCTAATTAACGTTATTTACCAAACAATCCTGCGAACTCGCTCGGTAAACAATTAATGAAGATCCAATTGAAAATTCACCCCTATTCCCGACATATTTGTCTGCGAAGTATCCGCGGTATGGAGATGCGAAAGGAATCTATGATGGAATAACCTCACCGCAGGGAATGACTAATGAAATTCCCCACAAATGGTGCCATTCTCTTAATGCATTCACTTGAGCTATGAACACACTACTGCGAAAGCGGACGCCTCAAGAAAAAACAAATTGTGTAGCATTCCGCGCTCGCCTCCCTTGTGACGTCGTAAAACTGTTGTGGTCTCATTGAAGTAGTATCTTTCCCGTCTGACGTTTCTTGTCGTGACATAAGTAGATTCGGCCGTTATTTGCCCGCTGTTTAAATTTTATCCTGACACGAAAAAATGTACAATCAGTAAAGTTCACGAGCGAAGATTTACGATAAAAGGTCTTGTGTTGACTCTTCAGTCGGCTTTTGAATAAAGAAAATCAATCTGCTTTTCTCAAATATATAATATTGCCACGTTTTTCTACGGAGAGTTTATTTTATGTTGATTACTTGTTACATTTCAGATAAAGTCACGAAACAGGAATGTTGGTTAGACTGAAGAATTCGGCTTAAAAAATCCGCCGTCATTGTGGATGCAGGCTGTTCAAAATGGTGAGATGTTTCGTGGATCGTTGATTATTAAGATGTGAATTAATTAGAAAGGGGACTTATATTAAAGTGGTGGTTTCTCTGAAGGCACACAAAGAACGGTTTTAATGTACCGAGGGTACAAGATGCGGATAATTAGGCGTGTGCAAAATAATTAATAAAACTCTTGTACTTGTGCCCCGATGGGTTCGAGGCTTAGTATTGTTCACGCTCTGGACATCATTCCAGTAGTGATGTAATGATGTTACTGTGGTTAATATAACCCAGATCGAGACACGCGTGGATTCTGTACCGCTAAATGCATTATTAATCGACGGTTCATTGGACAACGATCCAAATTATACCAAGAAACTATGCTTTGTAGTTTCTGAGACATTTCATATTGAGTAGTAGCTATTCAATGTATAATGCCAGACAAGCCCAGCCACTAGCTTCTTTTATTTAAGAACCTGGTTAGAAATCATTTCCTTTCTCTCTAACGTTTTTCTATTTCGATCTAATTTCTCCCATCATTATTCAACCCTTTTTCATATTTTACCATCTATTAATTTGTGTAACAAGTAAAATTATGTATGTCAGTATATATATCAGCTTATGTGTAGTATGTAATTTAGTGATATAAGATTGTATATATATTTTAATGTAGCAGTACAACACAGACTATCCCCTGTTTTATTCTAAGTTTTATAAGTCCATCCAAAGATTGTCTGGTAGATATTGCTGTCAGCGATAAGACCGCCTTTGTACTCGTAGAAATAAGTTTTCTTGTAAAAGAGATGTGTAACTTTTTTTGGTGTACAATAAAGTATATTGTATTCTTATGCCCTAGATGAAATATATAAATGGTCTACCATCACCTCCAAAAACAAAAAAATCTTATTAAAAATAGAAAACTATGTACTAAATAATTGGGTATTGCCAAAAGTTATTAGACGCTTTCATTGGTGAAGATAGTCTTTCATGGGATCAAATCTTTTACCTTGCCGAATTCACTAACGCAGTCAGGCTGCAGACCATCATGATTCCAATCCCTAGAGGGAAAGCAAAAAATATAATTGCGTTACATTGTGCCGATGGCTGTGTTTGATCCTATGTGACGAAGCGATTCAATGTTATTTGTTATGCAAAAAAATTTTTTTTTTATTAGTTTTTAAAGAATGTTAATGGCCAGAACCCTTCCCCAACCCGGTTGGTCACCGTGGGGTCGTAGACCGACACCCCCCAGCTATGCAAAAGAAGATGAAAAATGAAAACACATTCGAAATAAATAACAATAAACTAAACGCAACTGAGAAAAAATAAGAAAGTATGAAGAAGGCCTTGTGTATATCTACCTTGAAGAAGAAGAATCTCTTCGGGAACTAGAACATGCACTTAATTCAATCAATTGGGATATCATTGGCCTGAGTGAAGTGAGAAGAATGGGAGAAAAAATTGAGGAACGTGAAAATTATATCTTTTACCACATCGGTGTGACACCAGGCTTACATGGAGTTGGTTTCATAATTAAAAAGTGCTACAAAACACATATTGAAGAGTTCATTGGAGTATCTGAACGAATTGCCCTACTAAACATTAAGTTACCTGGTTATGAAACAATGTCTATAATTCAAATTTATGCACCTACAGAAATTGCACCACAGCATATAAAAGACTCATTCTACACACAATTAGAGGAAACTATCGAAAAAGCACATAAAACTATAATTCTCATGGGTGATTTCAACAGTCAAGTGGGTGAAAGACTACCAAATGAAGACATAATACTGGGACAATTCTGTAAAGGAAAAAGAAATGACAACGGGCACACGTTGGTCAATTTAGCACTTGCACATAACCTAAAAATTATGAATAGCATCTACAGGAAAAACATAAATAAGAAATGGACCTGGATATCCCCGGATGGAAAAGTGAAAAATGAGATTGATTTTATACTCTCTAACAAATCTCAATTCTTCAAAAATATTGATATTTTGAACCAATTCAACTTTAACACAAATCACCGAATGGTAAGAGCAGAAATCTATGTCCACAAACCAAACAACAGGAGAAAACAGACAAACCATTCTCAACCAAGCCACATCATACAACCCATTCCGGCAAATCTATTAGAAGCACTAAACCATAATCTAACAGAAATTATCAAAACCAAAAGTATAACTCAAGAAAAGTATAACCATATAGAATGCCCTTCAAAGTATATCTAGGGAACTGTGTTCCATAAAGCAACAAAAAGACAAGATTGGAGAAGAGGCCAGATTATTGATAGAATTAAGGAAAACCCTCTTGAAAGATAGAAAACATAATAAAAGGCAACTAGCGGTAATAAGTAAGGAAATTAATAAAAAAAACAGAACACACAGAAAAGAAGAGAGGAAGAAGAGGCTGGAATTCCATATAGAAAAAACAGGAGGTATCAAAAAAGCTCTGAAAGAGCTAAGAGAAAGCTCTACCTGGATACCTAATATCAAAAAATCTACGGAAAAAAAGGAAACAAGAAGACCTCAAATTACAGAAATAGACACAAAGTTCTACAGTAACCTATATGATGATACCTATTATAGAGATACACAGCCCTTTTTTAAGGAAAATGAAGACCCTACGCCTCCAATATTAGAGTCTGAAGTAAGACATGCAATTCTTTCCCAAAAGAACTACAAAGCTCCAGGAGATGACAAAATAACAAATGAAATTCTCAAGGGATGTCTAGAAACCATACTTAGAGCCACTACGATTCTATTCAATGAAATACTTTGCGAAGAAATTATACCAAAACAATGAACAACATCCACTATTATATTACTACATAAGAAAGGCGACATAGCTGAAATCTACAATTACAGACCAATTAGTTTTGCATCAAACTTGTACAAGGTATTCGCCAAAAATATATTGAATCGAATTAGCAAAGAATTGGATGAAAATCAGCCGAAAGAACAAGCTGGATTCCGTAAGGATTTCTCAACAATGGACCATATCCATACAATAAAACAAGTCATAGAAAAAAGCAATGAATATGGAAGGAAGTATTACCTGGCCTTTGTTGATTATAACAAAACATTCGACTCTCTTAGACATATACACTCAGCTCTAGAAGCTCAAGGCATACATAATAAATACATCCGAATAACTCAAAATATATATGAAGATTCAACAGCAAAGATACAAACCGAGAGAATAGGAGAAACATTTCGAATTAAGAAAGGAGTGAGGCAAGGAGATCCTCTATCTCCTAAGCTATTCTCGGCGGTTTTGGAACATATATTCAGGAAAATGGATTGGAGTTTCTTGGGATCAGTATAAATGGAGAAAAATTAAATCATCTGAGATTCGCAGACGACTTAGTTTTGATAGGTGAGACACCAGGTGAACTACAAGAAATGTTACTCTAACTAGAAAGAGAAAGCAAAATCGTAGGCTTGACTATGAACACAGATAAAACAAAACTGATGTCCAATCACACAAAAGCACCTATCTCACTAAACAATAGTAGTATAGAATATGTTGATCAGTACACATACTTGGGTCAAATTATATCACCAGAGGATCAAATGCAAAAAGAAATAAATATAAGAATAAGCAATTCATGGAAAAGATATTGGTCGCTCAAAGAGATCATGAAAAACCCACACATGAAAATGAAAGAGAAGACAAAAATATTTAACACATGCATTTTACCATGTAGGACATACGGATCACAAACTTGGAGTCTCACTGATAAGTGCAGAAGAGCTCTCAAGATCTGTCAGAATAAAATGGAGAGGAGTATTTTGAATATCAGATTACAAGACAAGGTTAATCTTACTGTTATAAGACAAAAAACTAAAGTTACTGATGTCACATACACAATAAACAAACTTAAATGGAAATGGAATTCATGCATTTTATTACTATATCCGACATTAAATAAACATTATGTAAAATCTGTAATACCTACTTAATATAAAATATGATAATAATATATTTATGATTTTATAATGTAATTTATGTATCAGAAATAAAGACTATTTGAATTTGAATTCAATTGAAATGGCCAGAAGATGGTGGGATTTGATAGAACTGCTAAAAGGAGAATCTTGTGCTGATAAGAGTTGTAACGGTACGTCCAACTTCCCTTTTCTGTTAACGGAGGAAACCCTACAATAGGTGCTTGGAATTATATGGAATTATATATTAGGGAAAAGACTAGGGAGTGTGGGCTTTTAACCTCACTAAAATCTCCCTAGTGATCACCACTAGCACATACAAGGGCCCTGTGACCTATCAAAAGACCAACCCAGAACCGCCTCTATGCAACGCCTTTTAGGGCACATTCATGGGGAGGCTGAAAAAGCGACTCCTGAGTCTCGCTGTGCACGGCGATTTTACAGTGATCACTTGCTGTGATCACAGTAAAATTGTCATTCCTGGAGTCACTTGGTGGGCGGACAGAGTCCCCAATCGGAGCGCCCAAGACTCCGGCATCCCATCTACTTATGATGCAAGCAGGATATCGGTATTGAAGCGGTTGGCTCCCCGACGCCTGCTCGTGGTACCGCTCGGCGGCCTCCTTCTGGTCCATCACAATCTCAGAAAAGGGGAGACCATACCTGCGCAGAGGCGGCAAATTTCTTCCCGGTGTCCTCCCAGATTGCGCCGCAGTTTGTGCAAAGCACCCACTGCATTTTTAACGCGGGGGCTCCAGGCTCTCGAAATGCTCTTCAGAGCAAGATTTTTTGTAGGCGGGTTTTAGTATACAATACTTTTTTAATAATAAAATTTGATTAATCTTATTGTCCACCTCCGCCTCCGCTAGGCTTACCTCCGTTACATATCTGGAACTAAAGCTCATCTCGAAAACAATGATTAAATAAGTGGATGGTAAGAGCGCCGATTATATCTTAACCGATCCTGTCCTTATTAATGTTACAAAAGAACACCACGCTCTGCCACACCGCAATCAGCCGGGTTTGTTTGTGATTATTGGTCAATCAAAAACATAATCGACTTTTGTTGTGTTTCGGTAATTGTTTCATACATTTTTTAATGTTCGTATGCACTTGTACCTCCTTGTCCTCTATCTCGTTCCCTCATGCACTTTGTATATCGCTATCTCAGTCGCGCAATGCTACAGAAGATGCGAGTGTGTTTTTTATACTATGGACGTGCGTGAAGTGACAGTTTAGTTCAACGTTCTTCAAGCAAAAGCCACAGCCGCGTGCGCAAGTAAAATGCCGTGATAATCGAGTACCGCAAACCAGCTCTAGGAGACGAGATCAGCAACGCCAAGTAAGTGCATGTGATCCTATCCTTCCAGGCAACTGTCGCCCATTTTTATATTTTTCTTCGAGCAGTTGTCTATCCTAACATATTGTACAAGTAACCATACCTATAGTCCACTCTCCAAAAAAAAAAATATTTTAAAGAGTAATTTCTATAAATTCTCCATCATCTTGGTCCTTCGTCAGCATTATTGGTCACTTCGGCCGGATAAGAATCTTTATTTACTCTTATACGATTTATTTTGTCTACCGTCAAAAAGATTATTTTTAACCACTTACGTATAACTTATCGCAACAAAATTGAAGTAATTATCCCTATTTTAGTCATATTCTTATGCACCCCGCATCGATAATTATTTCATTGTATTGCAAACCGCATATTGTAATAGTCTTATTCTGAAAAATATTCATAGTTTTACTATTTTGGTTGAAGGTAGGCGATTGCAAGCGGATCGGTTAGTCTCCGCGTAGGCAGGTCGGTAACGCTCGATCGGCTCCGTACATACGGAAATATACCGTATATTCATATTTATTCCATATAAATTAAGGTTATTGTTTTTTATACATTTCTCAACGTTTTATATTATTGTGACTTGAAGATAAGTAATATGAAATTTCCTACATATCTAATTATAAATAATGGGAAAAGGTAAAAAAATTGATACTTAAGACGAATTTGAAATGTCTAGTGAGGATCATGTTCAGTTGACTATGTCACAGGCTAAACGCGATGCATTATTTGCTAGGTTGCAGTCAATATACCATTTCACTAAATCAGCTGTAGCCAATGAATCACAACGTGAAATATTTCTATCTAATGTGTGTAATATTGATATTTTACGTAGTGAGTTTGAACAGGCGTTAGACAAATACAATACAATTACAAATAAACCCTGCGATAAAAATCGATTATCTGGCTTGGATTTCGTTTGAGGAGATGTATTGTTATATAAAACGGGTTTTGTCTCAAATTGATGTAACTGGCACTAGCAGTACAAATAAGTGCCATATACAAGACGTCTTCTATTTCGAAATCGAAGCCTAAGTTACCTCCTATTGAGTTAATGTCGTTTAATGGCAATATCCGAAATTGGCACCTATTTTATCAACAGTTTAAAAGCGCTGTTCACGATAATTGTACGTTACGGGACAGTGAGCGTGTTTACTATTTAGTTGGTAAGTTAACCGATAGCGCGAAGTCTGTGTGCGCCGGTTTACCGCCCACCGCCGAGAATTAGAATATCATATGGAATGCACTTATTGATAAATATAATGAATCTCGAGTGTTAGCAAGTAGTTATTTGAATCAACTGTTGGAATTTAAGCCGTTGACTAATAATAGTGCCGCAGATTTTAAAAGTTTTATAAATAATTTTAATTCTTCTGTTGAAGCGTTTAAATAGTTAAAACTTTTAGATATATCAGATTTTATATTCTTACACATTGCGTTACGAAAACTATATTTGGACACAGTTAAACTATTTGAGACGATGTACCGTAAAGAAAAAATCCATCATATTCTAGTCTTATTGAATTTGTAAAGGAAGAAAGTAAGGTTATGTCTCGTTCTATGGGTTAAAGGCCAGATACATCTATAAACTCCCGTAGTAATAAAATTCCAATTCCAAAACCTACGAAATCTTTTATGAACACGGATATAAACAATACACAAAAGGTTAATAAAGGCGTTGCTTGTTCTTTGTGTAAAATTAAATCACATGAACATTTATATCAATGTCCAGTTTTTATGTCTAAAACACCTTACGATAGGTTTGTTTACGTAAAAAATTATTAATTTTGTAATAACTGTTTAAGTTGTAAACATAGAACTTTTAAATGCTCTTCGCAAAAACTTGCTCTCATTGTGCTGCTAAGCATCATTCATTATTACATTTCGGGGAATTAAATAATTCTAATAACGTTCATAATTCTGTTCCGAATAGGAATGAGTCCACTACATCGGAGAATGGTAGTGTGTCTCAGTTGGAAAGTACATCCGCTTTACCTGCAAATAGCGACCCTATGTCCCATACAAATAAGGTTGACAATCAATCTAACGTCACATCTGCCACTTCATATTAAATACTGTATCTTAAAAATATAACGTAATAATCTTATCTGTAAATATTTTTAAAACATTAATTTATCATGGACGGTGATTCCCAAACTAGGTAATTAGAACCTGTATCTTGGGGACCTGAGTTTCGATTACATTAAAGTATTAATTAGTTGTGGGGAAATGTATTCTGAAGGATTTAAGGTCTATCTACACATATCAGGGCCATGCCCGGGTCGTGGACGGACTGTGCCCCGTCAGGGGCTCAAAAAAATTATCGGTGCGTACATTTTATATGAACTCGTTCACACACGTCCGTGCACGGGCCAGTGACTGAGCTCTAATTCTGGGCCCGGCCCTGTCACGTCTCGGGCACGGCTCTGATATGTGTGGATCGACATTTAAGCAGGTTCTTGTAAACAATGAAATTGCTGGTCTGATAAAATGAAATAATCAAATAAAACTAAGATATTACTTAGTTCAGTGTCCACGATAGCACAAGATAATGTAATAGGGAGACTGTTTATAGTTACTTATAAAACAAAATGGTATTGAACATCCATACTAAATTCTTAACTATTTTTGCAGCATATAGATTTAAATGTTTTTCATAAAAATCTAAGCTGAAGAGAATATTTTAATAGCTACTATGATCTCTTCCAGCAATCGATAACAGAGGACGGGACAAACCAGGGAATGCGTAATGAAATACCCCGGGTAGATAGGAATGTCAAATGAGAGCAAACCGAAGGGCCCACTCCGTACTATTAATGTTTATTTAACTAAATATACTTCAAGCGACGCTGCTGTGTTCGTAATTAGGATTTGTTACTTATCCTAGACTTTGATGCTAATTTATGAGTTCAAGTTTAAATAATTAGCATTAGGTCTTATATAAATTAGCCAAGGTATAATTTTAAATTTATTTTGTAATATTTAACGAACACATTTTGAAAGATGGGTAGATATTTATCAAGTTGATGAAAAACTATCAAAATATGAAAATTATTTCTATGGGCCCTGAAATTATACTCAAAATCTCGTTACCGGAAATTATCATTAATTTCATGATTTGAATAACTTATACGTATAGTGTCACATGACATATTTTTAATGTTGTTGTTTTATGAAGTAAAAACAAAGATTAATGTGGTTCAAAGGATGACTTCATACAATACTTACACTCTACTCATACACGTGTTTAGTTCAACATTGAATAATTAACAATTACAAAGTCAAAGTTAAAACTAGTTATTTCAATAGGCCATTAAGGCACCGATTCCCTTGAGTAGCTGATTATAATTCTTTACTAGAAGTCTTATTTTTTTGGAAAAATATATGTTACATTAGACCATTTTCTTAATAATTTGATTTAAGAAAATTTTCAGTTTTATTCGTATAACATAGTGTAATTAATTTGTAAAGTTATGTGTAAAATGGGCAAAAACACTACAATCGCACCAAAACCGCCGGGCGTATTTTAATAAAATTGACACCATCTCAATGGCAATTTAATTATCTACATTTTAATCTGAGATATTTTGTTTTTTCAAAAAAAAAAACTTAATTTTGGGTCATGGGGGTGTGAAACGTGTGCGCGTTTTGTTCTCTCAAGGTCGTTGGCGTTAGTCGTTGACTTAAGCGGCACTTTTGAACGTCAACAACAATTAAAATTTACAAGTAATAATAATTGACTCTACTGTCTAATACCGTTGCAAATAAATAACAAGGTTAACACTACAAAATGTATTCACAAAGCATCAAAGTCGGGTGGTGGCCGTTAATACGGGCCGGCTTTATCCCAATACGTAGCTTTGCGAATAATAAATAAAACAGCGGGTAATACTGAGTAACGGACCGTAAATTATGTTTAATTTAAGAGCTATGGTTCAAGAGACGGAATTGAGGCGGAGGGAATTATGTGCAAATTGGAGCGAATACATATGACGAGAGATGCCAGGTTTTGGTAAGCGTTTTTCATTAAACAAGGCGGTATTGGTCACAAAGGTCTTATAACCAAAGAAATGAAAAAAAAAAACCGGTTTACTGCGAGTTGGACTCACGCAAAGGGGAACATATTTTGTTTTGACATGTGTTAGCGGTCTTTATATTTAATTGAGCACACCAAATGATTTTTCTATGTTGGCAATTTTTTTTTTATATTTATACGTTTAAACAAAGATGGACTGCTATTTGTCAGGTTGGTAAACGATAAGCCGATAAGCTTGCACTTCTCGTAGCCCGCCCATTCCAAGGTTACAAATAGTGTGGCTCACGCTATCAAAGTGAGTCTATCTTTGATCGAGGCGTGATACATAAGTTTTAGGGTAAGTGCTGCTCAATAAACTATTTTCTATAAACTGTGTTTTGTTTAACTGTGTACTTGATATGAGAACACACTGGGTGAGTAAATCTTTTTATTTACATCGCCATCCCCGCTGAAATACCCACACAAGATTTTAGTATTTTAAGTAAAAGACAACACACATTATTTTTAAACCATATACTTCTTATAATATGTTTGCCTATTGTCTATGTTAAATCAAATTCAAATCAAAAATATTTTATTTCAAGTAAACCATTTAAAGTTACTTTTGAATGTTGTCAAACAAAAAAATAATCTAGTTGCACATTCGCAAGCGTCAGTAGGTCTCTATGGAGAAGAATGCGCAAGCTACTCCACGGGCAATCTTTTCCATCAATTTTAATTACATTTATTTTGTTACATAATTCTAATTGGAAATTAATATAATTTATTACTTATTATAATGTGACAACGATGTAAAATGACGTGCACTTAAAAGCGTCTAGAGTAAAACCAACTAGTCAAAAATACCATAAGTAATTAAAACCAGGCAGCTAAGTCATGCCCAATCCCAACTGATGGCTCCCGTTCACGAACAAGACGCATGGTTTGCCACCACTCAGCTCAATCATCATGAAGGGAACCGAATTACCTAACACACGAGTGCATCCATCAGAGAGACATTAGAGAGAGCATGACACATTCAACTGCCAGGGCACACACAAGTTAACGAACGGCATATGGGTAGAGTATATGGTAGATTTATAGTTGGTACATAGTACTCATGCATATTCTGTGCAGTTATATAATACTAAAAGAAATTGAGTTTATACAGTAAAAATATATTCAGTCTTCAGTGTGTGTAGAAATAGTGCTCGGTGTTATGGTGACCTAACACACCATTCTCTTAATGATAGGATATGGTAAAAGTTAAAGTCTTGAATTATAAGGGAAACAACTAAATATAAAACACTTACATACACGAAATAGTAAATTATTGTAAACTGTATAACTAAATTAATGGTAAAAAGTATGATAAAAATGGTGATGGTTTTGGTTATGAGTACGTGGTGTCTCTGACGAGATCTGAGCGCAAACTGGACTACATTTTGGTAACCGAGGAAATGTGCTTACTTGCGTTCGATGCAAATATGCATTTTCGCTGAGTGTTCGTTTAAATCTCGAACATTGTGTTTAAGTAAAGAAGAATTTTCGGTACTTTTTCAATATTTCAGACTCTCACTCTCATCAAAATTTATGAAATAAAACCCTCCCTTTTATCTTGGAAACTGATGAATTTAAAATTTTGGAAAAAAAAAACTTGTTTACTTAAGTAGTACTATTAATTAAGTTTGAATTTATCTGTATCGTGCAACTTCCATTATGACAACTTATTAAAAATACAAAGATCAAATCACGTAGAGTTCAGAAACAGAATTGTAATGGAAACAATACGTAATCATGTTTCACGTGAAATACAGATTCATCACTTTAATTATTTCCCCACTATTGTGGTTAAAGCCTTTATACTGTTTACACTTCGCAGAAAGGCTAAAGTTTGCTTCTTAGTAAAGCAAATATTTAGTTTTAGTTAGAACAAAAGACGGTAGTTTATTACTGAGAATAGTATGACTGGAGGTAGGCTTTTTTAAAGTTAAATTGGCTTTTGCCAGCGGCTTCACCCGCGTGAAAAGGGAAAATTATACCGGGATAGCTTATGTGCTATTCCAGACAATAATCTATCTCTGTGCCAAATTTCACCCAGATCCGTTTACCCGTTCTAGCGGGATTGAGTAGACCGATATAAACATAAATCCACACACATATCCATCCATCCAACTTTCTCATTTATCCTATTAGTAAGACTATTTTATCTGCCTGATTGGTCTAGTTGTCGTAAGTGCTACTGTTGAACATGAGGTCTTGGGTTCGATTCCTGGGTCGGGCAAAGTGTTACTGGGTTTTCTATCTGGAATTTCTCAGTAGCACGCTATAGGCTCGCCCCCTATACCTACTTGAGATTTTAATATAACTGGTGAAATATGGGTAGGTGAAAAATCAAAGTACTAGCCAGTTTTACAAATAATAGTCCGGTAAATTTAGACATCCGAGGATACAAAAATTCACACCCAGCTGAAAATTGGTATGATTGTTCAAAATACTATCATAATTTAAATCTAAAAAGTCCTCATCAATCCGACAGCTGAAAAAAAAATCTCGCGTCAAACGTCACAAAAACGGATTTTCAAGATTTTCAGCAAAACGGTAAGTTTTATCATAAAATTAGCCCAGAGTAAAATTGTAGATCAGATCAACTGTTTCAAATTTTTTAATCATTATATCTCAAAAACCAGCCAAGTTCTGTACCATTATCCCAAAAAACGGCTAAAAAATCACATTTGTTGTATGGGAACCCCGCATAAATATTTATTTTATTCTGATATTAGTATTTGTTCCAAGCGACAATAGAAATACGTCTGCTGCGAAAATTTTGTTCATGAGATACAGCCTGGTGACAGACGGACAGACAGACAGACGGACCGCTGAGTCTTAGTAATAGGGCGGGATCCTATTACTAAGACTCCGCTGTCCGTTTTTACCCTTTTGGGTACGGAACCCTAAAAACGGTGGCTGTTAGGAAAAAAAGTATTTAGAAATTTTTTATAGATTTATTTACTAGAATATTATATTTATTAGAATTATCTGATCTACAATTTTTATCTGGGCTTGTAGATAAATGTTGCTATTAAATGACAATTATGTCCTGAAACAAATATTTTAGCTCACTTGTCTAACTCTTTTTTTTAACTTTTTTTTCTACCTATATTTATTAAAACTTTATGCATAAGTACAAAGGCGGACTTAATGCTGGATAAAGGTCTTTCCCATAGCTTTCCATTCTTCCTAATTTTTGTCATCTTCTGCGAATTTCCCGTAAACATCTAAAGGCGTAACGCCAGCGTTTCCTAGCCCTTCCACACAATACTCAGACATTTTTATTCAGCGTGAATTCAGCGTGCTATAATGCTATAATGCCGCTTTAAACTCGAATTCCCTTTAATTGAAATTTATTTTGGTGAAAACTCAACAATTCAAGTAAATTTATCCGTAAAATTGCGGTCGCACATCATTTCACAATCAATAAAAAAATATAATAATAAAATAAAAATCTCAAATTGCTGTATATATATAATATTTTATAAATGTATTGACATTTATAAAATATTTAATACTTAAATTTTGTTAAGTCATTACACTCTGCACCGTCATGAATGGCAAAAGTATAAATGGTGAATTAATAATATGAAGTAAAGGAAACATACACTCTCGTTATGGTATGAAAAAGTACTATAAAAGATCCTTAAAGATGTGTATTAACCATTACATCACTATTTTTTGACCCGTGCACTATTACATAACGTGTATAGGACTGATTTGTCATGTCTTACAGTGCTATTACAGAGAAATGAATGCGCCACTTTCGAATAAAATAAACCTTCTTTAGGATTTTATAGAACCAAATCAGTGTTTCTTAAAAAGTTCTATGGCTTTTATACAATTAGTTTTATTGCCTTTAGCCCAAAGAGCACCTGCCTCTCGGTCGCAAATTGCTGTGGCCTATTTGGAAAGTACTGAACCGATTGCTTAGCCAGGTAGGCCGCTGCAAATATAGTTTGGCTAAGTGACCAAAATTTATTAATATCAAAAAAAAATATCTATTTATCTATCATTAAACCAAAGATTTAGATGATTTCATTCTGAAAAGCCGCATTTTCGGAGACGAAGTTAAGTTATAACCCTAGTACAAACGTATAAATAACGCTCCTCTAAACCGTGTTTATTCGATTTCGCACCCGTTTGGCCAATAGAGACAAGAGAATGCAATTCTGTGTTCTTCAGAGACGCTCGATTGAGCATCCCTGCTTATGCTTGAAGAGTGAGGTGGAGAGGTGCTTGGCGAGTCACAGTCGATGCGGTTGAAAGCATAGAAGGATAAATAAAAGTGCTTGTGTTTGGAAGGGGATTTTATAACTGGTTTTGAGAAGGAAAACATTAGATGGTAGCGCGCGATGCAAAGAGCTTCCTTAAGAGTGTATTACACTATCATATATTATATCTATGAGTCAAATCTATATAGCATCATAGATATGTATATTTATATGATAGTGTAATATAGACATAGGATCATTGAAGCAGCAGCAAGATGGAGCAAAACAAGACAAATAGCTCTACTCTTTTTTTACTGTCGCACTATGATCGTTTTAACACTTCATGGTATAAGGCCCCATTATAGTTTGGCACGTTATGGTACGGGGGCTTTGTCATATTGAATCTTGCTATACTGAATTATCAAATTTATCTTCGTAATTTCCTGATACAAAATCGGTCCATATAATTATGTGTCTTTTCAGTTTTGCTACTACTATGTTCTAAATTCTGCAAATTAATCATTGTAAAGACATTGACGGAATATATTAAGTACCTACAACGAAATTTCGGCGCAACTTTACAATATGCTTAGTGGATGTGGAATTCTTTAAGTATTGTTGGGAACACTGATGTACACATTGCCGAAGAAATAGTAGAGCACACAACCGACTTGTCCTCCATTGCAACCAAAATATGTCAAAAATAGGATCAAAGAAATATGATGATGGTTGTAATACACAGATATGATTCTCAGATATATTTAGGCTATGAGATAGGATCCTATGTATGATTCTAGACATTTATATGATGGTGTAGGCGTAACGTGGACGTTGCGGGAGATGTAATGAAAAAAGATAGACGCTCTGGAGATGTGGTGCTGGAGAAGAATGCTCGGAGTTTCGTGGACCGAGTTCCGTACAAATGTCTCGATACTCCAAGAACTCCACATCAAGCAGCGTCTGTCCACAATAGTACAGTCCCGAATAATCACTTTCTTCGGACACGTTTCAAGGCGAGACTGACTGTCCATAGAGCGGTTAGTCGTCCAAAGAAAAGTGGAAAGCACTAGACCGCGTGGTAGGTCACCCATGCGTTGGACCGACCAGATCAAGTCTGCTGTGGGCGGTCCCGTGCACGAATGTACCCGGATGACTTCTAATCGGGCAAGGTGGCGAGACATTGTGAGACGCATTACATCTGCCCCATATACTACCGATACTTCACGACGACCACGACCGCTCTATCAAGAGCGTAACGACTAAGAAGAAGAGAGTAGGCACATTACTTATAAAGTTTTTCTTACGTTATTTCTTTATCTTTAATAAAACACGCAACAAAATATTCAATTTTCTCTTCTATGTTGTGTCACTGAAACGATCTGGCAACTAACTATCATTAATTCTGTAGGGAAATAATATACAAAAACAAGTTACAAAAAAATTGTTGTAACTTGTTTTTGTATATTAATTTGTAAATGGTTTTATAATTTGGACATGAAAACGTAGCAGACAGACGGACAGAACTACTTACGTATTTATAATATTAAGTACGGCTCGTTCACAAACTGGTTGAGTTTGAAACCATTATTCCACGCCTATCTATAACAAATAAAAATACAAAAGGTCCTGTTTTTGTTATTTTTTGTTATAGTTAGGCTTGCGAATCTCATTTCTGGGTAAAATAAACAATAAAGTCACACAACACACCCAGATCCGAAACAATTATCTGTAGGCCATACAAATATTTGTTCCGTGCGGGAATCGAACTCGCGACACGCAGCGCAGCATCCGATCGCTTAACCATTGCGCCAACCGTGTAAACGTTGTGGTGGATATGGGATCTACCTCCTAGCGGTCCATCCCGGGCAACGGCACCACATGCTTGCCTGTGGTAAGGCTGAACAATCCCACTTAAGCGGTGATAGGCTCCGCAAGGGCCTAGTGTCGCCTGGCTGGCGACCAACATGTGGGATGTTGGTCGCCAGAAAGGCTGGCGGAGTCCGGCGCTAAGCAGCAAGCTGTATTTTGTCGATGTGTGGGACTGCGAGTGCCTTTGGGGGAGAAGGAAGATGTCAGTTGCGCTGGTCAGAACCGGTCTTGGTCTCTGGGCAAAACTTGCCGGGTAACTCATTTTGGAGGGTAGCGGGATCCGAAGAACGGTGTCAGCCGTTGGCAGACCGCTGTCAGTAGGGGGCCCAAGTAGCACGCCAGCCACGTGCCAAAGCCTGCCCCGCCAACCCACGAAAAAGCTCCACCGTGCCAGCTAGCGACTAGATGGGAGGACCCGGTGGCCATATCCGGGTGGGTTCGGGCTTCCCCGCGGTCTCCAAATAAGTTCCTCATAGTTTGGGTTTGCTCCAGTGTTGCAATCGGTTCACTGAGCAGCGCTTTGACGGTTCAACTTCTTCTCCAGCAAACTCTAAAAAGCATGGCCAAAGCAAAGAAGAATTTGGTAAAACAACGGCTGCACTTCCTCCCACTAAAAGTGCACCTCACTAATTCAACCCCAACAATGTCGGTCCGGTTTACCACCACCGAGAAGCCGCACCTGTTTTTCCTAACGGTGATGAAGATAACAACCCCGTCGGACGTGGCGTACCTCAACTACCTGGGTTATTCTCTTGAACACAAGTTTAAAAACCAAGCTGGGGTCTGTGTGTACGTCCGCGATGACATTTGTTGTCGTCGTCTCCGTTGCTTTGAGAAATCGGGTCGGTGGACACTGTCGTGAAGACTCTCTACATCGGCGTCTACCGATCGCACGCCGGTGACCAGGAGACGACAGTGCTCTTTAATTGCCTCGTGGAGTCGGCTGACATGGCCCAGCAACAGCTAAGCTAGGCTTTCTGGGGGACTTTAACGCCCATTATTAGGAGTGGTTGTACCCGTACCGGAAAACTGACCATATCGGGTTAGAGGCGCTCAAGTTTTCTCTATCGCTAGATATAACCCAGCTGGTGAATGTGGCACCGCGGGTACCGGATGTTGACGGCCATACACCCAATTGCTTAGACCTTCTGCTGACAACTGATGCAGACAGTCATTCGGTATCGATCTCAGCCCCGCTGGGAACGTCTGACCACTGTCTGACGAAATCCGTGTCGACTTGCTCTCCGCCAAATGAGAGTCCTCGAGGCACGAGGCACGAGGCGAGTATGGCTATACGAGTCAGCAGACTGGGACGAGATGCGGCACTTTTTTACATCTTATCCTTGGCGGCATGTGTGCTTCTCCTCGGGTGACCCCTTAAGCAATGGCTCGAAAAGCATTGTTACACAGTTCATGGTATGTTTTTATCTGTGTTACATCTCTCCCGGCCCGAGTCACGAGGCACGTCGCACGTCACCAACTTAGGCCTTACCATAGTTATGTCACAACTAACAAGTAAAGGTAAATGATCCGACAAGTAAACATCTTCTATAAAAACGTACCCCAACTACAGTTTTCCGGGCTGATAATGATCCCACACAGTGGTCCAGCCATCGCCTGCAGCCATGAGCCTCGCTAACAAACGTGTAAGTATTAGTCTGTGTGTAGAACTCTGGGAATGCTGGCAGCGAAGGGGTGGACTCGGTGATGTATCTTGGGTCTTCTTAATGAGAATCCAGGTACAGTTAATAAAGTTTTAATGACTTTTCACAGTAGGTAATGTAATAAAAAATTAGCTCTCGCTATATCGACTGGTGCCGTCGACACGCTTCGTTGAAAAATGTTGAAAGAACGGTGAGGCGCGCCGCCGCGGCCGCTGCGCGCCGCGCCGCTCCGCACTAGGCGTGTGTAACTCTTTACGGAACCGACTCACTGATCCGGATCTTTGAAGTGATTCAAAAGATTGGTTCAGTAACAACGTTTCAAATGCATCATTTGGATCTGAAACATTACTTTGCTCAGTGCTCATTCCGCGCGACGTGTCACTCGCGAGTCGATTGAGAGAGAGATGCAGACTGAGACACTGAGTTACTTAACTATGGACTCGCGAGTCGCAAGTAAGCGGGCGACATAATCACAATCTTTACAAGTCAGAAAGAGATACCAAATGAGATGTGTATCGCTCATACTCGACTCACAGATTTTCGTTATCGTTATACATGCACGTAAAAATTACCACTAAGGCGCTTACGTATCAAATACTATACGGTCGCTTTTTGCATAATAATAATGTTTACACTAACAAGTTATTGTTTTACGTTGATGCGGCAGATCTTTTGAGCAGTTTGAGCCGATGATCCAAATGAGTCAAATGAAACATATCAGTGAGTCGGATCTTTTCAGTGATCGAGATGCAAATGATCCAATCCCAAAAAAGATTCATTTGGCCCACCTCTACTCCGCACACTGCCCGCCGCAACCCGCGCGTGCCTCTCGCGCCGTGCCGTATGCGTGTGTGTATAAAGACCTTGTGCACGCACACATGCAAGGCGTCAACACTGTGTACCTAACTTTTGCAAATCGACACAGATCGACCGGCACAAAAGTTTATCATTTCTTTATAAAATAATTCGTGAGGGTGAGAGTAAAAATCACCCAAAATAAACAGGGATTCAATATTTTCAGTAACTACTATTGCACTTATTTCACCCAATACCTCCGTCAGAATTGGTAGGTTATCGAGTGAGTCAGTCGGAATATACACAGAAAAAACAATAATGGAGCGGCCGTCAATATCTGCTCGTATAGCTGTCAGTCGAGTGCTGGCATACGGCACCACAGTAATACTACCAAACATACCTTTTCTCCAGACTATGGCAACTCCCCCATGAGGTATCCCCTTAAGCAAGCCCACAGAAGTAACTACAGCAGACTTACCTGTATATTCAACATTATTAGAAATAGTTCCCAACAATTGTATGTCATGGGGAAGCAACCACGTCTCCTGGAGTGCTACCAGATCAACCATATCTCAAATGTCCCTTATATTGTCAAAAGACCTCTTGACCGATTTGCAATTAAAGCTAATTAAATTATCAATGACCCCCATAAATCAGTAGCTGGATAACACGAATGCCCTTGGCAAGGTTGAAGTTTGTAAATATCTACTACATGTCAATATGTATATGTATATACTAGCTTCTGCCAGAGGCTTCGTTGGCGTGAAAAGTGTTTTTTTTTTATCCCAAGGGAACATTATATCGGGATGAAAAGTAGCCTAGGTGCTATTCTAGACTATAATCTATCTCTGTGCTAAATTTCATCCAGATCCGTTTAAGCGTTCTGGCTTCAATAAATCTGCTTTGACTTTTTCTTACTTTGTTGGGGTCGGCTTTTAATCTAACCGGGTTCAGCTTAGTAACAATATTTTACATGGAGCGACTGCCTAGTTACTGGGTTGTGGAGGTCACACAATCCAGTAACTGGGTAACACAATACCCCTTGACAAAACTGTTGTCAGATTTCCTGTGTACTACAGAAAGAAAAAATATTCTACACCTACTGCTCTAAAAAATAATGTTGCTTTAACGATGTGATGAAGTTCGTATAGGACTCAATCATATTGGCTTAAAAATATTTGAACGTTTTTGGAGCGTAGCCAAACATTAGGTGAACTTTTATAGAGCAGCTGGTTATGCGGTTATTGGCGAAATGTTAGGCCAGATTCTACATCATTGGAGCCTACAGTATATGATAGTTTTTTTTAAATTGGTGGTTGAAAGTAATGTACCCATGTTTACTATATTATGTGTCTGTTATTTCAGCTTTGATCCGCGTTCATACATACGAATAAAACGGGAGGAAATATTTCAATCTGAGGAACGTAATATTGTCTATGGAGTTCCACAAGGAAATATTCTTGGGCCACTACTTTTTACAATTTACATTAGACTTTCCAAAGGCAATCAAACATTCGATGTTACTGTTTGCGGATGACAGTACAATAACAATACCGTGTATTCAATGAGAATTTTATAAACAAGACATAAATGAAAAATTACATGAAACTATAGAAAGGTTAGACAATAATCATTTAAAAATGAATTTAAGTAATACCATGATAATGCATTTTATATTTATATATATTTATTATAATTTTATTTATTTATTAATTAACACATACATTTGTTTTAACAGGTAAGACCCAAGCTAACAAAAGTAGTCATACATTACTAATACTTTACTTAACTTTTATACTTTTAGCCAACACGCACTGACTATTTCCAATCTTGACATAAAATATATTAATATTGCAATTGATGCAGTTTATACAACCAAGTTTCTAGGACTGACAATAGATAGTAATTTAAATTGGAAGGCCCACATAGAGATCCTGACTAAAAGAATAAGCAGTAGTGCTTATGCCTTGTACATCCTGTCTCGAAAGGTTAATATAGACTCTTATTATTCTGATTATTTTAATTGCATTGATATTTTGAGATAACTGTTATTAATATTATTGATCTTCACTTTTTTATTGTTGGCTTTGATAATTATGAAATTCAATTAAAAATTAACTTGCAAAATATTTGCACGCCATAGCATGTGGCAAACATATCGGCATCTTTTAGTGTTTTTATTATCTTGCATGCATATTGTATGTGTTACCCATGTTTAAGCAAATAAATATATCTCATCTTATCTTATTTATGTAACAAATAATAAAGCGGAACATCTTTATGCGTCACAAATCGCCAATTTAGTACCCACGTATTATCAATAAAACCTATCGACATTCTAGCTTCTAGCAGCGGCTTAGCCCGCGTGAAAAGTGTGTTATCATCCCAAGGGGACATTACAACGGGACGAAAAGTAGCATATGTGCTATTCCAGACTATAATCTATCTCTGTGCCAAATATCACTCAGATCCGTTCAGCCGTTCTGGCGTGATTGAGGAACAAACATACATCTATTCAAACTTTCCCATTTATAATATGAGTAAGATTTTGACTAATTCATTATATAATTATTTGTTTTCTTGATGGGAAGTACCTATCCAGTCACCTTTTCCAGTGGAAAGCTGTATATATGACTGACATTAAAATGTGTCACAAAAACATTTTCAAGCCTTGCTTGATTAATTAAAGACTAAGAATAGTATACAATAAACCAAAAAATTAAATTTCTACAGCAAAGAAAAGGAAAAAAATGATAGGTATGCTTCCTCTTTACGAGTATATAATATTATATAAGTCATTTATAATAACGTAGAGGTTTACGTTTCATGTCTCCTCATAATGTTTTTACGAGACCACGCTGGAGCAAAGCGCGATTTATAATAAATAAGCACACAGAAAAATATATATAAGACATTAAATGAATATTTTTATCACCTACCAGGGAACGACGTGGAAAAATAACATGAAACTACGTTTTAATACGTTAAATTTTAAAACTTTTGCCGAGTTAATGCGTAATACTTTTGAGTGATGCAAATGCATTTGTTTAAATCTACCTTACTGTTTCATTTCTGTAGCAAATCACTAGCTTTACTTCTGTGAGAAGAGCGGTAACAAATGCCTCATTATAACAAAACAAAGCAAAATAATTAACGCTCACATCCTCTTATGAGTCAAAGAAAGTGTATCCTTCAGTAACGCGATATCTATCAAAGCGAAAACATCAATGCAATCAATACAATACCACACACAAATTATGAGGCGAAATCCAAGAGAAAACTCAATTTCCCGTTGCCATCAAATTCATCAGCGAAAAGAAAAGGCGAATAAAAAAGGTGAAACATTTAAATAGCGACTAAATTGACATTCTCGCGGAAACGTACATTGAAATGACTCTCTAAAATCATACAAAACAGTCAACTGTTTGCTCAAAGTAAAGGGCATCGACTCGATTCCAATTTCTTTGTAATCAAAGAACGTTTCGTTTTGGCCCAAATCATATGTAAATAAAACCCTCGACTGTTTACTTAGTATGGTGTGTAAATACCATTACTTGCTTCATATAAGGTGAGGAGCGATTCCGAATATAAAGTCATGTTATTTAATATTAAAAATATTTGGAATATTCACTGTGTTAATTAAGCATAAACCAAACATCGTGGAGGAAAATATTATGAAACTATACGTGTTTGGGTGAAATTATGTTTGTTTTACTGTCTGGGTTGTAGACGTCTCCAACCTTACATAACTATGCTGTATTACGCTTTATTTTTATATACTAGTTAAATCATTAAAAGCAATCTGATGAGAATAAGTTCAAACCCTAAAACCCGACTACTGAAAAATAACGCCCTAAAAAGTACGAAAAAAGAAAATATTCCCGTAAATTTACCGTGGTCGTATGCCACCTACCGTAACAAAACAATACATTCTGCAAATTAGCACACGACCACTGTAAATTTACGGGAATATTTTCTTGTTTCGTACTGTTTAGAGTCTTAGGAAACAAATAAACATAAATGCATACTTACATACCGATCAAAAAAAACACTTTGCGACGCTGCGCCATAATTGGGTAAAATTAATTTTCATGACTTGGACAGGAAACGTTGGTGGTGGTGGACGGATGGTTTGGTCTCCCAAACGGTACGCTTGACAAAAATATTGTTCTTGACTTCGGTCCCCCTAGAGGGTGCCATATTCAATTTAGGTATTATCATATATGAAACCCATTCCTTTAAACAGCTTTAAGAAGCTTTAAATAATATAATTCGTGAGCTAATTTTCCTATTTAAAAAGCTACGATATATTGCAGACCCACGACTAATTAGGCAAGTTTACTTTGCTCTATGTCAGTCAATTTTGACTTACTGCATTACCTCATGGGGTGAAGTTGGCAAAACTTTGTAACTACCCATCGAGAGAGCACAGAGAGCGATCCTCAAGGTGTATACTTTCCGCCCGTTCCTATTTCCCACTAACCTCCTCTATAAATCTTGTGAAGTACTAACAGTTCGACAATTATTTATAATGAGCATCGTATTAAAACAACACGCAGCCTTCCCCTATCGCAATGAATATACTAAAAAAAGACGGAGAGATGTAGTTTGCCTTCAAAAAAGTACGAAACATGCATTCACAGACAAATTGTACCTGTTCCTCGATCACTACTCTACAATAGACTAAACGTAACAGCAAACATTTATTCCCTAAATTATTGTAACTGTAAGAAAATTCTCAAAGGAACTCTACAATGTATGTCCTATGAAGACACAGAGAAGTTATTACTTATACTAAAATAGGTATTGTGCGTATTTTTATATTTTAGTATCTAAGATGTTAGAAAATAAGAATTTTATTACATTGTTTACACTCTTAAAAAAAATACCTAAGACTACCTTATATTTGATTTTCAGTGATTATTTAGAAAAAAATATGTACTCTTTTCGCCTGAAACACAGGATTACCTAGTTCAGAAACATAGCACGTGAGAACTTGACATAGATTTAAGCAAAAATTGTAATTATTGTTTTACCTAATGATTTTAAATAAACTTTATTATTATTATTATTTAATGTGACTTCGCATAACCAGCGGACAATCAAGTCGCTTCCAACAATACTCATTTGTCAAATTATAATAAGTAGTTTAGAAGTTATGAGGGAACAGATGAACATACATACATACCCACCCACAAACCGGTCGAAAACATAACCCTCCCCTTTGCTTCGCCGTATTTGAGTAAAAAAAAGGAAGGCTGTGTACTCACGACAATATATAAAAAAATTACCTAGTTACTGGCCATTTCTTTATTAAAGTACCTATTGTTAGCAATTTTGTAAGAATATTACTACCATACTGCAGATTAGGTAATCTCTGGTAACTAATCTGTAGTTTTTAGTAATAGTACCTACCATTGAGTTTTTTTGTCATGTTTATCTTGTAAGCAGCGAGAGCGAGATTTTGTAAGCAGCTGAGACAATAGGGTAATGCTTAACCCGCATGAAAAGTTGCCAATGTTTTCCGGAATTACCAACATACGTAATGTTTGGATTTATTTTCTTTGGATTCCAGTTTAAGATCACATTTTTTAGGTATTAGCGATGGTCCCATATGTTATTTACATTGAATCCCATGTTATAACAACATGTGTACTTTTCAGAAGAAAAGTGATAAACATTTAAAAAGCACTGTGTGTTTGGCCCACCGACTATTAAATGATTGTATGACAGATGAAACATGAATTAATTCATACTTTATTTGCACACAAAGACATAGGTCAGGTTAACATTTTACACTAAATTCGAAGCTTTTCCAAACACAGTCCTACAGAGTTTATTTTTTTAAATATTCTTGCAAGACATAGTTTATCCATTGGTTTTTCTTTAATCAATATATTTTGTTTACTTGCATTAAAAGTACTTTTTTCAAATTGTTTCATTCTAACACTCTACAGTCTTAATGGAAGACGCTAGTCTTCCATTAAGACGCTAGTCTTCCATTAAGACAGTTAAGGTATACATAATATTCGTTTTTTTTTACTTTTGTTGCCTTGTTGTTAGTAGTTCGGTGCGTTTCATCACTCACACACTATACCACCACATATCATATAAATAAATATCTCAAATAATAATTACCAAGATTGGTATTTCTAATAGTAAAATAAAAACTGTGTGGCAAGTAATTAATAGAGAAACTGGAAAGACACAAAAACGCGATCACAATGAGTTGTCTTTGAAAATAACTAATCAAACCATTTCTGATAAGCATGAAGTCGCTGAGACATTAGAAAATGTATTTACCAACATTGCGTTAGAGGTTACAAAGTCCCTTCCCTCCTCATCTAAATTAGCTGAAGCTCTTCTTAAAGAAAACTTTACTAAAGACATTCCAACCTTTAAATTTAAACCAATATGTCTTGATACAATTAAAAACGCGTTCAAAAGTCTGAATATAAAAAATACTGAAGTCTTATGGGGGATATCCGTTAGGATAATTATTTTGTAAGAATATTACTACCATACTGCAGATTAGGTAATCTCTGGTAACTAATCTGTAGTTTTTAGTAATAGTACCTACCATTGAGTTTTTTTGTCATGTTTATCTTGTAAGCAGCGAGAGCGAGATTTTGTAAGCAGCTGAGACAATAGGGTAATGCTTAACCCGCATGAAAAGTTGCCAATGTTTTCCGGAATTACCAACATACGTAATGTTTGGATTTATTTTCTTTGGATTCCAGTTTAAGATCACATTTTTTAGGTATTAGCGATGGTCCCATATGTTATTTACATTGAATCCCATGTTATAACAACATGTGTACTTTTCAGAAGAAAAGTGATAAACATTTAAAAAGCACTGTGTGTTTGGCCCACCGACTATTAAATGATTGTATGACAGATGAAACATGAATTAATTCATACTTTATTTGCACACAAAGACATAGGTCAGGTTAACATTTTACACTAAATTCGAAGCTTTTCCAAACACAGTCCTACAGAGTTTATTTTTTTAAATATTCTTGCAAGACATAGTTTATCCATTGGTTTTTCTTTAATCAATATATTTTGTTTACTTGCATTAAAAGTACTTTTTTCAAATTGTTTCATTCTAACACTCTACAGTCTTAATGGAAGACGCTAGTCTTCCATTAAGACGCTAGTCTTCCATTAAGACAGTTAAGGTATACATAATATTCGTTTTTTTTTACTTTTGTTGCCTTGTTGTTAGTAGTTCGGTGCGTTTCATCACTCACACACTATACCACCACATATCATATAAATAAATATCTCAAATAATAATTACCAAGATTGGTATTTCTAATAGTAAAATAAAAACTGTGTGGCAAGTAATTAATAGAGAAACTGGAAAGACACAAAAACGCGATCACAATGAGTTGTCTTTGAAAATAACTAATCAAACCATTTCTGATAAGCATGAAGTCGCTGAGACATTAGAAAATGTATTTACCAACATTGCGTTAGAGGTTACAAAGTCCCTTCCCTCCTCATCTAAATTAGCTGAAGCTCTTCTTAAAGAAAACTTTACTAAAGACATTCCAACCTTTAAATTTAAACCAATATGTCTTGATACAATTAAAAACGCGTTCAAAAGTCTGAATATAAAAAATACTGAAGTCTTATGGGGGATATCCGTTAGGATTCTTGTAGATATTATTGACCCAATTGCTCCTGTCCGAACAGGCATATTTAATAAAGGGGAATTTTTAACTGCACCTCTATTTAGAAATTTAAGCAAACAAAATTTCTCCACTAATAACCTACTGCATATCAAATAAATGACTGTACTACAAATTATTTACGTAAAACAAAAATACTGATTTGCACACAAATTATTCAATATTACAACGGAATTTCCAAAATTATTTTCTATAACTACATAACAAAAAAATTTAATTAGTCCAAGAGCGAGCGAAGCGAGCTCGGGAGTTTAGGTCACCCCGACACGGATAGGTTAGGTTTGAAGGTGATGACGGGAGCTGAAGTGAGCGAGCAAAGCGAGCGAACTCAGCCTCCGTCATCTCCTTCATGTTAGGTTACTTTAGTCCCTGCAGACAGAAAAAGGAGCCCCGCGCAGCGGGGCTCCGTCGACTTTGTTGCTTCAATAGTAATCGTAAAAACTATAACCATGGATATCTCCATAACCATGGGGTTCCGTGGGGTGGGGATGGTACAGTGGGGTTACCACTCAGTGTGCTAGTGTTTAGTGCATATTAAGTAAGCACTTGATTATTTTTTTGTGTACTTAATTATGTAAAGATGTCTGGTTAAATTGAGTTTCATTTAAGATAAACGATGCTCCTAAAAGTAAATTAGGTTATTGTTTTTCTTTAAAAATTTGAATATGTTTGTTGAACTAAGGAATTGTTAGATATACTATTTTGATAATAGTTATTCGTTCAGTAAAATAGTTCTGCAAATACCATTAAACTGTATATTTAATTTGTTTTTTTTAGTATGCTTAATTTGTGTGCAAGTCAGTATTTTTGGTTTAACTTTGAAATATTTTGTTCGAAAAAAGGGAATATACAGATATCGATTTAATTACATGCCCATTTAAAATGGCAGCTTGTACCGCGGTTTAGTACTCGCCAGTTTGGTTTTATGCCCCAGAGAAGAACTGAGGACGCCCTCTATAAGCTAGTCAAGCACGTACAGGACAAGTTGCGGCTGAAGAAGCTAATTGTTCTGGTGTCACTGGATATAGAGGGGGCCTTCGATAGTGCTTGGTGGCCAGCCATCAAGGTCAGACTGGCTGAGGAAAAGTGCCCGGTGAACATAAGAAGGCTGCTAGACAGCTACCTCGACAGTAGGAAAGTCAAGGTTCGTTACGCTGGGGAGGAATGCACGCGAGTGACTAGCAAGGGCTGTGTTCAAGGGTCAATAGGTGGTCCCATCCTCATTCTAGACCCACTATTGCAGGAATTGGAATAGCGCAAGATCTTCGTGCAGGCGTTCGCCGATGATATCGTCTTGGTTCTGGATGGGGACTCAGCGACCGAAGTTTCAACATCTGCCAATGCAGCCCTCGCCCGTGTTCAGAGTTGGGGCGTCAGAAACAAGCTGAGGTTTGCACTGCACAAAACCTGCGCGATGGTCGTAACCAACAAGCGCAAGTATGATACCCCAAGGCTGAGCATGGCCGGTGTCGACATCGGTATGGTTAAGAAGATGAAGTTGTTGGGTCTAACCATAGACGAGGAGCTCACCTTCAACGAGCACACCACGAACGTCTGCAGGCGGGCAGCTAACATTTATAAGCAGCTGTCACGCGCCGCTAAAGTGAGTTGGGGATTGGACGCACAGATCATACACACAATCTACACTGCTATGATTGAGCCCATAATAACGTACGCGGCCGCAGCCAGGGCTCCCGCTATGAAGAAGCTGGGAATACGGAAGAAGCTAGGCTCGGTCCAACGAGGATTCGTCCAGAAGATCTGTAAATCTTACCGTACTGTCTCCCTGAACTCGGCACTGGTACTGTCCGGAATTCTACCTCTAGATCTACGCATACAGGAGGCAGCCGCCCTGTATGAAGCGAGGAGAGGGTCATCCCGGTTTGTGCCAGGAGATAGGTATGAGGTTGGTAAGGTTGTCTGTAAGAGATTGCCCTGTGCGATAAGACCGCCCATTGTACACAGTGCTTGAAAATGTTTGTTCTGTATGTATTTTTTAAATGTGTACAATAAAGAATATAATAATAATAGGGAGATCAAAAGTGCGGTAAGGTTTGCAGAGGCTCCTCATCCAGCTACACGACCACCTCGGACCGTGTGAAATGTGGGAGCGTCACCAGTGTTCAGCACCTGAAGCTCTAAGTTCTCCAGGGTGCCGGACATTTCCTCGCCCTTGGAGTCTTCGACGATGCCACCCCACCAAGGACTCTTAGCGTTAGCGTCGCCGCCTGTAAGTAATCTACCGGTGGCCACTTCCGATTTGATCCGATTCAATTGGTCCAGGTATGGCCCTATGGGTTGGTCTGGCTCGAAGTAGTAAGAAACTACTGCGATCTCCCAGGCTTTGGTCCGGATCTCCACCACAACGATGTTGTTTGTGGTGTGTTTTGGGTAGGGAATGACATCCAGGTCATCGTCAAAGACGGCAATTGCCGCCTTTACCCTCCCACTTCCATCAACCTCGCACTGGTAGATTCGCGAACCTCGGAGCTCTTCATACCTCGCGCCCCTCCCACGTACGGCTCCTGGATAAGCGCCCATGTGATCTTCCTTTTACTGGCCTCTAAAAAAAGTTCGGTCGTTGCCAGGTCCTTACGTTGTAGGTTTGCTTGGGCCACACGGTATGGTCTTGCGTTTTGTTGGGCAGGAGTCTCCGTGTTGCCCTTAGCAATACGCTATAACAGATCGGGCTATTGCATCCCACCTTTTCCTAACTACGCACTCCGAGCTGAAAGCATTGTAGGTCGCTCTATTTCACACCTACGGGATTCGCCACGGGAGTTACCACCACACGTTGTGTATTTAAATAAAAAGGTTTTGATCACTGTAGTATTATTATTTTATTCCCGTAATTATCCCAAGTTGAACACAAACACGTGAACCGGCCAATGCGCAGTAACTGGCGATCGCCCATTCACACTTCTCTTTCATACCACAAAACGCTGACGCATAACATTCGTACTTACATTGTCCCTACATTACTCCCCCCAGATTTTACAAACATTTTTAGGTTTAAAAATCTTAACTCTAACATGTCCTTCTGAAATAATTGTACCATTTGGTCACATTATCATTTAATAAATCACAATATTATTTACTAAGTTGCACTATTCACTGCCTTATCATGAGTCATGGAATTCTATTACACTGTTCCATGAATAACTGTCGGGAATCGGGTTACGCATAACTTGCTTGCTGTGGCTGCGTGCGTTGTACTGCCTGCATGTTCCAAGTATTAAAATTTGTCGTCATCATTTTGTTTATCCAATTTTTGATGCGATTGCGACAGTAGATGACGGCCCCAAAAAATATTATAATTACCATGAAAACACCCATAAGTGTTATTGTCATGTTTTGTTTATACATTTGGGCTTCCACTGCGCCGTTTTGGGCAATTATCACTTCTTCCTTGCTGAATGTTTTTCCCATTTTGATGGTGATTATTTCAAAATGTGTACTTGTCACTACTGGGCTTGTGTTCTTATTAACTTTAATTTACTTGTACAACTACATGTAACCTATTGAACAGTGCATTTTGCATTACTTTCACTTATACTACATTGTTTGAGTACCCCTGTTTTTCAAGGGGCCGACTTGAAATTGTTTCTTTACAACCTAAAAACATAAAATATGTTAAAGGTAGTTGCCATAAGGATCTACTCTGCTATGAAAAATAATCGCCCCTTGGGGTCCACAGTATTCCTTATGACAACGCCATTAATAGATTACATACATACACAAAACAAAATACAAACAAAACAACACCCTAACAACAAAATCATTGAATAAATTTGTCGGTCTCACAGACGATCGTGCGAGTGTAGGAAGGTTGATATTGTAACAATCAAAGTACTTCCTTGTTGTAATGATGTTTCTCAAGGTGTACTAACTGGCATACTTGTTTTTAACAATTAAATCGTACTGGTAATTTAATGGTACGACCGCTTTAGTTTTTTTCTTGTCATTGCATTTTACATTTTGATCTTCACTAATGATGCTTTTATTACTAACCGTGGTTGTTATTGGGGACTTCTTATTATCGTTTGGCTCGCATGCACTAGTGTCTGTAACCTCGGACTGGTTGTTTATGATAAACGCTGGTTTTAACCTGTCAATGGATATATTAACAGTTCTATTTGGCAACTGTATCTTAAATACCTTCCCTTTTCTCTCAATGACACGGTAGGGTCCATCATACGGTGGTGTTAAAGGTCGGCGAACTGCATCGTTTCTAATGAATATATGATTGCACTTGTCTAGTTCGCTATGCACAAATAATTTTCTCGAGTCCCGTATGTGTTGACAAACTGGTTTTATATTTTTGATATTATTTTTTAAATTATCTATATACGCATAATCCCCTGTCACTCGATTATCAGTGGTGTCATAGAAATCGCCTGGTAATCTGATTGTTTGTCCGTAAATATATTCTGCGGGACTCACGCCATTATCGCTTCTGCCCACACTACGTAACCCTAATAAAACTAGGCAGTTCGTCGTACCAACTTGTGTTCTCCGTGAGGCGTGCTGTTAATGCCTGTTTCATACTCCTATGCCAACGCTCTACTATACCATTACTTTGTGGTCGATATGGACTACTTCGACTTCTTTTTACACCTAAAGTTCTCAAGAGTTCGTTAAATAAATTGTTTTCAAATTGACGACCCTGATCGCTAGTTAATCTCTCGGGAGCTCCAAAACGTGTTATCCAATTATCATAAAATACTTTTGCAACCGTTTCTGCAGTAATATCGCTGACAGGGATGGCTTCTGGCCATCGTGTAAATCTATCTATCATTGTTATTAAGTATCTGTACCCTTCTTTTGTTACTGGTAACGGTCCTACAATGTCTATATGAACGTGTGAAAAGCGCGTTGCTTCTGTGAAAGGTCTTTTTTTTTTTTTTTTTTTTATTGGGACAATCCCACCGCACTATTCCCAAACCACTGCAACTCCTGAAAGCCAGAATCAACGGTGGCGACCACCAGAAAAGCGCCGAGGCAATGAAGCTCGACGAAGTCCCGGAGAATGAATTTAACTGTCTTGGATCCCGCAACGAAATTAATCAGAAAAGAAAATGGAGGAGTAAGAAAAATACAAATTTCCACTTCCCTCCATATCAAGCAGGAGACAGAACAAACAAGACCAATAGGCACAAAGGGTCGTTTACAACTGGGATAAGCCCAGTTGCCTAGCACCACGGATAAAAATTAGCATTAATATTAATGGGTCCTAACATTGTGAGCTTTTATATTTGATTCCAATAATAGGTATGGCAAAAGCGCTTGAACGCACGGAAATTTGTTCTAGTTTCCACAAGGTCCGTATAGTAAACGGCTCCTGACACAGCCTGTACATTATTCAACATAGTATTGCGTTCATTCTGCCAAAGAATACACTCCCATAAGATATGATTTGCAGATTGTACATATTCACAGTCAGATGTAGAACACTGACATAATGGCGAGGCAACAAGCTTGAAGGAAAATAATTTACTTTTAAAGTTACCATGCCCTGTGAGAAATTGGGCAACACAGTGATCCACCTCCAGCCACGTCCTGGCCAGCCGCACGCGAACGGATGGAAAGAATTGGTGGAGGTGTCGGCCCTTGATGGAATTATCCCACCTACATTGCCATTCGGATAAAAGTTCCTCCCAGACGTCAATATGTGGTTTAAATAATCTAGAGATTTTGGCACGGTCACTCCGCGTTAAAAAGTCCGCGTCCATGGTCTCTTTTGCGGAATAGTACATTGCAGCACGTCGCTGCACTTCAAGGTCGACCGGAAGTACGCCAGCAAGTACCGGTAAGGCCTCAGTACTAACCGTCCTGTATGCTTTGCATAAGAATATCAAAGCCAAACGCTGACTTTGAAGTAATTTACGTCGTACCGCCCCTATTGTGGCCCTATCAGCCCAAACAGGCGCCTCATAGCAGATACAACCCAAGTAAGTAGCCCCATAAATAGTCTTTAAAGTCAAAAAAGACAGTCCCCACGTAGATTTAGATATTCTCGTTAAGGCATAGAAGTTCTTTTTTGCTTTTTCACCGACGATTTTAATATGATCTATAAATGCAAAATTCCTTTCTAACACAAGACCAAGATAGCACACGGACTGCTTCCTTTTTACCGGAACGTTATTAAATTTAATAGTAGGACACGATTTAAGATTACCTTTTAAAATGAGCTGATAAGTTTTATGCGGAGCAAAGGTCAGGCGGTTACGATCGCCCCACTGAGATATTAATCGTAGGCAAGTGTCAGCCAAGTTCTCGAGTCCAGCTCGAGTACTTGATTGAATGAGCAGAAGACCGTCGTCCGCGTAACCGGTTAATGAACAGCCGCTTGGAAGCGGAATCGCGAGGAAATCATCAAAGCCTAAATTCCATAAAGGTGGACCAATAACCGAACCCTGAGGACATCCCATGGTGAGAGACTTCGACATGGAATGATGGCCGAGTTTGAGTTTCGCGGAACCATTTAAAAAGTAAGAGTAAACTAAACTGTATATATTTCTATAGCAGCCTCGATTTTTCATTTTAAGTAATAGCATTGGCCACCATGCGTTATCAAAAGCCCCAGAAATATCTAGAAAAATCCCAATTACATATTTATGTTCAGATGTATTAACTATTTTCCTAACAGTAAGGGCCGCGTCTACGGTAGATTTTCCAATAGTGAAACCGAATTGATTATTATGAAATTTTGGTCCGTCCGGTAGCAACCGTGGAACGATAAGGCGCTCCAGGAGTTTTCCCAAAGATGGAAGTAATGTTATGGGCCGGTACGACTTCGGGTCGTCCGGGGATTTGTCGCCACTTTTCGGGATTATTCGTATAAATCCGCGTCGCCAAATACGAGGAAATACGCCCTCCGCAATACAATGGTTGTAAACGGTTAAAATCGCATCACCGGCTGTTTTACACGCTTCTATAATCATCCGATTAGATATTTTATCTTCACCTGATGACTTGTTGAGTGGTAACCTCTTGACAACGTTAATAAATTCGTCAGTGGATGGAAGGTCTGACGCTGGTGATTTAGGTGGTACAGCTGCCCACGCTCTGATCTGTTGATGGTATTCGTTGTCATTAGCTAGTACGTCATCAGGTATAAGAGTATTCAGCAAAACTTCAGTTGTTTCCTCAATACCAGTAGTGTGTTTATTATTTACTTTAATATTCTGAACAAACGCGAGGTCGACTGATCGATTGGCTTTAAACTCATGATATAAAGGAGACCACGGACCTTCTTTATCTAATTTTTCTACTACTTTACGCAATAAATTACCCTTTGATTTTTCCACCGATGCTCTGTAGCGGGACCTGGCAACTCTAAACGTATATGTCTCTGTGAATGGTTGTAGTTCTGATACGGTGTGTCTCCCTATTTTTGCCTTTTGACATTGAATACAGGTTTTTGCCCATTGCCCTACATCACTATTTAACCCGGGCCAGAAATAACGTAGTGCTATTAATTTGCGAGTTGCTCTAACACCCGGATGGCTATTCTCATGTACTGATTTGAAAATTTCCTTTATATAACTTTCTGGTATATATGGTCTGCATACACTAGTTGAGTTCTCACAGTATATAGCCTGTTCGCTGTTTGGAATGAATATTTTTTTTAGAATAATATTGTCATTCCTTACACTTAACAATTGCGTCAGCTCTGTATCGCATTCCTGTGCTATCGCTAGTTCCGAGTATTCAATTGACTTGGGGCATTGTATCGTTTCAATTCTAGACATTGTGTCAGCGATTTTGTTGGCGTCGCCTTTTACGTACCTTATATCCGTTGTGAATTCACTTATGAATAATAACTGCCTTGTACGTCTTGCCGTTTCGGAATTACTCTCTACTTTATGCATAGCGTATGTTAATGGTTTGTGGTCAGTATAAATGATCAATTCCCTGCCTTCGAAAAGATATCGGAAATGTTTTATGGACATGAAAATTGCCGTTAATTCTCTATCATAGGTGGAATACTTCTTTTGCGCGGGAGTAAATTTTAATGAAAAATATCCCAATGGCAACCACGAATTTTTCACCCATTGTTGTAACACACCGCCTGCACATGTGTCTGATGCATCCGTCATTAACGCTAGGGGCACATCCGGTACCGGATGTGATAACATAACTGCGTTCTTTAAATTACTTTTGCATTGCTCGACTGCCTGGTTTGTTTCGTCTGTCCATATGATTTTTGTTTTGTCATTCTTTTTTGCACCCTTTAATAATTCATTTAATTTTACTTGGCACGTTGTTGCATTTGGAATATTTGCCCTGTAAAAATTGATCATTCCTAGAAACTTCCTAAGCTGTTCTATTGATGTCGGTCTAGGGTATTCTGCTATGGCTTTTATTTTATGTTCTAACGGTTGAATTCCTTCCGTTGATACCTTATAACCTAAAAACTCTATTTCTGATTTTCCGAAATCACATTTGGACAAGTTAATCGTGATACCATATTTCCTGAATCGTTGGAATACCTGTTCTAGATGTATTTTATGTTGTTCCATATTATCACTTGCTATGATTACGTCATCTATAAAATTAAAGAGGAAATCTAGATTTTTTAGTACGTCATTGTTCATGTATCTTTGAAATGTTTGACTTGCATTTCTTAACCCGAAATTCATACGGGTGAATTCAAATAATCCAAATGGCGTAATCACTGCAGTTTTTTCTACGTCTTCTGGTGCAATTTTTACGAAATGGTAAGCTCTGTTAATATCTATTTTGCTAAATACTTTCTTACCTGCTAGTATATATGTGAAATCGTAAGTTTTAAATTCACTGTTATTTGCCGCAAATAGTTTATAGCTCTCACACTCACCATATAACTTTTGTTTACGTGACACTGGTATGACAGATACGTTGGCACCCGTATCTACTAAACACTTTTGTCCATTTTCTCTGTCGAATACACTAAGGCGATGGTTTTTTCTTGGTACAATATCGCCCATCGCTATCGATTGTACCACATTTAGTTTTCCGACTGCGTTTTCCAGGCACACAGCTTCTCGCAATTCCTCGCGTTCCTTCGGTATCTGAAATGCCATTTGCATAGCCAATCGGGATCGTTTGGTGTCCTTGACCTGGATCTTGGCCTGAAGCCGCTCTGACCACGTCCTCGTCGAGTTGCACTGCGTCGTTGCTGATTCACCTCCTCTCGAAGAGATGCCACCTCTAGATTGAGCTTCGATATCTCCGTGAGTATCTCGTTCACCGGAACCTGACTGCTGCTGCTTCCTGCACTGGCTGTTGTTGAGATTTCCGCTATGTCCCCACTGCGTATGTTTTCCATGACCTTATCTGCTATGTTTGCGAGATGGTCTAAGGTTTGGTCGTGGCTGACTGTTAGGACTGCTCGGGCAGAAGTTGGAAGACGAGAGATCCACAAATTGCGCAATGTATCTTTAGATGTTTTTGCATTGCGACCTAAATCACGCATGCGTCGTAATAACTGTGTAGGCTTTTGCGTTCCTAATTCCAACTCGCTTACTAGTTTCTGGAACAGTCTTTCTGCACTCTCTTCGAAAGCGTGTAACAGTCGCTCTTTTAATATTTTGTACTTGTCTGTTGGCGGAGGCGATAGAATAATGTCACTAACCTGTTGTAGTGCTTCCCGATCTAGCCTTGCAACCACAAAATCGTATTTTGCTTGATCACCAAGCTTCTGCGGTGCCAGCACGCTCTCCACTTGCGCGAACCACATCCTCGGCATGTCAACCCATAACATCGATACACGTGATGATACCGAGATGTTTGCTACTTCCGCTGCGGTTCCCCCTGCCTCCGGCATCTTGATTGGAGTTTGCTGCATCTTGTTCCGCTTTAGGTTGCCGTGACGAACCCTCGATTACTCACTCGTTTAAATTTTTGAAAAGTTCACAAATGTTCGGGGTCACCACTGTAGGTCGCTCTATTTCACACCTACGGGATTCGCCACGGGAGTTACCACCACACGTGTTGTATTTAAATAAAAAGGTTTTGATCACTGTAGTATTATTATTTTATGCCCGTAATTATAATAATAATAATAATAATAATATCGTTTATTTATAACATAAGGCATATTTTACAGTAAAATATCTTAAAATATAAAAGAAGACAGTTTCTTATTTGCCTGTTCTAGGTTGGTTGATTGGGTTAATAATTATCCCAATTTGAACACAAACACGCGGACCGGCCAATGCGCAGTAACTGGCGATCGCCCATTCACACTTCTCTTTCATACAACAAAACGCTGACGCATAACATTCGTACTTACATTGTCCCTACAGCATGATGGTCTGTGCTGTCAGTCTTCGCACGCACGCAATTGCAACACTTTGGAGGTAGGCCAGCGGCCCAGTCCGCGCACTCCGTCCTCATGTGGGGACCGCCACAGTGGCTGCACTTTGGCACAGATTCTGTGCAAAGGCGTCGGCTATGCCCATACCCGAGGCAGAGCGAACACTGGACCAGCGGGGATTGGTTCTCGACCGTCACCCTCTTGAACTCCACGTGCACCGACCCAACCTCAAGCATGCGCCGCCAAACCTCTGTGGCGACCCTCATCACTACGTGATACATGTGCGGGTTCCTGGCTCGCTTTCTGTATAGTATATCCATTTTCGCCTGCTCATCTTTCAGATCTCGAAACATGGCGGCGTTTTGGCTTTTGAGCCCCTTTAGTATATCCTCGTTTGTGTTGTACTGCATTACGCCGCGCAACACAACCTGTGGGTTTTTGTTTTTTATGATATGGGCTTCCAGCTTGGGTGCCCTCCTAATCTTTTCCTTCAACTTTTCCCAATCCTCTTCTGTACTACAGCCCACAATTACTCTCCTATCTTTCGCTTTCCTCACTTTCTCTATCGTTATACACCTTTCTTTGGCATTTACGACCTTCCGAAGTCGGTCCAGGACTTGCTCCCCCGTTTCCTTCTCATCCCTGGCCGACACTACGATGGAATGTAGTGTACAAGATAAACTTAGAAAGTACATATGAATTGAAAATGTCACATTGGTACTTACCTACAATCTCATGCACAAGAGGCGAGGTCTTAACCACTAGGGTCTAGGCCACCACGACAGTTTATGAGAATATTTTCGATTTTCCACTAACAAAAATTAGATACAGGTCAAATGCTACAGCTTGCGGTTAAGAGTTCATTAATATAATCCTAGTAGCTAACGTATGTTTGACAATTTGTCACATTTATTCTGAAATCATTTTCGTTCTTGAAAGAAGGTATTGTGGATTAAGCGTTACATCCCAGTTTTGTTGTGCTTAACTTGTTCCTTCGTCCTACCACATTGACTTAACTATATTTTTAATCAAAACTTACAACAAAAGCAGCACCTAAATATACCCAGTGGAACTGTTTCGTTAAGAATTCCCGTCGTATTAAACTTGTACGCGAGTTTTTCTTAACATATAAATTGTTGCGAAGAATTTCCGAGGTGTGTAGAACTGCCCCGATACAATTTAGGTTGCTAACTTATTCGGATTAAGTAATGTACGGAGGTTGGTTTTATTAATTTTTAGAAAGAATAGGTAATTGGTGGACTAGCGGTTTAAATGACTCGAGATTTGTAACTTCTATTTTGTTTTTATAAGGTGCGAGCTTTGCTCACCAAGTCACCATGCTTGCTTAATGCGTGCTGGCGATTTCATACTATAGGAATAGCCTGTCTTTATACTCCCAGAAATCTGCGAAGTCATAGGGAAGATAAAAAAAAAATATTGACACAGAAAAAGAGTTATACATTTCAATTTGAAACCCTGACTCCTGTACTAGGTGAAACCTGTGTTACAGGAGTCAGTGTCCTCACCCGTTGTGGTACTGGTGTTCACAACATTTTATGCATCAGAAATAGAAAATAAAAAATAATAATAACCATTAAAAATAATATATGCGTGCTCTTATGTGGCGTGAGTGCGTGTGTTTATGCATAGGTGTGAAAGTGTGAGTGTATTGTGTGTATGTGTGTGTTGTGTCTATGTGTGTGTTTGATGTGTGGTGTGAGTGATCATGGTTGGTGGCTGGACTGGATTATATAATAAGACTTGATTTGCCTACCTAACTATTAATCATCTCGAGTATTGTTCTTTGATTACGTTTTCCGTCTGTTGGTAGTCAAGTGTTTGGAGCCAAGAATTCAGTTTTATCTCAGTTTTATCAGAATTTTTTGTTAGTGGGTTGAAGTTGAGGATGGTGTTTAATTTATTATATAAATAATTCGATAGATAAAGATGTTGCCGTCGAGCGGATGCGGTCTTACATTTGACTGTGCTACATACATTAACAACAGTTCTCTAATGTTTCTTTGTCTGATTTACCGGGGTATTCTCATGCTGCTTCAATATGAGCTTGAGCAGGTATAGTTGTCTCACTGTAAGCACTTGGCAACTTTCATAAAGGGTTCTTGTGGGGTATTGGTACGGCTTGAAGGTCATGACTTTTAACAGAGATCGCTGGGCTCTCTCGAGGCGTATCATATAGGTTTTACAAGCACCTCCCCAAGCAGTAATACAGTAACCCACGATGGACTGTGCCAGAGCCCGATAAACCGCACGGAGAAGTTTAAACTCGGCCACTTGTCGCAGTTTCTTAAACGCCCATATAAGTTTAATATAGTTTAAGATAATTTCGGAACACTTAATTATGGTTAGAATCAGTGTTTAACTGACTAGCTTAGCTTTCAATCCTTGAACATGCATTCTCACGACATCTAGCTAGAAACCGCATTCACGCTCAGAGTTCCTCAGTAAAGCTCTCCAAGCCCGAAAATAAATAAGTACTATTATCCCCTAAGCGTAGATTCGTGGCGATTCATTTTAAATGAACATTCCCGAGCGTAGTTTAATTTCAAGACAGTGAATCGTGTATTCGCTGATGCGGCAAATAGGCACAGTTCGAATGACGTCCTGTTTATGAACAAAAATACGAAGTTTTAATTGGTCAATCAGTTTGTACGGAGTTTTTCTTTCGATAGTTTATTACTGGGCCTGTAGGAGATCGCTTCCGCTCCGGGAGTGGGAGGATGTGGATAGTTATTGCTCCTATTCTTTTTGTTTTATGTGCGAATATGTAATATAATATAATGATGCGGAATAAAATAACCAGACCGGTCGAATTGTTTGCATTCTGTCATATGACCTAGTAACTCGTACTCATACATGAAATCATAATACATTTTACTAAAATCAGAATTAGGTTTTAATCTACGTTCTAACGACTTTAAACAATGAGAAGCTTTATTGACAGAATCTCCTAAAAGAGACGGATTTTGTTTGAGGGGAATATGAACACAGAAACGTCCGTCGGCCAATCGTGTCGTATTTTTTATAAAGTACTCCTCACACAATTTCTCTTCTATCGAAAAATGTGAAGACTTCTTATTTACCTCTTCAAGCTGCCAAAAGCGAGTTAAATCGTTACGAATTTTATCGAAACTATCGTCGGAAGAATAATTATTATTGATTTTAGTGAAGTTGCACCTAATGCTACTAGACAGTAATGCAACGTAATTACGACTAATAGATCCAGGTACAATCCAGCCTAACCTGGTTTCACATAAAATTGGCTTATCATTGCCTAACTTTATTCTTTGTGAACCTAGCAAGTCCCAGAAGACATCGGCACCAATTAAAATATCGACATCAGCGGGCTTGTAAAACATTGGATCTGCTAAACAAATATCAGAGGGAAGGTTCAGTGTAGATATTTTACCTCACGGCACGGAACATCACTAGTTATTGATGGTAAAACGAAACAAAACAGTTCAATGTTCTAACTATTGTGTAATGACGTCACGTTAATGCGACACGTCTATCTATGTTCTATGTTAGGGGGGTTTGGTTTCCGCACTTAGTCCCTTAATGGACCTTTGTACGTGGGCCATGGCGGCCGTTGGGTGGTCATTCCAACCAGCCCACCTCCCTCCAGAAGTCAATTAGAGCTCCTGGTTTCCTCAAAACATCCGTGTAAGATCTGGGTGACCCGAGGGTTCGTGTTCTTATCTGTGTGACACCTGTGCACTCTAAGAGAACGTGCGCGACGGTTTCCTCGGCCTCCATGCATGCTCTGCATAGAGGACTGTCCGTTATGCCTATTGTGTGGAAGTGTTTGTTGAGTGAGCAGTGTCCCGTGATGGTCCCCGTCACCAGGCGCAGGCCATTCCTGTCCAGGCGTAAAAGACGCCTGGTGAGCCTACTGTCCAAGGATGGCAGAGCTTCTTTCGTTTGCCTACAGCCCGGTGCCGAGGCCCACCAGTTCTCCGCCTGTGTCTGGGTGAATTCCTGTAGCCACCTGCGTATTTGGTTGAATGGGATGGGTACAATAGGCTCGGGTCCGTAGACCGCAAGCTCGTCAGCCGCGTCGTTACCCAGCGATCCGCTGTGTCCCTTTATCCATTGTAGTGTCACCGTGTTACGGCTAGATACAGTTATCTGTTCTAGTGCGTTGTGACATTCTAGTACTAGTTTTGATGTTATGTATTTTTTTTGTAAGGATTGGAGGACTGATGCGCTGTCGGAGAGTATCCGTATGTGGGTGTCCGTAACCTTCCTGGCTTCTAAGGCATGGACCGCTTGTATGATGCCCACACACTCCGCCTGATAGACGGTATTGAACTCTCCTAGCGGTCTGGATATCTTTATATTAAAATCGTGTGAGAAGACTCCGACTCCGGTACCGGAGTCAGTTTTCGATCCGTCGGTGTATATTCTCATCTCTTTCAGGCCAGAGTAGTCACATCTTTCCTCTGTGAGTATTATGTTGTAGTGCCTATGAAAGTGGTGTGTTTTTGGGGCTTTGTCGCATGGTGATGCTAGCATCGGTTTACGCTTGATCGCTTCTTCTTTTATGCGTGTGTGCTTAATTCTGGAGTCTTTATTTAGGGAACCTAATAGGTGAAGTCTGAAGGTGCCCAGGGCTGCCTCCTCCCGCACAATTAGGTGTAGAGGTGGCAGTCCTAGCATTGCCTGTAGGGCGGCAGTGGGTGTGGTTCTCATACTACTGGTGATTGCAACGCAGGCGAACCGCTGTAGTTTTTCGAGATCTCTCTGGGCTGTGCTGAGGTCTGTCCTGGGCCACCAGACCAGCGAGCCATATGTTATGATTGGTCGGATGACTGTGGTATATAGCCAGTAGGTGACCATGGGGCTAATCCCCCAATTCCTGCCTAGCAGTCGTTTGCACTGCCACAGCGATATGCTGGCTTTTGTGATGATATGATTCATGTGTTTTGCCCAATTCAATTTTTTGTCCAAATAAATACCCAGGTACTTGGTTTCGGTTGAAAGGCTTAGGGTTGTTTCGAAGAAACGCGGTAGTTGCAGTGTCATCGGTTTTCTCTTTTTTGTGAAGAGAATTAGTTCAGTTTTTGTGGGGTTCACTGAGAGTTGGTGCTCGTTGCACCATTCCTCTACTATTTTGAGGGCTTGACGCATGAGATTGCATAGGGTGTTTTCGTGTGTCCCGTTTATTATTATTGTTATGTCATCCGCGTAGCCAACGGTGAAATAACCTTTGTCGTTGAGTGTTTTGATGAGGCTGTCAGCTACCAGGTTCCACAGAAGTGGCGAAAGGACGCCCCCCTGCGGACAGCCCTTCGCGACGATGGCCCTTGTGGTGTCGTTTACCGTGACTTGAACCGCTCTCAGTTTGAGCATATTAGTGATCCAGCCTCCAAGGGTCGGGTCTATGCCGTGTCTGTCGAGGGCCGTGTTTATACTGTTGAACATAGTCTTATCGAAGGCGCCCTCGATGTCAATGAAGGCAGCCAGTGCTGAGCATTTGTGGTCCACTGCGCATTCAATTTTAGAAACCACGTTGTGCAACGCCGATTCTGTTGATTTGCCTGTGGAGTACGCGTGTTGTTGTTTGTGCAGCGGTTTATCCCGCAGAGGCCCATCACGGATGTGCCTGTCACAGAGTCTTTCGAGTGTTTTCAGTAGAAAGGATGTGAGGCTTATAGGTCTATATGCCTTGGGGTGTGTGTAATCAGGTTTCCCAGGTTTAGGTATAAAGATGACTTTCACCTCGCGCCATCCGAGAGGTATGTATCTAAGTGCAATGCAGGCCCGATAGATCTCCAGCAGCCATGGCGTTAGATAATCTACTCCCCACTGTAGCAGGGCTGGGAAGATGCCGTCCAGCCCCGCCGACTTGTATGGCTGAAAGGTGTTGATAGCCCATTTTATTCGGTCTACTGTTACTATATTATGGGCTCTTGACCAGTCTTGTTCCGTTGGGGTCCATTCGGGTTCAGCTTCCCACGTCCTGTCCTCCAGGACTTGACAGTCCGGGAAGTGAGTTTCGAGAAGGACCTTGCTGGTTTCATAGTCGGTTTGTGTGTATGAGTTGTCGGGTTTTTTGAGCGCGCCGAGGGATCGGTCCTGATCAGTTGATAGGATCTTCCGTACCCTTGCGGCTTCATTATTTGTTTCAATGGATTCACAGAATTGCCGCCATGCCTTCCTCCTGGCGGTTCTGGTCTGTTTTTTGTATGCATATTGGGTCTCTTTGTATATCTCCCAGTCTTCCGGGAGTCTCGTGTTTTTTGCTCTGTTAAATTGCTTACGCAGCGCATCTCTGAGTTTACCAAGTTCAGCGTTCCACCAGGGGTTCCTCTCGTTCCTGCTTTGTGGCGCTCTTGATTTGCAGCATGCGTGGTAAGCTTCTGTTAGGTATTTGGATAATTCTGTTACAGTGTGTTCTAATTGTGCTTGGTCCCTTACGGTTACCAGTGCTAAATGTCCAGCTAATAGTGAAGCCAGAAGGCTTTTGAACCCGGGAATGTTAGTACGCCTTGGGTTTCGCCTTGGTGCGGGTGTTTTAGTGTTTGTAGTTAGTGTAAAGCGGATCCTTCTATGGTCTGAGCAAGAAGGTTCGTCGGATATGTGCCAGTTTGTGATAAGGTTTGTCGCGTTTTCTGTAGCGAGTGTTAAATCTATGATCGTTTGTCCACGAGCCGTGACCCAAGTGGGTTCTGTGCCGCGGTTTACAATGTTAAGATTAGTAGAGAATAAAAAGGTGGATAGTACCTCTCCTCTGGAGTTCGGTGTGACACTGCCCCAGAGCGGGTGGTGGGCGTTCGAATCGGTGCAGATGATCAGGTCTAGGCTGGCGTGCTCACAGTGCTGTACCAGGTCAGCCAGCTCCTTTGGCGGGCAGTCTGTGTCCTCGCCTGGCAATTATGCCGAGGCCAGTACAACGTCTGGATCGCTACCTTCGGTATGGAGCCTGACAGATGTCAGGTCTCTGGAACAGAATTGAGTCAGTGTCGTAAAGGGAATTTCTTTGGGTATGTAGATGCAGGTTCTTGGCTTATCTGAGCCGTGTGTGTTGAGAATAATCTTACCTCCGATGTTACCGAGGCCACATATTCTGTTATTCCTGATACACGGCTCTTGGATCAGTGCGATGGTTCGGTGTTTAACCTCCAGTGCCCTGCGTAAGCTAGCCGTGGCAGTCTGGCTGTGCTGGAGGTTATTTTGGATGATGTTGAGGGGGACTGGTGGAGGTGGAGTGGGGTTAATCGGAGACGGATCCATCGGATAGTCCCTCAGTCTCCACCTCCCGGTGTTCGTCGTGTATATCCCCCGGCGACGAGGCCAGGAGTTGGTCGTTCCAGCCGGGTGATGCGGCCGGTATGGCGTCGTCGTCATCGGCCATTGCCGCTCGGGCCATTTCTTCCTCGAGCTGGGCAATGTCCGTGTCGCCCGTCTGTGTCGTCGTCGTCGGTTTCGTCGTCTGTGTACTGTCGGTCTGGGTGTCGGCAGGGCGGGTCGTGGGCCAGAAGCGCACGTATATCGACCCTAACAGGTACGATATCCGTCGCTCCCGCCCCAGGACCTTTTCAGCTTCCTCCGGTGGCAGCCCCAGGGTCAGGTAAGTCCCGTAACGGTCGCCACCGATGGCAGTTGCCCTGTACAACGACCACCTTGTAATGTCGTACCAAGTGTTCTGGCGTATCAGAATGCCGTGGAGCTTGTTCACGTCACCTCTGTAGCGAGGGACGAAGAGCGATGCTCGAACACGGGTGGGTACGTCGGTCTGTCTGAGCACCGTCAGTGTCTGGTTATTTTCGGGCAATCTGATGTGGGGCACATTTTGGGTCAGCCAGGTCAGGGCGTTGTCGTCTTCGCACCATATCTGCACCGTGCCCTCCGCTACCCGTGGGTATCCGCGGAAAGCCGAGAGTGGCGTCGACGGGTCCGAGTCCATTAGTCTGTCCTCGAGGGCGGTCTTAATGTGTTCGGCCTCATCCCTAGTTAGCTCCCTACTGGGGTGGGGTAGGCAGATTGCTACGGCCAGTCGCGCAGGAATGTCCTTAGTGGCCCGCGCGTAGGTCCTCTGCCCCTCCTGTGCGGAGTGAACCCTCGCACGCTTCGCGTCCCCCTGGAGCGTACTAGGTGAGGCCGTGTCGTCGGGGCGCGTCCTCTTCCCCGGCCCCGTTCCACTCGGTACAGGCTTCGGGTTAGAGGTGCCTGGCTGGGCGCTGGATGCTAGCAACGCCCGGCGTGAGGCATGGGAGCGCTTGCCCCTTTTGTGTCTCGGTCGAGTGTAAGTTGTGTCGGTGTCTTGGGGTCGGGCGTCGGGCCCGGTAGGTACTACCGCTTGCGGAGGCTCTTCGCGTAGGGTTGCCCTTTCGCGTACCTGCCCCCGCTCACTTGGGTCCGCGTCCGGCCGCTTTTCGCGTTGGGTTTCCCCTGCGCGTACTTGCGGCTGGTCGTGTGGCCCCGCGTCCGGCCGCTTGTCGCGCAGGGTTTCCCCTTCGCGTGCTTGCGGCTGGTCGCGTAGCCCCGTGTCCGGCCCCTTTCCGCGCTCTGCGCGTACTCGTGACTGGACACGTACCCACCCTTCAGCGTCCGATCGCGCTTCGCGCTGGCTGTTGCCTTCGCGAGAACTACGCTTTCGGTCGCCTACTTCCTGTTCTCGGGCTGGGATTTTTCCGCGCTGTTCCAGGCGTACTTCATCGACTACAGCCGTGAGAGTGGTAGAGCTGCCAGGTCTGTCATCCTTCCTCGTGTCAGTCTTATTGTGTCGGTCTGGGTCATTGTTCGTGCGGGTGGAGCTGCTCCGCATGACGCTCTGTTGCCAGAGGTTCGCGGGAGGCATGCCCCGTGTCGTGGGTATTGGTGCGTTGGTCGCAGCCAGGGTCGGGTTTGTGGGCGCGTTATTCGCAGCCTGTGGATTGGGCGCTAAATCAGCTGCCATCCGCGCAGAGAAGCGCGGCATCAGGGACTCTACGTTGCAGATTGATGCTCCCCCCATATTACGTTGGGAGCTAACCGCCGAGGCGGTGTGGGATTCCCCGGCTTGGCCGGGACCCACCTGGGTAATATTTTCGTCATTCTGCATTTTTCATTTGTCGGGGGGTGGGCTTTTTTGGAACCGAGGTTACCCTTCCTCTGGGAGCGACGGGACTGAGGGATAGGAGGGAAGGAATTTTGTGGATGTGGGTGTGGGTTTCTTGGGGGTCACCACCGGAATTGACCTAGGGATTTAAGGATTGACGGGATCTGTACGGATAGGGAGGGATGGCTTTGTTGGGAGATGGGCACATAGGATGAGGTATATGGGTTACCCTAAGCCTGGGATTTTGACTTTCGGGAACTTCTCTTGTCCGGGATCTCTTTGGGAGATGCCCCGACCGCGGGACCACCCACTGGCATTGATGTAGCAGCCAGTGGTCGGTCCCGCAGCCGGAGTCGGGCTATCCGCAACCTGCCCACCCGCTCGGTTGCATGAGAAGAAGTGCCTGGCAGTCCGGGTCGCCCCACCACGGATGTACGTATACATTCGCGTTGGGTCAATCCAGCCTTCCCCGAGATGCGACACGTCTTACCTATGTGAGAAGTCACGTTATTGATGCCAAATATTGATCTATCTACCTGCCTAGTCCCTAAATTTAACTGTCGACATAGTCTTTCCGTCACAAAGCACGATGTACTCCCGCTGTCAAGAACTGCGCGAACAACATGTTCCCGACCATTACTATCGTGTAATTTAATTAAAGCGGTTGACAATAACACATCATGACTCACACTTCTGTATCCAGATGTGACGTTAGCCGATAACGCGACATTATTCGTCTCAGTCACAGACGACGTCGAAGACGACTGTGGCGACAAGTTATTTAACGAGTTATTACTTACATTGTTATTAAGTTGTGCAATCGGTTTAAAATCAGTGACATGGATTAGAGTATTATGTCTGCGTTTGCAAAACTTACAACCTGGCCTTTTACAATGGTTTGCAAAATGACCCGAACGAAAGCAGTTATAAAAAACCTTTAAACTTAACTTTAGCATTTTAATACGTGCTTCGTTATTTAACGCGAGAAACTGCGCACACTCACCTAAATTATGGTCACCCTTGCATTTCGGACAGACTTTTGAACTTGACTCTGAATTGGAATTGCCACTTTGAACAGTAACCATGGACTTCAGCTTAGCCCCTGATTATTATTATTATTGAACTGATTATTTCGAGATAATTCTAAAGTTTCAACAAGCTCGGCGCGCTCGCGTATGAATTTAAGGAATACATCAAAGGTAATCTTGCTGTCTTTGTCTATGCGACCTTTGTACTCCTCCCACTCACGGAACGTTCTGCTATCTAATTTGCGAGTAAAAATGTAGGTAAATTAAAAGAGTATCCCAATACTTAACGGGCTCACCTAAAGTGTCTAACGCTCGTAAATGCTTGTTAATTTGGTCTACAAAATTCTTTAAAGTGACAGAGGATTCTTTTGTAATAGTCTCCATGTTAAATATGGCTGAAACATGATTGTGGATTAGCAATCTCTTATTATCAAATTATTCGCATAGTACGTTCCACGCCACAGTGTAATTATTGGCCGAAAACTCGATTGACTGAATCACCACGACAGCGGCAATCACCTTCCAGAGACGTTCGTAGGTAGTGGAATTTGTTGATTTCATCTATAGAATCATTGCAATGAATGAGACTCGTAAAAGTGTCATAAAACTCCAACCAGTTGTTGTAGGATCCGCTTAACTTTGGCAATTGAATTGTGAGTAACTTAAATGGCTGTAATACAACAATTACTTTTATTACTACAAATAGATTCATTATCTTTATTATTATAACTAGTTACAAATTCCTGTGCCTTAGAGAATGCTTTAAAATACAAGGACTCAAAATCGAAACGCTAAGTAAACTGTACCTTGATATCATCTACAATACATTCAATACGCAACTGTACCTCATCATATTGTTGGTATAACAATTCCATCTTGCTCATGCGCAGCTGTAGTTCCGTTATATTAGAGCTAGACATATTTTTTGATCTAGTGCGTCTAAATAATTTACAAATGCTGTTAGTCGGCCTTTGAAGCTACCTCGCTTCTTTATTAACTCCCTTTCCTCGGTCATTCTGGGATTCGGGTGTAAATCTGGAATTTATACAATAATGTGTAAACAAATAATAATAACCAAGTACCTATATACGTACAGTGTATTTGCCTTTACTGATGTTCAGATTATAATTACTACATAATACTGATTAGAATAATTTAATGACCACTGACAATAACTGCGTAAGTAGGTAGATAACTATCTAAAATGTAACAACTCGTTTAGTTATTATATAACATTAATGACCAACAAATTTTAATAAAGGTCAAGACAATAACTTAATGACATGGTAATTAAATGTTATTACAGCAAACAATCAATAATATCTAACACTCTAAAATTGTGTCGTAACTAAATAGAAATACCTACGTACCTATTTATTTATTTATTATATACTTTATTGTACACCACAAAATATGTACAGGAAAACATTCACAAAAACAAGTGTACAATGGGCGGTCTTATCGCACAGGGCAATCTCTTACAGACAACCTTTGGATGGACTGTACGATAGGAGAAGAATTTAGGGCTGTCAGTGTACAAAATTAAATACTTAAATAATATTACTTAGACATAATAACATACAATACATACATACAATATTATATAATATACTAATACATATCAAATATCTAACAGAGAAAGGAGAAGAATAAAAATTATAGTGACAGGTAATGCTCTATTACCATTTTCTTAAACGTTGGCAGTGTTTGAGCACGTCTTATTTCAATTGGTAATACATTCCACAACCGAGCCGCTTGAATGGTGAAAGATTTGTCAAAAAAGGAAGTGGAATGCATACGAATATTTAATTTAAGATTTTCCGATGACCTCAAGGACCTAGAATGGGTGTCACAGAGGAACTGAAAGCGTTCTTTGAGATAAAAAGGAGTAAAAGGATTAAATAGCACGTTATAAAGCAAAGAAAGTATGTGGGCATTCCGGCGAAGGCGAATAGGAAGCCATTTGAGCTTAGTACGAAATTCAGAGACGTGATCATACTTGCGCAAGCCAAATATGAATCTGATACAGAGATTTTGAAGTCGCTCAAGCTTGTCCAATTGGTCTTGGGTTAGATCGAGATAGCTGGCATCAGCATAGTCCAGGATAGGGAGAAGAAGAGATTGTGCTATCGCAATTTTTGTGGCGATGGGAAGAAAATTACGTAGACGTCTCAGGGAGCCTGCAGAAGCAAACAGTTTGCGACTGACTTCCTGCAGTTGTTTGGTCCAGGCAAGAGTGCTGTCGATATAAATCCCCAAGTTCTTCACAGTGTTATAGGAATAATAGTGTTGTTGAAAGAAACCTGGGGAAGCGTCGACCAATCAATTCTAGGGACACTCCGGGAACTACCAACAACAGTCACCTGAGTCTTCGTCGGATTAATCTTCAACCCAAATTCAGCACTCCAGTCACCTATTCGAGCCAGGTCCATATTTATCGTCTCAATGGCTTCTCGTAACTCTCCAAGAGCGGCTTGGGTATAAATCTGGAGATCATCAGCATACAGGTGGTAGAAAGAAGAAAGTCGTTGAGTGATAGCATTAATAAAGAGCGCGAAGAGGAGAGGAGATAAAACACCACCCTGCGGCACTCCGGCAGAGGTGTGACACCAAGATGAGAAATATTCATCAGTGCCAATACGCTGCCGGCGGCCAAACAGGTAACTACGAAACCAGTCAATTACCGGAGGAGATATGTTAAAAGAGCTTAGGACGCCAAGCATAATGTCGTAATCAACGGTATTGAAGGCATTGCTAAAATCAAGCAGAGCAAGTACCGTTAACTTTCCCATTTCCATGCCTGACCTAATATCGTCCGTAATGTGTACAAGTGCTGAGGTAGTGCTGTGTCCGCGTCGAAAACCAGATTGGAAAGGATTTAGCAGATTGTGTTTGGTAAGGAACGTGCTGAGTTGATGGTGGACAAGTTTTTCAAGGACTTTGGATAGGAAAGGAAGAATAGAAATGGGACGATAGTCAGAAAAAGATGTAGGATGAGATTTTTTGGGTAAAGGAATAATGCAACATAAATCGTTAAAGTGACCTTTGGCACAGACAATTAAATTAAAATAATGTAATATAATAAATCAATATTACTATACTTTAATAAATATGTTTTCTAACTTAATTGCTGCTAACTTATCAATAATAATATATATCGTTGCTACTGACTGTCATGTATCACATTATCACAATGCAAACGGTACGGTACATTTTTTTTTACGAACAACTAATTTACACATGAAATCGGTAATAAATAGGACTAACCTTATAACTCCTTAATTGGTGTTATATACTACCTGAATGAGTGTTGGGTGACGATATTACCAAACAATTGGGCTTAACACCGTTTAATGTTCACTAACCTCAATCTCAATGACGAGGTATAATTCTTCGCTAATTCCACTGTTTAATTTAGTTTTCTTGATTTTCCAAATATGTGTAGCTGATCCACGTTATTTAATTTAATCCGGTTCGTAATTGGACCAATATGTGCGGAAATTATAATTATAATAAAAAATGCAGGAGGCACAAGTTACGTCTGTGAGCTTTAATTAGCAAGTACAATGAAATGAAAAGGTAGTATGTTCAATGTTAACCTTTGAACATCGAATCAGCACTTGGCCCGGCGACGACTACACGAGCGGCCTAGTTAAAATAATGACTGAGTTGCATCTTACACGCATGAAACACATACAACTTTGTATAATAGTGTGTATTAAGTTAAATTAGTATATAAGCTGTACATCTTGTAAAATAAACCAGATTTGAATTTTATATTCTTGTCTCATTACCCCTCACTGTGGCCAAGACACCTTTAGCCATCTCTGATCAGTCTCGTGAGTCTGCGAGCTGGCAGTGAGTTTATCCTTCCCGAACCTGGACATCCTGTCTACTATCCGTCTGTAACCTTAGGTCGCATGGTGCAGACATCCTGAACTTATTTATATATTTATATATCACTACTAGGTATATGGTAGGTTAGGGCTGTAGGGCTTATAGGGATTATAGTCGTAGGGACTGTTGGGCTTATAGGTTCAGTAGGCGCGTGACGTATCATATCCCTACATGTACTAACGCACCCTCAACAGTATTGCGACCTCACGTGACATCTGTTTGGAGTGGTTAGACATTTTGGTCCTTCGAGCATTTGAAATTTCTTTCAATCACGCGGTCCCCTTATTACTGTAGGAATTGACTTTGACAGACTTGACTATTGAGTTAGGTAGATAGGGCCGTTAGAGAAGTGGGAAAGAAGAGCACTATGGAGATACAGGAAGTTAACGAACTAATCAGGAGCCAGGAAGCGGATTACAGTGAGATCAAAAGGATAGTCTCAAACCTGAAAAAGGACTCGCCCACAAGGAAAACGGAAAAATACCTCAACGAACGGGAGAAAATATTAGACCAGGTTTTCCAGCGAGTTCAAGAAAACCACTTGAAACTACAAGATCAAGAGATCTTGTCAACTCATAAGTACATTACTACAAACTACTTTGGTAACATTAAGAAATGTTACGACGAAGGAATCAACTACCTCAGAAAATGTGAGGAAAGACTACAACACGTACAAAGTATTTATGAACCACGACTTCTAGACGAAGATGAAGACAAGGGGGTTGTCAGTAGCCCAAAACTGTTTATACAACTGTTCCGAATGTCACAGATATCCAAGAAAATATCGCAGGCTAAGGAATCCATTACTCAGGATAAGCCAATATGGCATTTACAAACACTATTACAAACCTTACAAAAACAATGGCTAGAAATTGAAGAGACGCACATCGAATTACTGATGGCTGAAAGCACACTGGACAATAGCTATTTCAAGGATAATTGCTTCGAGAATACACAGACAGATTATGACATTATCATAAATTTGTTAGAAGCAAGAATAATCCAATACTCGGGTGAAAAAGCTATGTCGACAAAATCGTCAGTAAAACTTCCACGAATAAATATTCCCATATTTGCGGGGAACTATGACTCTTGGTACACATTCCAAGATTTATTTAGAAAAATAATTCACGAAGATAACTCAATTTCTTCTACAGAGAAAATGCAGTATCTTAAAACACACGTAAATGGCGACGCAGCAAGATTAATACGTCACTTAACAATTAGCGAAATAAATTACGAAACAGCTTGGAAATTGCTTACGCAGAGATATGAAGACGAGCGCATGATTGCTACTAAGTTTATTGACAAATTATTAGATTTACCTAAAATGCAACGAGCAAACGCGGTACAATTACGAGACATGCACGACACTATAAATGAATGTCTTGAGGCACTGAAAAATCAAGGCATAAATACACCATCTTGGGGCCCTCTATTGATAAGAATAGTCAGTAGAAAATGGGACGAGGAAACAAATACCAAGTATGAAGACCAATTACAAAACAGGAATAAATTACAATCCTTCGACGAGATGATGAAATTCATGGAAAACCGTTTCAGTTGTCTTAAGTCATTTGACGGGTCGTTATCACATACTAATGGTCAACAATCACGTAATAAACAAACATCGGAAAAATATAAACGCTGTTGGCATTGTCAAAGTATGGATCATAGTATTCATTCTTGCCCTAGTTACAAAGAGTTATGCGTCAGCGACCGATACAAAGCCGTCACGGAAAAAAGAATGTGCAAGCGTTGCTTAAATCACGATGATCGGAAACAGTGTGTGAGTGCAGTTTACAAACAATGCGATATTTGTCAACATAAGGGGCACAACACATTATTACACCAATCTAAACCGTTTCAAAATAGTAATAACGCCAAAAAATACACAACAAAAAATGTAGGAATAGAGAAGCCTCAAAATATAACAACGTCGAATTTATCGGCAACAAATACCAACACTAAAAATACAACTTTACTCGCTACCGCTATAGTAAAAACTACCTCTTATGACGGGATGCCGCAGTTGTTGAGAGTGTTATGTGATCAAGGATCAGAAGCTTCATTTTGCACTGAAGAAGTGGCACAACTGCTGGCTTACACACGTCAAAAAATCCGAGCCGAAATAAAAGGAATCGGAGATGAAAAACCAAAAACATCAAACCATACAATCAACATTACTTTACAACCAAGGTACTCTAGCGATTATAAACTGCCAGTAACGCTAATAATACTACCAAAACTAACAAGTTCATTACCAAGGCATGACTTAAAACAATTACAAGAAAAAATCTTGGATAATGCGCTGATAGCTGACCCAACTTATTATAAAAAGGGACCAATTGATATAATATTAGGTGCCCAAGACCATAGCAAAATACTACTACAGGGTTTCGAAAGACTACGGGACGGAATTATCGCTCAAAACACACAGTTAGGGTGGATTTTATCCGGATTTTATCCCGATGACACGAATAGTGGAGCCAAAATACTGAGTATGGTGGCTTGCACTGAAGAGGTACGACAACTTACGAAATTTTGGGAATTAGAAGAAATTCCACAAAACTACAAACTCACACAGGACGACCAGGCCTGTGAAAACTACTATAAAGAAACAACGATAAGAAACCTAGATGGAACATACACGGTACGACTTCCGTTTAAGGATACAAACTTAAACTTAAACATAAACGGCGAATCGCGCAAAAAGGCCGCTGCTCGCCTCTTACAACTAGAACGACAGTTCGCAAAAAATGAAAATTTACGACACCAATACATTGAATTTATGAACGAATATTTACGTATGGGTCATATGAGAAAAGTAGATACAAAAAACTACAACTTAGGAAAATACTACATACCACATCAGGCAGTAATTAAGGAAGACTCACTTACTACAAAGTTACGCGTGGTTTTTGATGCGAGCAGCAAAAGCAGCACAAAAATAAGCCTTAACGACAATATGTATAAAGGTCCACGACTACAACAAGATTTATCCACTATACTGCTACGATGGCGAAAACATAAGTTTGCCTTCATGGCGGATATTATGAAAATGTACAGGTTCATAAAAATTAATGATTTAGACTTCGCACATCAAAGAATATTATGGAGACTTTCTCCCAAACAAGCAATTAGTGAATATGAACTTACAACAGTTACATACGGTACAACTAGCGCACCATATCTTGCGGTACGAACACTACAACAACTTGCCATAGACGAAAAAGATAATTATCCAATGGCGAGTCAAGCTACATTACAAGATTTCTACGTGGATGATATTTTGTCTGGAGATTCCCAGGAAAGCACAGCTAAAGAACTTCAAAGTCAGCTAATATCCATGTTAAACAAGGGTGGCTTTAAACTTAGAAAATGGTCGTCAAACAGTTCAGAGCTCCTCGAAAATGTACCTGCGGAAGACAAAGACGATCAACTACTCAAGCTACCATTAGACGAGTCCAGGAAGTCATTAGGCATTTCATGGTCACCACGGGAAGACAGTTTTTATTTTCAAATAACTATAATGGAAAAAGAAAAACCAACAAAAAGATGGATTATGTCAGAAGTAGCGAAAATATTCGATCCCCTGGGTTGGTTAGCACCTATTATAATTAAATTGAAGCTGCTTATACAAGAACTGTGGACTAACGAGATAGGATGGGATCAACCTGTTGATAACATACTCCAGAAAAAATGGATTGAAGTACAAAAACACCTTAAAAGTATAGAAAAAATAAAAATTCCGCGGTGGTGTCACATAACTGATAGCACAGAGAATGAACTATATGGTTTCAGCGACGCGTCCGAGAAAGCTTACGGAGCGGTCGTATATAACCGTGTAAAAATCAATAACAACTACTACATTACATTATTACAAGCAAAATCAAAAGTGGCACCGAAGAAACAAAAGACTACTCTACCTCGTCTCGAGTTATGTGCAGCACTCCTACTAGCCAGTTTGATCGAAAAAGTTAAAGAAGCGCTCAATTGTAAGAATATCACGATATCTTGTTGGACGGATTCCATGATCACCTTAGGCTGGATAAGAGGAGAGCCTGGACGCTGGCAAACTTTCGTAGCTAATCGGGTATCACAAATTAGACAACTTGTACCGAACGCAGAGTGGAACCATGTAATATCTGCTGAAAACCCAGCTGATATCATTTCAAGAGGCCTTGAGCCGGAAAAACTTGTTAACTATTCCTTATGGTGGAATGGTCCACTATGGTTAAAAACCGATCAGATACCCACCACGAGACGTATGCCACAGCCGACTGAGGAAATCAAAAAGTGTCACACAGTTACAAGTGTTACAACTGAGATAGAAAAGAACGATCTCTGGAATAGATTTTCCAGTTTAAATAAAATGTTAAGGGTGTTATCTTACTGCTATAGATTTGCAAACAAGCAAACAATAAATAAACCAATTTCTTGCGTTGAATTAAAAAAGGTAACAAAACGAATAATTCTGAAAATACAACAACAGGAATTCGAAGAAGAATTGAAAACTATACAAAGAGGACAGCCTATGAAGAAAAATAAAAAGCTATCCACTTTAGATCCATTTATAGACGAGGATGGATTACTAAGAGTTGGAGGCAGGTTACAAAACTCTGGATTGCCTTACAACCAGAAACATCCAATACTGTTACCATACAACCATCATGTAACGTCACTAATTATACAAGACGCACATTTAAAAACGTTGCATGGAGGCAACAAATTAACATTAGCATATTTACGACAAACATACTGGATCATTAATGGAAAAAGAAAAGTGAAGAGCGTTATTAACAAATGTGTGAAGTGCATACGATACAAAGCAGACACAAACTCGCAAAAAATGGGAATCCTACCAAAAGTACGAGTGACGGAATCATATCCATTCAGTCATACTGGAGTGGATTATGCAGGTCCAATACAAACCAGAACTATGAAAGGAAGAGGTCACAAGTCTTACAAGTCATACATTGCTGTCTTTGTATGCCTAGCAACAAAAGCAATACACCTAGAATTGGTGGGAGATTTGACAACAGAAACATTTATCGCTGCGCTACGCAGATTCATGGCACGTAGAGGTCATGTGTCACACATGTATAGTGACAATGCAACAAATTTCGTAGGTGCAGCCAACTTCTTACATCAAGAAATATTACAAATCACGCAATCGCCGCAATTCCAAAGCGCAATAACAAACATAGGAACTGAGTGGCATTTTATTCCTCCGTCATCTCCACATTTCGGTGGCATTTGGGAAGCTGGCGTAAAGTCAGTGAAACATCATTTACGACGAGTAATCGGAGATACGACTCTAACATACGAGGAAATGACCACCTTACTACACCAAATTGAAGCGTGTTTGAATTCAAGACCATTGTGTGCGCAAACCGAAGATGTTAATGACAACACTATACTAACTCCAAGTCATTTTCTTATTGGCCGAGAAGCAGTAGGAACACCAGATCCGATGGAAAACATTAATACTGACTTAATGAATAGATGGAAACAGATACAAAAGATGAAAAAAGATTTTTGGAACAGTTGGACAAAAGACTATCTACATCAACTTCAGCAAAGATACAAGTGGAAACAAGCACATGAAAATGCTAAAATTGGAACTGTAATACTAGTAAAAGATGACAATGTAAAACCAAGTAAATGGCCGTTGGCAAAAATCACAGAAGTCCACCCGGGAAATGATGGGGTAGTTAGAGTGGTAACAATTAAAAAATCAACAGGAGCTGAACAGAAGAGATCAATTCATACATTGATCCCGCTCCCTGTAAACGAAAGCAAAGAAATTGGTACAACGAGTAAAGACATACAAACGGCTACACAATGTAACATATCAACAGCTACCACAAACAGAAGAGGTATACAATCACCGAAAAATTGGATAAAGGATTTACTATTACAAACAATACTTGTTTTATTAATTGGCACCGTATCAAGTACGCCTACATACACATTAAAAAATATAGATCCAGGATTGTATGTGGAAAAAATAGGAACTGCAACTATCAATCGAGGAATGTTTAGAATTGAAACAGACTACGAGAGAGAAAGTTTAGAACTAGACCAAGGAAAGATTGAAAAAATAACGTCACAATTCCAACAATTTTGCATAAATACGCAAAAAATCATGTACGAAACGCATTGCAACGAATTTTATCACCATTTAAACGAAGAAAAAACAAAGTTTAAGACAACAAAAGGATACCTAACAGAAATAAGAAATAATAGGAAGAAAAGAGGTGTATTAGGTCAACTCTTAACATCGGTGTTTGGAGTTAATGACGAAGTATACAGAGACATAGATACATTAAATAACAACCAGCAGAAACTTATTGATGCTGCCAACCATCAAACAAAAATAATGATATCTACAATCACAGCTGTAAACCAAACTGAAGAGCAAATCAAAAAAAAGCTAGATAAATTCCAAGCAAAACTAAATGAAGCAATATCATTTATGAATCAGAACAATGTTTGGTATAAAAAGATTGACAACAACCACGTTAAAATACAAGTAATGCAAGCCTATGAGTTAGCAAACAATTTCATCAATGAAATAATGGATTACTATACAGGTTTACTTGAAATTTATTTACAAAAAGCAAGTGTATATAGCATATTAACACCAACACATGTCAGCAACATAATAAAAACGGCTAATCAAAAGTTACCATCAAACTTAAAAATCATTCAGGATCAAATAATACAGACTGAGATGAATGTAAATACTACTCACATAAGAGTATATGCTCACTTTCCAATACACGACGTAACAAAGTATACACTCATACATGTCACGCCTATTCCAGAGAGGAAAACTGATGGATCGTTCGAGTGCTTCTCTATTCAGCAGACTTTCATGGGGTTCGACTACAACAACGAGCGTTACTTTGAACTGAGTCAAGAAGAATTTAAAGATTGTCTTCATAGCAATACAGAATTTGTCTGCTATCCTGTAGCTGTCAAGAACATGCAATTAAATAAAAATTGCATAGTTGATCAACTTTTTAGAACTGAGAACTACACACAAACTCAATGCACGTCAGAAATCTACAAAATGTCGACAGATATTGTATGGAAGCAATTATTCATGCAAAACACTTGGCTCTTCGTAACGACAAAACCAGTAGCCATATCGATTGTGTGTGACGGACAAAGACAAGAAATAACGATTCACGATGTTGGAGTTCTACATATCGCCGAGAATTGCGTTATTAAAACACTTAAAAACATACTTGCTGCAAAAAGAACAACGACTGTGACAGTGCTAGCTTCTTATTCTAAAACAACGAATTTCTCCATTAATACGCAGATTTTACAAACAAACATTAAAGATATATCGAAAGAAGAAGTAGTGTTAGACAGGACAAAAGGAATTTTTGACCATTTAGTCACATCTGAAACTAGCTTACAGACTCAACTAGATAACACAATTTGGAAACAGTTACAGTCTCATACATACATAGCTAGCATCAGTACTTCACTCATAATCATAACTTTAGCATTTGTTTTAATTTATTTTGGTCCACAGGTGTTGAATCGACTTAGAGCCGTCATTACTGCGAGAAGAAACACTGCGCCACCTACTCAATTGCCCTCGATCGTCAGCAACATACCACACACGCAACTAACAGAGCAGCCGTACGGCATACCACGCAGGGTGCCCACTCAAGCACAGCAAACTGGAGAAGGCCAGGCCAGACCATACGAAACCATTGAGCTGTACCAACTACGGTCCTGTCCCTGAGGAGTCGCCAGAATGTTCAATGTTAACCTTTGAACATCGAATCAGCACTTGGCCCGGCGACGACGACACGAGCGGCCTAGTTAAAATAATGACTGAGTTGCATCTTACACGCATGAAACACATACAACTTTGTATAATAGTGTGTATTAAGTTAAATTAGTATATAAGCTGTAAATCTTGTAAAATAAACCAGATTTGAATTTTATATTCTTGTCTCATTACCCCTCACTGTGGCCAAGACACCTTTAGCCATCTCTGATCAGTCTCGTGAGTCTGCGAGCTGGCAGTGAGTTTATCCTTCCCGAACCTGGACATCCTGTCTACTATCCGTCTGTAACCTTAGGTCGCATGGTGCAGACATCCTGAACTTATTTATATATTTATATATCACTACTAGGTATATGGTAGGTTAGGGCTGTAGGGCTTATAGGGATTATAGTCGTAGGGACTGTTAGGCTTATAGGTTCAGTAGGCGCATGACGTATCATATCCCTACATGTACTAACGCACCCTCAACAGTATTGCGACCTCACGTGACATCTGTTTGGAGTGGTTAGACACAAAAATGACACAAAAATTCCTTTTGTCCTGTCTAACACTACTTCTTCTTTCGATATATCTTTAATGTTTGTTTGTAAAATCTGCGTATTAATGGAGAAATTCGTTGTTTTAGAATAAGAAGCTAGCACCGTCACAGTCGTTGTTCTTTTTGCAGCAAGTATGTTTTTAAGTGTTTTAATAACGCAATTCTCGGCGATATGTAGAACTCCAACATCGTGAATCGTTATTTCTTGTCTTTGTCCGTCACACACAATCGATATGGCTACTGGTTTTGTCGTTACGAAGAGCCAAGTGTTTTGCATGATTAATTGCTTCCATACAATATCTGTCGACATTTTGTAGATTTCTGACGTGCATTGAGTTTGTGTGTAGTTCTCAGTTCTAAAAAGTTGATCAACTATGCAATTTTTATTTAATTGCATGTTCTTGACAGCTACAGGATAGCAGACAAATTCTGTATTGCTATGAAGACAATCTTTAAATTCTTCTTGACTCAGTTCAAAGTAACGCTCGTTGTTGTAGTCGAACCCCATGAAAGTCTGCTGAATAGAGAAGCACTCGAACGATCCATCAGTTTTCCTCTCTGGAATAGGCGTGACATGTATGAGTGTATACTTTGTTACGTCGTGTATTGGAAAGTGAGCATATACTCTTATGTGAGTAGTATTTACATTCATCTCAGTCTGTATTATTTGATCCTGAATGATTTTTAAGTTTGATGGTAACTTTTGATTAGCCGTTTTTATTATGTTGCTGACATGTGTTGGTGTTAATATGCTATATACACTTGCTTTTTGTAAATAAATTTCAAGTAAACCTG